>CAMZMU010000082.1:46498328-47698328 GCA_947311845.1 Poa pratensis
CCATCACTGACCAAGCCACCTACGGCCATGGCCACGGGCACCACGGTCTCCGACGAGATCCAGGCAAATTCTGGCAAAATTTCGAAATTCCGGCGGCCAGATCTAGATCTGGCCGCCCTTTTTTTTGAAATTCAAAAAAACTTTTGTGGCGCATGGTAGTGGGGTGCGCCACAGAAATATTTCTGTGGCGCATGCACTTGGGGGTGCGCCACAAAATCTTGCACTTTTCTGTGGCGCATGGGCCGTGCGCCACAGAAATAATATTTTTGTGGCGAGGATTTAGTGGCGCACTCACCATGCGCCACAGAAAGGCTTTTTGGTGCGCCACTAAAAGGCCTTTTCCTACTAGTGCTAGCTCTATTTGGAACTTATCTTGTCGAGTGATAACAACAGGAGCAAGTTGGTGCAAATATAGAATATGCCTATGGCAAGCAACAATATAGTGAATGACGCCAATGGGTATCACTCATGAGGCCGATGGGTAAGTCATCGGATAGCGCCGTATGACGAGGCCGGGAATCAGGCGCGATTCGTGGTTGATTGCCGGTATCGCTGATTTTGGACCTAGTTCTTATATGGATGATACAAAATTCTACTCTCCACGCTGATGTAGGCATGTGGATGTGACAAGTGGCAAGATGCCAGAGGAGGCTAAGAATAATGGTTTGAGTTATCCTTTTGAATTGGGTTTTGATATTACTAGTACTATCCGTACTGTTTTTGTTTGTTTGTTTGTTTATTTAACTGGGAGATTGATGTTTTCCTTATTCATTTCGCGGGGGGTCTGGCTTTTTTCCTTTATGACCACTATTTTTACCTGCCAAATCACTCATGGCAACGGATGTCCACACCATGCATGCGTGCACTGGCCAACAATATTTTTTTTGTAGCATTATTGTTGCCTTAGCAAAATTATGTTTTTTCACTGGGACGATTCTTAGCATTCATTATTGGATGTCTGCCCATCCTATAGCATGTTGACTTCAAAAAACCCAGTGAACTTTTCTCAGATTCGGGAAATTCCAAAAGAGTAAAAAGTTATTTCAAAAAGAAGATTTTTTTCTACAAATCAAAAAAAAAAAATATTGAAAAAAATAATTCTGTGGCGCACGGTGGTTGGTGCGCCACAGAATTGTTGGGCGGGATTCGAAATTTGAATCCCGCCACCGGCGCCCTTCTCTTCTTCCTCTTCTTTCTGCTTCTCTCCTTTCACTTCTCCTCCACTTCTCCTCTCCCTTCTCCTCCTCTTCTCCTCTCCCCTTCTCTCCTCTACCTCTACCTCAACTCAACTCCGGCGACCTCCTCCTCCACCAACTCCGGCGACCTTCTCTCCTCCTCCTCCTCCCAACTCCGGTGACCTCCTCCTCCACCAACTCCGGCGACCTTCTCCTCCTCCTCTCTCCTCCTCCTCCTCCCCTCCTCCTCCACCAACTCCGGCGACCTCTCCTCCTCCACCTGCACCAACTCCGGCGACTCTCCTCCACCACCTCCGGTGACCCCCATCCTCCACCCACCACCGACCAAGCCACCTACGGCCATGGCCACGGGCACCACGGTCTCCGACGAGATCCGGGCAAATTCTGGCAAAATTTCGAAATTCCGGCGAAATTCCGGCGCCCAGATCTTGATCTGGCCGCCCTTTTTTTTTGAAATTCAAAAAAACTTTTGTGGCGCATGGTAGTGGGGTGCGCAACTGAAATATTTCTGTGGCGCATGCACTTGGGGGTGCGCCGCAGAATCTTGCACTTTTCTGTGGCGTATGGGCCGTGCGCCACAGAAATAATATTTTTGTGGCGAGGATTTAGTGGCGCACCCACCATGCGCCACAGAAAGGCTTTTTGGTGCGCCACTAAAAGGCCTTTTCCTACTAGTGCTAGCTCTATTTGAAACTTATCTTGTCCGAGTGATAACAACAGGAGCAAGTTGGTGCAAATATAGAATACGCCTATGGCAAGCAACAATATAGCGAATGACGCCAATGAGAATCACTCATGAGGCCGATGGGTAAGTCATCGGATAGCGCCGTATGACGAGGCCGGGAATCAGGCGCGATTCGTGGTTGATTGCCGGTATCGCTGATTTTGGACCTAGTTCTTATACGGATGATACAAAATTCTACTCTCCACGCTGATGTAGGCATGTGGATGTGACAAGTGGCAAGATGCCAGAGGAGGCTATGAAATAATGGTTTGATTTATCCTTTTGAATAGGGTTTTGATATTACTAGTACTATCCGTACTGTTTTTGTTTGTTTGTTTGTTTATTTAACTGGGAGATTGATGTTTTCCTTATTCTTTTCGCGGGGGTCTGGCTATTTTCCTTTATGACCACTATTTTTACCTGCCAAATCACTCATGGCAACGGATGTCCACACCATGCATGCGTGCACTGGCCAACAATATTTTTTTTGTAGCATTATTGTTGCCTTAGCAAAATTCAGTTTTTTCACTAGGACGATTCTTAGCATTCATTATTGGATATCTGCCCCATCCTATAGCATGTTGACTTAAAAAAACCCGGTGAACTTTTCGCTGATTCGGGAAATTTCAAAAGAGTAAAAAGTTATTTCAAAAAGAAGATTTTTTCTACAAAATCAAAAAATAAAAATATTGAAAAAAATAATTCTGTGGCGCACGGTGGTTGGTGCGCCACGGAATTTTTTGGGCGGGATTCGAAATTTGAATCCCACCACCGGCGCCCTTCTCTTCTTCCTTTTCTTTCTCCTTCTTTCCTTTCACTTCTCCTCCACTTCTCCTCTCCCTTCTCTCCTCCACCTCTACCTCAACTCAACTCCGGCGACCTCCTCCACCAACTCCGGCGACCTTCTCCTCCTCCTCCACCAACTCCGGCGACCTCCTCCTCCACCAACTCCGGCGACCTTCTTCTCCACCTCCTCCTCCACCAACTCTGGCGACCTCCTCCTCCACCAACTCCGGCGACCTTCTCGTCCTCCTCCTCCAACAACTCCGGCGACTCTCCTCCACCACCTCCGGTGACCCCATCCTCCACCACCACCGACCAAGCCATCTACGGCCATGACCACGGGCACCACGGTTTCCGACGAGATCCGGGCAAATTCCGGCAAAATATCGAAATTCCGGCGAAATTCGGCAGCCAGATCTAGATCTGGCCGCCCTTTTTTTTGAAATTCAAGAAAACTATTGTGGCGCATGGTAGTGGGGTGCGCCACAGAAATATTTCTGTGGCGCATGCACTTGGGGGTGCGCCACAGAATCTTGCACTTTTCTGTGGCGCATGGGCCGTGCGCCACAGAAATATATTTTTGTGGCGAGGATTTAGTGGCGCACCCATCATGCGCCACAGAAAGGCTTTTTGGTGTGCCACTAAAAGGCCTTTTCCTACTAGTGCTAGCTCTATTTGGAACTTATCTTGTCCGAGTGATAACAACAGGAGCAAGTTGGTGCAAATATAGAATACGCCTATGGCAAGCAACAATATAGCGAATGACGCCAATGGGTATCACTCATGAGGCGATGGGTAAGTCATCGGATAGCGCCGTATGACGAGGCCGGGAATCAGGCGCGATTCGTGGTTGATTGCCGGTATCGCTGATTTTGGACCTAGTTCTTATACAGATGATACAAAATTCTACTCTCCACGCTGATGTAGGCATGTGGATGTGACAAGTGGCAAGATGCCAGAGGAGGCTAAGGAATTATGGTTTGAGTTATCCTTTTGAATAGGGTTTTGATATTACTAGTACTATCCGTACTGTTTTTGTTTGTTTGTTTATTTAACTGGGAGGTTGATGTTTTCCTTATTCTTTTCGCGGGGGGTCTGGCTATTTTCCTTTATGACCACTATTTTTACCTGCCAAATCACTCATGGCAACGGATGTCCACACCATGCATGCGTGCACTGGCCAACAATATTTTTTTGTAGCATTATTGTTGCCTTAGCAAAATTCAGTTTTTTCACTGGGACGATTCTTAGCATTCATTATTGGATGTCTGCCCCATCCTATAGCATGTTGACTTCAAAAAAACCCAGTGAACTTTTCTCAGATTCGGGAAATTCCAAAAGAGTAAAAAGTTATTTCAAAAAGAAGATTTTTTTCTACAAAATCAAAAAAATAAAAATATTGAAAAAAATAATTCTGTGGCGCACGGTGGTTGGTGCGCCACAGAATTGTTGGGTGGGATTCGAAATTTGAATCCCGCCACCGGCGCCCTTCTCTTCTTCCTCTTCTTTCTCCTTCTCTCCTTTCACTTCTCCTCCACTTCTCTCCTTCTCCTCCACTTCTCTCCTTCTCCTCCACTTCTCTCTCCCTTCTCTCCTCTACCTCTACCTCAACTCAACTCCGGCGACCTCCTCCTCCACCAACTCCGGCGACCTTCTCCTCCTCCTCCTCCACCAACTCCGGCGACCTCCTCCTCCACCAACTCCGGCGACCTTCTTCTCCTCCTCCTCCTCCACCAAATCCGGCGACCTCCTCCTCCACCAACTCCGGCGACCTTCTCCTCCTCTCCTCCTCCTCTCCACCAACTCCGGCGACCTTCTCCTCCTCCTCTACCAAATCCAGCGACCTTCTCCTCCTCCTCCACCAACTCGGCGACTCTCCTCCACCACCTCGGTGACCCCCATCCTCCACCCACCACCGACCAAGCCACCTACGGCCATGGCCACGGGCACCACGGTCTCCGACGAGATCCGGGCAAATTCTGGAAAATTTCGAAATTCCGGCGAAATTCCGGTGGCCAGATCTAGATCTGGCCGCCCTTTTTTTGAAATTCAAAAAAACTTTTGTGGCGCATGGTAGTGGGGTGCGCCACAGAAAATTTCTGTGGCGCATGCACTTGGGGTGCGCCACAGAATCTTGCACTTTTCTGTGGCGCATGGGCCGTGCGCCACATAAATAATATTTTTGTGGCGAGGATTTAGTGGCGCACCCACCATGCGCCAAAAAGGCTTTTTGGTGCGCCGCTAAAAGGCCTTTTCCTACTAGTGCTAGCTCTATTTGGAACTTATCTTGTCCGAGTGATAACAAAAGGAGCAAGTTGGTGCAAATATAGAATACACCTATGGCAAGCAACAATATAGCGAATGACGCCAATGGTATCACTCATGAGGCCGATGGGTAAGTCATCGGATAGCGCCGTATGACGAGGCCGGGAATCAGGCGCGATTGTGGTTGATTGCCGGTATCGCTGATTTTGGACCTAGTTCTTATACGGATGATACAAAATTCTACTCTCCACGCTGATGTGGCATGTGGATGTGACAATGGCAAGATGCCAGAGGAGGCTAAGGAATAATGGTTTGAGTTATCCTTTTGAATAGGGTTTGATATTACTAGTACTATCCGTACTGTTTTTGTTTGTTTGTTTGTTTATTTAACTGGGAGATTGATGTTTTCCTTATTCTTTTCGCGGGGGTTTGGCTATTTTCCTTTATGACCACTATTTTTACCTGCCAAATCACTCATGGCAACGGATGTCCACACCATGCATGCGTGCACTGGCCAACAATAATTTTTTTGTAGCATTATTGTTGCCTTAGTAAAATTCAGTTTTTTCACTGGACGATTCTTAGCATTCATTATTGGATGTCTGCCCCATCCTATAGCATGTTGACTTAAAAAAAATCCCTAGCTCTGGCGCCAGCAATTGATGTCGATGCAATCAGTCGTACGGCAATTTAATTAATTCATAGTACAAAACACCGGCCGGCCTTATAGCGTGGCTAGAATCATCCACGATTCACCATTCATTCTATTTCTCCCTAATTTTGGATCTTACTTCTTATTCGGTTGAAAAAAATATATATATATATATGACATCTCTCTGCAGTCGCAGTCGCCCGTTGGGGCAAGTGGTATACATGATGCTGAATGGAAGTGGCAAATGGATAATATAAATGGGATTAGCGGAAACAGGCTAACATGGATTTGTTTTACTCATTTTATTCGTAGTGTTTTCTGCAGGATCAGATCTTGCAAGATCTCTATGACAGTGCAATGCACCAGTTGTGTAATGAGCCTGGGTAGAACTGACAAACGAAGGTGTACAACGAGACTGAAGTTACACATGATACAGTCCATGTATATAGAGTTTCTACTTGTATTTACCGAGAAAAATGTCATTACTCACCACAAATGCAATCAAGCTCGTAAGCTCTTTGCCCTTTGATGTAATGCATGAGCTTCCTGGTAGCTCACTAGCGTGTAGCATCTTCTCCAATTCGGTAATATCTTAGCCAGGATCCTTAGAGGGCTTCAGAGAAATAAGAGACCTGATGTTGCTTGCCTTCATTTTCCTTGACGACGACCGCACCGACGACTGAGTGTAGAATCCCCTCACTATCTTTTGAGCTCTTGACTCATCAATAACGTGAGGTATTACATGCGATTTTTGAATAAATGCTTCAAGGTTTCCTATTGTCCATTCAAAATACTTTCCTCTATGTGTGCCTTGAAGAACAACACTTTTCTCCACAAATCGGGATATGAATCTTTCTAGTTTAGAATTCCGAACATACAACTTCTTCACTTCCTTGAAGTATGTGGGGCCTTCATGATTGTAATATCTTCAGTAGCTTCATGGTCCACACCTCTATCCCCATCTCAAAAAAGAGAATCCCACTAGTAGGGAAAAGCCTACCAGTCACTACAAGGAAACTGCTTATAGTAATCACCGGCTGGTCATGCGAAACCCACGCAGGTGTGATCTGTTGGGACCAAATTCCGCAGCTAATCGCCGACATGGAAAAATGCCCACGCCAGTGCTACATTGGAATCACCGACGTGTACCTCCTAGAGCCACCGGTGCTATGTGGACCCAAAAAACCTACCACGGTGTAAAATAGTACCGGCGCGGAATGCAAAATCCACGCTAGTAATGTCCATAGTGTTACTGGCGTGGCGTTCGCGTGGCACGCCGGTAATAAGTGGAACCCAACCGCTTGAAAGGACGTTAAAGCACTACCGGCGTGTGAATATTTGGCATGCCAGTAATGTGGAGGGTATCACCGGCGTGTCATACATCCACACACCAGTATATATTGCATCTGAGTTGGTTTGGGTAGCTTAGCTAGAGTGATTAGCCCTGTTTGTGTAGTGGCTAGCTAGCTACTATTAATATTGATCATTAATTAGCAACAAGTCAGTTGATCCTTGTGATCGTGGTTTTACCGGTATGATGTGTCATTTGCATTGGTTAGTAGCACATACGTAGTCGAATTTAGGGGCATAACTGAAAAAGCATAGAAAAAAACAGAGATGAGACTTCATGCCTCCTAAACGATCGAGAACAAATTAGACCAAAATCTAAGAGAGCAACAAAGGCGGTCGTCGCTGACGAGAACAATGATGAACACGCTATATTTTTTTGTTCATTTTCACACCAGTTTTGAACAGTAAATTTTCAAGCGAAGGCGCTGGTCGTGGTGGAGGAGAACACATTTAAAAAAATCCTTGTCAAATTTTTTTGTGTAAAAAAAGAACTTGTCTAAAAAGAGACCTTATAAAATAAAAAAGAGACTGTAAAAAACCTTATCCACTCGATTGCGCGGCCCTCTCTCTCGATTCCCCATAACCGCATCGCGCTGCCCTCTTCTCTCCTTCACCGCACCGCCCCGTCGCCCTCCTCTATCCCTCCCTCACCGCATCGCGCCGCCACCCTCTCTCTCCCTCCCTCACCGCACCGCGCCACCGCCCTCCTCTCTCCCTCCCTCACCGCATCGCGCCACCGCCCTCCTCTCTCTCCCTCACCGCCTCGACGCCGCGACCCTCCTCTCCCTCCCTCACCGCCTGACACCTCCACTGTCCTCTCCCTCCCCCCCGCCGCCGCCGCAACCAACCTCGACGACGCCGCCGTCCCGCCTCGTCCGTCTTCACCTCCGTCGACCTCGCCGGTGAGTCACTCGGTGTCCCCATGTAGTTTAGTGTAGTGTAGATTAATTGTTAGTTTTAGAAATGTTACATTTAGATTTAGTGTAGTGTTAGATTGTTAGATTTAGTGTAGTGTTAGTTTTAGATAATTTAGTTGTATAGTGTTATGTAATTTAGTTGTGTTTTAGATTGTTATATTTAGTGTAGTGTAGTGTTAGATTTCTAATTTAGTTTTTTAGTTTTAGGTAATTTATATGTGTTTTCGATTATTAGATTTATGTTAGTGTAGTGTTAGATTTTTAGGAGATGTACTAGTTGTTTAAATTGTTAGATTTCAAAATGTCACATTTATGTTTTTAGATGTTAATTGTGTAGTATTAATTGATTTAATTGTTTAGATTTAGGTGATGTACTAGTTGTTATAGATTTTGTTATATTTCTAAATGTCAAATTTATGTTTTTAGATTTTAAATGTGTAGTATTAATTGATTTAATTGTTTAGATTTAGGAGATGTATTAGTTGTTTTAGATTGTCACATTTCTAAATGTCACATATATATTTCTAGATGTTAAATGTGTATATTATAATTTTTTTACAATTGCGTGTATATGTTTTAAATGTTAGCATGTTTTAGATTCTTTTAGTGTTTTTGGTTCTAATGAATATCTTCTTAACATGTTTTAGTTTCCACGAAATGGGTCAGTTTAAGGGTGCGAGGGCGTATTATAGGATGAAGCTTAAGCAGAACGTTTATGGATGTCAGATCCATATAAACGGGAGGAAGCACTGGGCTGGGCAGTTCGCAGCCCCAGAGGAGGCGGCGCTGATGTCTACTACACGCTTCTATTCTTGTAGACAGTGTTGGGCATCCAAGTGCAGAGGTTTGTAGACAGCAGCAAATTTCTCTTAAGTGAGTAACCCAAGGTTTATCGAACTCAGTGAGGTAGAGGTCAAAGGTATCCCTCTCAAGCAATCCTGCAATTAATATACAAGAAGTCTCTTGTGTCCCCAACACACCCAATACTCTTGTTAGATGTATAGGTGCACTAGTTCGGCGAAGAGATAGTAAAATGCAAGTGATATGGATGGTAACAAGTGATATTTGTAATCTGTAATAAAAATGGCAGCAAGCAACATGTAACAAAAGTGACTAGAAATGGTGTTCTGATGATTGGAAACAAGGACTAGGGATCATACTTTCACTAGTGGTCTCTCTCAATATGTTAGCACAACTGAACGCAAGCAAGTGCTACTCGCAACTATTTTTCTTCTTGATAAAACAAGAGTACTATGCGTAGGGCTACAAAAGCACATCTCAAAGTCTCAGTATACAAACACCACAATTCCACAAAGAATAATCCATGGTAAATATCGCTCTAATTTATTATCCAAAGAGTCACACACGCCACCCACACTGTCACAAAGCTTTATGTTGTCAACAATGACTCCGGAAATTATATATACTAGATAAACCAATTGAGTAGCATATACATCATATGAATTCAGCGACACTAACAATGCTCATGATCACATAAAGATCATACATGCGAGAGAGAGATAACCAAATAGCTTCCGGCACGAGCCCTCAGCCCCGATGAAGAACTACTCCCGCTGCATCACGGGAGGCAGCAAGGTCGATGAAGATGGCTCGGGGCAATTCCCAATCCCGGCAGGTGTCGGAACAGGAACTTCTGTCCCCCGAATTAGGGTTTTTGGTGGCGGCGGAGTACGGATGCGTTTCTCGATAAATCCTTCGGGGGTCGTCGTTTTTAGGTCAGGAGGATCTTTATAGGCGAAGAGGCGACGCGAGGCAGTGCACGAGGGCGCCAGGTGGGGCCCAGGCGCGGTCCACCCTTGACCACGCCTGGGTGGCGTCTGGGAGCTGTGGGCCCCTCCTGCAGCTCCCCTTCTGGCTCCCAGAGTCTTCTGGCGAAAAAGAATTTCTGTAATGTTTTCGGATTTTTCTGAGCACTTTGGATTTTGGACCTTTTCTGCAATGCACAGACATAATATACAGAAACTGGCACTGGGTTAATAGGTTAGTTCCAGAAAATATGTTAAAATGATATAAAAACATAATAAACACATGTGGCATTGTTATAAAACAAGTATGGAACATAAAAAAATATAGATATGTTTGAGACGTATCAGCATCCCCAAGCTTATTCCTGCTCGTCCTCGAGTAAGTAAATGATAACAAAATAATTTTTGAAGTGATATGCTATTAACACAATCTAGATCAAATAGTAATGTACAGCATGTGAGCTTAGATAAACAAATCATTCAAAGCAAGTGTCTAAAGAATATTAAACAAACAATGGTTAATCATGACAATCAATCAACCAAGAACTTTTCGTGGATCATGCTTTGGAGACTTGAGACCGTACAAAGTTCATTATAGATGATTTAAGTCTCCAACATAGCAATTCTATCCTTCTCTCAAGCATCTAGTATCTTTCACAATAATAGAAAGGATCCAGTCAAGTGAAACAAACATGAACGACATGTATCAACTGTTTTGAAGTTTACTCAACCGGTGACCGTAAGCAAATGGTATTGGCACCATGATGTTTCGGCAAAAAGAACATTAATGGGGGTTTGGAAGGCCAATGGAAGAAAGTCTCACACACTATAAATGATCATTAGACAAGAGGAAGTCTTATAATCGAAGCTATGCACGGAGTAGTGATTGCCATGCAAATGATGCACAGAGCTATAGGTGTATGGAAGCTCTCCAAAGGAACTAGTGGGGGTGCATCTAACTCGGTTGCTCACGAATACCTAGCGCACTTTTGAGGAGGCTCATCATTGGAATATACAACCCAACTTCTATAATAAAAATTCCCCACATAGTTATACTAGATGAAACATGAAAACTCTCTTAAATGAGGCATAGGTGATACGAGCACAAGTATGAAACAATTAAGCATGGGTGCTAGCCATGAGCACAAAAATGATATCTCTGAAACAATGGTGCTACTAGCAAAAATATGATGACTCTGAAGCATAGGTGCTAAAACATGAGCACAAGTGTGATATAAAGGATAGTAATGTTGCCCCCTCTCTCTTTTTTTTTCTTTTTCTATTTTTATCTTTTTCTGTTTTTAAATGGCCTCCATGGCTCTTTCTCTTTCTCTCGCTCACAGGTAGGGCAACACTCTAATGAAGACACACTTTTTGTACAAATAACTCATAACTAATAAAACATGATGTATGAAACTGAAAGCCTCTGCCAGTGTAGCAGGAGATGCAGTAGCGTAACATGGGTGTAAACCACACGTCAACTGTATATGATCATGCAAATCACTAAATGACAATAATGAAAAATGACAACAAGTCATGTAATGTATGATGGAAATGCATGGCAATATATCTCGGAACAGCTATGGAAATGATGTGGTAGGTAGGTATGGTGGCTGTTTTGAGGAAAATGTATAGGCTTATGTGTAGGAGAACAAGAGAAAGTCCTCCCACGGGGTTTGGATGTACTGGCGAAGTATGTACCAAGTCTCAATGTGAGAAGAGGGCAATGCACAACACCGAAGAGGCTAGCAAAATTTAGATGGTGGAAGTGCCAAAAACCAAAGCTCAACATTAGTCAAAAAGAACTCACAAGTTTATTGTTCACAACTAGCAGGGTCAACAGACAGAACATGATCAAAGTCACTCCAAGAAGGGCCGTTCACGGCGGTACAAGTACCCCGTTAGATCCCTCGACCTTCACACGGAACTAAACCATTACGGAGTACCTTTAGACTCAAAGAGCTATCAAGAACGACTATCCTTCAACAATTAATAGAGTCTGTTGTACGGACCAAGTTTTAATGGCAACACCACTAATCAGCCTCAACTTAATTAACCAGGAGATTAAACATATATTCATTTAATACCTCAAATAATTGCAAGGAAACAAGTTATCAAAATTCACATGATTAACAATACCTTGCAAGATTTCCGACATACCACACCACATGCATAACATTTTTAGTTCCAAACATGAATCAACTTATTTGAAACAACTCTCTAAACAAATATGAATGAAAATACAAGAGAGTACTTCCTAACTACAAAAACTAATAGCTCTGAACAAGAGATACATGAAAAACGAGAGTTAGAAGCAAAAATAGTGAAAAACTAAACACTCAACACATATAAGTGAAGAACATGAGTGTTTTATGAAAAAGCGGAGCGTGTCTCTCTCCCACACAAGAATGATAGGATATAACATTGCAAAGACCAGCAAACAAAACAAAAAAAACTGAAAGCAAAACATAAATGACGCTCCAAGAACAACACATATTATGTAAAGGAAGACGCTTGAGACTTCTTGAATATTTGGTGGAGGTCCAGGAGAGCCTCCCCAAGCTTGAGCTTTAATCCCTTCTTGATCTTCTTTCATCACCTCGTTCTCTCAACAATTGAAAACTTCCTTCACACAAAACTTTTCACAAACTCATTAGAGGGGTTAGTTCTCAAACCAAATAATCCACCTTCAGTTCTCATTTAACAAATTGCATTAACTTGTTTTTAAACATTAGCTACTGTCACAAAGATCTAAGTGATGCTCTAGGATATATCAAAAGAACTCCACTTTGCCCATAAAAGACGCAATGCAAAAAACAAAGACAAAATCTGTCAAAAACAGGACAGAATGTAAGGTTGATTTTTTTCGGGACACTAGGACACCTCAAATAAGAAAACGTAAAACTAATGAAAGTTAGACAAAACCCAGATGATTCATGTCAAACAATTTCAGACCCAGATCACGTTATGTGATTATTTGGATTTTCGTACGGTGACAGACATAAATCTGTGTCTGGACAGCAACTCAAAATTTAACTTTCCTCTCATTAGAGGCTATTCTTGGCAAAAAAAAAAAGAATACAAGGGAGTTGTTACAGAGGTAACATCACCCAAACACAAAGAATACAAAAAAGAAAACAAAAAGCAAAAATAATGGGTTGCCTCCCGTAAGCGCTTTTCTTTAACGCCTTTTAGCTAGGCATGATAATTTTAATGATGCTCTCGTAGGAATAAGAGTTGAACATGTAATAGAGCATCAAGAAGCATATATAAAACATGTTTAAATCTAACACACTTCCAATGCATAGGAATCTTGTAAGAAAACAAATCAATAAAGCACAAAGTAACTAGCATAGGAAGGCAAAGCAAGTGCAACTTCAAAACTTTCAACATAAAGAGAGGAGAGTTAATATTATTGAGATATATGAAACCGTGTCTCCCTCTCTCATAATGACCATTAGGTCTTAAAGCAACCAGCATATAAAAGCAACGCAAGAGAAAACTCAAAACTTTCATCATAAAGAGAGGAAATTTAATAACATGAAGATTTCTGTAACCATATTTTCCTCTCTCAAAATAATTTTCAGTAGCATCATGAATAGACTCAACAATATAGCTGTCACATAAAGCATTCTTATCATGATCCACATGCATAATAGTATTATTACGCTCCACATAAATATAGTCATTATCATTACTAATAGTGGGAGCAAAACTATCACAGCCATCATTGTAATCATCATAAATTGGAGGCATAGTATAATCATAATAAATTTTATGCTTAATAATAGATGGACTGAAAATATCATATTCATCATAGTAAACATCATATATAGGAGGCATATCATAATCACAATAAACTTTATCCTCAATAGTAGGTGGAACTAAAATATCACAATTATTATAATCATCATAAATTGGAGGCAAGGTATCATCAAAGCAAATTTCCTCCTCCAAGCTTGGGGGACTAAAAAGATTATATTCATCAAAACCAGCTTTCCCAAGCTTAGAATTTTCCATAGCATTAGCAATAATGGTGTTCAAAGAATGTATGCTAATAACATTGCTATTATCATGCAAATAAAGTTCCATAGGTTTTTTAATTTTCTCTTCAAACACTTCATGTCCTAACTCAAGATAAATTTCATCGAGCTCTCTCATTTTTTTTCCATTAAGCCTAACTAGTGAAATAAAATCAAGAAACAAAAGATAAAATTGCAAGATCTAAAGGTGATACCTTCAAGCGCTCACCTCCCCGGCAATGACGCCAGAAAAGAGCTTAGTTGCTGGATGATGTGAGTGCCGTTTACCTTACCTACCCGACAATGGCGCCAGAAAAGAGCTTGATGTCTACTACACGCTTCTATTCTTGTAGACAGTGCTAGGCCTCCAAGTGCAAAGGTTTGTAGGATAGCAGCAAATTTCCCTTAAGTGAGTAACCCATGGTTTATCGAACTCAGGGAGGTAGAGGTCAAAGGTATCCCTCTCAAGCAACCCTGCCATTAAGATACAAGAAGTCTCTTGTGTCCCCAACACACCCAATACTCTTGTTAGATGTATAGGTGCACTAGTTCGGCGAAGAGATAGTAAAATGCAAGTGATATGGATAGTAACAAGTGTTATTCGTAATCTGTAAATAAAATGGCAGTAAGCAAACATGTAACAAAAGTGGCCACAAACGGTGTTCTGATGATTGAAACAAGGCCTAGGGATCGTACTTTCACTAGTGGTCTCTCTCAACACGTTAGCACAACTGAACGCAAGCAAGTGCTACTTGAAACTATTCTTTTCTTGATAAAACAAGAGTACTATGCGTAGGACTACAAAAGCGCACCTCAAAGTCTGAGTAAACAAACACCACAATTCCACAAAGAATAATCCATGGTAAATATCCCTCTAATTTATTATCCAAAGAGTTACACACGCCACCCACACTGTCACCAAGGCTTTATGTTGTCAACAATGACTCCAGAAATTATACTAGAGAAACCAATTGAGTAGCATATACATCATATGAATTCAGCTACACTAACAATGCTCATGATCACATAAAGATCACACCATGGGAGAGAGAGAGATAACCACATAGCTTCCGGCATGAGCCCTCAGCCCCGATGAAGAACTACTCCCGCTGCATCACGGGAGGTAGCTAGGTCGATGAAGATGGCTCTGGAGGCAATTCCCAATCGCAGCATGGTGCCAGAACAGGAACTTATGTCCCCGAATTAGGGGTTTTGGTGGCGGCGGAGCTCGGATGCGTTTCTGGAGAAATCCTTTGAGGGTCGTCGTTTTTAGGTCAGGAGGGTCTTTATAGGCGACGCGAGGCGGTGCACGACGGCGCCAGGTGGGGCCCAGGCGCGGTCCACCCTTGACTACGCCTGGATGGCATCTGGGAGCTGTGGGCCCCTCCTGCATCTCCCCTTCTGGCTCCCGGGGTCTTCTGGCGAAAAAGAATTTCTGTAATGTTTTCGGATTTTTCTGAGCACTTTGAATTTTGAACCTTTTCTGCAATGCACAGACATAATAAACAGAAACTGGCACTGGCCACTGGGTTAATAGGTTAGTTTCAGAAAATATGCCAAAATGATATAAAAACATAATAAACACATGTGGCATTGTTATAAAACAAGCATGGAACATTAAAAATTATAGATACGTTTGAGTCGTATCAGGCGCGCGCCTACGATTATTTTACCGTCCACGAGTATAGGGATAAGAAAAGGACCTCCATCTCAACTACCCGGCGGATCGCCATCGTGTAGATGAGTTCATGCCACCTGGGATCAGACAGGTGAACATGGCCATGCAGAGGGAGCACGAGTTGGCTGAGGAGTAGAGCGCAAGGCGCCACGTCAGCCCCCACGACGACCCGCTAGTGAGGCGTCTCCTGCAGGACGAGCCGAACCTGTTGTCGTACAACAGTTCGGTGCTGGTCCTTCACACGACGCCGGTCCTTCTGACCAGGATATCACTTCCCTTGGGATCTGGCTGGAGGAGCCGCAGGGGGAATGGGAGGAGGACTGGGACTCTTACTCTGAGAAGCAGCGGCTGCAGCAGCAGGAGATCTGGTTTAGAGGAGGAGCAGTAGGTGTAGCAGGTGCAGCAGCAGGTGTTCGGGCCGCCCAACCCCGATGCTTACCACCACACAGACCCTAGGTACTTGGTCGAGTGGGATCGGCTGAACGGAGTGCCTCCATTTCACACTCCTTCGGGTCAGCCATGGGGCAGTGAGGATACTAACGGCCCGAAGGACTCGAGGTTCTGGGCTCAGGTCGCTAGCGACGACTAGGGACCCGTAGAGCGACATATCTAAATCTTTAAGTTGTTCTTTATTAGACTATTGTTTTAAGTTGATGTTTGGACCGTTCTTTTATGTTATGCTTAGACTTATCGTAGTCGAGTTCATGTATAATATGCAACTTATCGTACTGTAGTATATGTATAATATGCAACTTATCGTATTCGAATTCATGTTTAGATTACTTCATGTTTAAAGTACTCTCCTAATATTGTTATATGCATAATATGCAGCAAAATATATCAGTGTGAGGATTGTGGCTATCCCGAGTGCATGAATAGGACATGGTAGGAGCCTACTTTTCTTGTTGATAGTTGTTGGTAAACATATATGTTTGATCCATGTGCCAATGATAGAAACTCTTAGCACTATCAATTCGAGTGTTGGTCTAAAGGACCTACTGATATGTGCAACAACATTGGTTCTATATTTATCTTGGTCCTCTAGTTCCAACACTTGGAAGTTCATGATGTGCAATGTTCATATGAGGCACTTTTTATGTATGTTTCTTGTGAAATTTTCTCATATTTCGTTTATTAAACTATTGCATTATCCTAGCCTTATAATAACACTAATGTGTAATTGTTGTTTTTCTCAGAACATCCCGTACATGGCTAGACGTGACTTCTTGGAGCATGTGGGTGTTGCCTTCAATGACCACAGGACATTTCAGGTCAACTTGGTCCAGATGACGGTGCCCACCCAGAGTTTCACAGTTTTGTGCACCAACACGATGGGCCGGACATACTTCAGTGGCGCTAGTTGGACAAGACTTGTTGTTCGCTACGGCATGCAACCTGCTGAGAGGTGCACCTTCTTTCTCAACCATGGTGACGTCTCTACGTACTTCATGTATAGGCCTCCAAACAACTCCGACAGCTCCGAGTCTGAGGATCATGACCCTAGATATGATAATGACTTCATGCCTGAGCCTGAGATGATCGAGAACCTAAGTTACTAGCTACCTAGATGATAGTTACAATTAAGTTAGCTAGATGAACAATAAGAACTTTGTTGAGTGGAGCAGCTACTGCCAGTGCTATTTCTGTTAATTTTTATGTTTATGTTTATGTTTCTGTATATTTTGCTGGTAACTGTCGTCTATTAAATTCAATAACATCAATTTTTTTTAATTTCTGAAAAAACGTCACTGGCATGGACTCCCTCGCCGGTAATACCAATATGTTACTGGCGTGGCCGCACACACGCCGGTGATACCAAAGCATCACCGGCGTGCCCTCACACACGCCGGTAATCCCAAATAGCACAGACGTGCGCGGTTCCCGCCAGTGATCCCAAATAGGCCACGCCGGTGATTAGCTCTTTCCTTGTAATGAGTGGCACACATTTTTTGGCTACCGGTGGCGCACTTGAGATGTGCGCCACGGCAGCACCAACCAGTGGCATGAAAACCACGCGGTGCACGCTTTCTGATTTGCGCGCTACTAGTAATAATTTGGGGGTTTAAAAAATTACTAGTGGCGGGGACATGGAAAAGCACGCCACTAGTATCGATTTGGGTATTAAAATAAATAAAATCAAAAAATGATTTAATTCAAAAAAAATGACTTGTTGCAAAGTTTCACAACACGTATTCACAAATACACAGAATTACAGCCCCACACTATTACATACTGGAAAGATGAAACGTCAGCAAAACTAACAACAGTTGGGTAGCCCCGTGCTGAAACCGTCGTGGCCGCCGCCACAACCCCGTGTCGATGCCGTCATCGTTGGTGCCACAGCCCCGTGTAGATGTCGTTGCTGCCTTCCACGTCATCATCGTCTTAAGAACATGCAAATCACATGCATATATACAGAATTATCTTTACTTATCAAGAAAATAACAAACCACTTAAGAACAACAAGTAAAGTAGAAGTATATCAGGTTTTTCTATGCACTGTTTCAGATCTTTGAACCAACAATCATTTATATGACACCTATATATATTCTAGCATGCCAAACTAAGCTAGAATACACTCCAGCACCTCACGGACACATATGTTGGATGAAATCAAATACAAGTGGCAGATGGAAGCAATAAATCACCATTTAAGCAAGCAGATCACCTAGTTATTCACCTGATTGAAATTTACAAGGTCCGAACTATGTTCTTGAATCCTAAGGTGACATGACAAGTAGAGGTGTTCAACCTTGTTAGTTTTGATGAGTGAAATTTCATACTTTTGGTAACATGAGAAGTATAGGTAAAATGGAAGTGAAGCTAACAAATACGAACATATTATCACTTTAATCTCACAACTAGAGTAGCAATATTTCTAGCCCGCAACAAAGGAGAGTGCAAACGGAACATGCCGTGTGAATGTGTTGTGTCCAGCAGTAAACGGAACATGCTGTGTGAAGGTGTTATGACAAATATATCTGGTGTTATAGCAGTAGCAAACTAACTATTTTAGCATGTTAATGACTATACCAGATCAGATCCTTAGTCATAAATTCGAATCATACAAGTGCATATTCTAAACCAAACAGTATGCCAACCATTAATTCTAGTCATTAATCATGTACGATCTCTAGGACAGTGCAATGCAACAGTTGTATAACGAGTCAGGCATCCAGTCGGACATAATGAGACAGATTCATTAATTGTATCTAATGACTTGGTGAGCTTGTGAACGTACTACATAGGGCTTCCCTGTGGTGTTTTGCTATAGACGTACGTACTCCTACCAGCAAGGTGATAGCACTAATTTTCGTATCCCTCGTATATCATTGACAATTAATTGACACATTGCTGATTCTAACTTGCACCCAAATTCCAAGTTCCAACGTTACGAATTTATAAGATTAACTAGGACATATGCCCATGCGTTGCAACGGGAACACACACCAAATCGTTAGCAAAACCATTCATGTATACATGAAATGATAGACTCAATATCAAAAGCGTGTCAACAAAAAGTTATACTCCACGTTACACCAGGAAGTTTATATGACCAAGCTTACACCAATCGGTGAAATATCTAATACATGCTGCAGTCGCTATACTGCTATGCTATTGTTTTCAGTCAATCTATCAAAACATTGAAGATTCGAAGATTTGAGCCAACAATATCAGCCGCTATATAAGCCAAGGAGCGATTATTCCAAGCTTCACCATGTCCTCTTCTTCCTCTCCGTTCCGACAGCTACAGTACCTGTCGGAAATTTGACCGGGGACACGGTCACCCCCAAAGAAGTCTCATAACAGAAATTAAGCTAGTACCTAAGATGCAGGGTGACTGCTCCGTGGAGAGTATGAACAAGGTAAAAAAAAACAAGTGACTGGGAATTATGTGCAAAATTACATATATATAGCATGAATCACAAAATCTGTATGTGTTCATAACATTCTTTGACCAGCTATTAACCACGCAGTACATTTAAGATGCATTTCAACACAACATCTAAGCATCCAAGTCCAAACAGTTGGTTTTCTGTCAAAAAAAGTTGGTTTTCTGTAAATAAAACAGTTGGTTTCAAATAATCCCCGACAAGTATTGAACCAAAACAATCAGTAAGTAGTGGAAAATGTTAAAGTTCCTAGGAGAAACCACCTTGAAGCCGACGCCTTGCAATACATGCCTGTCCCCAAAGTACTTATGCACATCCCTATATTCTATGAGGACACCATGCTCATCACCGATCTGTCTGCCTAAATCCCAGTTCCTAGACAAGCTCCAACTGTGCAGCACGACCAAAACAAAAACGCCATTCATCAATCCATATTAATCTCTTCTTGTATTCAAATTGCACATGGTGCATCTAGAAAATAAAAGAAACACCAACTGGAGTTTATTGGATTAAAATAGAGGATAGACAAGAAGATACGGTACTCTCTTGCATCTCAGCACGATTTTGTTTTTCACTCAAACTCGTCTGATGACCTACGCAAAATTAAGAGCAAGGAGGGAAAAGATTATCAGTCTCGCCAGCATACCTTTAATAAGTCAACTCCATGTACAATCCAAATGTAGATAAACCTGTTTGAAGCAGTGGCATGCCTAATGCTAAACAACTTCCTCCTGGTCCACCCTGTAAAAACCACATAGCCGTGCACGCCATCAAAATTCAGATACTAATCAAGCCTCTGATTTGGGAAATCTGAACCCTGCAAAAACCACATAGCCGTGAACGGCATCAAAATTCAGTACTGCTCTGATGTGGTAAATCTGAAAATCTGGACCTGTGTGTAAGCACATCGAACAGTATCTACTAACCCTTTGACATGCTTATCTGCGCTACGACCATGTATTGTAGATTTCCACTGTGAAAATCTTGATAATGCACCACAAAAACAAACATCCCAGCTAATTTTCTACAATATGCCTGGTGGAGTAAAACATTCACTCATCTTATAAATTTTTATAGTAGTGAAATAACTACAAAAAAGGAAATCGACTGAAAAATCACCACATGATTTCATCTGTCATCCACCACGTACGTAAGAAACTGTAAACTATTACTCCAATGATTATTCTTACCTTCTAATAAATTCTTTGTTGGTGATTTTAACTTGCACTTGTGGTGTACAATCGTATACCCCAGGTCCCCAGCTGCAATATGAGAGCATGGACTTCTCTGAAGCACACACCTGAGCACCAACCTGAATCAGCTTCGCCCATACGGCCAGACGGACTTGACAGAGGCGCCGACCCGCCCCTTGGAGCTCACCACTGCCATCCTCAAGTCCAAGGATTGCGCGACGCAGATGGGGGGCAGCGCATGGACGCCGCTGGCGCGAGCAGACGCGATGGATAAGGGGGGGGGTCCCTAGGACACGGATCCAGAGGAGGAAGAGAGGCAGAGGTCGGGATCGACGTGATCACGTGACATCGAGCCGATGTGGCTGAGAGGAGCACGCGCACAACGCCAACCCGGCTTGGAGGTCGCGGTCCGACTTGGCGCCGCCTGGTGAGCGCGGTAAGGGAGGAGGGGGAGGGCGGCGACGCAGTACAGTAGATGGGGCGAGCGGTGGCTGCGCAGGTGGGAAGCCCAGGGAGATGGCGTGCAGCTCGGGACAGCAGTTTGATTCCAAAATTCTTGACGAGCGTTGATTTGGGCGGAACGCTAATCCGAGGTGGGGCCAGAGCGAGGCGTTGACGAAGGAAGGACGGGCGGAGTTCTTTTTTTTCGAGATGAGGACGTGCGGAGTTGGACGAAGGCGATGCGACGTAGTGGCAGAATGTGGAACCAAATTCTTCTTTTAGATAGGAGAGAAATCTACATTGGGGATATTAACTATTCATCTTTTTTTGTTTTCTGTACTCTCCCTAGCTAGGTCAATGGTTTGTGATTAGCATAGCTATTTGTATGACACCCTATCCTACAAAATGTACGTATAGTAGATTAATCAATCTCTTAATGAGAACATGTCAGTATTATGCGGATTTCTAGTTGAAAATAACTCGATCGGTGTCTGCCATCCAAAGGAGAGAAAAAACACTGTACTCTACATAAGGTACGGTGTAACAGCGCATGTGACATGGAGGTGTTCCTCACGGTGTTCACGATCCAATATGACCACAATAGTCCAGGAAGAGGGAACCACCCAGCTCCCATGTGACCACAATAGTCTAGGCAGATCTCTAGGAGCGTGCAATGTATCAGATTGATTATATCTTATTACTTGGCGAGCATGAAAACACGTCCATAACGCTTCTCCTCCATCCTCTGATTCGCCAAAGAACTCGGGATAGATGGGGCCTAATTAACAGATTTATTGTATCGAATTACTTTGTGAGCTAGCAACATAGGGATTCTTTTTTTTTTTTTTGCGGTGGTTTTTTACATTTTTTTGACAATGCCAAAGTATATGCTGACTGAACGTCGATCGGCATCCCAACATCGTTAAGTGTTCTCCATCTGCTTCTCCTTTAATGAATTATACAAAACATCTCCAAACAACTCGTTTAATGATAGCATGTCTGCGCCAGGAGTGGCCGGGAATCCGGAATGATTAATTCATCACTGATATCCAGTATCACTAACTTTGGCTCTAGTTTTAGCAAGATACCGAATAAGGCTAATAATAATATGGTAGTAGCTGACGCCACGACTGGATGTCTGCGTCGGGAGTTTTCCTTTTCAAGATGATTTTGTTTTACTTGTTCATCCGTACTGCTTTTGTTTTTTTAACTGGGCCACGTTGTTTTCAATCATGACAATTACTTTGAACCTGCTTCATGTATGCACTTGTCGTACAATAATGAAGTTTCTATATAGCAATAAGTGTTGTCTTAGCAAAATTCTATTTTGCTTGCTCAAGTATAGACAATACCTTCCTCAAGTTCCGGGGCTCCTTTCATTACTAGAGCTTCAACATGTTTTTAAGTGTTATGGTCCGACCGAAATTTTTGAATGCATGATATTTTTCGAATTGGGATCACACTGTTTTCATAGCTTCTACAACTAAGGTATAAATATTCTGCAGTAAAATCAATCTTTGTTGCCTTATGTTTACCGATATGACACAGATTATAGAAAACGCGGGCCGACCATGGGGTTGGGCGTGGCCTTGGTAGACCTGGCATCGGCGACGATTCGACATTGATTTTTGTTCTTGCTAATGCTACCCCCTTTGGACCTAGTTCAGGTCTAGGTGCTTTAAACCGGAGCAGTCTCAGTGGATGTACACGCATGTGTGTGTGGCAAGTGGCAAGATGCCGAATGAGGAAAATGGAGCTACCAAGATTCTCATTTGTTTTGTCAAAAATAGCATGGTGTAGCTAAAGACGTCTCGGGGGTTTTCTTTTTCCTGGTGGGCTGGTTTTAGTATCGATACTGGTTCTGTTATTCTGGAACTGGAACCTCGCTCTTCTACCATGGTGAACCTCTCAGCCATGTGACTATTTTTTTTTTGCTAAGACATGTAATTTCTTATATTTATTGTAAGTATCTAATCACTCGGTTGACATGCAAAAACGTACGATAGTGCTTACCGTCCATATCCTAGCTCCGATTCGCCAAAAGACCACGTGATTCATGGGTCCAAATGAAACAGATTAGTTTTATCTAATCACTTAGTGAGCGTGCAATTACGTACATAGGGCTTCCTTGTGGCGTTGCTCCCATACAGAAGACAATGAAAAAACACCATTGCATAAGCGGTAATAAAAAAAGTTAGCATTGTTAATAGTAGAAAATATCATAGTAAGAATCATACTTGTACATGGTAATGTATATTTGTTATAAATATTTTGGGTTTGCTTCTAGAGTCCATGTATGTAGAGTTTCTACATGTACATACAGAGAGAAAATGTCATTGCTCACCGCACATGAGATCATGTTCTTGCTTAGGGCTTGTAAGCTGAGAATGTCTATAAAGGCTAGCTGCATACCAGTTACTAATTAAGCAGGTAGCACCAGTATACCACATGTACTGCATGGGTTCCAGCATAGCAGCGAGAGCTCCCACTACCTGGGTGGCTCCTCCGCGTAGCAGCACAAATATATCAGTGAGGTCTCACGGCGATGACCGAACTAGATTTATCAAAGCAAATAGCTACAAAAACTCACTAGCTCCGGCGCCGGCCCCTCCGGTCGCCACTGCTAAAACGCTGTCTAGCTATGAGCAATCGCCTTGGGGTAACTTCTTCATCGATTATGAGCCGCAACCACTGGAGGTACGTACGGGCGTTCTGCAAGCAGCTTCCATTATAGTCTAGGTGAATAGCTCCTATGCGACGTTTTTCCACCAAATTGGATTGGAGGCGATGTCGTTGGCAAGAATTGCTCTGCAGTGACATCTCTTTGAGCACAAATTGCTCTGCTGCGACATGGCCTTAAGCGCAATCTGTTAGGATTATGGGGAGCCGGGTGGGACCCACAACTTATCCACGTCAGCAACGACGACCGTTATAATCCTCCTCCCCTGCGCGCGCATTCTGCCGGGCCCTGTCTTCTTCTTCTCCGGCGACGAAGCGCGGCAACGCCGACGAGCTATTCTGAACTGAACCTTCATTTTGCACAATTTCTGAACTAAAGCATTAAGCGGAACTGAAATTGCACTGAATTCAACTGAAATTTAACTTAACATATACTGAAATTGGACATATTACATAGCTTAGTTTGTGGCGATCATCGGATCAAAAGCCACACACACAGGCGGGCACAAACACTGATTACATAGCTAGCCCTAGCTACTTGGGCATCGCTGCTGCTCTACCCCTAAATTAAGATCCAAAATTGGGCTCTGTCCGGAGCCCCAGGGTCGCGGCGGCGACGAGGCGGCGGCGCCGCTCAGTCGGAGTCGGAGTCCGAGCTGAGCTCAATGACAGGGTGGAGGGATGCTTCGAGAGCGGTCTGGAGGCGGAGTTCATGGAGCTTCTTCTCGATCTGACGGCGCGCCTCGAGCTCCTCCTCCTGCTGCTTGCTGCGCTGGATCACCTCGTCGGTGATCCGGGGCAGGTCCTCATCGTGGACGAAGTCTCTGGGCAGGAGGCCGCGACACGCTGGGCGGTCCTGCTACTCCTCCTCCTCCCTCTTCGGCGGCGGCAGCTGTGCCGCCATGGAGGAGCTCCCCGCGCCGGAGGAGCTTCCATGGTCGTAGCGTCTGCCGGCGGTGGCCGCAAACTCCATGCGGCGGTCGTACTCCTCCACCTCGCGGAGGTCGAACGCAGGAGACGGCGTGATGCCGTAGTTGCTGTACCTGCGCGCGCCTCGCTTCCGACTGCCGTCGGAAGCAACCAGCTTAGCCCGAGCGGGGTCAGCGGGAACCCGCCGCTTCCGCCCCTTCCGGTCCTCGTCGGAGCGGTTTTTGCCACCGGAATGGCCACCGCGGCCCGTGCTTGAACCCCCCTCCTAAACATCGCCGCTCGTCGGGGCTGGATCTGCAGCTGCAGGTGGATTTGGTCGCCGGCGGCGAGCAAGTGGGAACGGCGGCGACTGTGGGAGTGGGGAAATTGCTAGGGCACGACATCTTTCCGTGGATAAGTAGGTGAACGGGAGGCGGTCGGAAAAAAAATCACTAGTTTGTTGGGCTATGCGTATTGGTTGGGCCGTGGCCTATGCGTGTTGGGCTATGCGTGTTGGTTGGGCCGTGGCCTATGCGTTTGAATGTAATAAAACGCTCCAGCAAAAAAAAAACAGTCCAGCCAATCAGAGCGCAGATCGAGAGTGGCGCGGATCGGGGGGTTTCCTTCTAGAAGGCATGATCGGACGGCTAGGGTTAAATCACGTGATTTTGGGGTTTCGGCTGGGTCAACAGGATTTTGAGTGTGTTGACCAAATTAGGGTATTACATAACTAATTAAAAAAAAATCAAAAAAAGTTTGAAACTTCATTTTGGTGTGACTAAGAAGGATCCAGGCTCAGTTTTTCATGTTTGAAACTTGTTTAAATGTTGGTCAAAGTTAGGTTTGACCAATTTCAAAATAAGCATAAAAAATTCAAAATAATCAAAAAAATAGAAAACCTGTACACATGGTCTTAGTATGTCATATACTAACAAGTTGATAAATAAGGTCTAGATACATTCAAACAAAATATTCATGTATGTAGTGTGAAATATCAAATCTTAAACTATAAACTCTCAAGTGTGAATAGAAGTGGTTTTGGGTGTGGAACATGAAATTTTCAAAAACTCACAAAATCTTCATTTTGGAGTAACTAAGAAGGATCCGGGCTTAGTTTTTTCATTTTTCATGTTTGAAACTTGTTCAAATATGTTGGTCAAACTTAGGTTCGACCGAATTCAAAATAAACATAAAAAATTCAAAAAACATCAAAAACATTGAAAATCTATGCACATGGTCTTAGTATGTCATATACTAACAAGTCAAGTTGATAAACAAGGTCTAGATACATTCAAACAAAATATTCATGTATGTAGTGTGAAATCTCAAATCTCAAACTATGAACTTTCATGTGTGAAGAGAAACGGTTTTGGGTGTGGAACATGAAACTTTAAAAAAACTCACAAAAGATTCATTTTGGAGTGACTAAGAAGGATACAGTCTTGGTTTTTCATTTTCATGTTTGAAACTTGTTCAAATGTTTGTCAAACTTATGTTTGACCGAATTCAAAATAAGCATAAAAAATTCAAAAAACATCAAAAAAAATTGAAAACCTGTGCACATGGTCTTAGTATGTCATATACTAACAACTCAAATTGATAAACAAGATTTAGATACATTCAAACAAAATATTCATGTATGTAGTGTGAAATCTCAAATCTCAAACTATGAACTCTCATGTGTGAAGAGAAGTGGTTTTGGGTGTGGAACATGAAACTTTCAAAAACTCACAAAATATTCATTTTGAAGTGACTAAGAAGGATCTAAGCTTGGTTTTTCATTTTCACATTTGAAACTTGTTCAAATGTTGGTCAAACTTATGTTTGACCGAATTCAAAATATGCATAAAAAATTCAAAAAACATTAAAAAAATTGAAAACCTGTGCACATGGTCTTAGTATGTCATATACTAATAACTCAAATTGATAAACAAGATCTAGATACATTCAAACAAAATATTCATGTATGTAGTGTGAAATCTCAAATGTCAAACTATGAACTCTCATGTGTGAAGAGAATTGGTTTTGGGTGTGGAACATGAAACTTTCAAAAACTCACAAAAGAATCATTTTGGAGTGACTAAGAAGTATCCAAGCTTGGTTTTTCATTTTCATGTTTGAAACTTGTTCAAATGTAGGTCAAACTTAGGTTTGACCTAATTCAAAATAAGCATAAAAAATTCAAAAAACATCAAAAAAATTGAAAAACTGTGCACATGGTCTTAGTATGTCATATACTAACAACTCAAATTGATAAACAAGATCTAGATACATTCAAACAAAATATTCACGTATGTAGTGTGAAACCTCAAATCTCAAACTATGAACTCTCATGTGTGAAGAGAAATGGTTTTGGGTGTGGAACATGAAACTTTCAAAAACTCACAAAAGTTCCATTTTGGAGTGACTAAGAAGGATCCATGCTAGGTTTTCATTTTCATGTTTGAAAACTTGTTCAAATGTTGGTCAAACTTAGTTTTGACCGAATTCAAAATATGCATAAAAATTCAAAAAACATCAAAAAAATTGAAAACCTGTGCACATGGTCTTAGTATGTCATATACTAACAACTCAAATTTATTTGGCTGATTTAGACATGGTGGAAAAAAATTTGCTTAGAAATGGGGTTGTTTACCCTACCTTTGGAACTCATTTGAAACACATTTTTCAGGACTTAGCAAAATGCATCGGATTGATGACCTAGTTAGATCAAACAAGTGCATAATAGTTTGAAATCATTGCAACATCCAAGCTTAGCAGAAATACCATGTAAAAGTTTGAATTTTGGTTCAAAGTTGAATTCAAACGAGACAAAAAATCAAAAGAAAATAAATAATATGAAGATTAATTCAAAAAAATTGTCCCAGTGTAACATCTTCATGGATAGGACAACTCACTATTATAGATTTAATAATAAGTTGCCGGACCCACAAAGCTGCTGGACTAGAACGGGATAATGTGCAACACCTAAATTGCGAGCATGGGGACTCGAATTTGGGTGGGCAAAGGGAGCCATCAACCCCTTGCCACTAGGCTATGCCTATGTTTGCGACAAATCTACCACCATTAGGAGGTAATAGTTACATTTTGGTAAGTGTAAATAAAAAAGTAAATTTCTTTCTGCTAATAGAATTGTTTGAGCCAACACGAAATTCTTTTTTTCCTTCACTTAATTTAAGTGAGTACTCACGGCTTGGCCCAACAACGGGCCCAACATCGGGCCCATGAACTTGTCGGTTTTTCTATTTCGGAAACAGTTAACTGAACCTGTTCAAGGTGTTAATTGAATTCAGAGCTAATTTCCACCTGAATTTATACGCTTTCGATTTCGACCGGAAACATTTAGAGCTAATTTATTCGAATTCATAACATAGTTCATCTTACAAACAACTCCTATATCGAAATCCACAACTCCTAAATTGAAATTCCTAATCCGAACGACAAAGAAACACATAAAATGCTCCGGCCATCATGTTTGACTGCTTCTTCAATTCCACAATCTGGCTCAACTGCTTGTTCAATTTATGCAACTCCCTATTCACCAAAAATCCTCCACTCAAAATGGCCGCATTCCTCCAAATCCTGAAAAGGGGAACGGAAAACCTAATTCCCAAATCCATAGTGCATAATCAATATCACGCCAAATCGAGACAAATCAGGACAAACCCTACCTTCCCATCCTTCCCCTCACGACGCCTGCTCTCGCATTTGACAAATTCCCGACCGACATTGCCCCTCGGCGAGCGCACACATGTCAAGCGCTTCAGTGGATCTAAGCGAGGGCACTGGACCGTAGCTCGGCCTGGCAGGCGGAAGCGGAGCTCGACGACATACCTCTACCGCCGGCATTGCTGCGCGCTGTCGCCGGAGAAGAAGGCGGGGATGGCTCTGGCACGGGGGCGAGATGGCTCTGTTTTCTACCAGCTGATGAGGTGGGTCCTGCGGTCGGAGGTGCTCCTGTGGGTCCTTTGCTGACGTGGATTAGTTGGGGTCCCACCAGGCTCACATAATTTCAACCCTAACCTGTCCCTTGCGGTTAAGCCCCGACTATCGCACGAGAGCTATTGCAGCCACGAGATGACGTCGCCCATGAGCAGGGCCGGCCCTGAAACCTCAGGGGCCCGGTGCAAGGAAAAAAATGGGGCCCTATATACAAATAGCATTTTTCCTTATTCCACATATGAGCAGAGTCGCACGGTCTTCTTTTTCTACTTTAGCGATATAATTGCCAAGCTGCATGACTACAGGGCCTAAGCTGCTACTAATTATTGGGCTGATTTGGTAAATCTTTTTTCCCTAAGTTGACAGTACGTAGCTGGATTGGGCTGATCGGGGGCCCTGTGCGGCCGCACAGCCCGCACATGCTCAGGGCCGGCCCTGCCCATGAGCTATTTCAGGCAACGACGTCGCGTTTTGAACGATTACGCATATGAGCTATTTGCCCATAGTCTAGGTACATTGTGATGTATGACTTGGATTAGGTGACATTTTTACCCTTAAACTTGTGTTCTTGTTTACGCAGTACTAAACCCTGTATTGTTTTGACCTGTACGTACTCACATCAACCGAACCTAATGGTGCATGCAGAGGTCGGAAGAATGGATGAGGTTGAGAGTCGATGAACTCAAGCAGGTCGTGTGCATGCTATTCGACGCATCCCACGACGTCATAGGAAAACTTACCCTCGTGGATGCGGTACAATATCTGGGAATCGATCATCTCTTCCAAGAGCAGATAGACGCCGCGCTGCGCCACATCCATGAATGCGAGCTCAATAGCTCCAGCCTCTGTAAGGTGGCTCTTCGTTTTCGCGTGCTTAGAGAGCATGGCCTGTGGGTATCTCCAGGTATCTAGCTACTGATATTACTTTAGCTAGCGCATTGGCCCTCTCACATGTGCAATGCTATAAACTTTACTACTCCCTCCGTTCCAAATTATAACATGTTTGACCACATTAATATGGACTAAAAATGAGTGAATCAACACACTAAATTATAACATATATTTCCTCTGTTCTTGTTCTTTACCCTACCACGTACTAGTTATTTTCCTTTTTGCGGTAGTATGACATCTAGTACTTTTTTGTGGGTCCCTAGTTGATCCAATTGAAACGCTAGTCCAGATCAAACAGAAGTCGGTCGATCAACTATGTTTTTCGAGCCGTGTTTAACCAAATTATGCTGCACATAGTTTTTGATCCGCATACCAAGGAGGCTCATGCAGGGCTGTGAAGAAAAAAAATCCAGGACTGACATACCCCTTCCATGCATGATTACCATCCCACTGCGCACACTCTCTCCCGTTGCTAGTCAAGGGCAAAAGGGTCCCTTCAGCACTAATTCAGCCTCATCTACTAAATACGCATCCTAATATGAGAATTTCAGAAACAAGTTATACGCATCCTATTTTGATCAAGAGGGGGTACAAAATGCATTAATATAGCCCCCGAACAGGATATCAATACTATACTGCTACTAATCTTAGTTTTAAATTATAGATCTAACCGCTGAAAATAGTTTAGGTGACGGGGATTTACGTGGTGCCACAATACGACCTGTATATTGCTTTTAGAATTATGTCCATCCATAATATGTGTCGCAGTTTAAACTAACCCAATTTAAAAACCGCAACACTTATTTATCGGAGGCAGTATATAATAGACAGATATATAGATACATACATACATATAACAGAAAGCCCTAATAAATACCCATCGAATCAGACACGACATTGTATACTGGACCCTAGCTAGGTAACACAGATTTTCGATGGCTAGTTAAAATGCTCATGATGTACAATAATGCTAATTTTGAATTGTAGATGTGTTCGATAAATTCAAGGACGAACATGGAAAGTTCAGCAAGGATTTAACTAATAATCCAAAGGGATTATTAGGTCTGTACAATGCTGCATTTCTTTCGGTTCATGGTGAGCCGAAGCTCGAGGAAGCCAAGTCTTTGGCCAGGTATCATCTTGAGTCAATGAGTGGCAACTTGAAGTCACCCTTAGAAGAGCAAGTCAAGCGAGCCCTTCACATTCCACTACCAAGGACATACAGAAGATTGGAGACACTGCATTATTTCTCAGAGTACGAACATGAGGAAGAGCATAACCCAATTATACTTGAGCTCGCAAAGCTTGAGTTTACCCTCTTGCAGTATGTCCATTCGAAGGAGCTCAAGTCTGTTTCAAGGTATTTTTATTTGATACACACATGCAAGCAAAGCCAGAAAGAAGTAACAAAAACTCGTCCATTCAGTATAATCTCATTGCTCCTAAACTAGGCAAGACTAATATTTTTTATAATAAACTATACATCTTATTAAGGATGTCATTATTTTAGGTGGTGGGAAGATGCTTACAAGTACATTGCATTAAGCTATGCCCGGGATCGACCGGTGGAGGCTTACACTTGGGGCTATATTTTGTACTACGAGAAAGACTTTGAGCTTGCACGTATGATGGTTATGAAAATAACGGCACTACTTACCGTGATGAATGACACATATGATGCACATGCCCCCATAGAGGAATGTCGACAACTAAACACGGCCATACAGAGGTTTGGTTACTTTTGTTCACTTTTTTATATCTTGTGAAATAGCACAAAGCTTACCTCTAGTAAAATTGATGGTATATACTGGACTAATCTTTATGCCCTTGATTTGACTTACGTAGATGGGATCACAACGCTAAATCTCTTCTACCAGAGTACTTGAAGATGTTTTATAATTTACTACTCACGACCTTCAAGGAGTTTGAGGATCAACTTGGACTTGACGAGAGAGATCAACTTGCGTACGTCAAGAAAGAGGTACTGTACAATCTGATATTTGTTAAAGAATGTGGCATTTTTCGTACCATATAGCAACTATATGATTAATCCCTTTTAACTGTCAATAGTTCCAAAGGCTATCTAGTTATTATATGCAAGAAGCCGAATGGACACACAATAATTACAAGCCAAGCTTTGGAGATCAACTTAATGTGACTTGCAAGTCCATTGGTGTGCCACTGCTCTGTGTGGCTAGTGTGGTTGGCATGGGCGATGCCCTAGTGAAGGGAACAATGGATTGGGTAGTTGATGGCCCTATCGTCTTATCATCTGGGAAGATCATACGCTTATTGAATGACATGGGAGCAACTGATGTATGACTCTTTGGCTTCAGTTCTAATAGTTATGTATTACCATTAATCACATGGCAATAATGTATCTAACTATGCTTGTGCATGAACATGCAGCTCGGAAAGAACACAGGGGATGTGGCAACCACGGTAGAATGTTACATGCATGAGCACAATGTCAACAGTGAGGTCGCATTGGCCTGTATTGATTCGTTGATCGATGATGAATGGAAAACTATAAACCAAGCTCGCTTCGAAGATGGTGCATCGAGTTTTCTGAAGACGGTTATCAACTTTGCTGCAGGCACGACATCATTGTTCTATGGTAGAAATAAAGAGGGATACAAATTTGGAGAACAACTTCTGGAGGCACTAGATAGTCTTTATGTCAAATCAGTTCTTATGTAAAATTGAAGACCCTATTGCTCCGCCCTAGACTTATACCATGCATTTGTTCTGGTATACATGACCAAAGTGTTGTTGTCAACCTCGTAACGCCAGAACTCTGTCGTGTTTGTCTTTCGATAAATGTGGGTAGAAATAATGCCATAAACACGCTATGTTTGTGTTGGGGCTGAATATGTCATATTTGTTGTTTCCTTCATTGTAATCCAGTGGATCCTTGCCACGGTCCTGTCTGTGGTCAGGGCCTGTTAGTTTTAATTATTTCCAAGAGAATAAAAGGGAAAAAGAAAAAGGCTCAAAGTTTTAGAGTTTTTTTACTATGCAATTTATTGCCGTTGGGAGGGAATAGTAATTGCACTAGATCAGTTGTCCATTGCTTGGCTAATCTGTTAGTTTTACGCTTGTTATCTACATCCTAACGGTAATTTTTTTTTCGAGATTGACAGGGGGGAATAAAATTCCCCACTGTTTGTTGCATTCATCAAAAGTAGCCTGGCGAGCCATGTTCTTACAACAGAATAGCAATTACGGGGGGATACAAGGGAAGAGAAAACAATAAAAAACATGAAACAAATACAACTAGAAGAGGGAAAGCAAGAGCCACCAAGAGACACAAGAGGTGAGGGGTTCAGTCGAGAGATCACAATGCCAAGACTCAGCAATAAGCCTCACGCACCGCACCAGCATTCGACTCGAGCCCCACAGCACAACTCAGGAGCACCACCATCATCATCGGAGTCGGAGTGTCAAGCCTAGCACCTAGCACTACCCTAGATGGGGAGCTCCGCCACGGAGGTCAAGATGAAAAGCAGGTGGGGGAGACATACATAGCTTCGACGTTGAGCAAAGGTGAGTCGAGACTCCACCAGAAGCACGAAGCTACCACACCGCAACAGCAACCACCGGAAGGGTCTTGAGCAAGCACATCCATATGGCCGAGACCACGTGAAGACCCGCCGAGGAGAGAAACACCACCATCGGCCCCAATATGGCCACACCAACACCACCAAAACTCAGCACCATCAGCACACGCATCAACCAAAGCCATACTATATGGGTCTCCAAGACGACGCCTCCAAGGGGGAGTGTTGTCCAGGGCACAACACCGTCATCCGGTCCGGCAAAACGGAACCAAGGTTTTCACCCGGAGACCACCAAAGTACTGTAGGTGCTGGAGCTCCACAGCGACACCTCCTGCGAGGAAACGACGTCAAAGACGTCGCTGCCGCCGGCAACGACAAAGTCGATGCAGGGTTCTCACCCGGAGTTTGAGCACATCCCTACAGATGAAGGCAGTCGATCCCCGCCAACAGCCACCGCAGCCAACCACACCTTGCGGAGACCACAAACTACCAATCACCAACCGAGGCGCCAAATCCTCCGAGGCTGCCGGACGCAGCACCAGCCACCGCACCCCGCCGAGCACCATGCCGACAGAGGAGGAGGGGCACTGCCCGGGCCAAGAACCACCATGGTTCCGGGCTGCAGCCGAGCAGCACACGACGACGAGCTCCATGCCCACCACCGCGCGGCTGAAGAATGGCGGATCCGGCCACACAGGTTGAAGAAGAAGGAGCAGCCGGCCCTTTTGGGCCCAGATGGGCCCGAAGCGAGCCGAGGCCTGCGATGCTCCACCGCTCCGAGCCGCCTCCACTCGCCCAGCCTCGCCGCCGCAGAACGCGCCGCCGCCGCCGGAAGAGCCCACAGGAGCCCGCCAGGGAGGAAGACGCGAGCGCGCCGTCGACCGCCGTTCTCCCAGAGCCCCGCCGCCTGGGGGCCCAGGGAGCCACGAGGAGATGCCCTGCCGCCGCCGTCGACCGCGCGGGCATAGCCGGCGGCGTCCTCCGGCGGCGGCGCGGGCACGGATGTGAGGGGTGGCAGCTAGGGTTAGGTTTTCTGGGGTCGCCCCCGGGTCGCCCAGGCGAGAGCGACGGGGGGGGGGGGGGGGGAAGTTATCCAACCCTAACGGTAAATTTGGATGCAATTGAGCATCATACCCTGTCTCGCTCTTCTCCCACGTGGTCGCCCCCTCGCTTCTCCTTGTAGCCGTTTGTCCACCTGCCTCGTGTGCCTAGTCAGCCCGCTAGCCAAGAGATAGAAGCCGCCTTCCTAGACTCAATGTCCAGGGAATTATTTCGTCATGGAGTAACTCCACTTGGTCTCGGAGTTCGTACTGCATGCTCCATGGCTTCAAAACTCATAGTCTTCATAGTATCACCTCTCTAGCCAGAGATGACTCCTTGAAAACAAGATGACGTGCATTCATAAGTTTCAAAAATTATTTAGTGCGAAATTTGTTGCATGTAAACATGTTTTATATCTGTCTGCTATGAACAGTAGGTGTCATGCCAAGGCGGTTGATTTATCTGCATTCAAGCCATAGTAATTTCTCGATTAGTTCTATCAGTTGTTCGGATAGAGCTATAGAACCATAAAAACCTGGGACAATTAAATTAGACTTGGAGTGTTACTGGGGGTAGCCATATAGCTCGTAGTCGACGATTAGAGGAACATAGAGATGTGGGAAAATGGCCGTGAAAGTGTAGGAATGGGATTGACACGAGAGAGTTTACCCAGATTCACCCCCTCCACGAAGAAATAAAGACCTAGTCCTCCCTTATGTATTTTATTGTGTCGAGAACTTGTTTTGATAATCTTAACGACCTCGCCTTATATCCTTGACAACGTTAGTTTATAATCAATGGAAACGTCAGTGAGTAATAAAGATCTATGGTTATAATAGTATTAAGGCCTATGGAGCCAATAGAAACTCCCTCCTTGATGGCTACGTATAATTTTAACTTGGTGATGAAGTTTCGGGCAGCTGAAGAGGTTGCGTCTGTCAGCAGAGTCGACATCGGAGGACTCGACCCCGCATTGTGGACCGATCTTGATAAATCTGTAATCTAGACCCTCATGGGCCACCCTGATTGGGTTCCTTCATCTTTCGATCTGACTGGGTCTACCTGGTATATTATCTTCTCTATCTAAATAGCGGAACCTCGCTACCTGATTTTCCTGCCTTCTGGTGAGGCCACGCCAACACTTTTATCCCACACCGTTACCCGTACAGTCACGCAGCGCATCACTGACTCGCTGCTCGCTTCCATTCCCGCACGACGTCGTTTTTCCATACGTGTGCTGGAGGTTCCTTCGTGGGCTAGCCGGCTGAGCAAAATGGGTTGGACTTCCGTTCGTGGGCTCGTGGAACTATCTTGCTACCTGACCTGATGGTTGTTCATCTCGCAAAAAAATGAGCAGCAGCCGTTCGTGTTCATGGTGGTGGCTAATCGCCGGCAATTAATCCTCCACCGCACGACGTACAACCCTCAAATGATTCTGCCGTGACCTAAGGTCTCCTCGTAGCATTCATCGAGTAGAAACTGCTCGATTGAATTGAACTGCCACCGCTTCTAGGTTAAAAATCAACCCGTCGGGCGGGCAAAGGTCTGCCCGGCTTGCCGGCCGGCGGTGGCGGCGTTCGTGGACGTCGCTTTCCTCGGTTGAGGCGCCATCGTGGAGTTCTCTGACAGCCACAATCCTCGAGTCATGTTCTTCGGGTGAAAGCCTTGATCCCGGCTAGGTCGGGCGGCGGCGGCGCTAACACGTCGTGACCCTCTTTGGGGCGTCTTCTTGAAGTGCATTGGCTCCTTCCACGCTTTCCTTGGGCTGGACGTGCGCAGCGTCGCGATTGGCAGGTGCCCGATCGGCGGCGTGGAGTTCCGTGTGGTGCCAAGACTTGGCAACGACGATGGTGCTGAGCAATGGTGTGGTCGCGGCATTGGCTTCGTAGTCGGCTCTGTCCGGCGTGTTCGAGAGTCTTCGTGCTGGTCTCCCACTGCGGTGGAGTCGAAGCTGCTATTTTGAGCGGTGTACGATTACCTGCTAGGGGCGATCCGGTCGTGAAGATCTTCTTCGGCGCAGGTCTTGCGCATCTCCTTTTCGGAGCTCTTCATCAGAATCGGAGCTGTCTACCTCTGCGCGATGAGTCATCTGTTTGGCATAGGCCGGCGTGGGCTTCTCGACGCCGCTTCGGCAATGGTCTTCTTGGTGGTTTTCTTGTGAAGTCGGAGTCGCTGCAGGTGTGCAGCTTGATGACGATGACACGGAAGGCAACCGTGACGACGACTCTTGTTTCGGTGGTGTGCGTGCAGCTTGTGTGGGTAGACAGGGTGGCTGTGTGCCCTCGCGACGGTCGTGTTCCATGACGGTCGTCGAGGGTGTTGTTTCGGTTTTAGGCCGGTTTCTCGCTAATAAACCGGCCAATTCTCACTTCTTCTTAATTAATGAAAATGGCAAGTCTTTTGTGTCGGTTCAAAAAAAATCAACCCGTGCCGCCATCGGCATCAACCACTCCAGCTTGCTTGGGTCGCCACCTCTGCTGCGGTTTCCATGCTCTTAGATGGCCGTTCCCAATTGAGTTCCCCTCTCTTATTTCAATGGAAAAAGTCCAAAACAAACCTTGAACTCATAGACAAAAGCTAAATCGAACCTTGAACTTACAATCCCCGAAATCGGCACTCTGAATTCTGCAATCCCGATCATTTTGAACCCTATGCATGTTTGGCACACCGGGAAAGCAATAATCCTGGCCGGGATTGCAGGTTAGTGTCACTGACATGTGGGACCCACATGTCATAATAAAAAAAATCATTTTTGTTTTCTAAATCTGTGATACCGGGAGGGAGGGGACGGATGCCGGCCGCCGTGCGCACCGTCGCCGCCCCACCTCGCCCCTCACGCGCGCCGCCTCGCCAATGACGCCCACCGCCTCGCCTGCCTGTCTGTCAATGTCGACGGCTGCTCTGCCGCCCCGCTCTGGCAATGCACCGCCGAGCCGCGCGCTTCCTTGCCCCTGACGCGGCCGCCTCGCCTGCCTGGTCATTCGCGTCGGGCCGCCGCTCTGCGTCCCCGCTCCAACGACGCACGGCCGTGCCCCGCCTCGCCCCTGACGCACGCCTCCTCGCTCTCCTGGTCGTCCGCATCGGGCCGCTGCTCTGCGGCCTCGCTCCGGCGACGCACCGCCGCGCCGTGCCCCGCTTGGCCGGCGCGAGCTATAGGCACGGGCGGCCATGGCGCAGACGCGCTTCGACCAGGCGCGGGCGCAGACGAGCTCTGGCCATGGGCGGCCACGGCGCGGACGCACTCCGGCCAGCGCAGGCGCGGACACGACGTTGACCTTTTTTCTTTTCTTTCTACATCTTTTTAATTGGATGACAAGTGGGCCTTGTTTGTCAGTGAGAGCAGTGTATTATTGAATTTACGATTTTTTTTATTTTTTACGAGTAAACCGGGTCTAGGGTTTAAAATGATCGGGATTGCAAAGTTCAGTGTGCCGATTTCAGGGATTGCAAGTTCAGGGTTCGATTTAGCTTTTGCCTATGAGTTCAAGGTTTGTTTTGGACTTTAACATAGGTTCCTCAATCTGGCATGGTGTGCTCCGCCTTGAAAGCTGCTCGACCCTTTGTCCCACTGGAGGAACTGACTATCATCACATGTACTGCCTACTGACGCTGGATAGCAGTACCTGCTTGCATCGGTACACAAGCTCTCATCTCCTACTCTTAATTTTTAAATTACATAGGATGGGCACATGCATCTTAAACTTTCTTAATCTTGCTGGTCGAAGGTATTTGTTGCCCTGGAAACTCCACTGAATTAATTAGTTACATTGGAGTTTGCTCTCAACCGTCAGCACCTGTCTCAAATATGAACATGTGCATTCATGCTTTTCTTAGTCTCCGGTATACTCGACCATCTCAAGGCCAACAGACAAAGGGACACATGATTTTGAGCTAGAGAGACCCTCCGATCTGTACATGTACGTCTTCCTTCAAATTCTTATAACCTTAGAATTGATCAAGTGGGATTTGGTATCAAAGATCACACAGTTTGTGAGATATTCTTCTGGCGGTGTCTTTGTTGTGGCATTTTTGATTGGCTATACATGCAAAGTTTCTTTCTTGCCAGGTTGTTTGCTTGGACCATGGTTATTGATTTGTTTAATCATTGAGTTTTTTTCTTGCAGAAGTGCAGAAATTACGATGAATCTGATGTTCATGGACAATAGGAGCTGGTTCATCATCGACGTCGATATGAAGCACAAATATGACCTCAAGACTTAGTTTGTGTTGTATGTATTTATCTCGTTGTATATCCCCTACTTCCTTACATTCTTCCTTTTCTTTGCAGCTGCTACATTCAGTTAATTGCGTCTTGTGATTTGCAACCAGGGGCCTGCCCTACAACCTTGACCATGGTCAGATTTCAAAGGCAGCAAGCCTTTTGAATTTACAAATGGTGAGTGGAAGCATGTATGTTTTCTTGATTGCTTTCTGTTTGCAAAACCTACAATGGAACTGTGGTGTCAGGAGGTATATAGAGCGGACCGATTCACATTGTAAAATTGGCTCTTGGCTCCACTTTTCACTGCATAATCATATCAGAATAAACAAACAAACAAAGATTGCATTGATAATTTTATCCAAGGTGTGAGAAATATGAACTCTTGGCGACCATACTATTTATAAGGAAACTCGCTGTGCGTATGACTGATATTGGTTTGAATGGAAGCTTGGAATCCATCTAGCAAAGGTTGTCGAGTAGTTTGCAATATCTGTGAGTGCAAGCATGTATGTTTTTCTTGATTTCTTTTTGTCTGCAATATATGATGAATATGTTTTTCTTGGTTGTCAAATGGTTTGTACTCTACTTTAGTTCTGTTGTAAGAAACAATCGGTGTTTAGCTTATAACAAACACTTTTTTATCAGCTCTAACCCTTTTTTTCAGTTTCAACTGATACATATTCTCCCTGGCCCGTTTCTAAATATAAGATGTTTTACCATTTGTCCACGTTCACATGTATACAAATGTATCTAGACACGTTTTAATGTGTATGTTCACTTTTTTTTTAGTATGCATCTAGATACATGTGAAACACTTAAAACATCTTACATTTAAAGGAGTAGCTCTGAGGACACATCAATGATGCATGAACCTTGGTTCGTGTCCAACTACCAGTGGCGCACCTCTATATTTGTGGGCCACCGGTAACAAATTACCTCTCCCTTACCCTCTCTCGTCTCGTCCAGCCCCAGCGACACCTCCTCCCCCACGATCCAAATCCACGACGCCGCCCCTAGCCCCTCGCCAGCGTCCTCTCTCCCAGCCCCGGCCCTCCTTTTTTCCACCGTCCCCTCCTATCCTCTAGCCCAAGCACCTCTTGTTCGTCCTCCCCGCAACAGATCGACGGCCGACCGCCTCAGGCTCGCCGGAGAGACGCGCGCCGCCCAGCTCCACCAGGACGGTGACGCGAGCCTCGGAGGGCAGTCCTCCACCTCGCGCTGCAGAGGGAGGGACCACTTCTCCAAAGATGGGGCGGCAACGTTCGCCGTTTCCCCGCCGATCCGGCAGCTACTTCCGGTCGACTCTCGCCACCCGGTTAGTGGACTCGATCCCTTTCTCTCCGCCGCTTGCCTCCGCCGCCTCCTGTTGGTGGACATCGCTGATGCCGCATCTCGCGCCTCCATCCGCCAGCAACCAGCAGTAGCGCGCAAGGGAGGTTGCTACTCCTCTACCTGCTCCGGCTCTGCGCCGCCGTACGGAGAGTGGAGTGGCTAGAGCTGACAACGCCCGGCAGCAAGGGGAGGGCCGGTCCTGATACTTCGAGGGCCCGGGGCGAAACAGAACACAGGGGCCCTATAGACATTAAAGACTTATACATGTACTATGAAGTGTAACAATACACACTTGAAGTGCACACAAAAGCTATAATTGGTATCAAATAATGTGCACAATTTTTTTAAAAAAATTCTCCTAACATTACTATATGTAATGATGGTATGCCAATATCAATTACTGATTATCACATCTAACTGAGCTTTATGCATAGTGATTCCGGTCTGCCTTGTTAGCGATGTGATGATTGGGGGGGACGGCCATGTCGAGGAGGAGATCACCAAACCTAGAAGCCGCAGCTCAGGAGCTCATCGACATCGATACCCAAAGGTCGATTTTTTTTCTTTGGTCGCGTTCTAATCAGTTACTGCCATGCTGTCCTGGTAGTGGCATCGTCCGTGTTGTGGTAGCCAAGCACTATACTGGCTTGATGCTTGGCTGTTTCATGTACTAGTTCTTTTTACAAAAACTTGTCATGGTTCCTCACAGAAATGAAATAAGTACCTGATATGGATGCCCTCGCATGCAAAAGTCTCACCTCGTAGAGTATTTACCTTGGATGGTCATGATTAAAACTTCAAACTTTTTTTTGTATGTAAGGCTGTTCGTGCCCGTGAAATATGTGTGCACTTGATGGCAAAGTTTGAACCCATGGATATTCCATGTTGACTGGATGCTAATCTTTTTCATGTGCCAACCTGACTACTCAATGCCAATCAACTAGGCCAACTAGGCCGAGTATCCACTGATCAGTGGTTGCTGTGCATATTTTGAGTAACTATACATCAAACAGTAGAGTTTCTTGTGAAGTCTCTCGCCATTTACTCTATATGATCATAACGATCTACATGGCCACCAAGTTTTACTTGCAGGCATGTCATGTTACTACTAGTATACAAAGTTACACTAGTAGAAAAAAGGCTTATAGGTGAAATGTTAACTGTGGCGCACAACCTTGTGTGTGCGCCACAGATAATCTCTCTCCTCCCTCGAAGGGCCTCAGACAACTAACCTATGGCGCCCCATCATATCTGTGTGCCATAGGTAAAATTTTACCTGTGGCGCACAGAAAGTTGGTGCGCCACAGGTAACATTTCCCCGGGATGTCAAGGTAGGAGAGGGAATACCTGTGGATATGGGCGCAACAGGTAAGTGCGCAGCATGTATTCTCTCTTCTTTCCCTAGATTCAAGAAAACTTACCTGTGGCGCACAAATATACTGTGCCCCACGGTATTCTCTTTCATTCCTTCCCCCAAGTTCCCCTCGCAACGTGGAGAGAAATACCTGTGGCGCGGGAATGGTGTGCGCCACAGGTCCTTGCGATATCATGCACGCGGGCACCCTCTCTCTCCCTTATCTCCTCTTTTTTCTTTATTTTTTCTCTACCTTATCTCTTCCTCCTGTCTCTCCACCACGCACGAGACCGCCGGCGCCCTCCACCGCCTCCTCCTCCCCTGCCGCGCGCCCTCCACCGCCTCCTCCTCCGCTGCCGGTCCTCGCCGGCCACCTCGACTAGTGGGCGCGCCGCACCGCCTCTCCCCTACCCGCGCCGATTCCCTCCGCACTCCCGTCCTCCTCCTCGCCGCCGCCTGGGGCCGGCGGGCGCCGCCGCCATGCCTCGGCCCCAGCACCGCCACGTGCTGTCGGGCGCACCATACACGAAGCTGGCGGGGGAGGCGGCCGACGCAAGCGGATGGCGGCCGACGGCGGCGACAACGACGTGGCTCCGCCCCCAGAGGACGCGCCCCCGCCTGGTCCCCGTGCCGCTCGTCGAGGAGGGGCTGGATCTGGCCCTAGCTCGTCCCGCCTGAGCCCAGAAACCGTGTTCGTGGAGCTCTCCATGGACGGGGACTAGTACCACGACATCTTCCCGATCTGCTGCGGCCGCCGGCGTTGGGGACGGAGGCGACGGCCCAAGGAGAGCAAGGCCACCTGCCAGTACGCCGTCGTCGACCACCGCCTGTAGCTGGTATGTACTGCCTAAATCCATCGCTACCTGCTCCCCATTGGGTTCTTTACCTTCGCAAAGGGGCCGATTTGCAATGACAACTCCGTTTCCTTTCACTGTATATTCAAATCATATGATAAGGCTGTAGGAAATACTTCAACTAGATCATCTTACGGTTCATAGCTGTACTTGTAATATCATCTAGACAATTTAACAAGAAATTCTAGGCAATTTAAATTCACTGAACTAGTTGCAACATTATAGGCTTGCTTGCTGAATAATTTGAATCCTAGGCAATTTATCCTCTGTAGTTGCTATCACGCACGCCGCTGCCATGGACTGGAGACCACCACGGCGGCGGACAAGACACCAAGACGGATCCAGGACGAGATGGCGGCCGTCGCCCACTTTCCCCGCAGCAGACGGTGAGACCTCTAATTCCCCCTAGACACGACCCAACCAATTTTGCCGGACCATGCGCTTACTGTCCATCTTGCGTTGCTCTTACTAGCACCTCATCATGTTGTCAAATACGATTGGAACCATCTTAATGTTCTTCACAGCCATGGTTTTTTGTATATGAAAAAAATCATTTCACAACCCTTAATGCCACCAACATCTGTACTCTGCCATAGTGCCATCTGCTTATTTGTTGTGCTCTCTAGATGAAGTAAACAATCCATGGCTGATATTTTCTGCAGTGCACACCAGTTTTTCCTTTGTTGTGACTAAGTTCAGGGAACTACCTTTTTTTATTTAAATGGATGCTCCACCATTTATCTAGTTTACTGCATTTTTTCTTACATGTGGTGCATAGAAGCTAGGTTTACTACTGCTAGCTCATATCAGATCATTTATCTAGTTTGCAAAGTGGCACTAGCTATTACTTCAATATGTTCATTCTGTTGGGAGCTACAAGTTGATATATGCCTATTTTTGTTGCAGTTTTGGACGATGGCATCAACAGAGGGTGCGGCAGCGACGATGGCATCGACGCGCGGCTGCGGCTGCGGCTGCGGCGACGACGACATCGACACAATTGCACCATCATTTGTACCATCGGATAGTGGCGCTGAATGAATGTATTAGAAAATAAGTGTGGGGCTGTAATTCTTTTATTTGTGAATATTGAAAATTTGCAAAAGATCATTTTTTCTGGAATAAATCATTTCTGGATTTTATTTTTTTTAATTCATGAATTGATACCCGTGGCGCACATATTTAACGGAGCGCCACTGGTATAGCCTTTTTTTAAACTCACAAATTAATACTAGTGGCGCACATAATAGGGAGTGCGCCACTGGTATTCTACTTACCAGTGGCGCACAAGTTGTCATGCGCGCCACTGGTAACTGAGATACCTGTGGCGTCCGGGTTGTGCGCCACAGATAGATATTACCACTGGCGTAGATTTAGTGGCGCATGGCCGTGCGCCACAGATAACGAAAGTGTGCGGCACTGGTAGGGTTTTTCCTACTAGTGTTATGAACATTCGTTGATTGATGGTTGGCCTAGCCTACTAAAATGTTGTTTGTGTGTTGAAACTTGTATAGTATATTCATCCAAGCATATTTCTTGACTTTAGATTGTTGTTTTGCTGTCAATATTTGCTTGGCCAAAGATGGTTTGTTTGTTGTATTATCCTGATATCGAGTATTCCACCATCTACTGCAGGGAAGTACGGGATAGCGGGCACGAACACAGTCGTGCAACAGAGGTTCTCCAGACGTTGATATTCGTTTCGCTAAATTGCTTAGCTTCGAAAGATTCGGAGTTGGAAGATGTTAGGTCGGTTATGCACGACTTGTCGGTGGATGATACCTCTGCTGCTTCATTTTAACCATGTGAGTTGTTGATCTGGAAAAAATAGACGAAGTTTTCTTGAGTCCGCAGCGATTTGATTTTTGTACCCGTGCGATACGAGCCTCCCCGCCCTTCCGCACCGACCGACTACCTCGTCTCCCTGGAGTTGGAGTTAAGAGGGATTTGATATAGCCCTGCTCGTCCGTTGCCATCTGCCTCGCTGAATTAAGACAGTCTGCTATTGGTCTTCCGTTTGTTCTACCTTGTGTTCATTTAATGCTAGCTATTCTTTACTTATATCCGTTTTGCTTATGTGGCGTAGTGGTTAGTGAAGACAGAGGGTTGTCGCTAAGCAAACACGGACATATGTCTTCAAAAGTAAGCCGGCAACTTCATGGAAAAGATAACCGACATCATCCTACGACACCTAAAGAATATATCTAACCAAAAGTCTAACCAAAAAACGGACCGACGGCTAAAAAAGTAAACCGGCAACGTCGTGGAAAATAAAAACAACATCCCTGCAGGGAGAGCGTGGAGAGAAGGAGGAGGGCGGCGGGATGAGGAGGGAGGAGAGAGAGTCAGGCCGGAGGAGAGCCCCTGGCGGTGTGATGACCCACAAGTATAGGGATCTATCGTAATACTTTCGATAAATAAGAGTGTCGAACCAAACGAGCACCAGAAGGTGTTGACAACCAGTTTCGAGCAAGGTTTCAATGTAGTACTAACATACAAGTTTTTATTGGTTTTGTAATAACAGATAAATAAAATGCGAGTAAATAAAATAGAGCAAGAATAGTTGCAACGAGTGCCCAATCCTTTTTGGCACAAAGGACAAGTCGGTTGTTTTACTTAATGATGGCTAAAACGTTCCTAAGTACACACGGAAATACCGCTGATTAATCTTCAATGTTTTTTTAGATGTCGTAGTTACTTTACTTATGCTGGTCATGACCATGATAGCATGTCTGCGTCAGGACAGGCCCGGAATCCTGCATGATTCATCACTGATATGATCCAATATCTTTAACTTTTCCTCTAGTTATGACAAGATATCGAATAAGGCTAATAAATAATAGTAGTAGGTGGCACCACGACCGGATGCGTGCGTCGGGAGTTTGCTTTTTCAAGACGATTTTGTTTTACTCGTTCTATCCGTACTCCTTTTGTTTTTTTAACTGGGGCACGTTGTTTTCCTCCACGAGTCATGACCTCGACTATTAACCTGCTTCATGTCACTTGCGTACAATCAAGTTTTTATATTGCAATAAGTGTTATCTTAGCAAACTTCTGTTTTCCTTGCTCAAGTATGGACAATACCTTCCTGAAGTTCAGGGCATCCTTTCATTACTAGAGCTTCAACATGTTTGTACTGGTTATGGTCTGGATGAATTTTAGAATGCATGATATTTTTTGGATTGGGATCACGCTGTTCTTATAAATACTACAACTAAGTTATATATTATGCAGTAAAATCAATCTCTGTTGCCCTTATGTTTGCCACATGATTCATAAGGTTTAAGGACATAGAGCATGTTGTTGAAGTGGCCTTGGTAGCCTTTCTGCATTAGAGCATTTCCGGCGGCGCCCCCAAATGACCCCCAAAGGCCCAATGGGGGTCCGGACATAAAAATCGTCCACAGCGGCACCCCCAAATGTCCGGCCCGAGACAATTTGTGTCCGGCAGCCCCGGGACAACGAAGGGACGGGACGGCGATGCGTCTGCCGCACGCGAAGCATTTACGCCGGCGCCTGCGTAGCGCCCAGCCTTCCCAACTTCCCAAACGCCGCCAGCGCGACGGAGACGTGTCGCCGCCACCGGTTCCCACCTCCGTTTCCCATCGAGCGGCCGGCTTTAAAAACATCCCGCCGTGCAGCCATTTTACCACACCACACCACCGACTCTCTCCGTAGCCCACACCACCGCGCCGCCGTTATGCCTCACCGCCTCGCCACCTCATGGGCCACCCTCCACTCAGGCAACACGTCATGCTCACCCCACGGCGCAGGAACTAGCCCCTCCACCGCCGGCTGACGTCGAGGAAAGCGCCTTTGATTGGGCAGAGGTGGCCGATGTGGAGGAGCAGGAGGAGGAGCCAGAGCAGGAGCATGATCAGGAGATGCCGGCGCAGGAGGTGGCCGATGTGCTGGCGTCGGAGCCGGAGCAGGAACCTGAGCTGCCGTCGCTGTGGCCTGACAAGGTTGTTGCCTCCAACTCCTTCTCCATCTGACGCAACGAGGATGCATACCGCCAGGTCAGTTTCGGCTTCAAGGCAGCAAACGACACCGCGAAGGCAGCCATCATCCAGGCATCGATCGAGAGCGCGGAGTGGGAAGCGCGCGACCACGCCTTCATGGCCGCCGAGCGAGCGGTCTACGAGTAGTTCAACGCCCTCGCGGGACGGCCGAGCAGCAGCAGCTCATCGCCCAGGCAGAGGAGCTGGAGTATGCGGCCTCCCAACTGGCCGCCGAGCGTGCGGCTCACGAGGAGCTGAACAGAGCAAGGCAGCCGGCGGAGCGGGATGTGATGTGACGGGTGGCGAGCGTGCTCCGACAAGAGAGGCGTGTGCGCTCGCTCTTAGCCATGAAGGTGAACGAGGACGAGGCTGGCCCTAGCGGCGGTGTTTAATTTAGGTTTTAGTTTCATTTTCTTCCCCGGCATTGAGTTTCAGTTGTAATGTTAGTTTCAGTTAATGTTAGTTTAAATTTGAATCAAAAAATGGCTCCCTCCTCTCTTCCCGGCGTCAGTCGACGCGACGCGACGACAGTGCGCCTTTCACACACGCAAGCAACTGACCTCGGTCAACGCGACGGTGTTGCGCTTTTCCCACGCATGGTTTTCTATGGTAACTTCATGATTGGTATATGGGTCAATGAACCTTGTGTCCCAGATTCTGCGTGTTTTGCATTCGAGAATCTTCATTCTGCATAATAGCGGACAAAAGTATATAGTGAGGATAATTACAGGCAATAAGCGAGCTGAGCTAGAGACTTAAATTACAGAAATAAATCACTTACAGACAATAGTAACTGACGATGGATTTGTCGAGGGCGTCTTGATTGAATAACTGAAAAATTTCTTCAAACTCAATATATATCTCGTTGTCCTTGAAGTAATGCTCTTTCTTATGTGCCACCCAGAGGCTGGTTTGCCCTTCCTTTGCGACTTTCATGTACCAGTCATGCAATATTCGCATTTGTGTTGGTAGACGCCGTACCTCCTCAGGTCCGACCAGAGACTGCTTGTGGACATATCTCCATGCTACCTCAGCAATGGGGAGACCAGTGTTGCCTATGCGACCAGTGTCGTGGTGTACGTCCTTATCGGGAAAGAACTTGAGCGGGGGGATCGATTGTATTGCCTGTTCTCCGAGCTGGGCCACTTGTTTCCCGCTTTTTGCACCACTACGTCCCGTCTGCTGCCTCTGTTCCTTATATGTCTTTGCAATACAACGATCATAGTCGGACGACCTATTAGCCACATGTGACGGTGGTCCCTATAGATTTCTCGGGCCGTTTCGGTGCAAGTTGTCTTTTCACATCGGCAGCCACGCTCTCGGCAAGTTCCTCGGCAGTCATGTCGTAAGGTAACTTGGCAGGAGCCTTGTTGTCCTTGGTTTTCTTATTTGCACCTTTCTTCTGAGTAGTACTAGTCGATGGGAGGAAGTCCAGCTTCCGCTTTAGCAACTTAGTGGGCGTAGTCGGCTGACACGGCGGCGATCGAGATGGACTCACGCTGGGATCCCGGTCGGGGAGGGATAGACTTTGAGGTGGATTGTTTCTCGGAAGAGTCGGTGGCCTTGGCGCCGAGTCTGGAAACACGATGTATTTCTTGTTCCATAGAATGAAACCATGCGAGACTTCTCTCAGTGTCTTCTCCTCATTACCTCCAGGAATGTCAAGCTCCAGTGTCTCATATCCCATCATAATTTCATCCACCACGCCACGAGCATAGCTAGCTGGAATCTGACCTCCGTGGTAGCGTACTCCGGGATGATTTGGTAAAGCATAGCCGATCGACCGCCACCCTGAAGGATATGTTCTTCATTGACTGATGTAGCTCACAATTTGTGGTCTCCGTCATATCATCCACGGGGTAATGATCAGCAAGGAGCGCCGTGGAACCCACGTTGCTTTTCAGCTGAGATGGGATGAGGATATTATCGTCGAATGCAGGATCTTGCTGCCGCTCAGATGCACTTTGCTGCTTAAGTGTGTCCAGTTGCTCCTGCTGCCGCAGGAACATGCGTTGCATTTCCTCGTGACTTTGTTCTAGCCGTTGGATTCGGTCTGCCTGCTGCTTCTTTTTTCTACTGCGGCTTCTATAACTGTCGTTGGACTCCGAAAATCCAACCTTCCACGAAACACCGGAGCCTTTGCCTCGTACTCGTCCAACGTGTTCAGGATTCCCGAGGGCGAGTGTCAGCTCGTCGTTCTCTCTGTCGGGTTTGAACGTTCCCTTTTGAACTTTTCTATTACTTTAACAATCTCTTTGGTGACCTTTTCAAAAACAATCTTATTTTTTCCCTTGCAATAAGCTTCCCTGTCTGTGAGTCAATCGATGCCCAATGCCAGTACATCCAGTGATTGGATCTCTCGGGCCATTTAACTGTCTCTGGAGTGACCCTTTAGCAATCAGGTCGGCGTCGCGTGTGTCCCACTTAGACACGGCAGTCCTGTAGCCACCTGTCCTCAAAACATGGTGATATTCCTTTTTCGCAGCATTTAACTTATTTTTTTCCGACCTTGCCACAGCTAGATCCGATTCCTTGTACGCCTTAAATGCGTCCCAGTGATAATTTTGCTTCTCTAGTGCTCCAGTGAATGTTGGAGTTTTTTTTTCTTCTGATTGTCACGCCATATTTTTTTCTGGAGGCTCTGGAATTGTGTGGCCATCTTCTTAAGAGCACACTCCTTGACTTTCACCTTCATGTCATCTTCCAGATCTACCGGTAGGCTGAAATGTGTCATGAGCGTTTTCCAAAGCTCATCTTTGGATCTTTGGTTGACATAACTAACTCCTCCATCATCTACCTTTGGCTTATGCCATTCTTGAATGCTGATCGGGATGTTGTCCCTAACAACAACTCCACATTGATTTACAATTTTTTTTACATTCACTTCGGGAGCAAGCGGTTCGCCATCTACAACAACTTCCTCGATCAGGAACACCTTTGATGATCGCCCAACCTTTTGGTCGGGCCTCGTTGCCTTCTGGCAGATTGGCTCGATCCGGAGGGCCTAGCAGATTGACTCGATCCAAAGGGCTAAAAGAAGAAAGATTCGTTCATAAGTGCAATACAAATCAATTAATGCATCTACTGATCACGAGAGGCTTAATATACCTCATCGGAATTTGTTAAGGGCCCTTCATCTCTTGGTTCTTCCTCAGCTCCCTCACAGATTCGTTCAAAAATTGTGAGTTGAAATCTTCTCCACCTTCTCCACCGGCATCTTCTCCACCTTCTCCACCGTCATATATCATATTCATTATTTGCTCTTCACCGTCGTCTCTGCCGCGGGCGTCCATAGCTTAACTACAAACCGGATGTAATATGATAAGTGATATGCCAATATTCATCTTCATATACACAATATTCATCAATAATATTTACACAATATAACAAATTTAGCTATTTTCCTCAACTGTTGCTCAAGTGACACATTTATGATTAAGTAATTGTCATATCTCGTGAATCATAACGCTAAAGTATTAACACAAGATACACAAATTTCTTAACACAAGTATTAACACAAGATACAATTGTCATATATTATCCTGCAACAAAAATTTCTTAACACAAATATTACAATTTCTAAACAAATTTTCATATAACAAAAATTTCTTAACACAAGTATTAACACAAGATACAATTGTCATATATTACAAATTGATAGATTTCTAAACAAAAATTATCCTGCAACAAAAATTTCCTATAATTAAAATACTACTCCCTTCGTCCCTAAGACAAGGAAAATTAGATACTCTCACAAGATGCAAATGATAAAAAAATGCAAACGAATACACTAGAAAAAAGAGGTGGAATTGAATCAACCCATAATTAGTTGTCACAACAATTTTCACCACAAGGTTCCTTTGCCAAATTAGGAAACTAACCTAACACTAATAGCTAACCTAAACTAATTAATTTTTCTACATGAACATTTTGCCTAAACTAACCTAATTAGAAACTAACCTAACATTTTGCCTAATTGGAAACTAACCTAACATTTTGCCTAATTGGAAACTAACCTAATACTAATAACTAACCTAGAACTAGTCTAAACTAACCTAACAGGCTCGACGGCGGATCGATCGAGTTGAGGATGCCATACCTCCGACGAGCGCAGACGGAAGGCGAGCGCAGACGGGCGACGTCTTGAGGGGGAGGAGGGCAGGGTGGCGCCAGCGCAGCACCTCGGGCGGGCCTCCGGCCTGCAGCGCGAGGCAGGGGAGGGGAGGGCGACGACGGTGTCTTGGAGGCAGAGGAGGCCGGCCAGGGCAGCACCTCAGGCGGGCCTCCAGCCAGCAGCGCGAGGCAGGGGAGGGGAGGGCGACGGCGGCGTCTTGGAGGCGAGGAGGCCGACCAGGGCAGCACACTCGATCGGCGGGCGGGCGAGGCAGGGACGGGAGGCAACGGCGGCGTCGTGGCAGGGGACGGGACGGCGACGGCGGCGTCGTGGTAGGGTAGGGGACAAGATGGCGACAGTGGCGTCTTGGAGGCGGAGAGAGGAGCAACTGATGCGGTTTGAGAAAGATGGATGATCGGGGAGATCTAAAAAGTCCAAATAAACCTTTAGTCCCGGTTGGTGCCTCGAACCGGGACTAAAGGTCCTTTAGTCCCAGGTGGTAACACCAACCAGGACTAAAGGTCTATTTTTGGGCGAACTCAGACCTTTAGTCCCGGTTGGCAATGCCAACCGGTACTAAAGGTGTTTTCGAGTAGTTTTTTTTCCTCTATTTTTTTTAGTTTTTCCTGTTTTCTTTTATACCTTTAGTCTCCTTTTGTTTTTTATATTTTCTTATTTCTTTTATATGTATTGATTTAAGTCAAATTAGTTTCTAAAAAGAAGTCAAATCAGTCGAATCAAGTCAAATAGTTTCAATATTTAGAAAAATATTATTAAAATTATATTTATATTTTCTGATTTCTTTTATATGTATTGATTTAAGTCAAATTAGTTTCTAAAAATAAGTCAAATTAGTCAAATCAAGTCAAATTAGTTTCAATATTTATAAAAATCATATTTATATTTTCTGATTTCTTTTATATCTATTGATTTAATTGTCCAAATCAAGTCAAATTAGTTTCTAAAAATTTGTAAAAATCATATCTATATTTGAAAATATCCTCAACAACTTTTGGAACATACAATATTTATAAAAATAATATCTATATTTTTTGATTATTTATATCTATTTGATTTACATATTTAATTGTCTATCTTTATAAAAAATCATATCTATATTTTTAAAACTCATATCTATATTTGAATCATATCTATATTTGATTGAATTGTTTAATTGTCTATAGTTGATGTAATTTGTTTAGCTGGCCATGGCACACGTGCACGTGTAGCATACACGTGTTACTTTCCTGCAGTGACTCGTCTGCTCTATAAAAAGGTTCTCCACGGCAAGGATCCAACGCATTTGTTATTGCACTTGGTTGCAAATAGAGTCCTCTGTCTCATAGAACCAGAACCAAAAATGTTACATAAAAGGTTTAATTCATTATTACACATCACCAACATTCTTATCTAGTGTTGGGGTATAAACTTTTTCTTCGCGTGTGTCCCTTTCTTATGATTGCGCCGTTACCATGGAGAATCTTAATTATTTAACAGGATACTTGGATCAGTGTTCACTGTGAAGGGCGGAATTTGATCAAACTTATTGTAATCTTTTGACATGTCTATCTTGTCCTCCACTCCCACGATGTTTCTTTTCCCTGAAAGAACTATGTGGCACTTTGGCTCATCGTATGATATATTCTCTTGCTTATCTTTTCTTTTTTTGGGTCTGGTAGACATGTCATTCAGATAGAAAACCTTAGCCACATCTTTGGCTAGGACAAATGGTTCGGTGTGGTACCCAAGATTGCTGAGGTCCACTGTTGTCATTCGTACTTCGGATCTACCTTTACCCCGCCTGTCAGGTTGACCCATTTGCACCGAAACAAAGGGATCTTAAAAGAAGGTGCATCGTCAAGTTCCCATATATCCTCTATGTAACCATAATATGTGTCCTTTTGCCCATTATTCTTTGTTGCATCAAAACGGACACCACTATTTTGGTTGGTACTCTTTATATCTTGGGCGGCCGTATAAAATATATTCCCATTTATCTCGTACCCTTGGAAAGTCAATATAGTCGAAGATGGTGACCTGGCCAACAAGTAAAGATGTTCTCCAACAGTGGAGTTACTAATGAGATGTGTCTGCAACCAATCGCCGAAAGTCTACATGTGTTTTCCTTTAATCCAGAAGTCAGATTGCTCCGGGTTTTTAGAGCGTACAATATCCATGTGTTCCTCGATATACGGAGCAACCAAGGTGAAATTTTGTAGAACTGTGTAGTGTGCTTGAGTGAAAGAATGCCCATCCATACTTATTTTTTCTTTCTTCCCTAGCGTGCGTTTTCCACTCAGTCTCCCCTCATATCGCGATTGAGGAACACCAATCGGCTTAAGGTCAGGAATAAAGTCAACACAAACCTCAATGACCTCCTCTGTTCCATAGCCCTTGGAGATGCTTCCTTCTGGCCTAGCACGGTTATGAACATATTTCTTTAAGACTCCCATGAACCTCTCAAAGGGGAACATATTGTGCAAAAATACATGACCGAGAATCCTAATCTCTTTGACTAGGAGAACTAGGAGGTGCGTCATAATATTGAAGAAGGATGGTGGGAACACCAACTCAAAGCTGACAAGACATTGGACCACATCATTCTGTAAGCTTTGTAGACTTTCTGGATTGATTACCTTCTGATAAATTGCATTGAAGAATGCACATAGCTTCACAATGGGTACTCGAACATTTTCCGGTAGAAGCCACCTCAATGCAACCGGAAGTAATTGTGTCATAATCACGTGGCAGTCATGAGACTTTAGGTTTTGGAATTTTTTCTCTGCCATATTTATTATTCCCTTTATATTCGACGAGAAGCCAAACGGGACCTTCATACTGCTTAGGCATTCAAAAAATATTTCCTTCTCTTCTTTGGTAAGAGCGTAGCTGGCAGGACCTTGATACTTGATACGTCCATTTTGCATCACTATTTTGTATCATAATATACTCTTACTTACTGATGTATTTCACATTTTATTACAATAGTTATGATATTTTATCTTATTTTGCATGTTTTACAATTACACGGAATTTATCTGTCGGAGTCAGGATTCTGCTGAAAAGAGCACCGTCACGAGGGGATACGCCGGAAGCCCCAAAAATCACCAGAAACATATAGGAATTATTTCCTCATCAAATCAGGCAGGAGGCCAGAAGACCTCGAGGAGGGGTGCCATGAGGCCACCCGGCGGCCTAGGGCGCGGCCCACCCCTGGTCACGCCGTGGTTTCGCCTGGTCCCTCTGGCCCACCTCCGGTGCTGCCCTTCGGTGATATACTCCGTCTTGACCTAAAAATCACGGGGACGGACTTCGCATAATTTTTCCGCCGCCTCTACGGGGCGAAAATAGAGAGAAAGAAAAGCTCTCCAGCAGGGAGAAATCTGCCGGGGAAACTTCCCTCTGGGAGGGGGAAATCATCGCCATCGCCACCGTCATCGCTCCAAGCTTCATCGAGATCCTCATATTCATCATCTCCACTGCCAGCACCATCATCCCCACCGCTCCACTTCGTTCTGCTGTAACATCTAGGGTTGTACTTGTTTAGTTTATTGGAGATACTCTCCCGGTATTGATTACCCTTCGTGGATTGATGATTTTGAGTTGTTTCGGTGAATTAACTTTATGACCAGATTGTTATTACTCATCATATCACCTCTGATCATGACCATATGATGTCTTGTGAGTAGTTTGTTTAGTTCTTGAGGACATGGGAGAAGTCTTGTGGTTAGTAGTGGAATTATGTTGATGAGTATTTAATATTTGATATTTAAGTTGTGGTGTTATTCTTCTAGTGGTGTCATGTGAACGTCGACTACATGATACTTCACCTTTATGGGCCTAGGGGAATGCATTGTGTATTTAGTTTACCTATTGTGGGGTTGCCAGAGCGACAGAAACCTAAACCCTCGTTGGTAGATTAATGCATGAGGGAGCGTAGGATCCCAGAGCTTAAAGTTGTTGTTAGAGTTATCTTAATTACTTCCTTGCAGTGCGGAAGCCTGTAAGGGGTGTAATCACGAGTGTGTATTTATCCAAGTACGGGTAGTGCACTAGCATAGGTTCACCACACAACACTTATCAAAACATTAAATATGAGTTAACGGTATGAAGCGAAAGCACTTGACATCTCTCCCGTGTGTCCTCAGGAACGTTTGGTAATCAGAAGTAAAACAACCGGCTTGTCCTTTGTGCTAAAAAGGATTGGGCCACTTGCTGCAACTATTGCTGATCTCTTTTATTTACCTGTACTTTATTTACTCGCATTTACTTTCTTGTACTTTATATCAAAAACCCCTAAAAACTTGTCTGGTATCATTTACAGTGTAACCTTGCTTGAAACCGCTTGTCAGCACCTTATGCTCCTCATTGGGATCGACACTCCTATTTATCGAAAGTACTACGATAGATCTCCTATACTTGTGGGTCATCAAGACTATTTTCTGGCGCCGTTGCCGGGGAGTGAAGCGCTATTGTAAGTGGAATTGGTAAGGAGAACTTTTATTGTAAGTGTTGTTTTTATTACTGTCTGTTGCTCTATATAATTATGGAGCCCTCTGATTTCAAAACGCTGTTTGGGACTAGTTTCATCACTTCTCTTGTTACAGCAAAGGATCCCCCACCAGCTAAAAGAATTCCGTTTAAGATACCTATGAGAATTGTTGAACGTGTTATAAATAACCGCTATTCAGGAGATGGAACTGTCCATCTTGCTGATTACTTGCTTTTTATACATGAATTATGCGGGTTATTTAAGATTGCAGGTATCACCACAGAACAATGTAAAAGGAAATTATTCACTATATCGCTGAAAGACGGAGCATTGGATTGGTACGGGTTATTGAAAAATGCGGATTCGTTCGACTGGGAAGGGATTGTACCTCTCTTTCACTCTAAGTTTGATCCTCTACATGAAATTCATAGAGATAGAAATTATATGTATAACTTCTGGCCTCATGATGGAGAAAGTATCGCCCAAGCTTGGGGGAGGCTGAAATCACTAATACTCAAATGCCCCATTCATGAGTTCCCCAGAGATATCATGATCAATAATTTCTATGCAAGGCTTACACTCCATGACAAGGATTTCCTTGATGCTTCTTCTAATGGGTCTTTCACAAGCAATAAGGAAGAAGTTAAATTGGATCACCTTGAAAGGATCCAACGCAATACTGAAGATTGGGAAAATGATGAAGATAGAGAATCAGGTATAAATTATGATTATAATTGCATTAAGCTCTTTGCTGAAACTGAAAGTTTTTGTAAGTTTAGTGCTAAATATGGTCTTGATTATCAAATTGTTGTTAATTGCTGTAAGATTTTGCTTCATACATCAACATTCCTAAGCAGGAATGGGTGAAGTATCATGAACCATTTAAAGAGCCTGTTAAAATAACTACACTTGCTAAAGAAGTTCAAGTTCATTCTATTGATCATGTTTTACCTGAGCCTTATATCGAGAAAATGCCTTTCCCTAAGGTAAAACAACGTTCTATTGTTGCTAGTGTGGTTAATAAAAGTGAAAAGAAAATCTTTGAACCTGAAGAACAGTTAAAGATAGAACCTGCTGTAGCAATAGTTAAGGATCTTATAACTGAAAATGTAGAAGAAAGCCATATAATTTTTTGTGAAGATGCTTCTAACATTGTTAAGCCATCTAAGAAGAATGTCAAGAAAATTGGAACTCCTATCATTTCGGTTAAGATTGGTGATCATTGCTACTATGGTTTATGTGACATTGGTGCTAGTTCAAGTGCTATCCCCTATGAACTTTATCAACAAATCAAGCATGAAATTGGTCCCTGTGAACTGGAAGAAATCGATGTGGTTATTCGACTTGCTAATAGAGAAACTATCTCTCCGGTTGGTATAGTCAGAGACGTGGAAGTTCTATGTGGTGAGACTAAATGCCCTGCTGATTTCTTAGTGCTTGGTTCTGCTGCAAGTAAGACTTGTCCTATTATTTTTGGTAGACCTTTCTTAAATACTTGTGGTGCTGTAATAGATTGCAAAAAGGAAAAGATCTATACTAAATTTGCTGGAGAACCTTATGAGTTCAATTTTTCCAAATTTGCTAAAAACCATCATGAAAAAGATTTACCTAGTGAGGATTTTCGAGTTGAACAACTTGCTTCTGTTGCTATTGCTCCTAACAATGCTTTGCAACAATTCATGGAAGATCATGAGAATGAATTTTTTATGCATGAAAGAAATGAAATAGATGACGTTTTTCTTCGACAACCTGCTATTCTTAAACATAATTTACGTGTTGAAGAGTTGGGACCTCCTTAGCCTCCCAAAGGAGATCTTGTTTTTGAATTAAAAACTCTACCTGACATGCTTAAATATGCTTATCTTGATGAAAAGAAAATATATCCTGTTATTATTAGTTCTAAACTTTCAGGTCAAGAAGAGGAGAGATTATTGGGAATACTTAGGAAACATCGAGGTGCCATGGGTTATACTTTGGATGATCTTAAAGGGATTTCTCCTTCTATTTGTCAGCATATAATTAATCTGGAGCCCGATGCAAAGCTAGTTGTTGAGCATCAACGGAGGCTAATCCCTAAGATGAAAGAAGTGGTAAGAAGTGAGATTCTAAAACTTCTCGAAGCAGGTATAATCTATCCTATTGATTGCGTAGATCACACGTTCGCTGGGAGACCCCAAGAGGAAGGTATGATGCAGTGTAGCAGCAGTTTTCCCTCAGTATGAAACCAAGATTTAATTGAACCAGTAGGAGCAAGAAATCACTTCGAAAGGTTGTCAGTGGCGCGCTGACGTGGATGCACACAACACAATCAAACTACTTTGCCCCAACGAAACAGTGAGGTTGTCAATCTCACCGGCTTGCTGAAAACAAATGATTTAAACGTATGGTGTGGAAAACAGTAGTAAATTGCAGAGAATGAAAAGGAACAGTGTTTGCAGTTGGTTGTATTATCAGAGTAAAAGAATGGACCGGGTCCACAGTTCACTAGTGGTGTCTCTCCATAACAGATAACTAACATGCTGGGTGAACAAATTACAGCTGGGCAATTGACAAAATATTGAGCGCATAACAATGCATATATATGACATGATGATTACTATGATATTCATGTGGGCATTACGACAAAATACATAGACAGTTATCCAACAGCGTCTATGACTAATAATCCAGCACCAGGTTGTCATACCGAGTTCCCGTTGGTATTAAGTTGCAAGCAACGGATAATTGCATTAAGTAATGTGCGTAAAGTAAACAAATGCATTAGACCTAACGGCGTACCCTTAAGCTAAGCATCGGTTATTTTATCCCTAGTGGCAACAGCACATCCACAATATTAGAAGTTATTGTCAGTCTCCCAGATTACCGGAGGCATGAACCCACTATCTAGCATAAATACTCACTCTTGGAGTTAGAAGCATCTACTTGGCCAAAGCATCTACTAGTAACGGAAAGCATGCAAGATCATAAATAACATATAAGATAGATTGATAATCAATTTGACATAGTATTCAATATTCATCGGATCCCAGCAAACACAACATGTAGCATTACAATAAGATGATCTTGATCATGATAGGCAGCTCACAAGATGAACTACTCACGCATCACTCCGGAGGCAGGCATGGTGATGTAGAGCCCTCCGGTGATGATTCCCCTCTCCGGCAGGGTGCCGGGAAGAGCTTCTGAACCCTCCCGAGCTAGGGTTGACGGCGGCGGCGTCTCTGGAACTTTTCGTGGATAATGGCTCGGGTATTTAGGGTTTTCGCGTCGGAGGAATAAATAGGCGAAAGGGCGGCGGCTGCGGAGCCACGAGGGCCCCACACCACCCCACGGCGCGGCAGGGGGGCCCGCGGCCCCATGGTGTGGGGCCACGTGGCTCCCCTCCGTGTCTCCTCTGGACTCCGTCTTCGTGTTGGAAAAATAGGAGGTTCTGTCCAAGTTTCGTCCAATTCCGAGAATATTTCCAGACTAGCTTTTCTGGAATACACAAAAACAGGAACTGGCACTGTGGCATCTTGTTAATAGGTTAGTCCCAGAAAATGCATAAAAATGCTATGAAGTGTATATAAAACATGTAACAATTGGTATAATATCAACATGGAACATCAGAAATTATAGATACGTTTGAGACGTATCAAGCATCCCCAAGCTTAGTTCTACTCGTCCTCGAGTAGGTAAAACGATAAAAACAAAATAATTTCTGAGGTGACATGCTACAATCATAATCTTGATCAAATAATACTGTAAAGCACATGTTATGAATGAAGTGATCCAGGTCAATGGTCTATAGTTTGCTAGCAAGTAGATAATGAGCAAACAACTGAATCATATAAGCAAAAACTTTTCATGAATAGTACTTTCGAGACAAGCATCAAGAGTTTTGCATAAGAGTTAACTCATAAAGCAATAGATTCTAAGTAAAAGGTATTTAACCAACACAAAGGAAGATTTAAGTTTCAGCAATTGCTTTCAACTTTCAACATATATATCTCATGGATATTTGTCAACACAAAGCATATAATAAGTGCAATATAGAGCATATAAAAATTGTTGCACCAAAGTTGACACTAGTGTTTGCTTCTAAGATAGAAAGAAGTAGGTAAACTGACTCAACATAAAAGTAAAAGAAAGGCCCTTCGCAGAGGGAAGCAGGGATTAAATCATGTGCTAGAGCTTTTTAAGTTTTTGAAATCATATAGAGAGTAAAAATAAGTTTTGAGAGGTGTTTGTTAATTGTCAACGAATCAGAAAATGGAAAGTACAATATGACCCCTGCCAACCAGACTTTTAAGAGCGGCTCCCATGAAGGACGTTATTTCTACCAGCAAGGCAGATCATCCCTCTTTCTCTTTTGTTTACACATGCAGATATTTCACTGTTTGTCATTGCTTGACTGATAAATCAGGGCAAAAATGTGAAGAGAATTAAGCGGTTAAAGTTGTAATTAATTGGGACTGGGCACCCCATTTGCCAGCTCTTTTTGCAAAATTAATGGATAAGCGGATGTATATGCCGCTAGTCCGGTGGTAAAGTCTGTTTGACAGTTGACATAAAGACATCCACCCCGTCCTCATGAGCTTGGTAAACATTGACACAAAATAGGAGTAATAAAGTTTGAATAGTTTAAAGGTAGCACATGAAAAATTTACTTGGAATGGCAAGAAATACCACATATAGGTAGTTATGGTGGACACAGATGGCATGGATTTGGCTCAAGGTTTTGGATGCACGAGAAGCATTCCCTCTCAGTACAGAGTTTAGGCTAGCAAGGTTATTTGAAGCAAACACAGGATATCAACCGACACAGCAAGGCTTATATGAAAACATATTGCAAGCATTATAAGACTCTACACTGTCTTCCTTGTTAACCAAACCCTTTTACTAGAAAATATCTAGACCTTAGAGATACCAATCATGCAAACCAAATTTCAACGAGCTTTACGGTAGTTCTTCATTAATAGGTTTTAACTACATGATACAAAAGCTTAAACATGAACTACTTGATAACTCAAAACAATTGACAAGTATCAAATTATCCAATACAATGATCTACAAGAATATGTAAGCTTTTTCCATTATACCATCTACCACATGCAACATTTTCTGTTCCAACCAAACACCAATCAATTTATTTCAACATAAACTCTCCAAACAATTATAAGTGAAGCAAGAGAGTACTTTCTTTAAAAGAACTAACAGCTCTGAATAAGAGATGCATGAAAAACAGGAGCTAAAAGCATAGCAATAGCTAGACAAGAATACTCAACAAGTATAAGTGAAGAATAGGAGTATTCATATGAAAAAGCGGAGCGTGTCTCTCTCCCAATCAAGAATGCTGGGGTCCAATCAAGTTGACCATAAAAAAATAAAATACTGAAAATAAAAGCACACAGACGCTCCAAGTAAAGCACATATGATGTGAAAGAATTAAAATATAGTTTCACTAGAGATGACCTGATAAGTTGCTGATGAAGAAGGGGATGCCTTGGGCATCCCCAAGCTTAGACGCTTGAGTCTTCTTGAAATATGCTGGGGTGATCCATGGGAGCATCCCCAAGCTTAAGCTCTTCACTCTTCTTGATCACATTATATCATCCTTCTCTCTTGACCCTTGAAAACTTCCGCCACACCAAACTCAAAGTAATTCTCATTAGAGGGTTAGTGCACAATCAAAAACTCACATGTTCTATAAGGACACAAACATGACCGTTACTTTTAACATTAGCTACTGCCACTGATGTTATGTGAAGCTCTTCACCCTAAAAAAGAATTCCACTCAACACTAGTAAAAGAGAGAATGCGAAAAATAAAAGACAGAATCTGTCTAAACAGAACAGTCCGCAAAGACGAATTTTTTCGAGGCACTTACGTTGCTCAGATCGAAAAACTTTAAACTAACGAAAGATGCGTACATATCTGAGGATCACGCACAAAAATTTCAGATTTAAATAATTTTTCTGTGATTTTACAGAATTAAAACGGTGAACAGCAGAAATCTGTTCCTGCGCAGAAATCCAAATCTAGCATCATCTTCCTATTAGAGGCAATACTTGGCACAACAATGCGATAAAATAAAGATACAAAGGAATTGTTACAGAAGTAAACAACTCCTTGACTCAAAAAAAGAAAAATTGCAGAAATAAAATAATGGGTTGTCTCCCATAAGCGCTTTTCTTTAACGCCTTTCAGCTAGGCGCAGAAAGTAAGAATCAAGTGTTTCCAAGTGATGAAGCATCAACAGAATAATTTGCTCTAACAATAGAATCAAAAGGTAACTTCATCTTCTTTCTAGGGAAGTGTTCCATACCTTTCTTGAGTGGGAATTGATATTTAATATTCCCCTCTCTCATATCAATAATAGCACCAACAGTTCTAAGAAAAGGTCTTCCCAAAACAATAGGACAAGAAGCATTGCATTCAATATCCAAAACAACAAAATCAACGGGGACAAGGTTATTGTTAACCATTATAAAAACATCATCAACTCTCCCCAAAGGTTTCTTTATAGTATTATCAGCAAGGTGAACATCCAAATAACAGTGTTCCAAAGGTGCTAAATCAAGCATATCATAGAGTTTCTTAGGCATAACAGAAATACTAGCACCAAGATCACATAAAGCATTGCAATCAAAATCATTCACTTCATTTTAATGATGGGCTCCCAACCATCTTCTAACTTCCTAGGGATAGAAGCTTCATGTTTTAATTTCTCTTCCCTAACTTGCATGAGAGCATTAGTAATATGTTTAGTAAAAGCCATGTTTATAGCACTAGCATTAGGACTTCTAGCTAGCTTTTGCAAGAACTTAATTACTTCAGAAATATTGCAACCATCAAAATCAAAATCATTATTATCAAAAGTAATAGGACCATTGTCTCCCACATCTCGAAAAATTTCAGCACTTTTATCAGGAACAGTTTCAGTGTTTTCAGGCAATTTTAAACGTTTTGCAACAGAAGTAGAGACATTGCCAACACCAATTACTTTACCATTGATAGTAGGAGGTTTGTTAACACTTGAGTTTACAGCATTTTCAGTAGTAGTAATAGTATAAACTCTAGCAATACTATTCTTTTTAGCAATTTCATCCTCTCTTGCCCACCTAGCATGTAAATCAGCTAACATCCTCACATTATTATCAATTTTAACTTGTATAGCATTGAGAGTTTTGCTCTCTTTAACATCATGAGGCATAGTTTTAATTTTTAACAAATCAACATCAAGAGCAAGACTATCAACTTTAGAGGCAAGAACATCAATTTTCCCAAACTTTTCCTCAACAGATTTATTGAAAGCAGTTTGTGTACTAATAAAATCCTTAAGCATGACTTCAAGATCAGAGGGTACACTCTTATTATTGTTGTAGGAATTACCATAAGAATTAACATAACCATTGCCACTATTAAAAGGATAGGGCTTATAATTGTTATTACCAAAATTATTCCTATAAGCATTGTTGTTGAAGTTATTATTTTTAATGAAGTTCACATCAACATGCTCTTCTTGAGCAACCAAAGAAGCTAAAGGAACATTATTTGGATCAACATGCATTTTCCATTTGTAAGCATAGACATAATAGTATCAATCTTATCACTCAAGGAAGGGTTTCTTCAACAGAATTTACCTTCTTACCTTGTGGAGCTCTTTCGGTGTGCCATTCAGAATAATTTATCATCATATCATCAAGAAGCTTTGTTGCAGCACCCAAAGTGATGGACATAAAGGTACCTCCAGAGGCCGAATCCAATAGGTTTCTTGAAGAAAAATTTAGTCCTGCATAAAAGGTTTGGATGATCATCCAAGCAGTCAGTCCATGGGTGGGACAATTCTTTACCAATGATTTCATTCTCTCCCAAGCTTGAGCAACATGCTCATTATCAAATTGTTTGAAATTCATAATGCTACTTCTCAAAGATATAATCTTAGCAGGAGGATATATTTTCCTATGAAAGCATTTTTGCATTTAGTCCATGAATCAATACTATTTCTAGTCAAAGATAGCAACCATTCTTTAGCACGTCCTCTCAAAGAGAAAGGAAAAAGTTTCAGTTTAATAATATCACCATCTACATCCTTATACTTTTGCATCTCACAAAGTTCAACAAAATTATTAAGGTGAGCAGCAGCATCATCAGTACTAACACCAGAGAATTGCTCTTTCATAACAAGATTTAAAAGTGCAGGTTTAATTTCATAGAATTCTGCGTTAGAAGCAGGTGGAGCAATAGGTGTACTAATGAAATCATTGTTGTTCGTGCTAGTGAAATCACACAACTTAGTGTTCTCAGGGGTACTCATTTTAGCAAAATTAAAACAAAACAGAAAGATAACAACTTGAAAATAAAAGTAACTAATTTTTTTGTGTTTTTGATAAATAAAGCAAACAAGACTAAATAAAAATAAACTAAGCAAGACAATAACAAAGTAAAGAGATTGGAAGCGTGAAACTCCCCTTGCAGAAATCCTCTTGCTTCCCAATATGGCGTCAGAAAATATGGCGTGTGGAAGGAAGGCAAGGAGATTGCTGAACCGAAGTGCTTCTGCTCCCCGGCAACGGCGCCAGAAAATATGCTTGATTGCGTGGATCACACGTTCGCTGGGAGACCCCAAGAGGAAGGTATGATGCAGTGTAGCAGCAGTTTTCCCTCAGTATGAAACCAAGGTTTAATCGAACCAGTAGGAGCAAGAAATCACTTCGGAAGGTTGTCAGTGGCGCGCTGACGTGGAATCTGCACACAACACAATCAAACTACTTTGCCCCAACGAAACAGTGAGGTTGTCAATCTCACCGGCTTGCTGAAAACAAAGGATTAAACGTATGGTGTGGAAAACAGTAGTAAATTGCAGAGAATGAAAAGGAACAGTGTTTGCAGTTGGTTGTATTATCAGTGTAAAAGAATGGACCGGGGTCCACAGTTCACTAGTGGTGTCTCTCCATAAAGATAACTAACATGCTGGGTGAACAAATTACAGCTGGGCAATTGACAAAATATTGAGCGCATAACAATGCATATATATGACATGATGATTACTATGATATTCATGTGGGCATTACGACAAAATACATAGACCGTTATCCAACAGCGTCTATGACTAATAATCCACCGCCAGGTTGTCATACCGAGTTCCCCGTTGGTATTAAGTTGCAAGCAACGGATAATTGCATTAAGTAATGTGCGTAAAGTAAACAAATGCATTAGACCTAACGGCGTACCCTTAAGCTAAGCATCGGTTATTTTATCCCTAGTGGCAACAGCACATCCACAATCTTAGAAGTTATTGTCACTCTCCAGATTACCGGAGGCATGAACCCACTATCTAGCATAAATACTCACTCTTGGAGTTACAAGCATCTACTTGGCCAAAGCATCTACTAGTAACGGAAAGCATGCAAGATCATAAATAACATATAAGATAGATTGATAATCAACTTGACATAGTATTCAATATTCATCGGATCCCAGCAAACACAACATGTAGCATTACAATAAGATGATCTTGATCATGATAGGCAGCTCACAAGATCTAAACATGATAGCATAAAGTGGAGAGACAACCATCTAGCTACTGCCATGGACCCGTAGTCCAAGGATGAACTACTCACGCATCACTCAGGAGGCAGGCATGGTGATGTAGAGCCCTCCGGTGATGATTCCCTCTTCGGCAGGGTGCCGGGAAGAGCTTCTGAACCCTCCCGAGCTAGGGTTGACAGCGGCGTGTCTCTGGAACTTTTCGTGGATAATGGCTCGGGTATTTAGGGTTTTCGCGTCGGGAGGAATAAATAGGCGAAAGGGCGGCGGCTGCGGAGCCACGAGGGCCCCACACCACCCCACAGTGCGGTAGGGGGGGCCGCGCGGCCCCATGGTGTGGGTGCCACGTGGCTCCCTCCGTGTATCCTCTGGACTCCGTCTTCGTGTTAGATATCTTATGACTGATGGAGGGTCTCATTTTATTCATGGTGCTTTTAGAAAAACACTTGCTAAATATGACGTGAATCATAGAATCTCTTCGCCCTATCATCCTCAACAAGTGGTCAAGTAGAATTGACTAACAGGGAAATTAAGTTAATCTTGCAAAAGACTGTTAATAAGTCTAGAAAGAATTGGGCTAAAAAACTTAATGATGCTTTATGGGATTATATAACTTCTTATAAGAATCCTATGGGCATGTCTCCTTATAAAATGGTTTATGGAAAAACTTGTCACTTACCTTTAGAATTAGAACACAAGGCTTATTGGGCAGTTAAGGAATTAAATAGAGATTTTACACTTGCGGGTGAGAAACGACTGTTTGCCATGAGTTCTTTAGATGAATGGAGAAGTGAAGCTTATGAAAATGCCAAATTGTTTAAAGAAAAAGTTAAGAGATGGCATGATGGAAGAATAATAAATAGAGAATTTAATATTGGTGAAAAAGTATTATTGTATAGGTCTCGTCTCAGATTTTTTGCAGGCAAATTACTCTCCAAATGGGAAGGACCGTATATTGTTGAAGAAGTATATCGCTCGGGAGCCATTAAGATAAACTCATTTGATGGTGATAAACCACAAGTGGTTAATGGTCAAAGACTCAAGCATTATATTTCTGGTGATCCCATTGGGAAAAATGTTGATATCATACAAGTAGTAACTCCGGAAGATTTCATAAAATTCAAATACCGGAAGACTCCAGAATCAGTTTTGGAATAGGTATCAACTTTGGTAAGCAAAAGTTCGCGTTTAATTATGTAAAAAAAATTATTCATTATTTTTAGGTAAAATAAAAAATTACGGAACGAAAAAGAGACGGAGACCGACTCCAGGTCGAGGAGGCGGCCTAGGGCGCGGCCCACCCCATGGCCGCGCCGTGGGCCTGCCTGCCTCTCCTGAAACCCGTCTCCGACTCCGCTTTGGTCCGTCACCTTCCTTTTTGTCGGGAAATTTTTGCTATATATTCACCGGATCTCTTGAGGTCCGTATCTCGTGTTTTCTACGCGTTTTTGTTTCGAGCTGTTTCTGCCAGGACCCTCGGGAATCTAGAGCACCATGGTCTGCTCTAACATCGACAAGATCAAAGAAGCCCTGAAGGACGATCTCATGGATCCGAAGCACGAAGAGGAGGAGGTCAAGAGTGAAGCTGATGATGAAGTAGAAGAAGACCAACGTTCGTATCCTCGTGCTACTGTTGCAAGTATCAGAGTGGTCGCCAAACCATTCAATCTCAAGAGGAACGCGAGGATGAGCACGGGTGGTAAGGCGCCCCGTCACAGTTTAGCTCAAAGAACACCTCCACCAAACACCGATAATCCTTTCCACGCTCTAATCCATAAGCATCAATTTGAAGGAGTTCTAGAGGCAGAATTGTCTACCCGTTGGAATTTAGATCGTTCTAACAATGCAGGAAACGGAAGTTCTAAGTCTCATGAGAAGTGGGGCAATAATTCCATGAGCTGGGACTCACCTTTGGACAGAATAACAAGCCACATCAAACAGAACACGAAGATGATTCGTGAACTTACGTACAAGATAGATGAGTTAAAGGAGATTGCTGAGAAGCTTGTCAAAGAGCCTCCTTCACCACCCAAGGATCAAGCATGAACGTCAACGGGTAATGGCACTCCCTTGGCTTGTTCCAAGCTTGGGGAGTGCCCTAGTATCATTATCTTTTATCTTTAATTTCGTGGTTATATCATTGGTAGAGAGGTTATCATATAAGTTAGTCTGCAATGTGTGGTATCATTTCCCTTTAGTGAGTTATCTTTGCACCTTTATTTTTAGCATTGCAACCTCTACTATTTGGTGAACTTGTTGGAGTTTGACCTCACATTGTGTATAACCAGTAGATCTTCTTAGTCATGGCAAACTTAGCATTGGTCATTACAACAGTTCTTAAGACACTTAAGTAAAGAAGAGAGAATTACATGCAAATATATTATCATTGTTAACTTTGATACTTGTTAACTAGCAAAAGTTTTATTCTTTGGTTTAAAGAGTATGTTTTGACAAGAAAAGATGTATGATCTCTCATATTGCTTTTATATTTGCATGTATCTTTCAACACTAATGTTTGTTGCAAAGCCTTGCTAAGCCTAAAGCCTTGTACTGAGAGGAAATACTTCTCGTGCATCCAAAACCTTGAGCCAAAACCCTCCAAAGTGTCCACCATAAACTTCTTATATGTGGTATTTCTCAGCCACTCCAAGTAAATCAGTCTTGTGCTACCTTTAAACTATTCAAAATTGTTACTACTCCTTTTTGTGTCTCTGTTTACCAGCTCATGAGGAAGTAGTTGATGGTCTTTATTTCACTTGTCAATCAGACTTTATCTTCAGACTAGCACCTTACATCTGCTTATCTATAATTTTGCAAAAAGAGATGGCAGCGGGGTGCCCAGCCCCCTTAATTTACAACTTTAACTGCAAACTCTCCTCACATTTTGTTCCTGAGCACTCAGTCAAACATCTGCATGTGTAAACAAAGGAGAAAAGAGAGATGATCTGCTTGCTGCAGAAATAACGTTCCTCAATGGGAGCCGCTCTTAAAAAGTCTGGTTGGCAAGGGTAATATTGTATTGTCTGCTGCCATTCGTTGACCATTAACATGCACCACGCAAAATATATTTTTACCCTCTATGCAATTTCCAAAACCTAAAAAGCTCTAGCACTTGACTTGATCTCTGCTTCTCTCTGCGAAGGGCCTATCTTTTACTTTATGTTGAGTCAGTATACCTATCTCTCTCATACCCCATGGCAAGCATTAGTGTTGTTGAGATTCATTCACTTATTTGTTGCTAATTTGATTTATTATACCTACCTTTTCTTTTGTTATCACTGAACCTTTACCTGCAAGGATATAAGATTGAAAGTTTTCGGTAAATGCAAAGAACCCGTGATAGTTGAACATGTGACATCTGCAGTACACAGCTCTTTTATATATAAAGACTCCGCTTGATAGATAAGTTTATTATGCTATTTGTTCTTTGACCAAGAGCAAGGTTTGCCATTACTTATTTAAAGATCTTCTTGATATACTCTTACTTGTGATTGATCATTACTTGACTCAAGTTAGATTTTATAAGAAAGGTTGCTGTTCTAAAAGAATGTGTGTATTGTTAAGGAAATACTGATGCTTCATGTTCGTATTCTTTTTATCGACACTTCACTCCATAAACATGTGGTCACGTTTATTAAAGCTCAGTTTTCGCTTAGGACAAGCGAGGTCTAAGCTTGGGGGAGTTGATACATCCATTTTGCATCACTATTTTGTATCATAATCTACTCTTACTTACTGATGTATTTCACATTTTATTACAATACTTATGATATTTTATCTTATTTTGCATGTTTTACAATTACACGGAATTTATCTGTCGGAGTCAGGATTCTGCTGAAAAGAGCACCGTCGGGAGGGGATACGTCGGAAGCCCCAAAAATCACCAGAAAAATACAGAAATTATTTCCTCATCAAATCAGGCAGGAGGCCAGAAGACCTCGAGGAGGGGTGCCACGAGGCCACCCGGCGGCCTAGGGGCACGACCCACCCCCAGGCCGCACCGTGGGCCCGCCTGGCCCCTCTGGCCCACCTCCGGTGCTCCCCTTCGGTGATATACTCCCTCTTGACCTAAAAATCAGGGGACGGACTTCGCATAATTTTTGCCGCCTCTACGGGGCGAAAAACTGAGAGAAAGCAAAGCTATCCGGCAGGGAGAAATCTGTCGGTGAAACTTCCCTCTGGGAGGGGGGAATCATCACCATCGCCACCGTCATCGCTCCAAGCTTCATCGGGATCATCATCTTCATCATCTCCACCGCCAGCAACATCATCCCCTCCGCTCCACTTTGTTCCGCTGTAACATCTAGGGTTGTACTTGTTTAGTTTATTGGAGATACTCTCCCGGTATTGATTACCTTCGTGGATTGATGCTTTTGAGTTGTTTCGGTGAATTAACTTTATGACCAGATTTTTATTACTCGTCATATCACCTCTGATCATGATCCATATGATGTCTTGTGAGTAGTTCGTTTAGTTTTTAGGACAAGGGAGAAGTCTTGTGGTTAGTAGTGGAATTATGTTGATGAGTATTTAATATTTGATATTTAAGTTGTGGTGTTATTCTTCTAGTGGTGTCATGTGAACGTCGACTACATGATACTTCACCTTTATGGGCCTAGGGGAATGCATTGTGTATTTACTTTACCTATTGTGGGTTGCCGGAGCGACAGAAACCTAAACCCCCGTTGGTAGATTAATGCATGAGGGAGCGTAGGATCCCAGAACTTAAAGCTGTGGTTAGAGTTATCTTAATTACTTCCTTGCAGTGCGGAAGCCTGTAAGGGGTGTAATCACGAGTGTGTATTTATCCAAGTACGGGTAGTGCACTAGCATAGGTTCACCCACACAACACTTATCAAAACATTAAATATGAGTTAACGGTATGAAGCGAAAGCACTTGACATCTCTCCCGTGTGTCCTCAGGAACGTTTGGTAATCATAAGTGAAACAAACGACTTGTCCTTTGTGCTAAAAAGGATTGGGCCACTTGCTGCAACTATTGCTGCTCTCTTTTATTTACCTGTACTTTATTTACTCGCATTTACTTTCTCGTACTTTATATCAAAAAACCCTAAAAACTTGTCTGCTAGCATTTACAGTGAAACCTTGCTTGAAACCGCTTGTCAGCACCTTCTGCTCCTCGTTGGGATCGACACTCCTATTTATCGAAAGTACTACGATAGATCACCTATACTTGTGGGTCATCAATACTTCTCTGGATGCAGGCCGTCTCGTTCTTTCATACGTTGCTGGTCCTGCCATGCTTCCGGTGTATCTTTTGTCTTCCCATACACGCCCAAGAATCATAGCAGGTTCACGCAAAGATTTTTCGTCACGTGCATCACGTCGATTGAAGATCGGACCTCTAGGACTTTCCAATAAGGTAGCTCCCAAAATATAGAATTCTTCTTCCACATGGGTGCGTGTCCGTGAGCGTCATTTGGAACAGATAGTCCGCCAGGACCCTTTCCAAAGTTTACTTTTAAATCCTTGACCATGCCATATATATCATCACCAGTACGGTGGGTAGACTTATGCCGGTGATCTGCCTCACCTTTGAAATGCTTGTCTTTCTTTATTAAGAGATGCTTGGTCGGAAGAAATCGACGATGCCCCAGGTACACATTCTTCTTACATTTATCCAAATATATACTTTTAGTCTCATCTAAGCAGTGTGTGCATGCATTGTATCCCTTGTTTGACTGTCCTGAAATGTTACTAAGAGCAGGCCAATCATTGATGGTTACAAACAGCAACGCTTGTAGGTCGAATTCCTCATGTTTGTGCTCATCCCACACACGTACACCTTCTTCATGCCACAACTGTAAAAGTTCTTCAACTAATGGCCTCAGGTACACATCAATGTCGTTGCCGGGTTGCTTTGGGCCTTGGATAAGCACTGGCATCATAATGAACTTCCGCTTCATGCACAATCAAGGAGGAAGGTTATAGATACATAGAGTCACAGGTCAGGTGCTATGACTGCAGCTCTTCCCAAAAGGATTCATGCCATATGTACTTAGACCAAACTTTAAGTTCTTTGCGTCACCTACAAAGTTCTTGAACTCTCTGTCGATTTTTCTCCACTGCGACCCATCAGCGGGTGTCTCAACATCACGTTTTTCTTACGGTCTTCTTTGTGCCATCGCAACAACTTGGCATGCTCTTTGTTTTGGAACAAACGTTTCAACCGTGGTATTATAGGAGCATACCACATCACCTTGGCAGGAACCCTCTTCCTGGGGCGTTCGCCCTCAATATCACCAGGGTCATCTCGCCTAATCTTATACCACAATGCACCGCATACCGGGCATGCATTCAAATTCTTGTACTCCTCACCGCGGTAGAGGATGCAGTCATTAATGCATGCATGTATCTTCTGCACCTCTAATCCTAGAGGCAGACAACCTTCTTTGCTTCGTACGTACTGGGGTAATTCGTCATCCTTTGGAAGCATCTTCTTTAATATTTTTAGCAACTTTTTAAATCCCTTGTCAGATACACCATTCTCTGACTTCCATTGCAGCAATTCCAGTGTGGTACCCAGCTTTTTCTGGCCATCTTCGCAATTTGGGTACAGCAATTTTTTGTGATCCTCTAACATGCGCTTCAACTTCAACCTCTCGTTTTCGCTTCCGCAGTTTATCTGTGCATCAAGAATGGCCCGACGAAGATCATCATCGGGCTCATCAACAATGGCCTCTTCTTCAGCTTCAGCCTCTCCCATTGTAGTACCACCGTGATCAGGGAACATAGGATAGTTGTCATCATCCTATTCTTTTTCATTCCGCTTGTTTGACTCAGCCACACGGATAACAGAATGCATGCCATTAACGAACTCCGGCGAGCGCTGGTCAACGTACATCCATTGCCGGCTCATCTGCATTATATAAGTATATCAAAAACCATTACACACAACATCATGAGTATAGAGAACTTACCTAATTAATTAATACAACTTCATCACATTAAAATCACAGTAGAGTAGTGACCAAATGTTATTATTGCAAAAAGTTCATACATAGTTCTCATAAAACATACATTGAAACTAACATACAACTATCTAATGCATTTAAATGCAACAACAAATGCGATCAAAATCGCAACTAAGGTAACCATTGATCCAACAGCATAATGATACCAAGCCTCTTTATTAATTGCATATTTTCTAATCTTTCTAATCTTCAAGCGCATTGCATCCATCTTGATATTGTGATCATCGACGACATCGGTAAGATACAACTCCAATTTCATCTTTTATTCTTCAATTCTTTTCAATTTTTCTTTCAAATCATCATTTTCTTTTTCAACTAAATTTAACTTCTCGACAAGAGGGTCGGTTGGAATTTCCGGTTCATATACCTCCTAGATAAAAATATCTATGTCAAGTGTTGGTCGGCATAATTGTCATAAACACGAAATAAAACAAATAGTTATAAAAGATAATATACCACATTTGAATCATAGACCAGACGAGGGTCGACGGGACGGATATCAAAACCATGGCACTATACATATAACAAACAACCATACAAGTAAGAAAATTATACAAGTAATAATTATGCATCTAAATCATACAAGTAAGATTTTTTTTTAAAGATAAAAACAAGAGGCTCACCAACGTGGTGCTGGCGACGGGACGGCGCGGTCGATCGATGGCGGTGAGGACGGGGACGGGACGACACTAAAACCCACAAATCATACTTTAATTTGAGCTCAAATTGCATATAAAACAAATGAACTCCCCAACTTAGGCATTTCATCAAACACCTAGCTAGCACTACAAATATGAAATGAGCTAAACTAGCAATGAAATGAGCTAAACTAGCAATGTCGGATGAAAGGATGAAGTTGCTAACCCTTGGATAGATGGGGCGCCGCAATCTTGACAAATAGTGGAAAAAAATGGGGATGAACTCGAACTCGGGAGAGGAAAGTGGAGAAAAAGCGGGGGGAAAGAGGAGCCAATCTCTCGAGCAGGAAAAATGGAAATGGCTCGGGGCAGGAGGTGGTATGTAGGTGGAGGGCTTTAGTCCGGTTGGTATCACGAACCGGGACTAAAGATGGACCTTTAGTCCAGCTTCGTGATACCAACCAGGACAAAAGCCGCTCGCGCTGGCCCCACGCTGCGTCTGCCTGTCGCGAACCCTTTAGTCCCGGTTGGTAATACCAACCGGGACTAAAGGTCTCGATCGAACCGGGACTGGAGCTGGCCGGCGTCCAAGCCGTTGGAACCGAGACTAATGCTCTCATTAATCCCGGTTCCAATAATAGTCGGGACGGAAGCTCCGAACCGAAGGCATGTTTTCTACTAGTGACGTTCATAGTGCTGCCCATCTCTAATATGTTTTCCCACCAGAATCAAAGTATGTGTTGCCACCCCACCTGCCGAGAACTCTTTTGCAGTGCAGCAATCCTCGGACTCACAATCACCACGCAAATGGTTTGTTCATGGACATTGCCACGCAATCGAAACCAAATTCGTATAGCGAGCTATGAAAAAAAAAATCGTCTTCTCCCAATCCAAGATCCTTGCCTTAGAGCTCACCAACTCCATATGAGCGGTTGAGATCTCTAGCCTTCATAGCGCATCTATCATGACAACCCGCACTCGACCTGCACCATGGCAATCGTGGTCGACGTGCCCGATGGTGTTAAGGAAAAGCGGGACTTCATGTCACCTAAGCCCGCATCAATCGGCGGCGCCTGCGCCGCGTCCGAGGACGACATGGACGCCATAAGTACATTGCATTTAGCTATGTTCGGGATCGCGCGGGGAGGCTTACACTTGGGGCTATATTTTGTACTACGAGAACGACTTTGAGCTTGACGTACTATGGTTATGAAAATAATCGCACTACTTACCGTGATGAATGACACATATGATGCACATGCCATCATGGAGGAATGCCGACAGCTAAACACAGCAGCTATTTAGAGGTTTGATACTTTTCTTCACATATTTTATACCTTGTGAAATAACACACAAGTTTAGCTTTAGTAAAATTGGTGGAACCGGACTAATCTTCATACCTATCAATTGGCTGTGTATATAGATGTGACCAAAATACGGGTTCCTCCAGGGCAAAACGGACCTTCTGGTATCATGAGCGCCGCCTTGATTGTCTTGCGTATCGCGCTTCGATCGGGCCTTCCTCGACGTGAGATGCGGTGCATCACCCCCGGCGTCGAGGGCACACATCAACGTGTTCAAACCCATCAGAGTTCAAACCCCAGATTTGACACTGTTGTTTCTCATTTAGGCGGAATATTTTTCAGTGGGAGGCAACGTTCCCATCGACAGCGAGACTCATGTGGTGACTTCGTCAATCTCAAGACCCAATCGCCGGTTTAGTCTTTCGGAGGTGCTCATAGGGATAGGGTGTGCGTGCGTGCGTTCATAGGGGTGAGTGTGTGCGCGTGTATGTGAACGTCTGCGTTGTACTGTGTTTCGCAAAAAAAAAATAGATTTTAGCCAAGGTATCTATGAACCAAATCTGAACTACTACTCCTGTTTACACGAGCGGTATATGTACAGTAGTGTTCAATTATTTCCATAATTGTATATGTAAATAGTCTGTTCAATCAAAATCAAAAGTTGAATCTTGGTATCCAGCTTCTGAATTGAGCAAATGATTTTTCACGAGTAAAGTAATTCTAGAAACTTATGCTCTTGATCTAAGGTTTGCCCAACAAATTTCAGCCTTCGTTCATGTAGCATGTGGTGTCTATGTGCTTGGTTCATGCTTTTTTTTTCCTTGCACGCCGAGCCGGCCGGTGCTGGCATTGCACCTTGTGATTTGCTCCTTCCTGGACACGAACATGGAACGGCGGAGACATGAGAGTGGAGGCGGCGCTTCGGCTGGTTCTTGGGCAGCGGCAACGACGACTCTAGTTAGGACTTGGGACAGGAGGAAGACAGCAAAAATGTGTGTCCTGTGAAGAAAGTGCGCTGTGCTGTGGTCAAAGGGCAGGCTAGGCGTAGAGAAAACATACGAAAATAACGTCTGTTTGCTCCCAAACCGTCTCTAAGGCCAAACGAAATTTTGTGAACACGTTAGGTCCTAATTTTTGGACAGTGGACAAAAATGTAGGAGATGAAGGAAATAGGCGAATGAGTTGCCCTAAGCAGTGATCGCCGGGAGGAAACAGTGCAGCCGGTTGGCAAGGAGTGAAGCAGTGATCTGCAGGACCCGACAAATGGATCATGGAGCTTGTGGGAAGGGATCTACAAATCCTCTATAATTATTACAGGTTTTTTTAGCCCTACGGATTTGTGGATAGGACCTATCCACGAAGGGTAAGTAAGCCACTAGACTTGATTATTTAAGTATTACTCCCTCCGTTCCATAATATAAGATAAGATGTTTTAGCTGTTGCACATATTGACTAGATTCATACAAAAAGAAGTGGACATGTACACTAAAACATGTCTACATACATATGTGTGCATTTGAATGTGGCAAAAGGCTAAAACATCTTATATTGTGGAACGGAGGGAGTACTATGTAGTGCAGTATATTCAGAATATCCATCTAAAAAAGTTGTTTGGCACTGAGTGCATACCATGCACGGTTACTCAAAACAAAAAAGGAATTATACTACTCAAGAACCCTAGAAATATGTTATCCACGGAGAGGAATGCTGGTCCCATGGGTTGCCACGCCAGCAACAATGTACAGTTTGGTCTATTTAATCTGTCACCTCCAATGCAGCAACAAGCCACGCCAGAAACGTGTGTTCGTGAAACACTCTTGGCACAAGCATGGACAAGAGCTGCGTCCGCAATGGAGCACCGTCTCGAAGTTATTCCAAGCCCTCCCTACCCTACACCATTGAGCCAAGGACTTGGCTATGGCTCCCACCGTGCAGGCGTTCTATCCCCGTCTTCCGTTGCATCCTGACAAACCCCAAGAGAGCCACCAGCCACCGTGTGATTGGTGTCGCCACCGGCCGCGACACGAATACGCGAGGCGCGCGGTTCAGCTTCGACTTCGAGCACTACATGTCGGCCAACGCCAAGGCCGTGCATGAAGCGCTGGACCGGGCAATGCCGGTTTGCCAGCCGGAGCGCCTCGGCGAGGCCATGCGCTACTCCGTCCTCGCCGCCGGGAAGCGCGTGCGGCCCATCCTCGCCATCGCCGCGTGCGAGCTCGTTGGCGGCTCCGCGGCGGTGGCCACCCCGGTCGCCTGCGCCGTCGAGATGGTCCACACAATGTCGCTCATCCACGACGACATGCCGTGCATGGATGACGACGCCCTCCGCCGCGGCCGGCCCGCTAACCACGTTGTCTTTGGCGAGTACACCGCGCTGCTATCCGGCGACGCGCTCCTCGCGCTCGCGTTCGAGCACCTTGCCCGCGGCTGTGCCGTCCCCGCGGAGCGCGCGCTGCGGGCCGTGGCCGAGCTAGCGAACGCCGCGGGTGCTGGGGGCGTCGCCGCCGGGCAGGTCGCCGACAAAGCGTCGGAGGGCGCGCCCGTGAGCCTCGACATGCTGGAGCACATCCACCTACAGAAGACCGCGCGGCTCCTCGAGGCCGCAGCCGTGTGTGGTGCCATTGTTGGCGGAGGTACGGACGGCGAGATTGAGAGCGTCAGGCGGTACGCGCGCTCCATCGGCTTGCTCTTCCAGGTGGTGGACGACGTGCTGGACGTGACGCGCACGTCGGAGCAGCTCGGGAAGACGGCGGGGAAGGACCAGGCAGCCGACAAGGCGACGTACCCGAAGCTGCTGGGTGTCGACCGGGCGCAGGCTTACGCCTCCGAGCTCCTGGCGATGGCCGAGGGGGAGCTCGAGGTGTTCGACGTTGAGCGCGCAGCGCCACTACACCATCTCGCGAGGTTCATCGCCTATAGGCAGAACTGATGGAAGCATAAAATGGATTTTGGTCGTAATCTCGAGTCAATTCAAGGGGAACATAGTGCTGAATGCGGCGTTCATCGCAAGATAGTGGATCGTGCGTGTTTTCGAAAAGGAAAAACTCTATTCTCCGACCGGCTCAGGCATTAGGCCGGTCTCGCTCGCGCTGAGAAATCAGCTGGCCACGCTCGTGTCGCGCAGAGAAAACTCCTCCCAGACCAAGTGTGAGATGCTCACACCATGACCGTTAAATTTGCATCCAACGAACGGTATGATTTCTACTAATTGATGTATTGAAAAACAAAAGGTGTGGTTTTAAATTTTTTGTTATTGCATGTCTGCAAATTTTATGTTAGTACATAAATCCAAAAAATTAAAACATAAACTAGAAAATTATTAACAATACATTGATATTTGAAAAATCATTAATAATTTGTGCATTGATCATAAAGTACACCGTCGACAGTGAGACGCCTGTGGTGACTTCATCAATCTCAAGACCCGACCGCCGGCTCAGTCTTTCGAAGGTGCTCATAAGGGTAGGTTTTACGTGCGTGCGTTCATACGGGTGAGTGTGGGCACGTGTATGTGAGTGTCTGCGTTATACGTGTTTCGCAAAAAAAAATACACCGATGACAGAGCCAGTCACGGCCTGCATGAGCTGCCGACCTGAACCGGAGGTTCCGAAAAGCAGTAGGAGGACCGCAATCCGCACTGAGGTGTCAAGGAGTCGTTGGACGCAGCCAAAGTCGATGTCGCCGCACCGATGCAGAGGAAGCAGGAGCTCCACCACCTGAGCGCGGTAGAGGACTGTGAGACGTACACAGAGCTATGCGTTAGACAGCCGTCGGGCTCTACGACGGCCGCCATCACAAGGGATGAACCTCCACCACTAGAGAACCACACATGAGCTATGCGTGAGAGGGGCTCACCGTCGCCGCCCTTTATGTGGGCTTCGCCCGTGGAGTCATCCGACAGCTGCAGGATGTCTGAGGGGCTCACAGCTGAGGGCCGGGGTTATGTTTCTCCCGAGCAGCCCCTTGAGATGCTGCAGGGTCCCGTTCAGTTGTTGGACTGTCTGAATTGGTTTGTGCTATATTTACACTATGCAAACGATGAACATTTGATATTGTAACTTATGTTGTTTTGGGTTCCATAGTTTTAGATGTGCAATATTTTGGAAATGTACACCGACTCACCGAGTACTAGAGATGGTTATTAAGTGGTGTCTGACAGTGCACATGGTCGCACAGTATAAGATATTTTCATTAGTAATCACTTGGATTTCCTCTTAGTGGGTTTATATTTGATGGTAAATTAGCACCCCATTTTATCCATCCAAATCTGGCATTACATTATTTCAATAAACTAGCAAATAAAATAATAATAAAATATGCTAAAGTGTAGCCAGATAGATCCAATAGTACTATATATGAAAGTAGGACGGATTCGCTTCCCGTCCCGCGTCCACGTCGCCCGAAAAACGCTGGCCGTCCGATCGAGCCGATGGACGGCCCAGATGCGCCCGCGCTGCTAAAGTACCGCGTGACACTGTAGCAGCAGACTTTCTACCAATCGCGCTACGACACGCCGCCCCGCACGGATTTTGGCGCACAGCTTTACAGAAAACCCCGCCACATTAAAAAAAACACCGTCAAGGACCAATTCGCGAATTTCGCCAACACCAGGGGCCTCCGTGGAAAAGCGTCCGCAGACCTCCCCCTCCTATCTTCTCTCTCCCGCGCGGCCGGAAATCGCCGCCGCCGCCGACGCGCATCGCCGCCTCTCCGCACCTCCCCCGTCAGATCCAAGCACGCACGGAGCTTCGCCGTCGCGCCCTCTCCATCTCCAGCGAGTTTCGCTTGCTGGGCCGCACCACGCGGGGCGGAATCGACACCACACTGGCCCCGCTCCCTCCGCCGCGTCTACTGGACGCCGGTGATGCCACGGCAACAAAAATAGAGCGGCGCCGCCGCTTTTGGGTAGCGCGCGTGCACGCGCGACCGCCGCGCCCACCCACGCGCTTCCAAACGCGCGGATGCGACGCCGGCGTGGTGGCCGCCACCGCGGCAGCTCCGGCCACTGTGACGTCACAGTGGGGCCGCCACGTCAGTTTTTTTCTTTCCTGATTTTTTCCCTTTTTTTGGAAAAAAACCCTGACAGGTGGGCCCACCTTATTTAAGCAACTTTTAAAAAAATGCTAATTCTGCAACATTAATAACTTTAGATATATCCAACAGAAAAATAAAAAATATATCAAACTGACCAAAAAAATGCTGACTATTCATGGCATACGATCAATTCGAATACAAATATTTCAAAATTTTGAATTCCCTTTAAATCTGATCATTTCGTAAACGATCAAGGAATTCAAATCCGAATAAATTTCCAACTTGAACAATTTTTGAAATCTAAACAATCTCAAAACGTAAGTTTTCTTTCCATTTCAAAAATTTCCAAATCTGCGCAACTTTTAAATGTGGATATTTTCAAATTTAAATTTTACCACACGGGCGGCAAAAATATGACAAACATATCAACATGACCACAAAAAATAAACGTTGCCTACTTATGCCATATGACCAAATTCCAAATTTGAATATTTTAAAATTTCAAATACATTTCAAATCTGAGTATTTAACGAACGCAACAAAGAATTCAAATATGACAAATATATCAACATGAACAAAAAAAAGACTATTAATGCCGGACGACCAAATTCCATATTTGAATATTTTAAAATTTTGAATGGCTCTCAAATCTGAGCATTTGATAAACGTAAACACAATTCAAATATAAATAAATTCCCAATTTACCAATTTCTGAAATTTTTAACAACTTACAAAACATAAACTATTTTTCAATTTCAACAGATTCAACCGAAAAACTTTTGAATGTGGACATTTTCAAATTTAAATACTTTAAACCGCATTATTTACAAATATGACAAAAAAACAAGACTACAAAATAAACACTAACTATTTATGTCATATGACCAAAATTAAAATTTGAAAATTTAATTTTTCAATGCCTTCCGAAAATGAGCATTGAATAAACGTAAAAAAATCAAAAATAAAAAAATTCCCAATTTTAACAAATTTTAAAATTTAAATAAATTATAACTGCAAACTTTTTTTAAAAAAATAGTATATTCAAATCTAAACAGCTTTCAAATGCGGACGTTCTTAAATTTAAACTAAACCCTAAACAATCATATTCGAGCATTCAACTCAAATTACAAATTTGAATATTTCAAAATTTCTATGACTTTCAAACCTGATCATTTGGTAAACACTAAAGGAATTAAAATTTGAATAAATTCCAAATTGTACATTTTTCAAAACCTATTTGATCATTTCAACTCATTTTAAATACCTTCCAAATCTGATCATTTTGTTAAAATTAAAAGAATACAATTTCAATACATTCCAATACGGACAATTTTCAAAATCTCAACATACTATTAAGCGCAAACTTTTTCGAATTCAAATAATATTCATATTTCAACAAAAAAAATAAAAACATATTTGAAATTCATCAAACGGGCGCGGCATTGCCGCGCTAATATCCCTAGTCTATTCTTAAGATAGACAACTCACACATTCTATGGGCAATAAATTAGGTACTTCATGTTTATTTGCAATAAAATCATGTTGGTCTATTGTTGAACATGTTTCCCCCATTGATAGTTTAGAAAAAATATTCAAGATGATTTTCAGGATACACAAGAACAAAAGAAACTAGTTCATTGGTACAAAATATTTTGCTAAATACATTTTGACGAATTTTGAGCATTTATTCAGCATACATATAAATTAAACAAATCTCTCAAACCATATATACTTACTACTCCCTCCGTCCCAAAATAAGTGTCTCAAATTTGTACAAAAGTGAATGTATCTATACTTGTTTCATGTCTAGATACATCTACTTTTTGACAAATCTAAGACAATTATTTTGGGACGGAGGAGTATTAAAAGAGCAAACTTGTGTTGATACATTAAATCTGAGCCCTTCAATATTTGACCAACGGTTCAGATTGTTCCAATGTTTGACAACTCAACACATCTTTTCGTTTTCTGGTAATTACAGGGATTTTGCCACCGCTTAAAAAAGGGTTCACCATCGCCTGGAATCCAGCGCCGCCGCCGCTGGAATTACTCTCACGCGCCACCATCGCCTGGAATCGCGCCTCCATAGCTGGAATCACGCCGCCTCCGGTCGGAATCGTGTCGTAGCCGCCCAGATTCAACTCTCCCTGCCGGGATTTGCCTTTCCGCCTCCTGGAGTCTCCTCCACGCTCGTCCGTCGCCAGCAACAGAGCAACTAGGTACTCCGCCCGACCTTCTTACTCTGCGCTGCTGCTGTGCTATAAGGTTGCTCCGCTGCCTCCGCTGGATTGCCTGCTGATGTCCTCGCGTTGCTGCTGTGTTTTGCTAGGAGTGAGATGCCAACATGTCATGGTAGATTCAGTTCTGCAAGTAGTAGTAGCTGCAGCCTGCATCTCATACACGGTAGATTCAGACATTCGTGCTGCAAGTATATTGGTAATTGGTGCATGCTGGACATGTTTACTGTGGAGCTGACAAATTCTACTTTGCTTCGATGCGCTTTCGTCCCATTAAAATAAGTAGCCAAATCTAATCTCATCTGAAGCTGGAAGTAGCTTTGATTAACTTTTTAGTATGCTACGAATTGTGTTAATTTTGCAATGTTTAAATTCATGTTTTATTAGTTCATTGTTCATTTTCATCTCTAAAAGATCAAAAAAAAGAGGGGAGTGGCACGGCCGCGGTGTCCTATTTTGGGGCACAGACGTGTCTTATTACAAGGCATCTGGAAAAGTAAAAACAATGGCGACCTTAAAAATCAAAACAGGTGTCCTTTAACCAAAGACTGTGCTCTGAACATTTTTTTTTTCCTTTTGACTCCTATATGCTCATGTTACTGCTACCTACAACTTATTTTTGAAAGAACGGTGTTCAAATGTAATGCTGGTCCATCAGAATTAATGATAGTTGATATATTACTTTTGTGAAAGGCATGGTCTAAAATGTGGTGGAACATAAATGTTACTTATTGCAATAGCATGTACAAACACCGAAAAGAACAAGGGAAAAAGTACAAGGCAAGATATACTTACACAGGTAGGCAAAGAGCAAATTCAAATTTCTCCGATTTATCGGCCTGTACATTTGTACTGCGGTAGGAGGACGTCGGTGTTGTGGAGCCAACTGACGCACAGTCGCCACGACCGCCGATTCGGTGAAAATCAGGCCCCGCGTCTCTGAGCGCAAGGATGCTAGCGAGCATGCCGAGCTCAAGCGCATCCTTAGGCTCTTCGGCGACCGGAGATGGAGGCCGGTGAAGGAGGTAGGACGTCGTTACCCGTGCTTGGCTTGGATGTTCCAACTGATATTGTTTATCTAGCCAAATTTCTTTGCTAAACCCAATTTTTTCACATGTCCATGTTATTTTGTGTAATATGTAAATCAAATGGGGCTAACCGCTACTACAATGGGGAACAAATAAAAACTATACATGGTCTATGTATTTTTCTTTCAATTAATCGTAATTGATTATATTATTTATTTTGACAAGTTATTATGCTCTTCACATATGTTTCACAAGCGATCAAAAGATAAGTTATATCAACAGTCCCGAAAAATAACAAACACCCTCTTCCTATATCGCCATGCTAAGTGGAATGAGACAGTGGAGTACTTCATGGGACATATTTGATCCGACTTCAATTTTGTATTATGAAACAAATTTAACTGGCTTGGTAAAATAACTTAATGAAACAAATATAAATTCAAAGACATATTTATATTATAATAAATCATGAGACGTGTGTTGCACGTACACGGCCACTAGTATGAATAAAAAGGAAAACGACATTACTGGGGAATACAGGAAACTTGTACGGTTCACTTTATTCACTCCTTCACTTCACTTTGATGCCGATTCAAATATAAATGTAAACATGAGAGCTGGACTCTTGTCGACCAATCACTCAGTATTTCTTGAGGAAGTCCTCGAGCCAGTAGCTGGACAGCTTGCGGTATGTTTTGAGCGTGGGGCGATCGACGTAGATGAGACCAAACCTGTCCGTGAAGCCGTCACCGAACTCGAAGCAGTCCATGAATGTCCACGAGAAGTAACCCTTGACGTTCACCCCCTCCCTGAAATCATGTTTTTTTTTGCAAGGTAAACTTATAGGTTACACGTCAAATAAACAAAAAATAATTCGTTTATGCATTGTTTTTTCGAGGAACATGTGAGTAATGTCTTGTGTGTGAGTGTGCACTTACTCGATGGCCTTGCGCACGAACTTGAGGTGGTTGTAGTGGAACATGATCCGGTGCCGGTCCTTCAGGGCCTCTTCGATCGGGATTGTGCTATTATTCGCTTCGTCAGTGCCTGCAGCCAATCAAAGGATGATATTGTTACCGAATGATCATATGATTCTAGTTCTTTCCGAAATGGTCAGCTTAGCCCCGGCCTCTGCATCATAAATGTAAGTTTTAGCTAGGTTTCTTACCGTTCTCCGTGATGTAGATGGGGGTGTTGCCAACGTACATATTCTTGAGGTACACCAGCAGCGAGCGAATCCCCGGCGGGTAGTTGAAGAAGATGGGAACGTGATTCTACATACATACATGCTCGTTCAGTCAGATTCAGGCGGCATTCAGCCACACCGGCTGACGCAAGAACAAGATGGATGAAGAAGATGGATGTTCATTCGGATTGAGCCACAGCGGTGGGTACGCACCACTGGGCCGATGGGGACGCCATTGCGCTCTCCGGACTGGCTGGCCCAGTTGTCGGTGCTGTATTGCGGCTCCGTACTGTTGGGTGCCCGCAGCAAGGCCTTGGCGTAGTAGCTGGTGTAGTAGTTGATGCCGAGGAAGTCGAAGGACTTCTTGAGCTTCTCCGACTGCTCCTTGGTGAACTCCGGGAGGCGGCTCCCCACCAGCCTGCGCATGGTGGCGGGGTACTCGCCGAAGGTGATGGGGCGCATGAACCACCCCAGGAAGAAGTCGAGGCTGCGTTTCACGGCGTGCAGGTCGGCCTTGGTGGCCGGGTTGCTGTAGGGGACGAACCAGTGGGAGATCTGTGTGATGCCGATCTGCCCCTTCTGCGCCGGCTGGTACTTGGCGCGGTACAGGCACACGGCCTCGGCGTGCGCGAGGAGGATGTTGTGCGCCACGATGTAGGGCTCCGTGGAAGAGTCGCCGGCGCCGCAGGCCTTGGACACATAAGGGGAGCAGCGGCCCGGCGCCGTGATTCCCTTGTCGTAGCCGCCGAGGCAGAACATGGTGGGCTCGTTGAACGTGGTCCAGAACTTCACCCGATCGCCGAACAGCTTGAAGCACAGCTCCGCATAATCCACGTAGTCCTTCCTGCATGTCCATTTAGGACAACCAAGTTAATCATGCATGTAGTCCGTTTTAGAGCAGGAAAGAAACATAGAAAGAAAGATGAGGCTTAATTAATTACACGATGTTTTCGCTCAAGAAGCCTCCGTATTTGTCCTCCAGGACCTGTGGGGTGTCGAAGTGGAAGATTGTGACGTAAGGCACCAGCCCTGGATCGACCAACATTTATTTGTGAGAGAAATTAACTTGTGTGTTTTGTCTTTCATGCTTGAACAAGGGGCCTGCTAGCTTTTTACCATTAGCTATAACTTCGTCGATTAGACTGTTGTAGAAATCGACCCCAACTTTGTTGATTCCACCGGCTATGGTTCCGTCTACACAAATCAGTCACATGAAAGGTTTAGCTTACAGCGATTGTCCAACTCTGAAGGCGTGAAACACATATCTTTTTCTAGCTTGCGGGGATTGACTTTTCCTATGCGTGGAATTAACAACGCACAAATTAAGGTCACCTACATGGAAGGATCCTGCTCCATGCAAGGGAGAACCTGAAGGTATCCATGTTCATGTCGGTTATATACTTCAGTTGCTCCTGTATTTACAAATTCACGGCCGACGAGATCAGTACAAGCAGCATATATACAAATTTAACGGCCTTGAATTTGTGCATGACAATTTAATAAAGGGCCCACCTTGTAGCGATGATAGAAGTCGTTTCCTATATCTGGGTTGCTGCCATCCGCGATTTTACCTGCAGCCAGAATGCGCTTTGTTTCTCACTATTAGTCTATTATGATATGATCTTCCTATCCACCACAAAAAAAAAACATCAGAGGGTGAAGTACGTGATGTCATTTTTTTAGCAGAGCATGAGTCAAATGCTCTGGACTGTTTTTATTTTAAACGAGGTAAAAAACTTTGCCTTTAAGTGGTAACAATCACTTGATTTTGTAATCTAGAGTAGGGTACTGTACTTGGGCAAGTTTATTTTGTTAAAAAATAATTAATTAAAGAATTGGACCTGGGATGTGGGCGAAAGTGTCCCAGATATTCTTGCCCCGCAGGTTCACAGCTCCCTCATACTGCAAGAAGACAGGAATGGTAGGTATATAAGAAGAAGAATCTATATATAGCCAACGTACACACAAACATACAGTAGCAAGCACGCCGGTGTATATGTACCTGAATGGCGGACGAGCCGGTGCCGAAGATGAAGTCCTCAGGGAAGCTGGACCTGTTGAAGGCGCCATGAACGCCGCTGCTGCTGAGCAGGGCCGCGAGGAGGAGGGCTGGGAGGAGGAGAGCCCTGTCCATTCCAGCCATGGCGCTCAAGCTGGAGTGGATGGGGACGGTCTCTCCTACTTGCTGTGTCTACGCTATGTGCTCTCCTAGGGGTATTTATACACGTACGCGGGGAACAGCCAACGATGCATCGACGTGAACCACCGGTGACTTTCCCTTAATCAGTTGTCAAGTGCCCCGATTATGCATCATTAACGAGACTTAATCAGTAGGGGCATGTATGGTTAGGAAGGGTTGACGGGTCTGATTTGATTCTCCTCCGGTCTGGGCCTACCCTATGGTTAGGAGAGAATGCACAAGTCAGATCACAAGGAACACTATCATACTAGAGCACGTGATACGCGCCTAGACGGGGACGTTTCCCGCTGGAGAGGCAAATGGCCTGTTATGAGATTCTACAACTCATGTGGCGTACAACTCCTATCTCTGGCCGTTCGTTTCCGTGATTGAATGACTGAGATTTGTCGTTGAATGTGTTGAACCTTCAACGCATTCAACGGAAAATCTCAGCCGTTCAATCGTTGGAACGGAAGGTTCAGATACGGGTTGCGCGCCATATGAGTTGTAGAAAATCCGTTTATGCAAATGGCGCCATCCACGATTTAAAATTACATACAAGAGGCAAATACATGGTCCCCTTTCTTTACTTGTATCTACACCAAATAAGAAACGTTTTAGAATATGCCTAACAAAAATGGCATGATACCAGGCTGGCTTGTTTACTCCGCAGGGGAAGGATCACACGCGACAAGAAACTGCGCAAGCTCATGCGCATAGACAGAAACTAATGGCGGTTGGTGCTTCCGGGTTAAAAAAAAACAAGAACATGCATAAGATATGCATGTCATGACATTAAGATTGGAAAGAGTTGTTACAAGGACCCAAAACCACCGCAAAATCCGCCTAAAAACACACTCCGAGGCTACTCCTCACCTCTCTCTGCAGGTTGCGCGGCTAACTGCCACAGCTGCAATTGCTCTCTAATTCTATTACAAATTCTATCTTCTGAATCAAATTTTCCTTCGAAGTGCCGGCTATTTCTCTCTAACCAGAAGACTCTACAAGCAGCAATAACAGTGGTGGTCAAAGTTTTCCTTCTCTGCTTTGGTTGACAGCTGCTTAGATCACACCACCAAGAATAAGACCTTTCTTCATTTCTTCCAGCGAGTTCTCTCCAACATCCGTATCTTTCAGGCTTTTTCTGAAAGGGCTTTAAAGTCCAACCTTAGAACATCAAGAACTACTCAAGCCTTAGCCGGAGCAGGAGTGGGCGCGAGAAGGAGACGGACCGGCATGAGTGTTTGAGGCGCGGAGCAGCAGATGGAGCACCAACAAGAGGCGGCCAGGAGCACTCCGGGGTGTACGTCTTGTCTCATATCCCTGACGTGAAGTCTCGGGAGAAACAATTTCTCGACACTGCCATGATTACGTCATGCCTTGCCGCTAGCGGCGTTGGGCACTCAATATGGTATCCGGCGGAGATAATTCCCCATCGAGAATTCTGTGCAATAATCCTTATCGTTCAAGTGCGGCAACATGGTAGCCAGCTTCTCGCGTTGGAATGGATCTTGTGGTGCCATGCAGTTAATTAGAGCTTGGCTAACTAGGCACGCTAAGTTTCGACAGTCTCCCTTCCGAAGACATGGAGCCAGATGCTTTGAAACGGCTCCTCAGCAACATTGGCTATAAGATGGTGAAGCTGTTGCTGCCATCGACTTCAAGGCATGGCTAAATGACCCGTACACTCACTGTCACAATGATGTACGATATGTCAAGGTCGCGCGGCTGATCACCAGGAATAGCGTGCCACCCGACTCTAACGTCGCTCAATCTCGCGGCAGCCATCACCGAGCTACCGACAGCATATGTGCACAGTGAGGCAAACATGAAATGTCTACATTAGTTTAAGGCTCGGGCAGGGCAAATGAAAATAGGCGCGTCATGGCAAATGCGCTAGATCAAACAGGGCATGATCGCGAGCCGGAACGCGAGCAGCATGCATGCTAATGAGTAATTTTACGACATTTTCTATTATTTGTATTTGCATCTTGGACGCAATTTGTTTTTGTATTTTTCGTGCTCTCATGATGCTATTTACCTGATTTCACCTGGATTTCGAAAACTAATGTGTCTGGAGCATTCTTTGGAATATACCAGCTTAAATGTGTTAATTGAACGTCATAAAGACCTTCCTAAGCTAGACTTTGGACCATAAAGAAAGGCACCCCGTCCCTCGCGTCGCCCGCTCCGGGTGACTCGGGGGAACCCTAGCTCCCGCTGCCAAAGCAAGTTTGGGGGCGACCCGCGGTGGACGCGCTGACGAAGGCCGGCGCCCCGCTTTTCTCCGGTGCGCGGCCAGGGCGGCGCTGCGTCGGGCGGCGGGATGCAGCGGTGACGGTTGGTGTGGTGCGGCAGGGCGACGGCGGCCCCTCTGCTTGCCGCCGGCAGCAGCGGCGCAGCCAGGGCTCGATCTGGGCCCGGATGGGCCGGGCGGGCTGGGCTGTGCGCGAGGAAGGGCTGGGCTGTGCGCGGTTTTTCCTCGCGTGCTGCGTCTTCTGGTGCAGTGCACGGTGGTGGCCGGCAGTCGTGCGGCGGGGCGTGCGGGGGCTGCAGCGCCGTCGGCGGAAGGTAGAGGCGTCCCGCTCGGTTTTCCTTTGCCGGCACGTCGCGTCGGCTTCGGGGGCGTTAACGCGTGAGCATGGCTGGGCGTGAAGATGTCCCGCAGCAGTTTGGATGCCGGGGTGGCGGCCGCGGACTTGGTGGTGGCGTCACGCTGAGCTAGGAGGTGGCTCAGCGCGAGGCGGACCTAGGCCCCGGCGCCAAGCTCCGTTTGGTGGCCGTGGACCGTCGGGCGCACGGGGCTGACGGTGTCTGCGTGCGGGTCTGTGATGGTGGGCTGGTCGGTCCCCGTGTGGGCGGGCGGGCGGTTCGTGTTTCACCGCCGGGTGAAAACCTTGCCCTGGTCGTCGAAGTTGAACGATTTTTGAATCTGAACGTTTTTTGAATTCGAGCGATTTTTAATTTGAATGATTTTTGAATCTGAACATTTTTAGTGTGTTAGTCAAATGTTAGATTAGTCAATTTTAGTTTGTTAGTCAATGTTAGTAGCAATTTAGTAATTTGTTAGCAAATGTTAGATTAGTCCAATTAGGAATTTTAGGCAATTTTCGTTTGACATAGAAACTTTAGGCAATTTTTATAATTTGTTAGCAAAATTTGTGTAGTTTAGTCAATTTTGTGTAGTTTAGGGTTTGCAAAATTTTGTGTATTTTATTTGTGTTAGAAAATTTAGCAAAATATTGTGTTAGAATTTTTTTTCTTATAAGTAATTTGTTAGATGTTCATCTAGGCAATGTAAATTTGACATAGAATTAATTTTTCTTTCATGTAATTTTTTTTACCTTTTTAACATGTGGTTTGTAGTTAAGCTATGGACGGTGGTAGAGACGGTGAAGATCAAGTGATGGAAATTATAAGAAACGGCACAGGTGCCGGTGAAGATTTCGGTGAAAATGCCGGCGAAGATGTCGGTAACGATTTTAGCTCACAGTTCTTGAACGACTACGGTGAAGGAGTTGATCTAGAACAAAGTGAGGAAGTGCCCTCCGGATCGCGGGATGGAGAAGACTTTGTAACAAATTCCGGCGCGGTATATATATTAAGCCTTTGTTGATCACGGGATGCATTAGTTAATTTATGTTGCACTTTTTAACGAATCTTTCTTCTTTCAGCCCTCGGGATCGAGCCAATCTTCTGGAACGCCACGAGGCCCAAGCAGAAGGTTGGGTGCTAATGTCAATTTAGTGATCGACGCAATTGGTGAAGATGGCGCACCGCTTACTCCCAAGGAGAACAGAAGAAAATTTATAAGTCAATGTGGAGTTATTGTTAGGGACAATATTGTGATCAGCACTCGAGAATGGAATAAGCGAAAGGTAGACGATGGATCAGTTAGTTATGTCGACGAAAGATCCAAAGACGATATTTATAATAAGCTCATGGCATCTTTCACTCTACCACCACTTCTGTTAGAGATTGAGAAGAAGAAAGTCAAGCGGTGGGCTCTTAAGAAGATGGCAACACAATTCCAGACCTTCAAGAAAAATATATGGAATACTTATAAGGAGAAGAAAGAAGCTCCACTTTTCACCGGAACAATAGAGAAGCACAATTATCACTGGGCCGCATTTAAGGCGTACAAGGAGTCGACTGAAGCTGTGGATAGGTCGGCAAAAAATAAGATAAATGCTGCGAAGAAGGTATATCACCATATTATGGGCCAGGTGGGTACTTGACTGCCGCGCCTAAGTGGGAAAAAAGAGACGCCGAACTGATTGCTAAAGGGGTCATTCCAGAAACGAAGGATTTTCCCGAGAGGGGCAAGCGCTCGTTGTACGGGCATGGGGCATCGTTGGACCCAGAGACAGGGAAGCTTGTTCCAAGGGAAAAAAGTAAGGAAAAAATTGAACATGTCAGAAAAGAGCTTGTTAAGGCAATAGAAGAAGTTCGAGATGGAACTTTCAAGCCCGACAGAGAGAACGACGAGCTGACACGCGCCCTCGGGAATCCTGAAAAAAAAGGACGAACACGAGGCTATGGCCCCGATGTTCCGTGGAAGGAAAAAGAAGCTGGAAGCAGACCGGATCGAACGGATCGAACGCATTGTCATTCGGCAGCAGGAGCAACTAGAGCAACTTACCTAGCAAAGGGCGCCTGAGCGGCAGAAAGATCCTACATCACATGGGAAAAGCAGCGTGGCTTCCTCGATGTTCCTGGCTGATCATGATGCACCGATGGATGGTGAACCGCAAACTCGCTGCCCCGTGGATGATATCACGGAGAAGACACCGTGTGATCTACATCAGTCAATGAAGAAAATATCCTTCAAGGTGGCGGTCGTTATGCTTTACCTAACCAGCCTGGAGCAACCTTCCATGGCGGTGAGATTCCAGCTGGCTTTGCTCGTGTCGGGGTGGATGAAGTTCTGCCGGAATTTCGGAATCTTGAGCTTGACAAGGCTGGAGGTGAAGGGGAGACGATACTGGGAGAAATCGAGGGTGGTGTCATTCTATGGAAAAAGGAAAACATCGTGCTTGCGGACTCAACCCCTCCACGGACTCCTCCAGCTTGTAGCAATCAACCTCAGCAAAGTCCACCCCTGCCCGAGAGGGACCCCAGCAGGAGTCCAGCTAGATCTCCTATGTATCAGTCGTCTCGACCGACTCCTCCTCGTAGCGAACAAACTTGGGAAAGACCACCCTTCCCCGAGATGGAGCCCATTAAGTGGGGGTCGCTAAAGCCCATCGGTTCGCATCCTAAGAAGACACAGAAAAGGAAGGCAAAAGAGAAGACTCCCGAGCCGTTACCTTACGATATAGGATTGAGGAGGAAAGAGACGCGTGGGTGGCTGCCGATGTCAAAAGACAACTTACACCGAAACCAAAGCCCCCAAGCTTTACATTCCAGATACCTCCGGAGAAAATTGGGCATTGCCTTACGAACTTATATGACCCGAAACCAAAGCCGCCATCGGACTATGAGCGTTATATTACCAAGTCATATAGCTCACATGAGGAGCAGAGGAAATGCGGAAAACAAGTTGCCCAACTCGGAGAACAGGAAGTACCACTAGTAGGGAAAAGCTTATAGGTGAGATGCTATTAGTGGCGCACAAGATTCCAGTGCGCCACTGGTAAATTTTTAGCAGTGGCGCACCGTAAACGTGGTGCGCCACAGGTAAGTTCCAGTAAAACTTGAAAAAATTCGAGTTGGAGGAGAGAGAGTACCTGTGGCGCACCAGCCAGTAGTGTGCCACTGGTAAATTTTTTACATTCCTTCTTTGCGTAAACAAGTTGACCTCTCTCGTCAAGTCCAAGTTATATGCTTAATCACTTTTGCATGTAGTCCAACACATTTCAAGTCAGCACAAAAAGTTACGCGGAGAAAAAACTTTTTTTTGCAACCTGTGCAAAAAAGACAAATTCGGACATACCAAAATGTACATATACGTGTCGAAATTTTGTCTTTTTTGTACAGGTTGCTAAAAAAGTTTTTTCACCATGCCAATTTTTGTGGTAACACATCACGCTGTAACGTACATCCGGATTTTTTTCTGAAATTTTTTAACATTCTGAAAAAAAACCAAAAATAAAATAGCTAGTGGGTGCATCTAGACCCACCACCCGGTTTGAATATCCGGTACATTACATTCCTATATTAGTGGAAGAAGGTGGCATTCTTTTTCATACCATATAAAAGTTATATGCTTAATCACTTTTAATTGTCTACAGTTCCAAAAGCTATCTAGTTATTATATGCAAGAAGCTGAACGGGCACAACAGAATTACAAGCCAAGCTTCGGAGCTCAACTTAATGTGACTTGCAAGTCCGTTGGCGCGCTAATGCTCTATCTGGGTAGTGTGTGTTATAATACGAGATGAACAATAACGAAGAACGATAAGTAAACATTGCAGAGGACACGAGATTTAACGTGGAAAAACCCCTCCAACAATGGAGGAGAAAAAACCACGGGCGCCAGCCAGCAATACTTCACTATATCGGGTGAGGTTACAAACGCCGTGGGTTTACAATATCTGGCTTATCCCAAAACGGCGGCTTACAAGAGGAATATATGGAGACATCAAACCCTAGGTCGGCTGCAGTCCAACCCGGAAAAATCCCACCGCGGCGGTACTACCGCCTATCCCAGCGGTAGTACCGCTGGGCGCTCTTCCCACCTCAGCGGTACCGTCGGCGGTACCGCCAGCGGTACCAGTTGGTACCGCACAAGCTCTTCAGAAGGCCATTCTGGCGGTAGCGATAGAGGTAGCGACGGCGGTAGCTCTCAGCGGTAGTACCGCTTAACCCAGCGGTACTACCGCTGGAATTTGGATCACCAGAAAAATAACACTCCACCTTGAGACAAATTCCATCTTGTAGCATGAACTTCAACAATCACCTGAATCAACAAAGAAAACACTTGCTGGCGCCAAACAGCCACTTGGGCTAAACAGTTATACCAACCAAGCTCGAGCAAAGCTCAAACTTGGACACAGGAACAGGCTTTGTCATCATATCAGCAGGATTATCATGAGTACTAATCTTGCATACCTTCAGTTTACCTTCTGCAACCACATGGCGAACATAGTGATACTTAATATCAATGTGCTTTGTCCTCTCATGGAACATCTGATCTTTAGTAAGATAAATAGCACTTTGACTGTCACTAAATAACTGAACGCAAGAATCATCTCCACAAAGCTCAGCAAACAGACCTTTCAGCCAAACAGCTTCTTTACATGCTTCATTAATAGCCATGTACTCAGCCTCAGTAGTAGATTGTGCGGGAACATCCTGCAAACTAGCCTTCCAGCTAACAGCACAACCACCAACAGTAAATACATAACCTGTGAGGGACCTCCTCTTATCCAAGTCGGCAGCATAATCTGAATCCACATAGCCTACGAGTCCCTCACCAATCCTGCCAAACTTCAAGCAAGCTTTAGATGTGCCGCGCAGGTACCTGAAAATCCACTGAACAGCTTTCCAATGTTCTTTACCAGGATTAGCCATGTAACGACTGACCAAACTCATAGCATATGACAGATCAGGACGAGAACAAACCATGGCATACATCAAGGAACCAACAGCACTAGAATAAGGAACTCGAGACATGTACTCAATATCATCATCAGAAGTAGGACATTGCAAAGCTGACAACTTGAAGTGAGAGGCAATAGGTGTACTAACAAACTTTGCATCATGCATATTAAAACGATGAAGAACTTTCTCAATGTATTTTTCTGACTAAGAAATAGCAAACTAGACTTTCTGTCCCTCTTAATTTCCATGCCTAGTATTTTCTTAGCAGGACCAAGATCCTTCATCTCAAACTCACTACTTAATTGTGCCTTTAAAGTAGTGATCTCTTTCATGCTCTTGGCAGCAATCAACATATCATCAACATATAGCAGCAAATAAATAGGCGATCCATCAACAAACTTCATGTACACACAGCTATCATACTGAGATCTCATAAAACCATGTGCAAGCATAAATGAATCAAACCTTTTATACCACTGTCGTGGTGACTGTTTCAGACCATAAAGGGACCTCTTCAACTTGCAAACAAGATCCTCCTTACCAGGCACAACAAAACCTTCAGGTTGGTCCATGTATATCTCCTCCTCCAACTCGCCATGCAAAAACGCAGTCTTAACATCTAACTGCTCAAGCTCAAGATCATGCATAGCAACAATACCAAAGAAAGCACGAATAGAACTATGCTTCACAACTGGGGAGAATACATCAGTATAATCAACACCTGGAATTTGACTGAAACCTTTTGCTACTAACCTTGCCTTAAACCTTGGAGGCTCAACAGAAGACAAACCTTCCTTTCTCTTAAATATCCACTTGCAGCGGACAGCCTTCTTTTGTTTAGGCAAGTGCACAACATCCCATGTGCCATTCTTTCAAGCGATTGCATCTCTTCTTGCATCGCACCTAGCCACTTCTCTTTATCAACCGAAGCAATGGCTTCAGTGTACGTAGCTGGTTCAGCATCTTGCTCCACCTGTTCAGCACAACTCAAAGCATAATGAACAATATCACACTCTTCAATTAAACGATTAGGAGGTACAATATTTCTCCTAGAACGGCCAGTGGCAATAGACCGTGCTTGTTGCTGAACAATAGGCGGTGAAGGTGGAACATCAACATCATCATTATTTTCAGGAACCACAATTTCGTTCTCCTTAGCGTGCTCCACCTGCACGCCAATTCTCTGTTGCTCATCATCAGAAATATCAGTGGAAGGACTATCATAATACATAACAGCCTCATTAAAAACGACATTCCTGCTTAACAAAACTTTCTTAGTTTCAGGGTTCCACAATTTATATGCCTTAACTCCTGAACCATAACCAAGGAAGATGCACTTAACAGCCCTTGGCTCCAACTTTCCATTATCAACGTGAGCATAAGCAGTGCAACCAAAAACTCTCAACTCAGAATAATCAGCTGGTGAACCAGACCATACCTCAATGGGAGTTTTCTTATCAAGTGGAATGGAAGGTGACCTGTTGATGAGATAACATGCGGTGGAGGCTGCTTCAGCCCAAAAACGCCTATGCATCTTTGCATTAGACAACATGCAGCGAGCCCTCGAAATAATGGTCCTGTTCATGCGTTCAGCCACGCCATTTGCTGAGGGGTGTACGGTATGGTATGATGTCTTACCATGCCATCGTTGCTGCAAAACTCATCAAATTCATTGGAACAAAATTCCATACCATTGTCAGTACGGAGTATTTTAACCTTCCTTTCAGTTTGTGTTTCTACCATAACTTTCCACTTCTTAAAAGCAGCAAAAACATCAGATTTATGTTTCAGAAAATATGGCCACACTTTCCTTGAGTAATCATCAATAATAGTAAGCATGTAATTTGCACCACCATTAGAAGTTCTACGGGACGGACCCCAAACATCAGCATGCACATAATCTAAAATGCCTTTGGTGGTATGAACGGAAGCATTGAATTTAACTCTTTTATGCTTACCAAAAATGCAGTGCTCACAGAACTCAAACTTACTCAAGTTGCAACCATCAATCAGCTCTCTCTTCGCCAATTCTGCCATGCCAAGCTCACTCATATGTCCAAGACGCTTATGCCAAAGGTTAGTCTTACATTCATCAGAACTAACAGCAGCAGCAATACCAGGCAAAGTGCTACCTCTAAGGACATATAATTTCGCAGAATTCATATCACCAATCATAACAATGAGAGAACCCGATGATACCTTCAGAAGTTTGTTCCCACCTTTGTACTTGTACCCGTCACAATCAAGGGTACTGAGAGAGATCAAATTCCTCGCCATGGAGGGTATGTGCTTCACTCCTGTCAACGTGCGTGTCATCCCATCATGGGTCTTGATCTGAACAGATCCAATGCCAGCAATGTTGCACTGGTTGTCATTGCCCACACGCACAAAATCTCCAGTCTGCACAGACTCATAAGAACTGAACCAATCCTTGTTACAGCAAATATGAAACGAACATGCAGTATCAAGAATCCATTCATCATCACGTGAAACACATGCAGCAAAAACAGCTAAGCAATCTCCATCAGAACTATCACTACCAGCAACAACAGAAGCCTCCCCTTACCAGAGGCTACGGCAACCTTACCATTACCATCATTATTTTTCTGTTGGTAAGTTCCGTTTCTTTTCTCCTTGTTCTGCAGCTTCCAACAATCATCAATGGTGTGGTTGGATTTCTTACAATACCTGCAGAACTTGTCACGTCCCTTGGACTTTGAGCGACCTCTGTCGGTCTTGCTCTTATCTCTGTTGTTGTTGTAGTGGTAGTTGTCTCGCTGCTCAGGCCTCCCACGGACCTGTAATGCCTCCGCCTTGGAGGACGAACTTTCAGCCTGCACCATAGATTTCATCTTCTCCCTTTGCTGGAGAGCCTCATAAACTTCAGCAAGAGTTAGTTTGTCACGGCTCAACAATATGGTGTCACGAAAATTACTGAAAGAATTAGGCAGCGAGCATAAAAGAAGAAGACCTAAATCCTCATCCTCATACTTAACTTCTATAGACTGCAAATCAGAAACAATCTCTTTCCAGGAGGATAGGTGATCCATTACCGAACCTCCCTCTTGCAGCTTGTGTGAGAACAACTTCATCTTCACGTGCAATCTGCCCGTGAGATCCTTGGACAAACAGATCTCCTCTAGTTTGACCCATAACTCGGCGGTGGTTTTCTCCTGCAACACTTCCTGCAGAATATTATTGGACAGATGGAGTTGAATCAACGATAAAGCCTTACGGTCTTTCCGCTTCTCCACATCGGTCCAAGTATCCTTCGCCTTGCGCCGAACATCGATCGCTTCATCCAGATCTGAAGATTGGGCGAGAATCGCCCTCATCTTCACCTGCCACAGAGAATCTCGTGGTAGTCCAGCTGCGGTAGATCGAACTTCAATGACGACATCTCGCAAAACCCTAGATCAAACACGGGCTCTGATACCACTTGTTATAATACGAGATGAACAATAACGAAGAACGATAAGTAAACACTGCAGAGGACACGAGATTTAACGTGGAAAAACCCCTCCAACAATGGAGGAGAAAAAACCACGGGCGCCAGCCAGCAATACTTCACTATATCGGGTGAGTTACAAACGCCGTGGGTTTACAATATCTGGCTTATCCCAAAACGGCGGCTTACAAGAGGAATATATGGAGACATCAAACCCTAGGTCGGCTGCAGTCCAACCCGGAAAAATCCCACCGCGGCGGTACTACCGTCTATCCCAGCGGTAGTACCGCTGGGCGCTCTTCCCACCTCAGCGGTACCGTCGGCGGTACCGCACAAGCTCTTCAGAAGGCCATTCTGGCGGTAGCGATAGACGTAGCGACGGCGGTAGCTCTCAGCGGTAGTACCGCTTAACCCAGCGGTACTACCGCTGGAATTTGGATCACTAGAAAAATAACAGTGTGGTTGGCATGGGTGATGCCCTAATGAAGGGAACAATGGAGTGGGTAGTTGATGACGCTATCGTCATATCATCCCTGAAGATCATACGTTTACTGAATGACATGGGAGCAAATGATGTATGGCTCTTTAGCTTCAGTTCTAATTGCTTTGTATTATCATTAAGCACATGGACAATAATGTATCTAATTAAACTTGTGCGTGCACATGCAGCTCGGAAAGAACACAGGGGATGGGGCAACCACGGTGGAATGTTACATGCATGAGCACAATGTCAACAGTGAGGTCGCATTGGCCCGTATCGATTCCTTAATCGATGATGAATGGAAAACTATAAACCAAGCTCGCTTCAAAAATGGTACACCGAGCTTTTTAAATAGGGTTATCAACTTTACTGCTGGCACTTCAATGTTCTATGGTAGGCATAAAGAGGGATACAAATTTGGCGAACAGGTTCTGCAGGCACTCGATGGTCTTTATGTCAAATCTGTTGTAATGTAGAGTTGAAGGCCCTACTAGAACCCTTTCGTGCTTGTCTTCTTATCAATGTGTGTAGAAATAATGCCAGAAACGCACTATGTGAATAGATGCTTGTTGTTATTTCTTCGATGTAATCGTGTGGATCCTAGCCATGATCTAGTCCGTGGGATGGCGGGGGCAAAACGGATCAGTGCCAGTTAATTCTATTTCCAAGAGAATAAGAGGGGGAAACAAAAAAGATGCAAAGTTTGGAGTTTGTAGCTTGGACTAGATCAGTCGCCCATTACATAGTTGTTCTGGTAATTTTACTTTGGGTGTTTTACTTTCCTAATGGTAAATTTTGATCGGGATGAACTACAGACACGCGTAGACATGTAGAAACGAGGCCATGCCGATGCTGGTGGCATGTCTCGTCCAAGTGAGCCAGCGTCATAGCCCGTCCGGCTCCACAAATATGTACGTAAAAGTCTTGTATGACCACTCATAAAGTCAGCGTATAAAGATTTTACCATAAATAGCCTAGGCGATGTTAGGTCCCACTTAAACGAGTCTGCTAGATTCGAATAGAGAAACCTACATTAATCTTTCCACAAGGTGTAGCCATGACGTTCTCTTATCACCTATAAGAGCTCGCCAAAACTGAATATTTATTGGAGCAGAAGCCATAACATCCGCAACCAACACGTTTTTATGTCGCTGATATTGTACAAGGAAGGGTATTGGGTACACAATGTATTCTCTCACACCCAGTTATCCTCCCAAAATATAGTTTGTAAGCCGTTACCTACCACAAACAATCCTCAAGCAAAACAATCATGCTTACAACCCATAATGCCCTTCCAAAAGGGTGAATCAATAGGTTTGGGCTGAACTTGCTGAGAGATTGTTTTATTACTCAGATATTTATTATGAAGTTCTTTGCCAAACACCCTCTTCTGACAAAAGCTTAAATAGCCTCTTGCTAAGTAAACTCTTATTTTTTACATCTAATACCCCAATCCCAACCCCCCCTTGTTCCTTTGGGTGACATATAATATTCCTTTTAGTAAGCCTATATTTCTTTTTTGATTGAGTACTTTTCCAAAAAAAATCGAGATTGATAAAAGTCGAGTCTTTTTCGAACCCTTTAGGAATTTTAAAGAATGGTAACAAGAATATTGGCAAGCTTGTTAAAACGGAATTGATAAGGACAAGACGATCTCCGTAAGAGAGCATCTTTCCCACCCAAGGAATCGATCTTCCACCGACTTATGCTCCTTATTTAAAAGCTTTCCATAATGCATCGGAATCCTCAGGTATTTAAAGAGAAGGGCACCGACTTCACATCCAAATATATGACGGCAACGTCTTGCACTTCTACAGCCTTTCCAAAACAATAAATTTCACCTTTATGAAAACTGATCTTGAGCACCGACGACTGCTCAAAGATACATAGGATAAGCTTCATGTTCACAGCCTTCGGAAGGTCGTGTTCTAGAAACAAGATGGTATCATCCGCATACTGCTGAATGGGGACATCTCCTTCGACCAAATGAGGTATCAAACTACCAACTTGGTCGTCATCTTTGGCTCTAGCAATAAGTAGTGCCAATATATCCGCAACAATATTAAACAATATAGGAGAAAGTGGGTCACCCTGTCTTAATCCTTCGAGAGTTTGGAAACAATGTCCTATGTCATCGTTCACTCTAATGCCAACACTCCCCGCCTTGAAGAAACATACCAACATTTGGTGAGAAACCTCATGTGGCTGGCTTCGTCTTGGGCCGCCAGGGAAGGCCCAGCTCTCTGAGCCCAATCCGAATCTGTCTCTGCGTCGAACTCGATACCAACTCGGCCTCCTTCCTTAGCAGCAGCAGCCCATCCACACAGGTAAATCGGGAGACCTCACGGGCGCTCCTCAGCGATCGACGCACGTCGGCCGTCGGATGGAGCAGCTGCCGCGTCATCTGAGCCGTCCGTTTGCGGTAGAATTTCACCTTTTGATGCGCCGTCGTGGTGTGTGTTTGAGGGGTAGTATCGACATTTCGCCCAGTGGTGAAAACCCTAGCTCGCCGCCTCTGCTCCTCCCGCGCCCCCCGCTCATTCCCGTCTTCCTCCCTTTGCCCGACCCTTTTTCTCCCTGCCGCCGACCTTGCGCCGCCGACCATGGCCGACACCGCGCCCATCCCAGCTCGAGCTTTGCCTCCCCCTCGGTGCTAAGGAGGAAGCACGGGGGCCGGGATGTGCCGCTTCTGCCGACCTCGCGCCGCCGAGCACGGGTGTCCGTTGCGTGCACCTCCCCATCTGCCGGAGAGGAGGAGGAGCGTGAGATGGAGGTCGAAGAGGGACGGAGATGTGCGACAGCCGCCGCCGAGTGAAGGTCTTCATCGTGGCCGTTCACCACCGTGGGCGGGCCGAGCACACAGCGTTGTCCACCAACGGTTCATGCATTGCTGCTCGTGCTGCTGCTGCTCTCCCCCTCTCTGTCTTACTCGATGCCCAACTGGAGGCGCACGAGCCGCCACAAAAAGGCAAAAACCTACCAAGAGGGAGATCACGGAGCCAAGGTGAATTGCTGCCCAAGCTGCTATTTCACCCTACCGTGCAGCTAGCTCACCCTGCTTCTCTGCTCTATCTCTCGCTCCTCATTTATTATGCACATTTTGTTTGATCTAGGCATAGAAGGTGTTCCATGAAAATCTAGGGAGATTCACATGAGGGGATTAATCTATGTAATTTAGTTAATTTTCTTTTTTTATGAAATTTAGCCAATCAATCAGAAAAATGTCAAGTAGTCAGTTTAGCTATTCGCAATTTTGCTATCCATGTATTTAAGGAGATCAAGATGTTCCTGATTTGTATATCTCCATTGTCTCTCTATCAATCCAGATGCAATAGGTGTGAGCTGAAACTGTCGTGTCTGGCTGCGGCAAACGTGATGGTGCTCACAGGTGCGGTATTGCAATGGTCAGCGGCGACGTTCCAATCAACAACCTACAACGCCTATCAGCTGGTTCCCTCCACTCCTAGGTATTTCGTATATTACCTCAGCATGAATACATTTTATCATGGATTTGTAGTAGTTCACATTAGAAAGTTAATTTTTTAATGGTCTATATATGCGCTTCTTCTGTTCATATTCAGTTCAGAGTGAGTAATCTATCAAAAAGCATGATGATAAGTGTAAGTAAGTCATGTAGGTTAATGCTATTGGGAGCATGGCATCACAGATTGCGGCTGGCCTTGCCACGCCCATTGATAGCCAGGTCCTCGAGCTAAACTCCATTGCATTTGCAATTTGTCTACCTGAATATTCATATTACAAGGAAGTTCTTAGTCTTTTTTGTTATGTGTACTTGCGTAGGGGGTTAGTATTTACTCCTGGCTTATTTCAAACAGAACTGTGTCATCTGTATTTGTGTAAGTAGATACAAGATGGTTGCTTTATAATATTGAACTCTATACAATGATTGTAATGCTCATATATTTTTACATTGGTCTGACTAGGGAAAGCACAGGCTGCAAGATAACAAGCTACAAGGTGTTGAGCGCCTATATAGTGCAAATTTCTTCTGGATTTATGATTCTCCTTCTATATTCTTGGTAAGCCGTAAGCTATGATTTAATTTTATATTCAGTTAGGTGGCCAGTTTGCTCTTTTTATTTGGGAACACAAAAGGTTTGTAATGTTCAGGGAAGTTGTTTCATCGATGTAATATTGCAGTGACTGCAAGCCAATCTTTTACATTTAAAGTAACTCATCATTATCTCTTTCAGCTTACACAGTCTTAATAACAATCTGTTTTTGTTTTTGACTTCTGTTTTTCAAAATACAAGGTTATACCTCCCAGCCTCTACATTTGCGGATGCACACAACCATCTTTACTCTGTTGTTTACTCAATATTTTAGTTTTTTCTGAAATTTATCCCCACCAACAAGCTGTTTGCAATATGTTCGAAAAGTGGGTTTTGCTTATAGGCACATGTTTGCATTGGACAAGAGATGTTTATATTGGATAAGAACTGAACTAATTATGTTTGTCTCAAGATCTTGCTACTAGACCAGATATATTGGTCATTAAAATGTACCATGCAGATGTCTGTTCTCATCAGTTTCTCATGTTATTATGTTTTATACTTTTTGGGTCTTCTGGTTGGCGAAAGTTAAAGAATCAACATTGATTTGTCAGCTCAACTAACTTAATCAGTGGGCTCTCCGATTTCTTTTGTTTTATGGCCAGCTGCTGGTCATCGTCTTCCTACTTATATCGTGCTCCATAAGCAGAGAGCATTGACTGTACTTCCCTGCTTTATTTTTTCATTGAAACTAATTCTTCATTTCTATCTTATTAAGTAATAATGCCGGCAGCCATTTCTTATTGTTATCTTGCAGGGAATAACGAAAGTATTGCTGGATTTTCCATGGTGTGCTGTGTTGATCAAGCCTCGCTCCACCTGAATCATGGAATTGTTTCTTCTGGTTTTACCCATATGGGATTAGCTAAATATTAGTATCTTCTGGTTCAGTTTAATTCTGTAAACAATAGGATTCTGTTGTGATTATCCTGACAGGTTATTCTTGTGTTCTAGCTGTGTCTATCTGTCCTTGCAAGTTATAGGACTAGCTTTAATATGCTTCATGTGAATTACAATTGGGAGCTTGCTTCATGTGAATTGCAATTGCGAGCTTTGTGGTTAAGGTTAGTAATGGTAACAAGTTAGTTTTGTGTGATTATCCTACCAGGTTATTCATCTGTTCTAGCCGTGTGTCTATTTGTCCTTGCAGGTCACAAAACTAGCTTTTAGATGATTTATGTGAATTGGGATTGCTAGATTTGTGATTCATTTTACTTATGGAACAATATATAGCTTTGTGTGATCATCTTGACAGGTTAATTTATCTGTTCTATATGTGTGTCTATCTGTCCTTGCAGGTCACATGACTACATTTTAGATGCTTATGTGAATTAGGATTGCTAGATTTTTATTTATCTCAGCGTGTTAATAGATACATTGCTACGTTTCTTTTCTTAATATGGGTCACATAATCACCTTTCCTTTGTTTCTTCCAGGTGTGTTGCTATTGTGTCAAGGAAGCACCGTTTTGTTGTTTCTGTCAGGACCAACAGTTTTGAACCAGGTTCATGCAAACCTTCTTATAAGGTTCATATGATTGATGAGCAATATGGAAAGCAGCCTAATTTTTCTGCTCCCCGTCGTAATTGTTTTCTGGCATTAAAGTCCAGAAGCAGCTCTGGTGACAGTATGTTAAGTTCCTCTGGGATTGTTCTAGAAAATCTTGCTATTTTAAGGCAAAGAACTTCCTAAACATTATCACTGCATATACAGAAGCTTCGGCCACCACTGATACTGGCACGGCTGAGGTGAGAACACTTCTTCCTGTTAAAATGTTAGGTTTCTTCTATTGGTTCTTTTGGATTTCTATGTTGTCATTTATTCAGATAAAACCTACATTTGTTCATTGGTTCTGTAGATTGTTATTAGATTGTTCCTGTGTATGGGCTTTGTCATATCGAGTTGTGGCACATGCTTCTACTATACCCCAGTGGTTATTGCTGCTTTATTTCTTCTCACTATTATCTGTGCTTTTGGATTTTGGTACATTGCGCTAGAGAGTCAGCAGTGAACGTATGTTAGTGATATGGGTGGTATGCTTATCGTGCCCTTTGCAATTTCTCTATTCTATTATCAGGGTGTTGTTGGTACCTATCTAATTCTTACGCTCTTTTCTCGGGTACGGGCACTTTTGGCGATGTAAGTTAGAAGCAAGTGTCCTTTATGTTTTAGTCTGTATACCTACGACTTTAAAGACTGTTGGTTGCTTTTATAATCATCCTGTAAATATAGACTAAGTGTCATTTGAGAGAATGATCATGTGCACCTTATGTGGATGCTGCTTTTGTCTTCCATCGCATCAACGTGTCTCGATCTATTGTGGTTTGGCATCGTACCAGGTGTTTAGTTAAACATGTTGATGCCTCTAGCCTATGTTGGGCACTTAAGTGAGTCGGGAGAAGCCTATGGATGGAACTGATTTTATTTATATTTCTGTCAGTTTTAATCTGTGTCAACAGAGTGGTTGTTTTAATCTGTGTCAACAGAGTGGTTGTTTATGAAATTATTTGCCTTCGTTGCTTGGTATGGTGTCAGAACGTGTTGATACATCTACCATCTTGTGATAGAACCTGGATTTATGGCACTCCTCGCTGCCTCTTGACTTTGGTTGGGTTAATTTCCTTTTAGGTTTAATGGCTATTGTTTTGAACAACTATCTGACTGAGCAGTACCGTGTATTACAGTTGTATGTTTTTTAGAAATTTGTTTTCAAGTAAGTTTAAATGATGTTAACGATGGTATAAATAATATACTGTTCTCCTAGGTACCACAAGCCCGACCTTGCCCAAGCTCCCTAATCCTAGGTTCTTGCAGCACATCTGCTACAACAGTTCGTGCTAGCAAGAGTAATTGTTAGTTCGGTTCAAGAGTTAAAGTTCGTGCTAACAACAATATTAACTTCCAAGATTTGATTGCCATGCTTCTCTGCTATACCTAACCGGTCGCCTAATTGTTAGTTCCATACTAATTTCCAGTATGTATCCTTTCTTCCAGTTACATAATTTAAGATGGGGAACTATATTGACTTGCATTGCCATTATCCTTGGTAGCTGCACTATGACACCTGATTGTTACTTCCAAAATTATTTCACAGCCTTTCACATGGAGCTTATCGAGATTGCAACCACTGCCCTGCTTGAGGAGATGCTGAAGAAGTTAGGTCTTACCAGCCCAAAGTACAATTAAGGATCGAGGTGATGATCGAGGTGTTGTAATTAAGATCCTACTTATACTAAAGACTTATGGGTGTAGACTTTGTGTATGTAAGAGCAATGTGCTTTGCTCTAAACCCATAATGCTTATTCTGTCATATTATGAATGTTTGGTATAGCGTTTTGCAAACTGAAAACCAGTGTCAACGGCGGGTGGCGCGCGGCAAGCCGCGCCCAGGAATCTAGTATGTATGTATCCGGTATCCCCTGGCCAACATTCAACTCCGACCCACGAAACCCGACCAGCAGCACCCAACATCCGATTCGATCCGACCGCACCGCGTACCGACCGCCGGCGCCGCATGCCCTCCTCCGCCGGCGGCGACGACGACGCCCCGCCGTCCTCGTGCAAGGGAAAGGCCAGGATGGAGTCCGACGAGGTGGCGGCGGAGGGCGTGCCGTGCGGCATCTGCCTGACGGACTCGCGGCGGGCGATCCGGGGCGAGCTCGACTGCTGCGCGCACCACTTCTGCTTCGTCTGCATCATGGCCTGGGCGCGCGTCGAGTCGCGCTGCCCCTTCTGCAAGGCCGTCTTCCAAACCATCCGACGCCCGCCCGTACCCGGCCGACTCTCCGACGAACGCATCGTCACCGTCGCACAGCGCATCCAGGTACAGCACCCCAATCCCAAAACACCGTTTTTTCCCCTTCTCTCTGGATTCGTCTTGTTGTCCGTGTCGACGACGAGTTTGATCAGTATCCAACCCTATCCAAACCCTCGACGCCTCACTCCGTGGATAAGTTTATAGAAAAATATCCAACCAACTCTGTAATTGCACATTTGCTAGATTGCAGTTTCAGGCTCCATAATGTACAAATAGAAAAATACACCAGGCAACTGAGAATTAGGAACTATCTTCTCTCTTCCGAATTCGGCAAAACCTTGAAAATGCCCTTAGGAGTTCCATTTCTTGTTGTACTGTAAATGCCTGCGATTCGTTGGTTCCTCCATTAGTATGTAGTACAGTATAAGCTTTTAGTATTTGTGTGCCCTTGTTAGGTCCCTCTGAATTTCTGGGCAGAGCTGACATGATTTGCTCTTGCTTCAACAGGTGTGGCACCCTCTAGGCAATGAGAGCAGCATGGTGGGCGCCGACCCTTCCGTGAACAGCGGCTGCAGCGTGTGTAGCTGCACCAACGACGAGGACCTGCTGCTGCTCTGCGAGCTCTGCGACGTGGCCGCGCACACCTACTGCGTCGGGCTGGGGACCACCGTGCCGGAGGGGGACTGGTTCTGCAAGGACTGTGCGACGTCCAAGGAGGAGCACTCGAGGTGCCAGGATGTCGATGATGCCGCGTCCAGTGATCAGGAAGAGCTTGAGATCACCATCAAGGTTCCGAGCGCTGAGCCAGCTACAGCTACAGCTACAGGCCGTTCCGTTTCTGATACTCATGTGGATGAGGGTTGCTCTCGGAATGCAGCGGGTCCGACAAATGCGCGGAGCAGCGAGCTGGTTCATTCTGCTTATGGTAATACAGATGGATACTACGGAGCTAATACGGTGCGTTCAGCAAATGCGCGGAGCAGTGGGCCCTTCCAAGTTCCTTCTATTTATGATGATGAGGATGATGAAGATTACGGAACAGATCCAGCGCATGGGACAAATGCACAGAGCAGTGGGCCGGTTCCTTCTATTTATGATATTGTGGATGACGATTCCGAACTCCGCAGGGCTAATGCGCGGAGCCGTCGGCCTGATAGAATGTCAGATGACTCTTCTTCAGATGAATCTCTTTATCTTGGATCTCCTCAAGAGCGGAAGCGTGGTCGCGGAGTGGTCCATGGCCGACCTCGCTTTGGAATCGAGAGAGCTAGAACATTGCGGAATTCGCGCAATATTGGTAACCGTATAATGGAGCTGCGTGAGAACTGGTCTGCTATCCGTGCAGGTTCTGTGGGGTTTGCGGCACATCTACGCAACAATAGAAGGGAAAATGGTGCTAACACAGTTGATCAGCAGTCCAGGATTGCTTCCACGAAGGAAACAGGTTCAACATCAAGCCATGCTAACAAAATTTCGCCCAAGGACACCCGCCATGTCAATAAGGCATGGAAAATGTTGGAGATGGCAAAATCTGCTGGTGGAAGGAAGAAATGTGACAAGTCTTCCTCCCTAGACTGCACTCCTCGATTCTCTATAGGGAATAGATCAACTTCATTCAGCCCGATTGACACGATCCTAGGACAGAAAAACCAGAGCTTGTCTACTTTGGTAGCTCAGAGAAACACTGTGAAATATGAGAGTGGTGCAAAAAAGGAGAGCACACTGCCCAGGAAGGACATTGAAGGACACCACAACGTGCTTGGGAATTGCCATGCATTAGTTCATGAAAGGACAGGTTCATTCCAGGATAGAATGGTAAATCAGGAAAGTCCAAATGGTAAAGTTGCCTCATCAAGCCACAGTCAACACGTTGATCAGACACCAAAATCTTCGTGTGGCAGTAAAGTTGCATCATCAAACCATAGACAACACGTTGGGCAAACATCAGAATCTTTGTGTGGTTCGAGCGGATCAGGGCAACCCAAAATGGATGTGCTGCAACCATTTTCAAACAGTCTATCGTCTGGTCGGTACATGGTGACCTCTCCACTTCAGTTCGTATCGGGCTCGAGTAGCCAATCAGGTAAGATGGTAAACCCTGAAGAACCTCCAGCCGTTGAGGTTACAACATCTAATGAAATTGGTACGGTGGCAGCAAACATTGAAGTTAAGATAAGTTCTGGGTCAGACCGTCATGGGTCCAAGAGGAAACTTTGTTTTGATACATCTGATGATCGAGGATCCAAAGAGCTTAGGAAGAGCTCTAAAATTGCGAAGACTGAAATCTCATCCATGGCTCTGCGTGAGCTGAAGATGCTCAAGATAGACAAAACATATGGTATGTTGTATTTTCCTTCCAGCTAACTTTCAAATTCTCAGCAACAGAACCTCCTTGCAATATCGTTACGTATTTGATCTCTAAAAAACATGCTTGTGATTCAGGTTCCGAAAAATTCAAGGAAGTCGCTCGAGCAGCGACTCATACAGTCCTGGCGTCCTGTGGTCTGGAACACACACCATCAGTGGCTCTGGTCGTGCTCCCTAAACCGGTCTGCAAGCACAGCCGCAGAACCGAGCCCCCCAAACCATCGCCTGTGCGAATACTTGCAAAAAATGTCTGCGTGATTTGATAAAGCAGGCCATCGGTTCCGCACTCTCCGGCAATCAGATGGATCAAGCTGCTGCCTCCTGCTAGACATTGGTAGACATTGTCCGAAACTATCTTTTGGTTGTAGCTTAGACAAATACCCCATAGATCAAACAGAACAATGTTGTTGTTTGTTGTTGTACATTGTACCATGGAGTGTTAGGGTTTTCCTTTTGGCAGTGTAGTGCTCTGGTTCTTACGAGGCGTGGTTGGTGCTTGGAACAACATTTGCTGGTTTTTATGTGGCATGGTTGCGCACCGCCCGGACCCGGTGCTCAGAATCATGCCCGGACTTGTAAACGTTAGCTGTAGCGGCTGGAACAAGGAAGGAAATCCAGTTAAGAGTTTGGCATAATTGTTCACCACAAATCTGTGTATTTAAGCACCACTGGCTGTTATTGGTTGCTTGAAAATCATGGCTCGCTGATATTTTCTGGAAATCGTAATGTATAAGACTAGTAGCAGACTTGCCCAAAAGATTTTTTATACAAGTTGGAATTAATGCAACTTGCGATGTTGATATTTTTATGAATAGTCAGGAGAGGATCTGAGTCAAGCAGCTCTAGGGTTGGTTAGCAAAAGATTGGTATTTTTTGTCACTGTCAGCAGGTACATAGTCAGTTTAACTGGTTAAACTTTTCGAGTGACAGGCAGCCCTGGTCATCAAAACAAACTTGAACTATTTCTGTTTTTTTTAGAAAAGGGAGTCCCGGCCTCTGCATCAAAGTGATGCATACGGCCTCTTTATTAAAAACTATTTCTGTGACGTACACAAAATTCGAGCCATAGACTTTTCGTAAGAGGCCTTTCTTTTTTAATTAACTCAACCGCCGGCATCAGTTAAAACCAAATGTCGATCGGCACCGAAGTTTCCAGACAAGATTGGAATGTTCTTAGGAAACAAGAATTTGGAAGAAAGAAAAATGTATGTGTGTACAAAGGATTCCGGCAGCCACCACTGAGCAGACAAGGGCAGGCGTTACACTCAAAGAGAGATGCATCATGCTGGGAATGGGTTAAAATTCAGGAGCATACTCCTCCTGATTCACCTCGTCATTAAAAACCTTGATGAGAACCGTGAGAGCAAACTTGTAAAGTGAAAAAAAAAGAGTGTACTGTAATGTGATGCTGGGAATGGGTTAAAATTCAGGAGCATACTCCTCCCGATTCTTGCAAGTCTCGGAGTCGTGTCGAGTACCAATTCCATTAAATATATTCCTGAAATGTTGTACCCACTTCAATTGTATGTTAAATTAGGATTTCCTTGCACTGTAGTGGTTTTATGAGGCGAGGTTAGTAGTGCTCGAAACAACATTTGCTGGTTTTTATGAGTCGTGGGTTTAAAGCTCACCCGGAGCACGGAATTGGTCTCACATGCCAACGTTTTGTTGTAATGGTTTGACAGAATGTCTCCCTAGGAAGAAAGGAAAACCAAGTGGAAGCTGGCATAACTGCTCACCACAAATTTGCGTATTTAAGCTGCACCACTGTCTGGTATTGGTTGCTTGGGCCTTGGGGTCTTCCATTAAGGAAAAGCACTACCAATACTTTCCAGAATAAAATTGTGCGTACCTTTGTTTTTTGAAACAAAGGAGCTGATATATTAAGCCACAGTTCTTACAGAAAGATCCAGCACAAATAACGAAATTACACATAGGTCCTTCCTGGAACCCGTCTTCCTCGACGCGAACGAGACGTTCCGACGGCGCGCCGCCGCAGCACCTCTCCGCAGCCTTGGATCGGAGGTGTCCCCACGCGGACGGGAAGTCATCGGTCCTCGAACTCCTTGGAGCCTCCACCTCGCTGCATCAAGTCGGACGCCATGGCTTTCAACATCAGCTTCTTCAACTACATCAACACCCGAAGACGCCACCCCGCGAACTCCGGTTGGGGAAGACCAGACTCGGCCACTCCGAGGAGCAGCGAGCCCGAAGACAGCAGAACCGCGGCGGAGCTCCATCGGAGCCGCACCAACGGAGGAGGATCCCGCCGTCACCAAAAGCCAATCCGGCCGCGCCGCCTCCACCCCTGCGCCACCGGCTAGCGACCCACACACCCCTAGACTATATGTACATCGGGATCCGTCGATTCCCCGTCCTCCGCCGCCGGAGCGGCCGCCGGAGGGCGGGGAATCGGGCGAATCGCCGGCGACGAGCTGCGGTGCGCGAGAGAGCCCAAGAAATCGCCCTTTCTTACTGTAGGTGGGGAAAGGGAGCTGGTCCAAGGTCCTTCTGAAACCTATAAATTGTGCGTACCTATAAGACAAGACTTACCTAAAGTATTTATACAAGTTCAAATGCAACTTGTGATGTTGATATGAAAAGACAGTGCTCCTCTCGGTTGCTCAAAAAGAAAAAGAAAACTTGCTATGTTGATAGTTTCATGGATCAAGGGGATAGGTCTATATGAGGTAAGTAGCTCTGCTAGTTAGCAAAGAACATATTTTGGTTACTGTTATCAGTTACATCGACTCGATGTCTCTACCAAGATGAAGTCTTCATAAAAATGCCGCTATGTTCGACGGCTTAACTGGCAGGTGCATGTTTATGAACAGTACAAAAGCAGTCCAGATCAAGTGACCGGTTGCAACTAACTAAAAAAGAACTTTAATTGTCAAAAGAAAACTACAAAATAATTTCTTTATTTTTCGAAAAGGGGATTGCCCCAGCCTGAGCACCAAAATGACGCATATGGCCATTTATTGCCTTATTCAAAAGTATTCATCCGAGGGCATTGAGAGTACCATCTGCGGATTAATATCAATAAGGAATGGGGACTGATGAAACGTCTGTAGTTGCAAAGTATTTTGTTGCAACTTGCAATACAATTAAAACACAATTCTCGCAAGAGGAACGGAGATTTCTGACTCCCCATGTCCAATAATCCCTTTATTATTTCAAATCCAAAAATTATACTTAAAAGTTTAGAAAAATAATCTTACATGTTCTTAATCTAATGACGTATCTTATAAACATACAAAATCTTATTTTGATATACTTCGCATTCTAAACTATATAAAAATGACCAATGTACAGATTTGGGACGCGAGCGCGTTGCATGGAGGTGAAGGAAGAAGGTGGGCCATTGGATTACATAATTCGACTGAACCGAGGAACAAACGGGCCCTTTAAAAAATACAACCCACCATTTCTAACTCCAGCTAAAACAAAAAGTTCAAACCCCGGCTTTGATGCTGCTGTTTCTCATTTAAGGCGGAATATTTTTCAGTGGGAGGCGACGTTCCCGTCGACAGCAAGGTGCCCGTGGTGACTTCGTCAATCTCAAGACTCGACCCGCCGACTCGGTTTCTCGGAGGTGCTCATAGCGGTAGGCTGTGCGTGCGTGCGTTCATAGGGGTGAGTGTGTGCGCGTGTATATGAGCGCTTGCGTTGTACTGTGTTTAGAAAAAAAAATGTCGGGACACCTCAAGTGGTAAAGAAGATCCGAGAGAACGTCGGCACCGCCGCTGACCAGGACAAGGAAGGCGTTATGCTAGAGAGAGATGCATACATGTGGCAGTTGGATTTGGACGACGGCACTCCGTGAGAATTTTCTCTCATCGGATCCGTCCATAGTAACTCCTTGGCGGTAGCGACCAAGCAGGACACTCGTGTGGTGGTGCAGCTCTGCCTTTCTGCCATCAATCTTCAGCTTCTATTTTCTAGAGGTACAAGTACGGGGCACTATTTTGGCAATTCATTTTGACATATGAGAGCTTATGCTCTGTCACTGGAAAAACATATTTTGAAATGTCTGTTCCGATCCGGTTCTCCAGACGTTCATAACTTCTGCAGATTATTTTGAGTTGGCGATATAAAATGAGAGGTTTATTATGGTCTACCTGAATGTCAATATAAAGTTGAATGCCTTTTACTTATCTTCCCATGCTAAAACAAAATTGGATTTACTAAAGTTGGTTTGGCATTTTTTTTTCTACATTAATCAAATTTATATCATTCCCTTTACTCAAAAAATGGCTAGGAGGGCGGGGTGCGATCCCGGTGGTTCGAGCGCGGACGTGGACGCCGCCGGCGAAGCAGGGGACCGCTCCTCGGATAGAGGGGAGGCGATCTGAAGCGCGGATGAACAGGCCATCTCCGTTACGGCGAATCCCTTACGAGGATCAGGTGCGTGCTCGTGCAATTCCTAAGCTAATCACCTTCCAGGATCTGTTGATGCAGGCAATCAAAGATTCCACCATTACTGGACCACAGGAGGAAGGAGAACTGATCTAAATTTTGTTCGTCTTAATTTGCTAGATTTAGCAAGTAAAGTTGGTATCAGTTTAGGAAAATCTGTTGTGGAGATAGATGCTTCTATTAATGTGATTGTGAATTTAGAGGAAGCTAGAGCTAGTCTTTTTCAGGCAAGTATCAGTAAAGATAAACAACATTTTGTTACCAAAAGTTGTAAAAAGTAGAGTAGCAGAGGATGAGGACAGTAGGGACTTTTTTCTGTTGCGGAAGTAGTTGATGAGGAAGATAAAGATTTTTGCAAGATCTAGCAAGTAAAGTTGGTATCAGTTTAGGAAAATTAAGACAGAGATAGATGCTACTGTTCATGTTATTGAGTATTTAGAGGAAGCTAGAGCTAGTACCATGCTAGGAAAATTTTACCTCCTATTTGGAACAGGAAGAAGGTTTAATTGAAGGAGAAGCTTTTTTTTGCAGTATGCTACCTCCTATTTTAAGAAGTTGTTTGGTCCTGTAGCTATTAATACTAGTATATCTTTAGATGTGGTACTAGATAATGTTTTATCTGTTAATGATAGAATTAAATTAGGGAAACCCTTCTCAATGGAAGAGATCAAATTTGGTATTTTCAATTTGAAACACAATAAGATTCCTGACCCCAGTTGGGCTTCACATAAGTTTTTTCAGCACTTCCGGCCTTTAATCAGTAGTGATCTGTACGCTCTTTTAATAAGTTCTTTTGAGGTGAATTGGATATTTCCTGTTTTAACTATGGACTGAATACTTTGCTGCCTAATTGTGTAGATGCAAATAAGATACAACAGTATAGTTTTATATGCCTTTAGGAAAAGTATCCTCACTAAAAGTGTTCTCCTTCATAGAGGTTGGAAGGGAGCGGAAAATGTATGTTCAGTAGCAATGTAGAGACCATTGTTCATTTATTTTTTGCATGTCCATTAGCAAAGTATGCATGGAGTGTAGTAAGAAGTGCCCTTATTTTTAACTTCAGTACCTTTTAGTTTTGTTTCTATATCAGTTTGGCTTGAGAGTTTTAGTTTGAAAGATAAGATCCTGTTGTCGACAGGGATTGCCGCGTTGATCTGGGCCATCTGGAAAACCAGAAACGGCGCCTGCTTTCAACGGGATGCATCCACAGGATACATCTGTTGTTATTTTTAAGTCTGCTCGCTTTATCTCGCACTGGGCTGACTTGCAGAAAGGTAAACCTTGTGAAACCTCCAACGCAGAGGAGCAGAGAATGCCAACTCTAGTGGCGGCTGAGTTCTTCCATAGGAGGCAGGGATGGGGGCCGCTGGTGCTCCGCGTCACAGAATCTTGATGAAAAAGTAGCTATGGGTTGCTGATAGTTTGTAGAAGTTCTGGTGCTTGTAATGTTTAGTTTGCTAGAGTTCGTTTGCTTTGTCTGTAGTTTGTAAACTCTGGTGGCTTTTGAGTCTATGTTGGTTCAGTTGCTGGAGTGTGTGGGTGTTGCACATGCGGCAGTTTGTAGGTTATCCGTTGAGCGGGGTAGCGCTCGGGGCAGAAAACTTCTTATTTTGCAAACCTTTTGTTTTATCAGTTTTCATTGAGAAATGAAAAGTGGGAGCGTTGGCTCCTTAAGTCAAAAAAATGGCATCTTATATCAATTTTTACTTGAGTTAATCCCCACGTTAAATCAAGATCTACAAATTATTAGTGGACTAACTGAAGTTTGTTAGAATTCTTTTGACCTTATTATCATTCATTTTTACTTGGGATCGCTATAATTTCTTTTTTTTCACTTGGGCTGAATCCCGCGTCTCCTTTCCCCCTCTCATTCTGCAAATAACTCAATGCAACACATAGCCCTGTTTTTTTTTTTTTGAGAACTCCAAGATAGCTAAACGTTTGTGACTTGATTACATATATGGTAGAAACCATTTGAATAAAGTGACAAATCACGGCCTACCGAATGGTTGAGAAATTATATCTGTTTTGTTTATATGCTCGTAATCGCAAAAGGTTCAAACGACAACGGGAGAGGAGTCAAAGATAGTGATGCCATAAAAATCGCCAGTGGGATAAAATGTTCTTTTTCGCAAGCCTTTGTATAATCTCATTCCTAACAAAAAATAAATACTAATACATAGCATGGTTAATGGGTGTAGGCGTCCAGCACACTGAATTTACAACTACAATCGCTAACATAGAAAGTACACATTTGAGCATTTATGCGGTGGCTCATTTCTAAAATCCTAGCATAATTATGAATATAAATTAGCACCCCATCCCTTTATCGGATTTATTGCACAAGATTTTTTATGTTATTAAGGAAATCAAAGGTTATTATGATCGATTTAAATTTTTAGCGGAAAATTCACCATTATTTCGGTTGCTCCATTTATTTATACCAACAACCTCGATTAATCAAAACAGAGAGAAGATTTAAGGCATTAGGCGAAGCCCGGAAATATTTTTGGCTTGGTCCGGGCCTTTTCCTTCGAAAGTACTTGTGGCTTCAGAGCTCACTGGAGCTCAATGCTTGAAATTTTTTAAACCATACTGTTAGGTCATAAAAAATTCTGAAATTTGGTATGCAAACACATATACACATTATCACGTAAGCCAGAACGTGATAATGTGTATATGTGTTTGCATACCAAATTTTCACTTTATTGTCTCTCCGCAATTTTGTTATTTTCTATGTTGGTCGTAATACAAAAAAAAATTACACCAAAAAATTGCATAGGCGTAGAAAAAAAAATTGAAACTCAAATTAAAATTTCAAAAACTGTTGTGCCCGAGCAAACTGGCTGTCTGGAGCCATGACACCTCGGTAGCCGATACATTCCATGTATTTTTGTCGAACATGAAAACAACTATATATACCCTAGTTAACGAGCTGATCACATTAGTTTCAATGTACAGAGTACTCCGTACCAGCGTCGCGGTAGCAGTAGAAATACGAGTCGCCGACAGGCGGGCCCTCTCAAGAAAGATCCGTAGAAGCGAGTCGCCAACAGGCGGGCCCTCTCAAGAAAGATCCTATCCTAGAATACATACGGCCTCGTTCTGCTGCACATGACACCAACCGCCTTCCATCCGGTAAACCCAAGTGGTGCCTTGCTTCTTCGGAAACAAAAAGAAAGATACAAAAATATTCACAAAAGGATCAAAGAGGAACAGATAGTAGAGAGATAATTAATAGATTAATAACCTAATTAAATATGGAAACCCGGTCTTGCCCTGTGAAGTCACTTTGGACGACCGCGTCCACTCCAACCAAGCGCAGGCCCAAAGCCGCCTTTTTTTCTCTCCACGCGCCCCGCCCGTCGACTCCGAATTCTTCGCCGCCGCACAGAGCACGGGACGAGCAGCGTCGTCTGTCTCCGCCGCTGCCGACTCCTCGCCCTGCTCCTGGTGCGCCGGCGCGGCGGGGATACCGGAATTCTCGCGCCACGCTGTAAGGTACGATGCACGCTTCCATGGCACGCTTTAGACAGATCGATTCTTTTCAATTCCAGGCCGGCTCGATCGCCGGAATCACGACGCCAAACGCGGAATTGCCTGATGACGCGTGCTTCTCCGTCGCAGGGGACGCCTAGAGCGCCGCCGCGGTTCCTGCTCTGCTCCCGGGCCGGGAGGCGGCTCGAGCGCGGCATGGTCTTTGCCTCGCCGGGGAGGCTTCAACGGGAGGAACGCTAGGAGAATGGCCGATAAGACGAAGCTCGTGGCCTTCGTGGTCGCCGGAAGTGTGGGCGCGGCGGTGCTCTTGGCGGCGCTCGTGTTCCTGGTCCTCTGGCTACGCCGGAGCCGCGCCAGCGTCGCCGCCGGCCGGACGCGGTCGCTCGACTCCTCCACGGCCACGCTGCGCGCCAGTAACAGCTCTGCCAGCGCCGACTCCAGCGTGTCCGTGTCCGTGTCCGAGAGCGCCGCCGACTGGGGCCACAACCCCCTGCCGGCGGGGAAGCGCGTCGCGTTCTGGGGGTGGCGCGGCGGGGACCACCACGCGCCGCTCTCCGTCTCCGGGATCCCCAAATACAACTACAAGTAATAATGGGTTACAGCTTACTCCTCCATTGTAGCTGCTGTGATTTCAGCAACCTTCAACTGTGATCATTCGTCAGATTGTGAGCTGCATTTTCTGAATTGTTTCGTCAGGGATCTGCAGAAGGCCACCAACAACTTCACGATGATACTGGGGCAAGGCTCGTTCGGCCCCGTGTACAAGGCCGTGATGGCCACCGGCGAGGTGGTCGCCGTCAAGGCCCTCGCCAGTGATTCTTCGCAAGGGGAAAGAGAGTTCCAGACAGAGGTAGTGTGATCCTTCTTTTTTTGTTTTGGTTAATCCCACGGCATTAGCTGATTTCATCTTAGTATTCTTAGCTGTATCATAGCCAAAATTGTTTGTAAACCAAAATTGGGGAAGGCGACAACAATTTGGCTTCCGAATTGTCTATCCCAATTTTAGTTTGGAAAACTTATTGGCTGTGCATTTTTGGTAGTAGATGATCAGCAACTAGGTATGTTCAGGAATCATTAGTGGTGACACATGCTATGGGTATGAAGGAAGTGCAACTTGCAGTATTTGTAATCTACTACATGTAGAGCAGTTGGTGCTGAAGCATTTGACCTTGATAAAATGATCATGACCGCGCGACTTCCTTTGTTTGCAGGTAATCTTGCTTAGCAGGCTGCATCACAGAAACCTTGTTAATCTGGTAGGATATTGCGTCGAGAAGGGCCAGCACATTCTGATCTACGAGTTCATGAGCAACGGGAACCTGGCGAGCCTTCTGTACGGTAAGAAAGACAATTTTCCTCCTCTTTATAGTTGGTTAATTCTACACTGAGCATATTGCCTGACCGTGCAATGCAAAGGGGAATAAACTAAATGTCGCGACAAATCGAGAAATCTCTCTCCTCACTATTGTCATACCATGTCCCTGTGTATTAGGTGATAATAAACGGAGTTTGACCTGGCAAGAGAGGCTACAGATTGCGCACGACATCTCTCATGGGATCGAGTACCTGCACGAAGGGGTACTTTTAAGACCTATAAACGTGTACTTCCATTGCTAGTGTGACCTTGATCTTGGCAGTTGATGAGAGCTATGACTATGTGTGCAGGCCGTCCCACCCGTCATTCACCGAGACCTAAAGTCAGCTAATATACTCTTGGATCATTCAATGAGGGCCAAGGTTGGGCAATTTATGATAAGAAGAGTACTTATACCGATCATTGCAAATGCTGTTGTTCTTTATATGTCCTTTTAGGTGTTAATCTGCCACCTTAGCTAAACCAGTACTGACTCATGATTACAGTTCAGTGATCAACTGCTACACTCCGATTGATCACCTAAACCAATACTGTCTCATTTTTGTCTACAGTTCAGTGATCAACTGAACCTGCTAAAGATGTTTCAGATGGAAGCATGCAACTAAAATAAAAATATTCATTTCTATGGTAGAAATTTGTTAGCTTCAAAATAACTATATCCGGTACATGATCGCGGGTTTGCCGAGTGCCCGAGCTATATCTGGTAGTGTATGCTAATGTGCACCGTTTGTTTTACTTGGTATACCTGCAGGTCGCAGACTTTGGTCTGTCGAAGGAGGAAGTATTTGATGGAAGCAAGTCAGGCCTCAAGGGCACCTACGGATATATGGATCCTGACTACATAACCACCAACAAGTTCACGAAGAAGAGCGACGTGTACAGTTTCGGCATAATTCTTTTTGAACTCATAACGGCCATAAATCGACAGCAAGGCCTGATGGAGTACATTGACCTTGTAAGTGATTTCAACATATTTACAATAATTTCTGACTAGATTATAAATCAGTTGTTCCAGAAAGAAACAACTTTTAACAAGTATTGCTTAGATTCAGCAAGACTGATCACCTTGTCTAGTACTCACTAATTATTATTTTGCAGTATGGAAAAATTACCTTGTAAGTTTGTGAGCACCAACATTATGCACTTCTCCTTTCAGGCAGCAATCGGAGGGGAAGGAAAGGTCGACTGGGACGAGATACTCGACAAAAACCTCCTGGGCGGGAGCATTCCGGAAGAGGTGAGGGACCTCGCCGATGTCGCCTACCGGTGCATCAACAGGAGCCCCAGGAAGCGGCCCTGGATATCAGACGTCACACAGGCCATATCAAGGTTAAGGCAGCGGCAAATGACTTTGGCGAGGAGCGAGACACGGACCGTGCTGAGGAGGATAGAGCACCAGCATGTGGAGCTCAGCGATCTTGCCGGCATGAGAGAACTCACGCCGATAGGAGCCTGAACTCCTCCTTGCTACCATTTTGATGAAAGCATCAGTTATTTTTAGCCTTTGGAGGTGTCTGACTTGGGTTGGAATTTAGATGTAAATAATCAAGTACTGGTAGAGTTTGGTGGCCGGATCATGTCGTCTCCCACTCCCACATAGGTAGATTATGGCAAATTGTTGATATGGAACACTGCAGCAACAAGTGGTAGAAAGTGTAAATCGATGAAGGAACATTAAACTGCAGCATGACCTTATTTCATAGATGCAGTTTAATCCAGCTTTTTTAAGAGAAATTTACTGTTGTCACATGAATTAGATTGATACTCCATGCAAACTCTACCAGTAATTCCCAGCCGCATGAACAAAAGAGACAAGAGGTATTTAAACGAGCCGCCCCCAGGCCGAAAAACGGCGTCTTTTTGGACGGCCTGGGGAACGCCAGCGCAAATTGATGTCCTGGGTTCGGCGTTTTCCTAGCCGTGCCCAAACCCAGACTTGGGCCGAAAAATTCAAAAAAAAAAACAATTGGGCGAAATTCATCGAACATAAGCGAAATTCGTTAAACTTAGGTGAAATTCATACTATATAGGCGAATTTCGCATTGTTCATTACATAATTTAAACTTAAAACTTAAACTAAAACTAAAACACGGCGATCTACATGCCCAGCTGGCTATAGAACGCCGTGTAGTCACCGCCGTCGTCGTCGTCGTCGCTCGGTGGCGCGCCGCCGCTGAAGTGGCTCGGACCGGCCTCGTTGTTGTTGGCGCCGCCGCCGAACCACGCGCCGTCGTCGTCGCTGTCGTCGAGGACGATCACCTCGCCGCTCGCCTGACGAGGGGGAGTAGGAGGCCGGCGTGCGGCGGCGCGACGGCGGTTGGCCGCTGCCTCGTCGAGAAGGCGCTGCTGGAGCGCAATCTCCTCCTGGGCATGCTGGTTGCGCGACCATTCGAAGATGAACTCGTCCGAGCACTCCTCGGCGGCGACCATGGGCGGCGCGACGTCCTGCATGGAGGCGGTGACGGCGTTCTGCTCGCCGGGGAATTCCTCGTCGTCGTCCGGCGCCTCCGCCTTGATGGCCGCCCGGACGTACTCCGGTGGCCCCACCCACTCCACCGGCGCCTTCTTCTTCTTGGAGGTGGCGCCGCCGGTGCCAGGCTCCTTCTTGGGCCTGACGAGGCGAAGGTGGCCTCGGGGCGGCGACGGTGCGCGGCGCTCGTTGATGCAAATCCCGCCGCTGGGCCTTCTTGGCGGCGACCGGATGCGGCGCCCGGAGTTGAGGACGACGCCGCGTGGCATGTCCTCCGGCTCGGGCTTGACCGAGCGAGCGCCGGCGTGTGCGGGGACCCGCTGGAGAGCGGGCCAGAGGAAGACGACGAAGAAGCCGTCCCCATCCTCCTGGGCAGCCACGAGGTGAAGTGGCGTCGAGGCGTCGGCACCTGGCACGGCGGCATGGTGAGCCGGGTCTGGTTCCCGGCGTGGATGTGCTCGAGGACGTACGCGAGGGTACGCCCTCGACCGCTCCACCACTGCTTCCGCCCGCCGGCGTTCTTCCGGCCGGCGACGGGGCCATTGTCGTTGGTGTCCTCTAGCTCGCAGCGGTGGCGCTCTTGGAAGTACGCCGTCCAGAAGGCGGCGTTCGCCGGATCCCAGCGCGGGTCCGCCGCCTGCTCTTCGGAGAGCCGGCGAGGACGTCTCCGGCGCTCAGGCGCCAGTCGCCGGGGACCCGCATGTCCGGCGGCGTAGGGTACTCGGCCTCGTACAACATGCGGGCCTCCTCCGGGTGCAGGAAACGCCGGCCGAAGCCGTTCGCCGCAGCTTCATCTCCGGGGTATCGCTCGGCCATTGCTGTTGCTCGGGGAAGGAGAGAGATGGAGAGATGGGGAATGGTGTGCCTTGCCACGGCGAGATGGGGGGAATAAATAGGCGCAGGGGAGGCGAGACGGTGGCGCGTCATTACTCCGGCGCGTGGCAGCCGACTGGACGCGTCGACCGCCGCTGAACGGCGCGGCAGTCCACGGCCATTACTCCGGCAGGCTTTTGACCAGCGCGGGAGCCGAGGAGATGACGACGAAGCGTTTTTCTACCCGTGATTCCGCGCCATTTCGCCTATCTCGCTGACAGCGCTGGCCCACATTCTTTTTCGCGTCATTTCGCCCCCTCCCCCAGGCCGAACCCGGTGGCTTGGGTTTGGACTGGGAGCGCCGGCGCTATTTTCCGTCGATCCGACGCTATTTGGGTTCCTGGGGGGGGGGGGGGGCGACTGGGTTAAAAACGGCGCTCCCAGTCCATTTCGGCGCTTTTTTGTGCCCTGGGGGGCGGCTGGGGATGCCTTAAGTACATGCCACTGAAACATCTGTGACCGCAGGCCCAGTATAAATAAACATGCAGACATGTCAACTGACAACACAGAGAAAACTCTTGAAGCTGAGATATAACATTACTCTGAAGTCTGAACAATGTTTAATCACTACAACTTTGCTTGAATGTTTATTTTATTTGACTGACACCTTTCACCTTTGAATGCATATCATGAGTGGAAGAAATTGGGTGGCCAAGAACCGGGCAGATCCCAACTTTTCCAAGCAACTGCTAGAAAAGAAATGCAAATAAAAGAAAACACTATGTACAGAAAAGGTCATCCTCCTAACATGAACCTCCTGACGACGCAGGCGCTGAACCACTCGAAACCCTATTGCAAGACTGTAAAAGGATGGCTTTTATTCGACGACCGCACACCTTTGACACCTAACGAAGAAAGCCACAGCAAACAGCAGCAGCCAAACGATTTCCCTACTCCTGGACTAACTCAAAACTGGCAAGAAGTGCCCAGCCTCGCCCGCTGCCCTGTGGCACCACACTTGTGCGAGCGGAACGCGCCGGCGAGCAGGTCTTGGAACTTCTCGAGGAACAGGCCCCATGTATCGGCTCCCATGTCAGCCAGCTTCACAAAGCTTGCACTCGTCGGGAGCTGTTCATTCGCGCTCCTCCAGTTACCAACTTGGGAGCCACTGCGGTTGCTCTCAGAAGTCTTTAGAGAATCTGCACCCTTCGGAACAGCAGGCAGTTGACGCTGGCTCTTGTCCATGAGGCTGACACCACTCAGTGAGGTTGATAGCTTGGAAATGTTAGGAAGCCACTTATTGACAGGCTTCGGGCAAACTAACTTTTCTGCATTGCTTTCTTCCTCACCCTCAATGTCATCTTCCTCTTCTTCAATGACCTCATTCAATTTTGACAGTGGGTTTCTGGAGCCCCCGCCCTTATATTCAAAATGGTAGGCTGATGGTGTTTTTGGTACTTCATGATCATCTTCACAGTCAAGTTCAAACTGAGTTACATCTTCATCACCAGAATCATGTTCAGTTGAACATTCTTCCCGTTCTGTTGCTAGCCTCCTTGCCTCCATACAGACAACCTCTAACTCACTTGGCTGGTCTTCCATCCCAGTAAATTCTCTGCTCATCATCTCGCCAATCTCCGCAAGGCAAAGACCAAATGATGCACCTTCTTTCAGAAATATGGTTGAGAGGATTAGCACCCGGAGGCATGCTTCACGGATCATAGGCAGCTCCATGCGGAGCATGTCGGCATCTTTCACTGGATCAAGATTTGCTATGTACTCAAGCTCATCCTCAGAGAACGGGATCGACGCCTGCGGCCAGTGAATCCATTCAAAATAAGGATCCTCCAAACACTCCGGGAGGCAGAGACCATGGTCAATAGGAATCAGCTCAGTCTGATTCCCAAATGTTCCTGCTCCTGTCACCTTCCTTACCAGAAGATTTCCAGCATGCCTATCAGTGTTGAAGATTCTGATGTCAAGAATACCAATCCTGTGAACAGCAGACACAGGGAAGCTTGAAGTGCCAAGGTCACTAGCATCAAAATCATGAGGAGCGAACTGCTGTAACGAGGCAATCTTGCTAACAGGCCGAGCATCACCCACAGAAGCCTTCTTGGTGGTAGAGCCGACACCTTCGTTCACATTAAATATAGGATGTGAAATCTTAACAAGAACTGTCGGAGGGACATTAGCAAAGTTACCATAGTCCAGAAGGTACGCGGCAACCTCTCTATAACCGGTCTCACCAACTCGAACCGATCTTTTGAGGCCTGGCTGCCCAAGGGCTCTCCCTGTAAAACCTTTTGGATTGTTGGGTGCAAACGGCTCCTCGTCATTCGGCTTCACAATGGCAGCATTCTCACCTTTGCTGTTCCTGAAATAGTAGGCACCACCAAGCCCACTACTGACAGGTACTGGATCCACGCCGTTTCTTATGGCCCTAGCAACGTCCTTAACAAGCTGCTTGGCCCGAGAGCAGCGGCTCGGACATACCAGGACTTCGATTGGACCACCCCTATCCTTTTGCTGCTGGAGATCCTTGCTCGTAGGAGACAGGCAGGGGGTGGATGAGCTCCGGTGCATGAAGGTCTTGGTCAGAAGCAGCGGGGAGTCGTTCCTGACGCTGCTGAGATCATTCTTCAGGACATGGTCGCCAAACATCAGAGAACTCTCCTCAGTGGGAACATTGAGGGCCAGCTGCAGCTTCCTTTTGACGGTGTGTGCGTTGTCGCCACGATCTAGCTGAACAGCCAGCACAAAGCCCGTGTCAGTCTGCACAAAGACACGCTTCCATCCAACAGCCCTCCCCTCGCTTCTAGCTTTGCTAGGGTAATCTCCGCCGACCAGAGAGCTGTTCAAGGCTGAAACTGCCATCTGGGTCTGGACTGGGCCCTCCAAGTTGCGTGACATGGCGGAGGACAGCAAAGGAATCGAGGCCAATGCACTAGAGGCGGCTGCAAGGATGATGCCCTTCTTACACCAGTCCCCTCCCTTGTACCTGTCGAATTCTGCGGATGACGCGGTGCTAGAGCGCGAGAGAGGTGTCGCTGTAGCAATCATCAGGCAACGAGTGACATATTCCACATTAGCTTGAGAGCTGCAGCAATCGAGGATGATTAAGACAGCAGTAACACTCCCCTACAATGTAAAGCTGCTAAGAAACCGAAAAGCCCGGCCTTTGGATGACTACTAGATCTGCAAGAACAGAAAGAGCAATTGGAGGTTATTATCGATTTCTGAGTCAGAAACAACCACTAACAAGTATAAAAACCAGGAAGTCGTGATTCTCCATACGAACTTCCTAACCACTAACAAGTATAAAAACCAGAAAATAGTGAAGACTTACAAACTACTCACGCTTGATTCTTGTTCTATATAAAAAAATGAAGTTGGTACACACATAAGGAGTGGGCTACCACTTTCCATGTCTTCTGACTAGCAGGTATTTTTAAGCCTCATACGGAAGATATGACGTATTCGTTGAACCTAGATGCATTTTTATTTCAGTTCCATCCAGAGATTCCTGCTGTCCCCCATGCATTCACTCATCCATCGATCAGCAATAGCATCTGTGCTTCACCTACCCTGAATCTCATGAACTTTCCATGTGGCAAACAAGACCATGGAAACTGAAAGCACAAGATTCAGTCTGGTAGTGGCACACAGCAGGTTCACTACCCCTCGAGTCGACAAGCATGCAATGTCCTACCCTGGCACAGGAGCTAACACCTGATATTTCATTTCACCTCACCACAGTGAGTAAAAATCCAGATGCGGCTGTCAAAAGCCTTGTTTTCATCACAGAAATCCGGCAGCTTTCAAAGCTGAATCTGCATAAAGGCACAAACTTGGCCCAGACATGGATTTTTTTTTTTTTGCGGGAGAAATGGATTTGACGCTTAACGTCATGGGCTAAGTGGCATGGCAGCCGGAATGAAACGCATCGATTCGGCAGGCTGCCGAACGGCGCTCGTCCTGTCCCGGCTGAGAACCGAGGAAAATCCTAACGAGATGATTAATATCGCACCGGAAACTGCTAAAAAACGGAGCTTTGCTCCTTTCCTTGGCGACGAAGTACTTACTGGAGTTTTTTCCTTCCTACTACTAAAAACGTCATTTTTTCAGTAAGAAAAGAAGGGGGATGCGGGGATAAGATGATAGCGGGAAATCGAGGCAGCGGAGATGAGATTTCACGGCAGAGGCGGCGAAGCGAGCACCGGCACGCACCTGGACCAATGCGGAAACGGCGGCCCGCCGCCGGCGGGGCCGCAGATCTGGCAGGTCCGCCGCAGCCGCCGCTCTCTCCCTCCGGCCTCCGGCGAGACACCAGCTACACCCACTTCCCGGCACGTCACCCCCGCCGCCTCCGCCTCCACCTCTGGAGTCCTGCCCCCTTCTCCGAACTCCTCGCTCTGGCTCTCCTCGTGCGCGAGTGTGAGCGTGCAGTGCGTGCGCGAGAGCTTGTTGTGTGAGATGGTGGGTGGAGGGAGAAGGGAGATGGGTTGTGGCGTGGGTTAAATTTAAGGTGCAGAACTAACCATGGTTAGACTTAGGTTAGGTGGGCGTGAGCTGGGATTGGCCATGGTAACGGACGTCTGCTTTGCAGGAGGAGCTTGTCCTCTTCGGTTCTTCCTCCTTTTTCTTGCTCGCAAAACCCTCCGCTTTCATCTAATTGCACCCAAGGAGAATGTCTCCCCTTTGAAGTAATAGTATTAGCAGCAGCATCTTTTTCAAAGGGCCACCTTGTGATTTCCTCTTCTGACAAAATGGTATGTGCTCGTAGGGACATTCTGCGTCATCGGAGACATGTTCGAGCAAATTTTAGAAAAACACATATGTGTTTCTTGACAACTTTGCAAATCGGTGACATGTGATATAATTGGTAAGCATGACCTTTGCGGGGATGCTACAATAGCTAAGCATGTGTCGACACATCCGACCGTTATCCTCCTCATAGCTAGCGTTCTCGGAATTAAGATCAATAACTGGTAAATACGTGGAGGAAATCGACGGGGAGAAGAAACCTTCGCTACTAAGGAATGGGTTCCCGGTTCGTCAAGAAACCTCCAAGGGAGATTTTATCCATTAACAACATATTTCTATATTTAGTCTCTATTGTGTATTTTTATATGTACTCTTGATTAAGAATTTAAAGTGTGTGCACTAACTAATAATCGTGTTCTTTTTTTTACTCGTGATACTTAGAGCAGCCACAACACATACGCCTTATCTACAGTGGCAGAGACCGGATTTTAACTCTGTGTAGTTAATATGAAATTGTGTAGTCAAATACATGTATTTATTTATTTATTTTTTGCATGATTTTTTTTGCTTGTATTACCAAAAATGTGTGTAGTCAGCTGACTAGCTCTAAGGTGGCTCCACCACTGCTTATCTACGGGTGCCAGATTTTTCTTCCAATCGCTTGGCAGTTGGGTCGTACGATCCCCGCATATAGGTCCTAATTAGTTGCAGGCAAAGACGCATAACTTTGGGTCAGGTGCTTCGTAAATATTGTTTTCAAAAAAAAATTAAACATCAAGATCACTGCTGCTCGGGAGTAAAAGACACTTTGCGCTGTTGGCATCTCTACATCAACCAAAGAATGAAAGCCGCTGTCGGATGCATGGCTTGCACTCGTTTCATCTTTCGTTCCTTTTCTGAAACGACACTACTCGCATCACCGATCGTGTTTCAATCTAGGCCGTCGTTTCTTGTTTTCCGGAGGGGATAGGATATATATATATATGCGGGTCACTTTATTAATTTGACATAAGCCATGGATAGAGAGAGAAAAAAAGTAAATGGATCATTTGGATTAATCTACAAGGGCAGTGCATGCGTGATGAGCAGGGCAGCTAGCAAAGACTTGGCCCCTGGTTCAAGTTATGGAACGAAACCAGCGCTGGACTGGGTCGCAGCACACGTACAGTACATAGAGGAGCAAGTCAGGAAGCCGGCCGAGAGTGATCTATCCGGACGCCTCACTCACTGGCTCACACCTCTGCATGCAGTCTGACCCATGCATGCACTCATTCCGGTCCATCCTGATGAGGAGATAAGAATTCGCAAAAATAAAATAAAAGTTCAGGACATAAGCGAAGAGGGGTCTTTGATCCTAAATGGCACTTTGCCGGCAGAAGCGTCCGCCTCGCCGCCCCGCCCTCCTCAAAGCACCTCCACCATCCTCTACCCCCCGCGCATATCGGAGCTCGTCGTCGGCGAGCACCCCCACCCCCACCCCCACCCCCACCCCCACCCGTTAAGTCCATCCTCGACGGCCGCCGCGGCTCCGCGCGGCGCCGCTGCCCTCATCTCGGCCTACTGCCATATCGTGGAGGAAGAGAAATTGGGAAGGGGAACGTGAGGAGGAAGAACGTGAGTGGGCCCCATGTCGCTTGTACCACGAGGCCCATCACAGAGCCGTTTCGTGTTGCTGAGATGTTGTTCGAAAAGACATTCCACTTGGATAAACAGAACACGGCGACATATGCTCTCGCTTCAAGTCGGCACCTCATTGGTCCAGAAATCTGTGTGGGGTCCAGTACTGCTAGTGGGCTTTACCGTATACTGGTGGAAAAATGTGAGAGAATACATGCATGTGGGATCCACTTTGTGGAGAGAGAATAAAAAATTGGGCAGATGGTCTGCATCTTCTCAGCGGCACATATGCGGCAGGTGGGACCTGTACGCTGCTGGCGCGTGGCTTCGTCACGGATATTACCTTCTCCGCCGCCGCTGAAGATGACCATGTCGCTTGCCTCCATTTGCGTTCCTCCGGAGACGCCGCCAACACCGTGCCCGTTGCCGCCGTACTTTGTTCACTGGTGGCAGGGAGTGCGGCAGCGGAGCCATCTGAGACATTGAACGCCTCGATGTGATCCCGCGGAGCTGCATTGGCGTGCTCGGCGGCCGCGCCGCCGGCACCTGCAGGGGAGCCGAGTGCCGCCTTGTTGCAGTCGAACGCCTCGAGCTGGGTGCTTCTTGTTGCGAACTCTCCTTCTGTCCTTCACCTTCTTGAAGTAGTAGTTCATGTTCCGCCACTTCTCCCTGCACCGCTGGGAGCTCCGGTTGTTGCCCATCCGACGCATGCCCCAGGAGATCTCCCCCCCCAGAGATGTCCTCTCCATCCCTTACGGCGCATGTAAAGGTCGCACCGCAGCTGGATCAGCGCGAGCTCCTTCCGCCCTCGATTAGAAAATGACAGGTACCACTAGTGGCCCCATCTCAAAAATGTGGACCAATAAAAGCTGTGCGTTTGTCCGGAGCATCTGCCGCCGGGTTCAACCGAGCATTTTCCACTTGTACGCTTGAAGTTGTCTTACACGGGATAACGTGCAGAACAAAAGATGGAGCAAAGTGTTGTGCGTAGTAGAGTGTGGCATTTTGAAGTTTCAAAGAAATTTTCAAAATCTGCATTTTTAAAGTTTCAAAAAATGGGAAAAAATCCTAGGTGTAGATAGTAAAGATTTGATTTACACGTGTGCAAAAAACCTATCCAAATTTCGTGTTGCCCTGCAGCTAGCTGCTTGTGGTGGCACCCAGGGCCTCTGGCATGACCGCGACTGCAGCGTCGCTGTTGCGTATGCATGCGAGTATGCGCGACGGTCGACAGGGAGGCAAAAAAGCGCGCGACAAAATAACATGGCACGGCGGAGCTGCGGCGGAGGATGGACGTCGACGTGCACAAACTGTTCGCCGGATCCAAGGAGAAGTGGAGAACGACGGTGGTCTACCATCCTTCTCGCTTTTCCGGCCGGCCGGTTTTCCAGCTCACTCTGAGACCGATGGATGCCACCTCCTTGTCACGGATGATATGCCTAAGAGCATCTCCACGGACACCCTCCAAACGAGTGTCTGGCATCTCTAATTGGAGTGCCGGACATGTGTCCGTCTGAATGGAGGGTCCACCACCAAACAGCAAGCAACCGGTCGAACACCTTACGGGTTTATTTTGGTTCACATGGATACAAATTAAAATTAAAACTAGAACGGATACAAATTGAAATGTAAATTACCGTTACAACTAAATCTAAACTAAACGCTGCCGCTTGGGCCAGACTCGTCGTCGTGCGCGGCCTTCTGGCTCTGGGCTAATAAGCGTGAGCGCACACGCCTCTCCTGCCGGAGCGCGCTCGCCGCCCGGCGCATGGCCTCCCGCTTTGCCGCTGCCGGAACCCTCGTCAGCGCCTGCCTCGCCAGCCGGGCCTTGTTCAGCTCCTCGTGGGCCGCCTGCTCGGAAAGCAGCTAGGAGGCCGCATGCTCCAGGCCCTCTTCCTATGCGATGAGTTGCTGCTGCTCGGGCGCCACCGCCTGGGCGTTGAGCTGCTCGTACGCCGCCCGCTCGGCGGCCATGAAGGCGTGGCAACGGAAATCCCGCTCCGCGCTCTCGATGGAAGCCTGGATGTGGCGGCCTCCACGGCGTCGCATGTCGCCTCGTAGCCGAGCCTGACCTGGCGGCTTGCCTGCTCGTTGCGCCATCTCTCGATCGAGTTGGCGGCAACCACCTTGTCTGGCCACAGCGGCGGCGACAGCGCCTGCTCCGGCTCCTGCTGCGGCGGCGGCACCTTGTGTAGCTCCGGCGGCGGCTCCTGCCCGGGGTACGGCACCTCCTGCGTCGGCTCCAGCTCCTCCTGCGTCGGCTCCTGCTCCTCCTGCTCGTCCACGTCCACGTCGTCCACCTCCGCCCAATCGAAGGGTGGTTCATCGGCGGCTGCCTCCTGCGCCGTGGGGTGAGCACAGCGTGCTGCCTGGGTGAGGGTGGCCCATGAGGTGGCGTGGCGGCGAGGCATGGTGTTGCTATGGGCTACGGTGAGCTACGGTGTTCGCTGTGGGCTACGACAAGCGTCGGTGGTGGTGTAGTGAAATGGCTGCACGGCGGGGGCCTCTTTATAGCCGTCGAGGGTCGAGGCGGGAAACGGAGGCGGGAAGCGGTGGCGCTGGGTGGGAAGCGCCGGGTGGTTGAGCACGCGTCGCGTCGGAGTTACTGGCGGCGACACGTCTCCGCCACGGTGGCGCTTGGGAAGCCGGGAAAGACTGGGCGCTCAGCAGTCGTCGCCGTAAATGCGACACATGCGGCAGACGTTTCGCCGTCTCGTCCCTTCGTCGCCATTCACACGGGCGGAACGGCCTCCTGCACGACGCCTTAAACCCCTGCACGCGGACGTTGTGTCTATGACGGTCGGGCCACCCCTGTCAGAGGGCATGTCCGGGCAGTGTCCGGCACCCCCGAGAGGGCCTCCAAAGTTGGGGGCCCTTTCGGGGGTGCCGGACACGATTTTTCTCGGGTCGAGCCTTTGGGGGGTCCTGCTGCCGGCGGTTTTTGGCGTCCATACCCCCAATGGGCCTTTGGGGGGTCGTTTGGAGGATACCGGTGGAGATACTCTCATCTAGGACTAGGGATCACAACATAGTTATTATTCCCCATCCCCATCTAGCTGTACCCGTACACTAGGTATAGCGTAGTACTCTGACCTCGTCCTCTCTATTGTCACAGCGGGGGCTTTTTCGATCTATATAAACACTTAACCGACCCGATCTCTCCTAAACATGAAACCCGTACTGCCGATCGCCATTGATCGAAGCATCAAAGCCTCCCTCCATCCCAATGGTGACCTCCTCCACGGTTGCGTCTCTGGCGGCACCCTACCTCCGACGGGAGTAGAACTCAGGTCGCTAGGAGCCCCGTTCTCAGCTTCACCAAAATCCGAGAAGTGAAATCGACAAACCGTCCAGGCTCTTTCATCATCGCTGCCAAATTAACGTGAAGCGACCACACAAACAAACATGGAGGGGCTCCGTGGATACGATCCATCCCACGTAGACTTAGGCCGCCCTACCCCATGATGCTTTGATATGCATTTTTTTCTTACTCATGGTGTCCCATGGTACAATGATAAGTAGATTTGATTGGACAACATTCAAGTTCCAATGCTCTTATTGCATTCAATATAGCTAAACTTCACTACTTGTTTGTAATTCTATAGGTCTTATAGGTTCGTCCAAAGGCTGGCTTCAACAAGGGTCATGTAGTCAACTATCTACTCAAGTACCTAGTCAATAACAAAAAACTTGGCAGTTCTCAGGTTCTAGCAATTCATATCGGGGATGATAGGACCAATGGAGACACGTTTAAGGTGAGACATTTTAGAATAACATGTAAACATCAAAACCTCATCATTTTAAAGCTTCATTTAAATATTTTACCCATCGTGCGGCGATCAGGTGCTTTGTGGAGAAGATGGCGGGACTCGTGATCCTTGTCTCCAAGAAGCCTAGGAAGACTAAATCTTTCTACTTAGTAAAATACCTACATTAAGCAATACATTCAGTCTCACGTGTATGCTTGCAGTGTCGGATCGGACAATATTTAGGGGTGGCAATTAAGCCAAATATGAAGGGTTCTATCCAAAATTCTTATGGGCTGGGGAGGGGGGCAGCCCCCCCCCCCCAAGTACACATAGCCAAATATGAAGGGTTCTATCCAAAATTCTTATAATATAGTTAACTGAAGGTAGGGAGAGGCTCAAGTTTGAGTTTGGTTTGCAATCTATTGTGTAGTTGGGGGTGGTAAACAAAGACCATAATAATACATTAAGCGCCCTTTTCCAAGATTCCCCTTGAAATGTGGCACCATCTCCAGCCCCACATCATCCAAGGAAGCTATTCATATGTTCATTGTCGATACCATGATTCGAATGTAATACTGGCACGACATGCTACCGAGTGTCTGAAAGACGGCGTGGAAGAGATTAAGGGTGGCACCGTAGAAAACAACAAATTCTACGTTTCGGTGCAATACAAGAATGTTCACAAGAAGGTTTAATTGAATAAAAAAACTTTTCACGTTGATATATTTAGAAAATTTACCTCCTATTTGTACTCTTTATTTTGCAGGAAGGAAAGGGTGATAAGGACCTTGTGAACAAAGCTTGGATAGGCATTTTTTTATCAAGGTGACACATGATAAAATGATAAGTAGATTCGAATAGACAACAGTCAATTTTAAATGCTCTCACTTTATTCATTACATGTAAACTTCACTACCAATTTGTAACTCTATAGGTTTTAGAGGTTTGTCCAAAGGCCGACTTCAACAAGGGTCATGCAGTCAACTATTTTACTCAAGTATTAGTCAATAAAATAAACTTGACCGTTCTCGGGTTCTAAAATTTATATCGAGGATGATAGGACCAATTGAAGACACTTTCAGGAATAACATCTAAACATCAAAACCTCATCCTTTAAAGCTTCATTTATTTATTTCACCCATCGTGCGGCGAGTAGGTGCTTTCTTGACAAGATGGCGGGAATTGGGATCCATGTTTTCAAGAAGCCTGGGAGGACTAAGCCTTCTACTTACTAAAATACCGACATCAAGCAATGCATTCAGTGCCAAGTGTATGCATGCAACTTCGAAGCTTCAGTCGAGTCGCTAGTGGAGGGGAGTGGCCTGGGGAGACATTTTGTGCCAATATTTAGGGTGGCAATTAAATGGGCCAAGTACGGATTTTAGCCCAAATAGCAGCCCCCAGACTACACATAGGTCTGCCGCTGTATGCACGTAATCTTCTTAGTTAAATCCAGTAAACATGACTAGTAATATTTGTACTTAGGTGAATAATTTCTTGAAAATATAGTTAGTTGGAAGTAAACATGGGCATGGGCAGCCCGGCCCAAAGCCCAGCCTCGTGTTCTCGCACTAAGCCCGGCCTAGCCCGAAAACACCATTTTTGTATATTTTATTAGAAAATAGGCTATTTTAAATACTATTTAATCACATAAATTGTTTTTTAATCCAAAATAGGCTATTTTCGCTGTTTCGTGTCGGTCCTGGCTCGGGCCTAGCTTTGTCAGTGGCTCGAACCCAGCCCGGCCCGACAAATGCCCAACTCTAGTTGGATGAATGGAGAGGGCTCAAGTTTAGTGTGGTTTGCAATCTATTGAGTATTGTTCTTGTCGTGCTATTCAGATTTGTGGTGTTTATTAAAGATTCATAAGATGATAAGACATATTACCCTTTCCTTAGATGCCATATCCCCCTCGAGATGTGGCACCATCTCCAATCCCATATCCTCCAAAGAAGAAAGAGTCTCACAAGGTTAGTGAAAAGTTGTACCTTTGGTTTTGTTGATGAACTCGGACTTGCGGCCTGAATGGTGTCAAAATATTGCTTGAGTTCCGCGGTGTCGTCGTGAATTGTTGACGTAGTTGCAGAAATTGATTGAAGACAAGGGTTGTAAAAATGAAACTTAAACAATAACGAAAAATGACAACGAAAAATGTTCGATTATCTTGCCATATATGCTGAGCTACGCCTAGTTCGCCCTGAGAATACACGGTAGTAAAAACATAACAAGACCGGGGGAGGGGAGGCACCACCACGGTTTGTCAATAAGGTACCCAGGTTCGTCATTAAGACATACTAGGTGAGAACTCGAACCCGGGGGCCTGACGCATTGCGCTTAGGCCACGGAAGAGTTTCAATAGACGGTAGTATATCACGCGCTTGTGCATGCGTGTCGGTTCCTGGCCGTAAGCTAGACCAATAGGTGAATCTCGCGATGTTGATGTATACTCCCTCCGTCCCAAAATAACTGTCTTAAATTTGTCAAAAAGTGGATGTATCTAGACATGAAACAAGTATAGATACATTCACTTTTGGACAAGTTTGAGACTTATTTTGGGACAGAGGGAGTAGTAGATTCGATCCTAAAAATAGTGTGATTTGAGAAGAAGTCGGACAGACCGTCGAGGCTGGATGAAGTCATGATCATATCGTAGACGATCAGACAAACAGGGGACACGATCCATCCCACGTAGACGTAGGCCGCCCTACCCTACATTACGTCCATGTACAACGTACCCAAAGTGCAGTAGCAAGGTTAGGATAGCTGGGTGCACGTGTGTGGATAAGATCAGATCGGTGGAGGATTCACTCGCGAGACACTAGTAGTACTAGTGCTATTTCTGACATGGGTTTCTGAGTGATGCTCGCTCACGGGGGCATAACCTGAGGTGGTCCATTGGTTAGAATAGAGCTGCCGACTGCCGACGCTCTTGTCAGCACTCACCAGGTAGGGTACAGATCAAATTTTGTGAGTTACAGGATGTGTGTGCAGACTGCAGAGGCAACAACCATGGTCGAGGCCGAGGAGGCCCGGCCCGTTATACGCGTAGCCGCTCGTTGGGAGCGATGGTTGCCAAGATAGGTTTTGTGAGCGAGATAGCGGTAGCGCCCACGGAGAACTTTTGCTTTCTCGCCTCCCCATCAGAATTGCATAAAAGAACCATTTTTTAATGAAAACTCTTGTTCCAACCTGACACATGCAGGTCACTTAATCTCACGTGGCGTGTGAACAAGCTGCTCCATGTTGTAGGAATCCAATGTACTACCATCGGTTTCAATAGAAATGCAAGTGTCATTCTGCACAAGTATTCCATATCGATCTGCTAAACAGAGTATACAATTTCCAGCTACTTGATCTGACAAAAGAAAAATCGCCTATATGGACGAGAGAATAATTGCTATGTTACACAAACCCAAAGACCAGATGAAATGTGAATCCAACATCCCTCCACCTTCTCTCTTCGTGGTAGATTTCTATCACCACCATCTATACAAGAGTATCATCAGTATCGACTCCTTATTTTGGTGGAATTATCAAATCCATGGCTCCATTCTATACCGTGTATTTTTACCAGCTAGGCAACTACATCCAGATGTACAAACACCCGGTGTCCTCCCTCCCCAGGTTTACATGCCTCCCATCCCTATGGCTCGAGCATAAGTCGAGCCGCGTTTTCGAAAATAATTGACGAATCCTACTTCAGATCCGGTTGCGTTTCTGAAAGAATGGTGTAAGGTGAATGGAATATTGACAGGGGGTGGTGGTTTATCTTGACGTGCGCAAGTGATAGTTATCTTGCAGGCACTCTTGGGGGTTTGCGTAGAAGCAGTGCGTGCGCGAGAGCTTGTTGTGTGAGATGGTGGGTGGAGGGAGAAGGGAGATGGGTTGTGGCGTGGGTTAAATTTAAGGTGCAGAACTAACCATGGTTAGACTTAGGTTAGGTGGGCGTGAGCTGGGATTGGCCATGGTAACGGACGTCTGCTTTGCAGGAGGAGCTTGTCCTCTTCGGTTCTTCCTCCTTTTTCTTGCTCGCAAAACCCTCCGCTTTCATCTAATTGCACCCAAGGAGAATGTCTCCCCTTTGAAGTAATAGTATTAGCAGCAGCATCTTTTTCAAAGGGCCACCTTGTGATTTCCTCTTCTGACAAAATGGTATGTGCTCGTAGGGACATTCTGCGTCATCGGAGACATGTTCGAGCAAATTTTAGAAAAACACATATGTGTTTCTTGACAACTTTGCAAATCGGTGACATGTGATATAATTGGTAAGCATGACCTTTGCGGGGATGCTACAATAGCTAAGCATGTGTCGACACATCCGACCGTTATCCTCCTCATAGCTAGCGTTCTCGGAATTAAGATCAATAACTGGTAAATACGTGGAGGAAATCGACGGGGAGAAGAAACCTTCGCTACTAAGGAATGGGTTCCCGGTTCGTCAAGAAACCTCCAAGGGAGATTTTATCCATTAACAACATATTTCTATATTTAGTCTCTATTGTGTATTTTTATATGTACTCTTGATTAAGAATTTAAAGTGTGTGCACTAACTAATAATCGTGTTCTTTTTTTTACTCGTGATACTTAGAGCAGCCACAACACATACGCCTTATCTACAGTGGCAGAGACCGGATTTTAACTCTGTGTAGTTAATATGAAATTGTGTAGTCAAATACATGTATTTATTTATTTATTTTTTGCATGATTTTTTTTGCTTGTATTACCAAAAATGTGTGTAGTCAGCTGACTAGCTCTAAGGTGGCTCCACCACTGCTTATCTACGGGTGCCAGATTTTTCTTCCAATCGCTTGGCAGTTGGGTCGTACGATCCCCGCATATAGGTCCTAATTAGTTGCAGGCAAAGACGCATAACTTTGGGTCAGGTGCTTCGTAAATATTGTTTTCAAAAAAAAATTAAACATCAAGATCACTGCTGCTCGGGAGTAAAAGACACTTTGCGCTGTTGGCATCTCTACATCAACCAAAGAATGAAAGCCGCTGTCGGATGCATGGCTTGCACTCGTTTCATCTTTCGTTCCTTTTCTGAAACGACACTACTCGCATCACCGATCGTGTTTCAATCTAGGCCGTCGTTTCTTGTTTTCCGGAGGGGATAGGATATATATATATGCGGGTCACTTTATTAATTTGACATAAGCCATGGATAGAGAGAGAAAAAAAGTAAATGGATCATTTGGATTAATCTACAAGGGCAGTGCATGCGTGATGAGCAGGGCAGCTAGCAAAGACTTGGCCCCTGGTTCAAGTTATGGAACGAAACCAGCGCTGGACTGGGTCGCAGCACACGTACAGTACATAGAGGAGCAAGTCAGGAAGCCGGCCGAGAGTGATCTATCCGGACGCCTCACTCACTGGCTCACACCTCTGCATGCAGTCTGACCCATGCATGCACTCATTCCGGTCCATCCTGATGAGGAGATAAGAATTCGCAAAAATAAAATAAAAGTTCAGGACATAAGCGAAGAGGGGTCTTTGATCCTAAATGGCACTTTGCCGGCAGAAGCGTCCGCCTCGCCGCCCCGCCCTCCTCAAAGCACCTCCACCATCCTCTACCCCCCGCGCATATCGGAGCTCGTCGTCGGCGAGCACCCCCACCCCCACCCCCACCCCCACCCCCACCCGTTAAGTCCATCCTCGACGGCCGCCGCGGCTCCGCGCGGCGCCGCTGCCCTCATCTCGGCCTACTGCCATATCGTGGAGGAAGAGAAATTGGGAAGGGGAACGTGAGGAGGAAGAACGTGAGTGGGCCCCATGTCGCTTGTACCACGAGGCCCATCACAGAGCCGTTTCGTGTTGCTGAGATGTTGTTCGAAAAGACATTCCAATTGGATAAACAGAACACGGCGACATATGCTCTCGCTTCAAGTCGGCACCTCATTGGTCCAGAAATCTGTGTGGGGTCCAGTACTGCTAGTGGGCTTTACCGTATACTGGTGGAAAAATGTGAGAGAATACATGCATGTGGGATCCACTTTGTGGAGAGAGAATAAAAAATTGGGCAGATGGTCTGCATCTTCTCAGCGGCACATATGCGGCAGGTGGGACCTGTACGCTGCTGGCGCGTGGCTTCGTCACGGATATTACCTTCTCCGCCGCCGCTGAAGATGACCATGTCGCTTGCCTCCATTTGCGTTCCTCCGGAGACGCCGCCAACACCGTGCCCGTTGCCGCCGTACTTTGTTCACTGGTGGCAGGGAGTGCGGCAGCGGAGCCATCTGAGACATTGAACGCCTCGATGTGATCCCGCGGAGCTGCATTGGCGTGCTCGGCGGCCGCGCCGCCGGCACCTGCAGGGGAGCCGAGTGCCGCCTTGTTGCAGTCGAACGCCTCGAGCTGGGTGCTTCTTGTTGCGAACTCTCCTTCTGTCCTTCACCTTCTTGAAGTAGTAGTTCATGTTCCGCCACTTCTCCCTGCACCGCTGGGAGCTCCGGTTGTTGCCCATCCGACGCATGCCCCAGGAGATCTCCCCCCCAGAGATGTCCTCTCCATCCCTTACGGCGCATGTAAAGGTCGCACCGCAGCTGGATCAGCGCGAGCTCCTTCCGCCCTCGATTAGAAAATGACAGGTACCACTAGTGGCCCCATCTCAAAAATGTGGACCAATAAAAGCTGTGCGTTTGTCCGGAGCATCTGCCGCCGGGTTCAACCGAGCATTTTCCACTTGTACGCTTGAAGTTGTCTTACACGGGATAACGTGCAGAACAAAAGATGGAGCAAAGTGTTGTGCGTAGTAGAGTGTGGCATTTTGAAGTTTCAAAGAAATTTTCAAAATCTGCATTTTTAAAGTTTCAAAAAATGGGAAAAAATCCTAGGTGTAGATAGTAAAGATTTGATTTACACGTGTGCAAAAAACCTATCCAAATTTCGTGTTGCCCTGCAGCTAGCTGCTTGTGGTGGCACCCAGGGCCTCTGGCATGACCGCGACTGCAGCGTCGCTGTTGCGTATGCATGCGAGTATGCGCGACGGTCGACAGGGAGGCAAAAAAGCGCGCGACAAAATAACATGGCACGGCGGAGCTGCGGCGGAGGATGGACGTCGACGTGCACAAACTGTTCGCCGGATCCAAGGAGAAGTGGAGAACGACGGTGGTCTACCATCCTTCTCGCTTTTCCGGCCGGCCGGTTTTCCAGCTCACTCTGAGACCGATGGATGCCACCTCCTTGTCACGGATGATATGCCTAAGAGCATCTCCACGGACACCCTCCAAACGAGTGTCTGGCATCTCTAATTGGAGTGCCGGACATGTGTCCGTCTGAATGGAGGGTCCACCACCAAACAGCAAGCAACCGGTCGAACACCTTACGGGTTTATTTTGGTTCACATGGATACAAATTAAAATTAAAACTAGAACGGATACAAATTGAAATGTAAACTACCGTTACAACTAAATCTAAACTAAACGCTGCCGCTTGGGCCAGACTCGTCGTCGTGCGCGGCCTTCTGGCTCTGGGCTAATAAGCGTGAGCGCACACGCCTCTCCTGCCGGAGCGCGCTCGCCGCCCGGCGCATGGCCTCCCGCTTTGCCGCTGCCGGAACCCTCGTCAGCGCCTGCCTCGCCAGCCGGGCCTTGTTCAGCTCCTCGTGGGCCGCCTGCTCGGAAAGCAGCTAGGAGGCCGCATGCTCCAGGCCCTCTTCCTATGCGATGAGTTGCTGCTGCTCGGGCGCCACCGCCTGGGCGTTGAGCTGCTCGTACGCCGCCCGCTCGGCGGCCATGAAGGCGTGGCAACGGAAATCCCGCTCCGCGCTCTCGATGGAAGCCTGGATGTGGCGGCCTCCACGGCGTCGCATGTCGCCTCGTAGCCGAGCCTGACCTGGCGGCTTGCCTGCTCGTTGCGCCATCTCTCGATCGAGTTGGCGGCAACCACCTTGTCTGGCCACAGCGGCGGCGACAGCGCCTGCTCCGGCTCCTGCTGCGGCGGCGGCACCTTGTGTAGCTCCGGCGGCGGCTCCTGCCCGGGGTACGGCACCTCCTGCGTCGGCTCCAGCTCCTCCTGCGTCGGCTCCTGCTCCTCCTGCTCGTCCACGTCCACGTCGTCCACCTCCGCCCAATCGAAGGGTGGTTCATCGGCGGCTGCCTCCTGCGCCGTGGGGTGAGCACAGCGTGCTGCCTGGGTGAGGGTGGCCCATGAGGTGGCGTGGCGGCGAGGCATGGTGTTGCTATGGGCTACGGTGAGCTACGGTGTTCGCTGTGGGCTACGACAAGCGTCGGTGGTGGTGTAGTGAAATGGCTGCACGGCGGGGGCCTCTTTATAGCCGTCGAGGGTCGAGGCGGGAAACGGAGGCGGGAAGCGGTGGCGCTGGGTGGGAAGCGCCGGGTGGTTGAGCACGCGTCGCGTCGGAGTTACTGGCGGCGACACGTCTCCGCCACGGTGGCGCTTGGGAAGCCGGGAAAGACTGGGCGCTCAGCAGTCGTCGCCGTAAATGCGACACATGCGGCAGACGTTTCGCCGTCTCGTCCCTTCGTCGCCATTCACACGGGCGGAACGGCCTCCTGCACGACGCCTTAAACCCCTGCACGCGGACGTTGTGTCTATGACGGTCGGGCCACCCCTGTCAGAGGGCATGTCCGGGCAGTGTCCGGCACCCCCGAGAGGGCCTCCAAAGTTGGGGGCCCTTTCGGGGGTGCCGGACACGATTTTTCTCGGGTCGAGCCTTTGGGGGGTCCTGCTGCCGGCGGTTTTTGGCGTCCATACCCCCAATGGGCCTTTGGGGGGTCGTTTGGAGGATACCGGTGGAGATACTCTCATCTAGGACTAGGGATCACAACATAGTTATTATTCCCCATCCCCATCTAGCTGTACCCGTACACTAGGTATAGCGTAGTACTCTGACCTCGTCCTCTCTATTGTCACAGCGGGGGCTTTTTCGATCTATATAAACACTTAACCGACCCGATCTCTCCTAAACATGAAACCCGTACTGCCGATCGCCATTGATCGAAGCATCAAAGCCTCCCTCCATCCCAATGGTGACCTCCTCCACGGTTGCGTCTCTGGCGGCACCCTACCTCCGACGGGAGTAGAACTCAGGTCGCTAGGAGCCCCGTTCTCAGCTTCACCAAAATCCGAGAAGTGAAATCGACAAACCGTCCAGGCTCTTTCATCATCGCTGCCAAATTAACGTGAAGCGACCACACAAACAAACATGGAGGGGCTCCGTGGATACGATCCATCCCACGTAGACTTAGGCCGCCCTACCCCATGATGCTTTGATATGCATTTTTTTCTTACTCATGGTGTCCCATGGTACAATGATAAGTAGATTTGATTGGACAACATTCAAGTTCCAATGCTCTTATTGCATTCAATATAGCTAAACTTCACTACTTGTTTGTAATTCTATAGGTCTTATAGGTTCGTCCAAAGGCTGGCTTCAACAAGGGTCATGTAGTCAACTATCTACTCAAGTACCTAGTCAATAACAAAAAACTTGGCAGTTCTCAGGTTCTAGCAATTCATATCGGGGATGATAGGACCAATGGAGACACGTTTAAGGTGAGACATTTTAGAATAACATGTAAACATCAAAACCTCATCATTTTAAAGCTTCATTTAAATATTTTACCCATCGTGCGGCGATCAGGTGCTTTGTGGAGAAGATGGCGGGACTCGTGATCCTTGTCTCCAAGAAGCCTAGGAAGACTAAATCTTTCTACTTAGTAAAATACCTACATTAAGCAATACATTCAGTCTCACGTGTATGCTTGCAGTGTCGGATCGGACAATATTTAGGGGTGGCAATTAAGCCAAATATGAAGGGTTCTATCCAAAATTCTTATGGGCTGGGGAGGGGGGCAGCCCCCCCCCAAGTACACATAGCCAAATATGAAGGGTTCTATCCAAAATTCTTATAATATAGTTAACTGAAGGTAGGGAGAGGCTCAAGTTTGAGTTTGGTTTGCAATCTATTGTGTAGTTGGGGGTGGTAAACAAAGACCATAATAATACATTAAGCGCCCTTTTCCAAGATTCCCCTTGAAATGTGGCACCATCTCCAGCCCCACATCATCCAAGGAAGCTATTCATATGTTCATTGTCGATACCATGATTCGAATGTAATACTGGCACGACATGCTACCGAGTGTCTGAAAGACGGCGTGGAAGAGATTAAGGGTGGCACCGTAGAAAACAACAAATTCTACGTTTCGGTGCAATACAAGAATGTTCACAAGAAGGTTTAATTGAATAAAAAAACTTTTCACGTTGATATATTTAGAAAATTTACCTCCTATTTGTACTCTTTATTTTGCAGGAAGGAAAGGGTGATAAGGACCTTGTGAACAAAGCTTGGATAGGCATTTTTTTATCAAGGTGACACATGATAAAATGATAAGTAGATTCGAATAGACAACAGTCAATTTTAAATGCTCTCACTTTATTCATTACATGTAAACTTCACTACCAATTTGTAACTCTATAGGTTTTAGAGGTTTGTCCAAAGGCCGACTTCAACAAGGGTCATGCAGTCAACTATTTTACTCAAGTATTAGTCAATAAAATAAACTTGACCGTTCTCGGGTTCTAAAATTTATATCGAGGATGATAGGACCAATTGAAGACACTTTCAGGAATAACATCTAAACATCAAAACCTCATCCTTTAAAGCTTCATTTATTTATTTCACCCATCGTGCGGCGAGTAGGTGCTTTCTTGACAAGATGGCGGGAATTGGGATCCATGTTTTCAAGAAGCCTGGGAGGACTAAGCCTTCTACTTACTAAAATACCGACATCAAGCAATGCATTCAGTGCCAAGTGTATGCATGCAACTTCGAAGCTTCAGTCGAGTCGCTAGTGGAGGGGAGTGGCCTGGGGAGACATTTTGTGCCAATATTTAGGGTGGCAATTAAATGGGCCAAGTACGGATTTTAGCCCAAATAGCAGCCCCCAGACTACACATAGGTCTGCCGCTGTATGCACGTAATCTTCTTAGTTAAATCCAGTAAACATGACTAGTGATATTTGTACTTAGGTGAATAATTTCTTGAAAATATAGTTAGTTGGAAGTAAACATGGGCATGGGCAGCCCGGCCCAAAGCCCAGCCTCGTGTTCTCGCACTAAGCCCGGCCTAGCCCGAAAACACCATTTTTGTATATTTTATTAGAAAATAGGCTATTTTAAATACTATTTAATCACATAAATTGTTTTTTAATCCAAAATAGGCTATTTTCGCTGTTTCGTGTCGGTCCTGGCTCGGGCCTAGCTTTGTCAGTGGCTCGAACCCAGCCCGGCCCGACAAATGCCCAACTCTAGTTGGATGAATGGAGAGGGCTCAAGTTTAGTGTGGTTTGCAATCTATTGAGTATTGTTCTTGTCGTGCTATTCAGATTTGTGGTGTTTATTAAAGATTCATAAGATGATAAGACATATTACCCTTTCCTTAGATGCCATATCCCCCTCGAGATGTGGCACCATCTCCAATCCCATATCCTCCAAAGAAGAAAGAGTCTCACAAGGTTAGTGAAAAGTTGTACCTTTGGTTTTGTTGATGAACTCGGACTTGCGGCCTGAATGGTGTCAAAATATTGCTTGAGTTCCGCGGTGTCGTCGTGAATTGTTGACGTAGTTGCAGAAATTGATTGAAGACAAGGGTTGTAAAAATGAAACTTAAACAATAACGAAAAATGACAACGAAAAATGTTCGATTATCTTGCCATATATGCTGAGCTACGCCTAGTTCGCCCTGAGAATACACGGTAGTAAAAACATAACAAGACCGGGGGAGGGGAGGCACCACCACGGTTTGTCAATAAGGTACCCAGGTTCGTCATTAAGACATACTAGGTGAGAACTCGAACCCGGGGGCCTGACGCATTGCGCTTAGGCCACGGAAGAGTTTCAATAGACGGTAGTATATCACGCGCTTGTGCATGCGTGTCGGTTCCTGGCCGTAAGCTAGACCAATAGGTGAATCTCGCGATGTTGATGTATACTCCCTCCGTCCCAAAATAACTGTCTTAAATTTGTCAAAAAGTGGATGTATCTAGACATGAAACAAGTATAGATACATTCACTTTTGGACAAGTTTGAGACTTATTTTGGGACAGAGGGAGTAGTAGATTCGATCCTAAAAATAGTGTGATTTGAGAAGAAGTCGGACAGACCGTCGAGGCTGGATGAAGTCATGATCATATCGTAGACGATCAGACAAACAGGGGACACGATCCATCCCACGTAGACGTAGGCCGCCCTACCCTACATTACGTCCATGTACAACGTACCCAAAGTGCAGTAGCAAGGTTAGGATAGCTGGGTGCACGTGTGTGGATAAGATCAGATCGGTGGAGGATTCACTCGCGAGACACTAGTAGTACTAGTGCTATTTCTGACATGGGTTTCTGAGTGATGCTCGCTCACGGGGGCATAACCTGAGGTGGTCCATTGGTTAGAATAGAGCTGCCGACTGCCGACGCTCTTGTCAGCACTCACCAGGTAGGGTACAGATCAAATTTTGTGAGTTACAGGATGTGTGTGCAGACTGCAGAGGCAACAACCATGGTCGAGGCCGAGGAGGCCCGGCCCGTTATACGCGTAGCCGCTCGTTGGGAGCGATGGTTGCCAAGATAGGTTTTGTGAGCGAGATAGCGGTAGCGCCCACGGAGAACTTTTGCTTTCTCGCCTCCCCATCAGAATTGCATAAAAGAACCATTTTTTAATGAAAACTCTTGTTCCAACCTGACACATGCAGGTCACTTAATCTCACGTGGCGTGTGAACAAGCTGCTCCATGTTGTAGGAATCCAATGTACTACCATCGGTTTCAATAGAAATGCAAGTGTCATTCTGCACAAGTATTCCATATCGATCTGCTAAACAGAGTATACAATTTCCAGCTACTTGATCTGACAAAAGAAAAATCGCCTATATGGACGAGAGAATAATTGCTATGTTACACAAACCCAAAGACCAGATGAAATGTGAATCCAACATCCCTCCACCTTCTCTCTTCGTGGTAGATTTCTATCACCACCATCTATACAAGAGTATCATCAGTATCGACTCCTTATTTTGGTGGAATTATCAAATCCATGGCTCCATTCTATACCGTGTATTTTTACCAGCTAGGCAACTACATCCAGATGTACAAACACCCGGTGTCCTCCCTCCCCAGGTTTACATGCCTCCCATCCCTATGGCTCGAGCATAAGTCGAGCCGCGTTTTCGAAAATAATTGACGAATCCTACTTCAGATCCGGTTGCGTTTCTGAAAGAATGGTGTAAGGTGAATGGAATATTGACAGGGGGTGGTGGTTTATCTTGACGTGCGCAAGTGATAGTTATCTTGCAGGCACTCTTGGGGGTTTGCGTAGAAGTAGTCCTCCTCCTTGGGTCTCTCGGGAATCACCGTCCGCTTTGAGGCTGACCCCATCCGGCTGTTGGCATGGGCGGCCTTGATGAGCAAAGAGAACTCATCCCATCGCAGAGAACAATTGTGGTACTGGTCTACTAGGTCGACGATGAGTTTCCGGTCTAGCAGGACCGTCTTCTTGAAACCCATGAACCTGCACACGACAAGTGGCGGAAGACATGTAAGTACCAAATCTGAGCAAGTACAAAACTTCCCTACAACTTGGATGAAAGCATGTGAAAGCACACCGCTTTCTACAATTTAGATTTAAAGCATATGTGACATCTACTGGACAACTAGCCAAATATGCATAATGCATGACAATTGACCAATAACAAGAATGCATACAAAGCTGCAAACACGATATTACATCCTTGTCGTTGCAAACAAGCTTTGAACAATCTAGTGGCGCATATTGGTTGAGACAGGGAGATGTTTGGGTGGTGCAAAGACAAAATATGTGATGTATGACCAAGTGCAGTGCATACCTGCGATGACCCTCAACAACTTTAGCCATATTGCCATCATACGTCGGAACAAATATATCACTCTCTAAGGAAACCATGTAATCTAGTGCAGCCATTTGCGAAGAATGGTTCTGGAAGAACATTAGATCGGATGGTTCCAAGAGTGTCTCTTTCCTCACCTAAAAATCATTTTTAAAGCAATATGAATCAGCAAGCACGAGACTAAGCAGAGGTGAGAAATGTCCACATATAATACAAGTGGGATACGGCAGATAAACGTGTTCACTGTGTCCATACCACATTCGGATAAGCTGAAGTGAGAGCTGCCATCCGGCGTTTTCCACCATATATTTCTCCAGCCGCGATGTATATTTGCATACTTCTATCAATGTCCAATGCTCTGAGGACGAGAGTAGTCTCCTCTGGCGTCAGTGGGCAAAGGCCATCTTTTCTTTTCAAGTCAGAATCAATGATTTTCTCTTTCCACCATGGATAAGCATACCTACATCCAAGAGTAGTTTTAGGCTATTGTAAAAAGAGCATTTCTAGATGACATGCTTTAACAACCAAAGAAGTGCAACATGTTTAAATAATAATTCAAAAAACTTCACCTCATTCTCGTGAGTTCTTCTGCCTCTTGGTTACTGCAACCTTGAGTGCAACCAGAGAAAGCCAGCATATCCATTTCATAACGTAAATGAAGAACCAAGAAAGGACCATTTTGGCGAAGCATCCTAATTACCCGCCTGCCCAAATCTTCAATTTCGGCAGTAAATCTCAGAGAGCCATAGTTTACTCGGCATCGTAGTTTCTGAATCTCTATAGGTAAACCATTGTTTGCTAACCTAGCATCAGTTCTATTCAAATGTAGAACCTTGTGTTTCCGAATCAATGGAAGAATCTGGGACAAATTTACTCAACTATTAGCTTATTCAATAAATTTTTCAAGAATGCAAAGCGGCCTTAATACAATGTGATATGATGCTTACCTGATTATGGTAATAGGAGATATCAGACCAACTTACGGGTGGCATTGAGTGGAACATGCCAAGTTCAACTCTTCGCTTTACCCTTGGAGGCAGTTGTCTAAGTATGCGGACTTCATCTCGTAAAGAGGTTATAAAGTGTTCAACATCAAATATATCTTGGAACTTGCTGCAAGACAGAGCAGATAAGCGTTAACCGCAAAGCCCCACAAACAGGCAAAGAATTTAACATAGGGTGCCTAACTGTACCTGGGATCATTCCAAAATGATGTCTTGTCCAACTCTGGCACAACCAAAGTGACGTTCAAATATCTTGCTATCACAACCATGTCGCATATCTGACACATCAAAACCATTGAGAAACGAAATGTTAAGAGTCAAAAATTGTCAAGCACGCTACTTAAAAAGTCATGCACACGGTTTCCAATATCTTACGGCGGCTCGCATTTGGTTAAGACCACCGTTGCAAGAGACCATCAAGTAACCATTGTTCCTGTAAATCCCTGAAAGATGATGAAAAGAATAAAACATTAACACAAATATAGCAGACTCCATAAAATAGTGTACTCAAGGCTGTACTGGTACCAAACAAAGCACTACTATTGCAGGGATGTACTCCATTTAGCATTTGTGGCAACAGGAAAATCAAGAGCGGTCCCTGATCACATCAATGAAACTTTCCTTGTTGGAAAAGACTCATAATCTTTTCCAATGGGAGGGTACAATGTTTAAGCATCAACATCTTTTGTGTAGATAGAAAATCAACAGGGATCATTTTTTTTCAAAATACCTTTCTAATTGAGTTATCTTAAAAAGTATGAAACGTTAATGCTACACAGGATGACAGGACGTTGATACGGTTAATCAAAAGCTACAGGTCATCCATTTGCAATCCATGTGAAAAATGATAGGCAATTATGAGGGACCAAAACATACGTTGTGGAGTCATGAGTGATTGCCACCAGTAAAAGCATATTCAACCAACCTAGAAAGCGTGATCCTAACAAAAGAACAATGAGGACCCCTGACCTACCAACCGACGAAAATTGATCCCACATTGCCCAATTCTACCTACAATCAGCATCGCGCAACTCTACTGATTCAGATGCAGCACAGATGAAGAAGGTATGCCCGGCACAGAAGCCAACATTGTCACAGAATGAAATCCGGACCACGCGAGTTGAATTGCAACCAACTGAGGCATAGAAAAACGAGCAAAATCTGCACCAACCACCAGCCTTTTTTGAGGAAATCTACATTGGGGATTTGGAAGGATGTACCAAAATGCTGGCCGGCTGTCAATGTCCTACTAGGAACAGCATCCAGACACACAGTGGTTTCGAACAGGGTGAACGAAAGCGAGGCAGAGACGGAAGAACAAACTCTCACTTTTGGGCGGCAATGCAATTGCAGCGGCCTTCTCGACGGCGACGGCGTGCTCCTCCGGCCGCACGACGGCGTCGTCAGGCGCGGTGATGCAGGAGGGCCAGCCCTTGAGGAGGCGGGGCCCCCAGGTGTCGCCGACGGCGGTGAGCTGCACGACGCAGGTCCAGAGCAGCACCGTGGTGGTGGCGCGGACCATCCACAGCTTCATCCGCGACCGCGCGGACGGCGGCGGCGGGTGCGGGCATCTGTGCTTCTCGCCCCCGCCGGCCGCCTTACCGCCCGCCTTCCCCCCCATGGCCGCCTTCCACGTCCCCATCAGCAACCATGGACCGGCGTGGAAAGAACCTTCTTTGGACCGCCGGAGACCATCCGAGCTCAAACCCGCCGCCCGCCGCCCAATGCAGCACCGGACAAGGCCGCCGCCGCGTCGTGGACAGATATACGCGGCCACAAGCGGCCGGCACCACTTTCCTCAGCCGGAACCGCCGGCAGCAACCGCCAGGCAGGTCCTTCCTTCCTTCACAGGCGCGGCGACTTACTTATCCACTCCTGGAACGGCCAAACCGGCCGGACAAGATTTTCCGTCGGTGAAAGGCGCCGGCGGGCACGAACCAGAACACAAGATGCGTTCTTTGGGAATGGATCGGTCGCTGCCGGAGACGGGGAGCGGATCTCGGGGCAGAGGAGGGAGAGAGAGAGGCAGGAAGGTGGAGGAGAGAGCGATTTGTGGGGGCGCCCAGTTATTTTTGGCTCGCGGCGTCGGTGGCCGTGATTGACGACGGTGACGCCGCTCTGGGTGCGCCGTCCTGGGTGCGCGTAGCACTGCTACGGTGATCTACCCGTGTCCTAATGTACTCCAACCAAAACGGTAGGTGGTACCCGGTGGTTGTACACGCGTTGGTACAGACACGTGGACGGTTCTGGTCGCTGCTACCCGGAAACTGAGAGGAATCCGGCGGCTGGGATTCGCTTGTGGACTGGAAGGAGGTGGTGGTTGGAGAGCCCGGAGCCGTTTGGTGAACGGAGGACTCGATCTGCTTATATTTTTGAACTTATTATCTTGCTTGCGATCCACTTGTGCTCTGCGTGTGTTGACAGTGGTGTGCTGCAGGGACCTGGTTTATTTTCTCCAGCCATTTTCTTATTGGTATTTTTGTATTATTGTTGTCAGGTCACATGCCGGTGTTTCTCTGTGAGGTCGATGCGTATTTTCCTTGTGTTCATACATGATAATCTCGCGAGAAAAAATCGTCTTCGTTTGGCACGTGGCGACCTCGATCTTCTTCGGCCAATTGGGGTACCTCGTTTTCCGATGTTATAACATGATGAAAATGACAAGGTCTTTTGTCAGGAAAAATCATTTTCACGCCGGGGTGACCCTCCCCTCCCTCACCCCCTCTCTCCTGTAAAACAATACGTCCACTTTGGGTCACATCCATATAAAGGAAAATTCAAGTGGGGATTTTTCAATCCCCCATTGACAGATCGAAAAAAAGGGAAAATCATTTTTCGTGGCCTGTTATGAGGTCATTTGTGAGGAAAAATCTTGATGAGCACGTGGCAACGCCGCGAGAGAATACATGGAAGGTATGCGCATGGTGGACAGCTAGTCCTCCATATTCGCAAGCCGTTGATTTATTCTGGATGTTCAGAATAAGCATACAACAACCGGCTGCCCTCCATTGCACGCTTCACATGGACGGCAGCTAGTTTTTCTAACAATGGAGAGGCCACTCAGAGCTAATCTCAAAGAAATGACAAGAGGGGAAGTGTGCTGTATAACATGTAGTGGCATGGTGGGGTTAGACTTTTGTTAGTGATGATGAGTGCGATCTCACACAATGATATATATATATCCCCATGATTTAGTTAATCATTTCCACTCCGATGGTCGCCGTTCATGCATGAGGTTCCAGCAAGGAATGTCCAATCGATCGTGGGGAGTATTTTTAGCTGGCTGTCGGTGTGTGCTCTCTTCTAGAAGCGACTACGTAGCGTCGCGTGCTCCTTCTTCATGTCGGTAGCTGTATGTATAATATAAAAAAAGTATATGTTATATTAGACGGGAATATATGGAGGTTTAGTCAACATTCTCCTTCTATTAAACAATATACATGAAAAATACTATACGCATTACGTAGACATGCCATGCCATGCCAAGTCAACTGAAATATGTTTTCCTACTACTATGTATCTAGATGCTACAACCTCCGATCCGATTTAATTGTCGCGGGTTTAGGCAAAACTACAATCCATCTGTGACGATTAAATCGGATTGGAGAGAGTAGCATGTTTTCCTATGGATTTGACCAAGCTTAAAGAGCTTTTACTTAGTGCAAAGCCAGAGTTTGATGTCTTGTACAGCCAACGCACCCATGCAACGGTTGTTTCTGCTTCTGGCAGACATTCATTTAAACTCTGTTTTAGGCAGAAATTTCTGATCGTCTCCTCAGGCAACCTTAATAATAGTTACTTAGATAATTAGCACGCCTAACACCAAACAAGCTAGCTAGCCTCCCAGATGCCCTCAACCTCGTTCCATCTCATCCCATTCTGTTACGCCCACTGACATCATGCGTGCTAGCCGCTGGTTGTTGGACAGTTACGTGCCACCACCTGATCGAGTGAGAAAACTATGAGTAAAACGAGCTAGCCAACGGCCAACGGTGCTTTGAAATCGTCACGAGTCGATCATCCTTGCAGCAACCGCAAGGATCCAACGGACAAACGAGAAAGAGTACATTTTTTTTCAAAAAAGGGATAACGCCCCAGGGCCTCTGCATCAATCGATGCACGTGGCCTTTATTTCCTCTATTTAAGGCACATAGTATACGTCTTCTCATGTTGCACACATTGCCTCATCAAAAAACTCAATGTGAGAAAATATTAGGAAAAATCAGATAAGGGAAAAGAGTACAATCCACCCAATATTAGGTTAAGTACTCGATCATCTCGATCGAGATTCACATATGGGGGTGTGAAGAATCTACCCCTTAGTCTTTGGTATAATACTCATGAAATTCCATCTACAAACCTTACACCCCTCATAATAATACAACAGAAACATTGTTGGGTCCATGTTTACATATATTATTACAAATTAAAAGCGAATAAAATGTTCAATGTCTTCCTCCTGCAACTGAGAAAACTCTAGTACAAGCTTACACAAACATATTAATTAGTAGTAGAAAGATAAGACTATAAGGCATACTGGCTGAACAACCTACTTATATTACTCCTATAGTTTCTCGGCGTATAATGCTCATTATATATACTCAACATCTCCATCCATCACGTATGTGATGTAGTGGTTGATGGTCGATGGTTCAACTCCTCCAGTAGTGTATGGTTCCTCGTAGATGCTCTCCTCCTCTGGCACAACCGCTCTGGGTGCGCCGTCCTGGGTGCGCGTAGCACTGCTTCGGTGATCTACCCGTGTCCTAATGTACTCCAACCAAAACGGTAGGTGGTACCCGGTGGTTGTACACGCGTTGGTTACAGCCACGTGGACGGTTCTGGTCGCTGCTACCCGGAAACTGAGAGGAATCCGGCGGCTGGGATTCGCCTGTGGACTGGAAGGAGGTGGTGGTTTGAGAGCCCGGAGCCGTTTGGTGAACGGAGGACTCGATCTGCTTATATTTTTGAACTTATTCTCTTGCTTGCGATCCACTTGTGCTCTGCGTGTGTTGACAGTGGTGTGCTGCAGGGACCTGGTTTATTTTCTCCAGCCATTTTCTTATTGGTATTTTTGTATTATTGTTGTCAGGTCACATGCCGTTGTTTGCTTCTTGTTTCTCTGTGAGGTCGATGCGTATTTTCCTTGTGTTCATACATGATAATCTCGCGAGAAAAAATCGTCCTCGTTTGGCACGTGGCGACCTCGATCTTCTTCGGCCAATTGGGGTAATAATTAACATCGTTTTCCGATGTTATAACATGATGAAAATGACAAGGTCTTTTGTCAGGAAAAATCATTTTCACGCCGGGGTGACCCTCCCCTCCCTCACCCCCTCTCTCCTGTAAAACAATACGTCCACTTTGGGTCACATCCATATAAAGGAAAATTCAAGTGGGGATTTTTCAATCCCCCATTGACAAATCGAAAAAAAGGGAAAATCATTTTTCGTGGCCTGTTATGAGGTCATTTGTGAGGAAAAATCTTGATGAGCACGTGGCAACGCCACGAGAGAATACATGGAAGCAGTGGCGGAGCCAGAGCAAAACTAATCAGGGTGCACTAGTCTTGGCTAACCTAGAATTTCAGCTACACGGGTGCACAAATCAGTGTCTAGAGGGGTGCAGACACTGATTTTTAGGCTAATTGCAGTGTTATAAAAAATTCTACCCAGGTGCATGTGCACCCGGCTGGCTTCAAGTAGCTCCGCCACTGCATGGAAGGTATGCGCATGGTGGACAGCTAGTCCTCCATATTCGCAAGCCGTTGATTTATTCTGGATGTTCAGAATAAGCATACAACAACCGGCTGCCCTCCATTGCACGCTTCACATGGACGGCAGCTAGTTTTTCTAACAATGGAGAGGCCACTCAAAGCTAATCTCAAAGAAATGACAAGAGGGGAAGTGTGCTGTATAACGTGTAGTGGCATGGTGGGGTTAGACTTTTGTTAATGATGATGAGTGCGATCTCACAGAGTGATATATATATACCCCCATGATTTAGTTAATCATTTCCACTCCGATGGTCGCCGTTCATGCATGAGGTTCCAGCAAGGAATGTCCAATCGATCGTGGGGAGTATTTTTAGCTGGCTGCCGGTGTGTGCTCTCTTCTAGAAGCGACTACGTAGCGTCGCGTGCTCCTTCTTCATGTCGGTAGCTCTGTATGTATAATATCAAAACAGTATATGTTATATTAGACGGGAATATATGGAGGTTTAGTCAACATTCTCCTTCTATTAAACAATATACATGCAAAATACTATACGCATTACGTAGACATGCCATGCCAAGTCAACTGAAATATGTTTTCCTACTACTATGTATCTAGATGCTACAACCTCCGATCCGATTTAATTGTCGCGGGTTTAGGCAAAACTACAATCCATCTGTGACGATTAAATCGGATTGGAGAGAGTAGCATGTTTGCCATAGTCAAGTATTCAAGTTCTCTTTCGCTTCGTTCCCCTCCCCTTCTACAGTAGAAAGAGAGGCGACCGGAAGGCGACGCACGTTCCGCCGGCGATTCCGCCGTTCTCCTCCTTCCTGTCGGCCTCGGTGCCGTCGGAGGGGGGAGGGGGTTGAATCGCCGGGTGGATTCTTGTATAGCTAGGTAGTAGCTAGCTTGTTTAGTGTTTCGGACGTCCTCTGTTTCGGTTCCGGCGGGATGGTGGCGGCGGCGAATAAATCTGCTCGTGATCTGGCTCTGGTGGCTTTCTTGGCAGTGACCGGTGGTGGATCTTGGAGCAAGGCGTCGATTCATGGCCGGGGTGGCGGCGACGCCGGTCTGGATGCGACTTTTGTGCTTGGGCTCCGCCGTCGCAGCGATGTGTGCTCCGGCATCGTTGTGGAGCTTTGGAGCTTTCCTAGGAGTGTGCTGGGAGCTGGATGTCAAGTCTGCGGTGGCTCTCGGTGCGGAGTGCAGCAAAGATGGAGAGGATGGTGGGAGTTGCTTCCGGCGCGGCTGGGCTGCTGGCGGTTGTCGGAGCTGGAGCTGGAGGAGTGGTGGCCTGGCTGTGCCCGTTCAACGTTTGATGATCCCGTTGCTTGCGATGGGTGGATTTTGCAGCTTTCAACTTTGTTTGCAGGTCTTCTTCTTCAGGTTTGGAGGTGGTTGTCGTGGTGGATTTGCTGTGCTTTCCCGAGTTCTGCTTCTGGCTTGGTTTCTGGTTTCAGAGTTTGTAGCGTGCGTGTGTTCTTGCTTGTATCTTGATCCTTGAATGAATACACGTTTGCTTTCTAAAAAAAAAAGTTTGATGTCTTGTACAGCCAACGCACCCATGCAACGGTTGTTTCTGCTTCTGGCAGACATTCATTTCAAACTCTGTTTTAGGCAGAAATTTCTGATGGGTGGTCCATACTCTACGCTCGTTAAGGTTCCACATCCAGTTTGGGGAGAAACCGTTGCTGTCCTGTCGGAGTGTATGCTGAAAGAGCTTTACCAACTGTTAGTGCTATCAGAACATTACATCGTCTCCTCAGGCAACCTTAATAATAGATACTTAGATAATTAGCACGCCTAACACCAAACAAGCTAGCTAGCCTCCCAGATGCCCTCAACCTCGTTCCATCTCATCCCATTCTGTTACGCCCACTGACATCATGCGTGCTAGCCGCTGGTTGTTGGACAGTTACGTGCCACCACCTGATCGAGTGAGAAAACTACGAGTAAAACGAGCTAGCCAACGGCCAACGGTGCTTTGAAATCGTCACAAGTCGATCATCCTTGCAGCAACCGCAACGGACGAACGAAAGCCCCTGCAGAAAGTTCCAATAGAATAATGTTCTATTAATTGTTGGACGCCTCCTCGTCGATGATATTGTCAGGAAATGGATGCGAACTCTCTGTCTCTGCAGTTTCAGTTAGGTGCTACTGCTAGGTCATGACGACATTGTCAAGAAAGAGATTATCTTTTACTCTCTCCGTTCGAAAATAGATGTCTTTCATTTGTCCAAATTTAGATGTATGTGCACAATAAAATATGTCTACATACATCCGTATTTGAATAAATCCAAGACATCATTTTCCGGACAGAGGGAGTAGTTGTGGCATGCAAGCCACAGAACAAGCTATATATGTATATGGTCTTCATGATCATCGATCTACATAGACGTATGAACCGGGCGAAGAGGCCGGGAAGGAGAACACGACTAACGAATATACTATGGTTATGGATTCGGCATGTTTTTCAAACCATTCATCTTCTTCTCTTTTCATGAATCATCTCCTGTGGCCGCGACGGCGCAGCAAGATCCACTACGCATGTGTATTATCATCTGAAAATGCAGTTAACAGATGAGTCTGAACCATGATCAATTGATCACCATTGCCGCAGTTAGCACATCTCCACATGACCCGATCTGAGTTATCTGAACAATGCACGTGTGCAGACATCAATATCCATCCATGGAAACGAAATCAGTTCTGACTCCATCAACATCTGCTAAATCTTGCTAGTCTAAGTTCTGTTCATACTAAATTGATGGGACCTTTTACAAGTAGAAAAATAGTACTACGTTCTCACGCAGTGTACGTCAAATTGTTGAGACCGCAGGTGTTTATTCAGGCAGTGCCGCAGCAGCAGTGCACATCAAATTTCAATAAAAAAAAATCAATTTGGTTTAAATTTATTACTGTATTTCTCTAATAATAAAATCCTTGACATATATTAGTGTGTTTCTCTCCATACAATACATGGGTATGTAGAGGAAAGTGAGTAGGTGGATGAGGACCAAATCATGAAAAGTTTGCACCCTAAAAAGGTGGGGCCGTACCATCTGCCGGGTGCGATCACGGTTTCTCAACCCTCCAACTGGGTCTGACACCAATATTGTCTATGTCTTAGAATTTCAAAAAACTCGGTGCAAAAAATATGGAGAAAGAGTACATTTTTTTCAAAAAAGGGTTAACGGCCCAGGGCCTCTGCATCAATCGATGCACATGGCCGTTATTTCCTCTATTTAAGGCACATAGTATACGTCTTCTCATGTTGCACACATTGCCTCATCAAAAAACTCAATGTGAGGAAATATTAGGAAAAATCAGATAAGGGAAAAGAGTACAATCCACCCAACATTAGGTTAAGTACTCGATCATCTCGATCGAGATTCACATATGGGGGTGTGAAGAATCTAGCCCTTAGTCTTTGGTATAATACTCATGAAATTCCATCTACAAACCTTACACCCCTCATAATAATACAACAGAAACATTGTTGGGTCCATGTTTACATATATATTATTACAAATTAAAAGTGAATAAAATGTTCAATGTCTTCCTCCTGCAACTGAGAAAACTCTGGTACAAGCTTACACAAACATATTAATTAGTAGTAGAAAGATAAGACTATAAGCCATACTGGCTGAACAACCTACTTATATTACTCCTATAGTTTCTCGGCGTATAATGCTCATTATATATAGTCAACATCTCCATCCATCACGTATGTGATGTAGTGGTTGATGGTCGATGGTTCAACTCCTCCAGTAGTGTATGGTTCCTCGTAGATGCTCTCCTCCTCCTCCTCCTCCTCCTCCTCCTCCAGATAGTTCTTCTAATTATCTTCCTCGCGGTTCTCAGAACCTAAGAAAAAGTGTGAGGAGTAGACAGGAATGAGTACAACATACTCACAAGTTCAGATATGAGACAATTTTTTTTGGAATGCCTTAGCTACCGCCGAGACCATAGGTAAAAATTTGATCCAAGTTTGTTAATCGTTTTTAAAAAATTCTAGTTTTATTCTTGAAAACTATGTTTGTCATGTTTCAGGAGTTGACTAGAACCTTCCTGTGATTCCTTTCCCAGTGTGTTCGCAGTTCCTTCTCTGAATAAGGAGTAACAAGCCGCAATAATTTACACTCTGTAGAGGTGTATTACTTTACCGAGAGATGAACCTTAGCGTTCATGCTAGGTCTATAACCCGTAATGCTCCTTGAGCAAGTTGTCTAGTCTAAGGTCTCTAAACTATTCATTGTAATTTTCCGCGACCTCGTATATCTGACCAAATCGCAATGCCGGTGATCGTGTACTACTTCTCACCACCCAACATTACCACTCCCGAGACGCATAGGCACCGACAAACCCCGCGGGATTGGGAAGTTCGCCCGTTTCCACGCACTGGCCCTCTGACCCTCTAGTCCTTTCCGTCCTAGGATATGTGAAAGGAAGGATGTCCAACTAAGATTCACGCTACCCATACAAGCCCTGTGCTAAATGCTATCCGCAAAGAATCTATGCATGCCGACAGTTGTTATTTATCCTATCTGAGTATACCTGCTACGATGGAACCTCCACCATTCCATGGTTCAACCACCCACCATATAGTCAATTAGGGAAATACCGCTTTCATTTTAATGCAGGTCACAACTCGATATATATAGTATTCAATAATTTGATAAAGACACTTGAAAACAGTCATGAGCAAAAATGAACTTGTCTAGTGATAGCAAGATAGTGCATTTAAAGGCTTCAGTTGGTGTTCAACTCTTGGTTTCAAAAATCATCACCATAATCCGGTAAGGAACTATGTTTGATTGCAATATGCTATTATGCATTGACATGCAATACTTTGTTGGTGATTTGATCTCCCCATACTTTTAAGTTTTTTTACTTAATTAGGCCAATCATGATTTAAGGTTTATATGAATTAAACCATGTATCTTTAATTAAGGTAATAATATCTTCAGTATTCCTTTTAATTGACCAAAATTTGGTTTAATACATTTAGACATGAAATTATAATTTTCTTAGAATTTTTTACTTCTGAAGTAATCATTTGGAAAATGCTTTAATGATTATTTGAATTTCTTTTATTGGATTTAACCTTTTAAGATATTTTGGCTCCACAATAATTATCTAAAAATAAAATAAAAATCAGTTTAGGTTATTTTCCAACTCCCTAAAATTCTTTACTCAATGTATAGTATTTTTTTAATAATTCTCTAAAAGAAAAGTCGATATCTCTATTTGGGTTGGTCTGGGCCTCAACCGGCCCAACCCCGCCCAACTTGGGCTTGTTTCGGTTGGACCTAACAAGAGATACGGCCCAACCGTCCCAGTGAGGCAGTGACTATAGACTTGCATGTTTACTCTCAAATTCCCACATGAGTTCTGTCTATATTTTCTAAAAACAAATGGTTCTCATGTGTCCACTGAGTTTAACTAGGGAAACCCATGAATTGGGTGTGGTCTTATAGTTTGCAATCCGACTCGTTCAAACCTGCACGAATTACTGAGCACATTTTCTTGCCTCTAAACACCTTACGAAATCACTACATCTCTGGGCAAGTCTACTCCGCCATAGAAAATATAGATCTATTTCTGTTCTGGCCATAATAATTTCTAAAGCGGATTATGCTGTCATGTACCTATTTTGATTTACAGGATGTTTCATCCCAACTTCTGGTAGTCCAGATAATCTCATTTGTTTTTACACAGCGTGCTTGGACATGTCTACTGCACGCTAAAACAAATGTCAGACTAAAATTCTACCTACATCACGTGGAAATAATTTCCGAGCGCACTGCTGTAGCTGAAAATTCTGACGAAATTCTTCATTGCAGGATTCTTATTTAACCTTGGCCGTGAACCGAATGAGCTGAAATTTTCGCTCAAGCTGTATCTGCTGAGAAACGATGTTTACATTGTGTAGCCTCTACCCCTATACAGAACCAGTTTGAGTAGCTGGCTAAGTCCACTTGACTTGGTTTGTTAACAATTAGGAGCTTATTATTGTACATCAGGTTCCATCATCCTTCCTTTGACTGGTGGCTCTGCCCTCCTTGAGTGCCCATGCGGCGTCATCGCCCTAAATTGACTAATCAGAGCATCCCATGTCACCTGACCAATCAGATCGCCATCTCAGTTTCTTGTCTACCAAGTTCCTTAGGAGCGAGGCATGGACCATACTCATTGGCATCCATCTCTCTATATATATCGTGACCATCTCAAACATAGTCATCCACAGCCAGTCCCCCTTTGCAGTTTGCACTGCCAACGAACCACTTCTTGAGAGGGAAATGGTTGTGATGAGTGCAGCTTCAGTGGCGTGGAGCTTGGTATGCGGCACCCTGGGTGTGGTGCTTCTGTGGCAGGCTGGCCGGCTTCTAGACCGACTGTGGTGGCACCCACGGTGGCTGGAGCGGGCCTTGCGCGCCCAGGGTCTCGGCGGCACGTCCCACCGCTTCCTCATCGGCGACGTCAACGACTACGGGCGGCGGAACAAGGAGGCGCGGTCAAGGTCGATCCCGCTGCGTTGCCACGACATAGTCCCCCACGTCGCGCCGCTCCTCCAAGACATTGTCCGGGAGCACGGCGATGTGTGTATGTCTTGGTATGGTCCGTACCCCAAGGTGACCATCAGCGACCCTGATCTTGCGAAGCAGGTGATGTCCAACAAGCTGGGCCACTTGGAGAAGCTCCAGTTTCCGGCATTGTCCAGGTTGCTCGCCGGAGGCGTGGCGACATATGAGGGCGAGAAATGGGTCATGCATAGGCGGATCCTCAACCCCGCATTCCACCTCGAGAAGCTCAAGGTATATATATATACTGCAATTGTTTCACATCAAGTGCCTGCAAGAATTGTGTGTGTGTTTAACATATATAATAAGGTCTGGTTCATTCATCCACGATCTGATCGTGTGATTTAATTTGCAGCTCATGCTGCCAGCGTTTTCTACATGCTGTGAAGAGCTTGTGAGTAGATGGGTGGGATTCCTTGGCTCTGAGGATGGTACCTGTGAGGTGGATGTCTGCCCAGAGCTCCAAAGACTCACCGGAGATGTCATTTCTCGCACCGCGTTCGGCAGTAACTACCTTGAAGGTAACAGGATTTTCCAGCTGCAGTCCGAGCAAGCTGAGCTCCTCCTGGCCAGGATTAAGAAGATTATCATTCCCGGTTACTTGTGAGTCACCACATCCTACTAATTAAACTAGTACATTATTTCCTGCTTATGTATTCTTTCAATAAAGTGTGTATACTACTCCACACCATAATTCAATCGGTTCTTTTCTTTTCTGGTTAATTTGGTTCATGACCTCAAGTTCCAAGGTTGAAACTACGCAAAATACATACCAATTAATATATCTTATCCATGTACTAATTTCAGGTCGTTGCCCACGAAAAACAACAGAAGAATGAAAGAAATTAATAACGAGATTGAATCCATTCTACTCGGCCTAATTGGGAAAAGAATGCAAGCTATGCAAGAAGGAGAAAATACAGAAGATGACTTGCTCGGCTTGATGCTTGAGTCGAACATGAGAGACATTAATGAGAATGGCCAATCCATATCTGGGATGACCATTAACGAGGTCGTGGAGGAATGCAAGTTGTTCTATTTTGCAGGATCGGAAACGACATCGATATTGCTCACATGGACAATGATCCTACTAAGTATGCATTCGGAGTGGCAGGACCGTGCAAGGGAGGAGGTCCTTGGCCTATTTGGAAAGAACAAAGTTGTGTATGAAGGCTTTAGCCAACTCAAAACCGTGAGTATTTGTTTTCTTTACAACTTAATTTCTTGCAACAACGAAAGATCCAATTGGGTATCTAACATCTAGCAAATCTATTGTGCAGGTGACCATGATTCTGTATGAGGTACTTCGGTTGTACCCACCGGCTGTCGCCTTCATCCGAAAAACATACAAGGAGATAGAGATTGGGGGCATCACATATCCCGCTGGTGTGCTCATCGAGCTTCCCGTACTGTTAATGCACCATGATCCACAAATATGGGGAGACGACGTGCATGAGTTCAAACCGGAGAGGTTTGTCGATGGGATATCCAAGGCATCCAAGAATACCGGTGCCTTCCTACCATTTGGTTGGGGGCCACGGATCTGTATCGGCCAACAGTTTGCGTTGCTTGAAGCCAAGATGACGATGTGCATGATCCTTCAACATTTTGAGTTCGAGCTCGCAGAGTCATACACGCACGTACTGGATAATAGGAAACTGTTGCATCCGGTGCATGGTGCACAAATTAAGGCCAGGGCAATTTAATCAACACGCACGGATGAATAGATGTTGTTTGCTACTCCCATTTACGTACCAGCTAATAAGGCAATGAAATTCCGACGGCCTTTTTCCTGTTATGTGGCCGTGAACCGTTTAGTTCAACTAGATGGAGACTGACCGTCCTAAATGTGTCACGTGCTGCCACTTTACCTCATATATTTTGTTTTGCACCAAGACTCTTATATAAATTAGCCGCACAAATTCTCTCTTTAGTCCAACCTGTGCATTTGTCACATCCTCTCTGAGTTTATTTTTCGCATGACATGCCAATAATGTAATTACGGATTGAGATTGCTGTTTCAGTCTCTGCCTCGCAATGGGCACGATCATGTCTGTATTTGATCGATATATGCATACAATTTTCTGGGAAAAAGCCGATGCATGTTTTGGGCCGTGGGCTCTAGCAGCAGGGAGGCCCACGAGAGGAGACGAACGGGTTTGAGTTAAGAGAGAATAGTCAAAATACCACTAGTGAAAACAAAAATAGCCAAAATACCACTAGTAAAAACCAAAGTGTCAAAATAGCACTCAACTTTGCGAAAAGTCATATTGTAGCTAGTCCTACATGTAGGACCTTTTTTTTTTCGAAATCAACAGTTTGAAGTTTCAAAAATTTCCAAGATAAATCATAGAGGTTGACAATGACATACTCTATTGTACTGCAAATTTTCAACTCCAAATTTTAAGTATTTCGGCCTACACAAAAAAATAAATTCTGACAAATCTGATTTTTTTTTCGAAATTCATACTGTTCACCATCTCAGAGGTAGATTTTGTCATTTTGACAGTACCCAAAATACAAAATATTGCGCATTGATTTTTTTTGCACACTGTTAGAAGTAATCATTATCTACATCTACGATTATGTCCATATTTTTTTGAAAACTTAAAGTATCTTTTTTAATTTTTTCGAAAAACGGGCTACATTAGTCCGTCCTTATAGCCGTGAAGGGAGGATGCATTTTTCAAACATTTGTACTGTTCACCACCTCAGATTGGACGGTTAAATTTTTCGCCATTTAAAAAAAAGTGGGCTGATTGTGGGCCGAATTTTTGTCAGCTGGCGTATAGCTGCCAAGCTTATCCTCCCAAGATCTACCCCTTGTGGTTCTCCAAAATAAGGAACGCACGAGACGATACGACGGGAGATGATGGAGAGGGAATCTCTTGGTAATTAAGGTAACGTGGACGTAGGAGGAGGCTGGAAAATCGGCTAGTGGGGTTCTTCTATTTAGATCGAGAAGATTTCCGATTTTTTTCTCTTCATTCTTTTCGGTCGCTGACAGTTAGAGGCCCGCGTCTCCACGCCACTGGTCAAGACTAAACAATGGCGCGCGCTTCCGCGTGCCACTAACGTAACGCGTAACAGTGGCGCGTGCTCCGCGTGCCACCGGTACCAGTTAGCAGTCATTAAAGGCGAAATCAACACACCAATGCTAGGCTTTTTCTTACTAGTGCCAGCGCCAACGAGCGACACTCGGGTGACGGCGCTGCGAGGTCAATTCCTTCTATTTGGTGTAATGGTAACATGTATGTTGTATAAAAGATTGTTTTGGCCAGCTTTGTTACTCTCTCTCTCTCTCTCTCTCTCTCTCTCTCTCTATATATATATATATATATATATATCCCTTTCTCATTTTGAAGAAAACTCATATCGTTTTATGCTTTACGTGGTACTCCTACATTCACGTAGAAGCTATTTTCCAAAATAGATAAAAATGGATTTTTTATTAGTTAAAAATATGGGTGACAGACGGACATAGGAAAATGCATGGATCAACCATGGTGTATTGCACACACGTGCAAAATTTCATTTCAAATAATTTGTATTCTAAGCAACACAAAAATGATAAAAATGTAATCTGAGTATGCATATTTTCATGATCTAATTTTTTAATGATATTTTGTATTTTTTGGTAGCCCATAATACGAATAATTTTTCATTGTGATTTTGAGAGGTTGTAGACTATATCATTGAGTATGTCCAAAATTATTTTGAGAATGGAAATATAATTTTTTTAATATTTTAAAATGGCGAGAGCACTTGAGCTCGACAGCCAAATATACTTTCTGGATACCAAACATAGGGTTACATTACTTGTTTAAAAAATGCAAATAGGCCCGTGAGCATGCATAGCTGCAAACCAAGGTACGACAATGAGTTTTCCAATCTTCCCCTGACCTCACATCTGGTTGGGACCGTTGCCGCATTCTGTTTCACATCTTATGCTTCAATTGGGGTGCGTACACCATCCATCGAATTATTGAGTTTTCATTCTGTATTGTTTGTCGAAATATAACCATGCATGCAACTTAATTATGGCCATGCTGCATGGTCCTAACGTGCATGCGCATGCAAGATGCTGCCGTTAAAATCGATCAATGTTAAGCTCACCGGAGAAGGTTGTCATCATGCTGATCCAGGACCAGCTCCAGCATCAGGATTGAACTGTGCCAGGTTATCTCAATTATCGTTGTGTCCATATATATCCCCATAAAATGAAATGATGACAAGATACCGATGCGAAACAAATGAAAGGATGAAACGATACATTAAGCTTTTTTATTGTGAAAATGAACCAATGCGCAACAAATGAAGAACATGCATGCAGGTCATACTTCACTCTTCCACGGAGTCCTCGCGGGAGGCGCCCTCGCGAGAGGCGCCCTAACGATGGGGCATGTATTCTCTTATAAAGTCGACCAAAGCGACACGGTTATTTGCAAACGACTACCCATTGCCCACCCACAGATGGTGACGGAGCCGTGTATGATGGGCGACATCAACCGTGTGCGACTGCCTGTAAAATCGCATATTTGCATGCATATTATTTCTATATTTTTTTCATCCGCCTGCAGCGTATGGATCCTACTTCTTTTTGCCTCCGGCGCCAATTTGTCCCAGCACTTTGAACAAAACTCATATCGCTTTACGTAGTACATTCATGCAGAAGCTATAGTCCAAAATAAGATAAAAATGAAATTTTTATAATTAAAATATGGGTGACAGACAGACATAGAAAAATGCATGGATCAACCATGCATGCTTGCAGGTTTCTTATTGTGAAATTAAACCAATGCGATACAAATGAAGAACAGGCATGCATGCATGCATGGCTGATGAATCAAAGTAGTGTTTTGTTGCTTGCGGTGAGCAGCACCCTGACGAGGCTGTCAAGGTTGGCGAGGGACCTGCCAGCAGGCTGCGCGGTTGCACGGACACTCATCTCCTCCCACTCGGCAGCCCTACGCCTCAACTCCCTCCCAGCTCCCTCGCCTCCCATCACCTCCCTTATCCTAGCCTCCACCTCGTGGCGGCGCACGTCGTCGCCGACCTCCATCCCGACGCCCCACTCGACGCAGGCGTAGCGGGCGTTGGTCTGCTGCTCGGCGAAGAAGGGCCAGCAGAGCATGGGCACACCGGCGCTGATGGCCACCAGGGCGGAGTTCCACCCGCAGTGCGTGAGAAAGACGCCGACGGCCCGATGCCGCAGCACCGCCTCCTGCTCGCACCAGCTGGTGAGAAGGCACCGCCCCTTGGTCGCCTCCAGGAACTCGGGAGGAGGCCGCACGGCGGCGTCGTCCACGTCGCCTCCCTTGGCGAGCAGGTCCTTCCTCACGATCCACAGGAAGTGGTGGCCGGAGTTGGCGAGGCCCCACGCGAATTCCACCAGCTCCTCGCTGGACATGGTGGTGATGCTCCCGAAGTTGACGTACACCACGGACCGGGCCTCCTTGCCGTCGAGCCACTCGAGGCAGGAGGTGTCCTCTTTCCAGAGGCTGGCGCGCATCGCGGCGAGCGGGCCATCTTCTTCGCGCTTGTCCGCGAGGAGGTTGAGCGGGCCAATGGTGTAGAGCCTGCAGGTGGGCGGGAGGATGGCGCGCATGGCGTTCAGCGCCGGCTGCTCGAGCTCGTCGACGGTGTTGACGATGACGGCGTCCGCGCGGCCCGCCTGTTCCGAGTGGTGCAGCAGGAAGTTGAGCATGATGTCGTCGCGGTCGGTGCTGCAGATGAAGGAGGGGAAGTCCCGGAGGCGCATGTGGCGGCTCATCCCTGGAGCCTGCGGCACCGGCGTGTCCAGGTACCCGTTGTGCAGCTGCGCTTCATCTGCAATACTCAGAATTAGTTACTGCAAACTCCACGTACGATCCAGGATGCATGCAGTCTACGAGGTACTAGGTACGTTACCTTTGAGGGGAGCGATGCTCTTCTCCATTAGGTACCGGAAGTTGCGGTAGCCCATGTAGCCGCAGGCGCTGGCGGTCCAGAAGAGCGCGCAGGGCACCCCGATCTCCGCCGCCGCGTCCACGCTGAAGCTCATCACGTTGTCCGCCACCACGCACGTCACCGGCGGCCCCCCGGCGTTGAGCTCCCCGAGCAGCCGCTTCAGGTGGGGAAGGCAGGTAGTCATGGTGGAGTAGCAGACGGATGGCACGTCCTGCGTGGCATCCGCGTCCGACGGGGGCAGGCCGTCGGGGATGGTGGCGAAGCGGAAGTCCGGGAGCCCCGCCACGGCTTCGGGGCCACGGGAGCGGATCAGGCGCCGGTGGTTGTACTCGGTGTTGACGAAGGTGATGTGGAAGCCCTTGCAGTGAAGGAGCTTGGCCAGCTTCAGCATCGGCGTCACGTGCCCCTGCGTCGGCAATGGCACGATCACCGCGTGAGGCTGCTTCATCACCATGTGTCGATAGATCGTCTACGTGTCTAGCTGCTTATATATATACACTTCAAGCCTCACCAGTTTTTGCAGACTAACTAATGCATTACCTTTCCATGCAAGGACTCCCAAGTCCCAAATCGGTTTGTGCTGCAGCCTGCAGCGACCTCTGCCAAAGAACTACTTCTATGACATAACATACTCGTATGGTTAGATAATATAATATGGAAAGGAAATTGGCACTGGATCCCGAGTTCATATGGTCCTGCCCGAATAAAAAAAATCGTCAAAATGGTAAGACATTTCAAAAAAATGACAAATTGAACATATATAAAAGTTTTACATACGTGCTAAGTTTCCATGCAAGCACTCCCACATCGGTTTGTACCGCAACGACCTGCCAAAGAACTACTTCTATGACATAACAGACTGGTATAGACCCATATAGTTCAATAATATAATATGCAACCGAAATTGCCAAAGCGAACGAAACAAAGAAATTAAAGATAGAAGTTGCTTCCATTAAACATCTCACGCGAATAAAACCGATGAAGCGACGAATCAATCGAATAATTGTAGATGCTTGTCAATTTGAACGCTTCTTATCTTCCCCTGCTGGTACTTATCTCTGCCATAGTTGATTCATCGGGGCAGCTACATGCACCTGTAACATTAGAAAAAATAATCAGGGGCATAAGAAAGTGAGCGGAGCGCTATCCCATACAACAATAATCAAAGTATTCGTTGATTAGGAAACTCTGCCATAGTTGATTCATCGTCTACCGTGGCTTACTAGTATTCGTTGCTTGTGATTGTGTTTGTCGCACATAGCCGCGTAGGGGATTTGAGGAGAGGTGGTGGTTAGGAATCTTTTTGAGAGAACTTGCCTGTGGCAAGATGGTTAGGTGGGTGGTTGTACCCCCAGCCCACCAGAGTTCAAACCCCAGGTTTGACGCTGGTGTTTCTCATTTAAGGCGGAATATTCTTCAGTGGGAGGCGACGTTCCCGTCGACAGCGAGGCGCCCGTGGTGACTTCGTCAATCTCAAGACTCGACCCGCCGGCTCAGTCTCTCGGAGGTGCTCATAGGGGTAGGGTGTGCGTGCGTGCGTTCATAGGGGTGAGTGTGTGCGCGTGTATATGAGCGCTTGCGTTGTACTGTGTTTCGCAAAAAAAAAGAGGTGGTGGTTAGGAAACTCGAGCGACCAACTAAGTACATGTGGAAGCTAAGAAGGCTGAACCGATCGATCATGTAATTAAACGGAAATTTAATTTTTTTTTTTTGCTCAGGTGTCTGATTTGCTAAGGTGGGTGGCTGCATGTCAGGGCACAAAGGGCGGTAACATGATAAGAATCGAACGGCTGTAAATACGGGATGATGTGGGTAGGCTGATTTCTGTAATATAATATGAGAGATATAGCTGAGTTACTGTACGACCTACTAACTCAATATATTGGTTGCAATAATATCTTATATTATATTAGGGAAAAAGGGAGTAACTTCTTACTGGAAATAAGTTGCTCTCTCTTTCGTTTTGTGCTCAATTTTATACTCCCTTGAATCATTTAGCTACACTGCATGTCAGATCGGACGATGTTTCGGACGGAATTGGACTATAAACTCAGAGAGAACTTGCCTGTGGCAAGATGGTTAGGTGGGTGGTTGTACCCCCAGCCCACCAGAGTTCAAACCCCAGGTTTGACGCTGGTGTTTCTCATTTAAGGCGGAATATTCTTCAGTGGGAGGCGACGTTCCCGTCGACAGCGAGGCGCCCGTGGTGACTTCGTCAATCTCAAGACTCGACCCGCCGGCTCAGTCTCTCGGAGGTGCTCATAGGGGTAGGGTGTGCGTGCGTGCGTTCATAGGGGTGAGTGTGTGCGCGTGTATATGAGCGCTTGCGTTGTACTGTGTTTCGCAAAAAAAAGACTATAAACTCAGAGTCTACACTTGTAGGTCAGAAAATATTTGGCTTTCGGCGCCATCTCTTATCGCCAGTTGGATATCGCCATGTCCGGCTCAGTGTAGACCATGAGGTAAACTCAGATCCCTTCTTTTGTCACCAAAAATTCATCAGATACCGTACGGTGGAGCCGTTACAGGGGAGGCTGCCGTTTGGACATTCACTCGACGACTGCAGTGACATGTCGTTGCATATCCTGTGTTACTTGTTCCTGCAACAAACAGATCCTATTTTAAAAAAAAACAAACAGATCCTATTATCCTATTGTACATGTGTTTAAAAAATCTTAGTACTTAGGTATTATCTCATTGTACATCCTATTTTAAGAATAGTATCCGACGTTTTGGGGCTTTCCTTGTTTACAATCCTACCAAGTCTCTTCGACGCGGTTCATCTCGAAGCTTTTAACTACAATGCGAAGATTTGAAGACATCTAATCCTAGTCGTTCTTCTTTTGCCTTTAAATCTCAACCACGCACCATATCTTGTTACCTGGATAGATTTTGTTAAATGTCCAGAAAGAGCACACATGAAACAACTAATGGATTTGATAGCATCAAATTAGAGAACATGCAACGCTATGAAGGTCTAATCGTCCTATAGGTGTGGACAATCCATGCATTAGTAAGTATAAAGATTTTATGGATCCTTGTTTCAGTTAGAAATGGCTGATTTTTGCACTTTAATTTTGTAACCGCTATATAGTGGGATAAAATGAACGTTCGTTGCATATGTTGCTAGGGATGACCAATTTAGTTATATATAGGATTCATGGCTAAGTTGCATAGCTCATATTTCTCCTCTCTTTGTACACCCAAACATGTAAACACCAAAAACTTCAAATTTATATATAATATCAATGGAAATTTTGGACATTACATTATAGCAACGTCGTTGCTTTATTTGTACACCACATTACACGACATATAGCACGTAAGATTCGTTCGAATAAGAAAATTGAAAAACAAGTAGTAGATAGATTAACACGCAAAAAGAATGTATTACATGCATTCAGTTGTCCCGTAGAGATGTGCAGGCAGCCGTGGTTTGGCTCGCAAAACAAGGGGTTCAGCTAGAGCAAGGCCAATTTTGCTCTCGTGGAGATTGATACTGTGAACGCCAGGCGGCATCATCCAAGTGAATCCCTGCAAGATCCTTGCAATCAACATCACTGTGACCGAGGTACCAAGTGAGATCCCCGGACAACCCCTCCTACCAGTGCTAAATGAAATGAATCGCAGCCCTGGCTCGCTGAGAAGTACATTTGCTGTGTTCAGATGCCTCTCTGGCCGAAACTCCAGTGGCTCGACCCAGATCTTGGGTTGCGACCAAGTCCATACCGGCTTAATAGGACATGGCTACCCTTAGGTATGGTGTAGCCTGCCACTATGGTGTCTGCCATGGCTACATGTGGTGGGTTAAAAGCATGGTATGGGTGTATGCGGAAGGCCTCCCGGATACATGATTTGAGATAGTTTAGCCGAGGAATGTCAGACTCCTCGACTAGTCTATCTTTACCGACAACCATGTCGAGTTCATCAATTGCTTTTTGCATGACCTCCGGCCTGTTGATCATCTCAGCGAGTGCCCACTCAACAGCGTTGGATGGGTTGTCAATTATTGCAAACATAATTTCCTACAAAAACTCATTGTTAGAACAAAATACAATGCAAATAGTCTTGTAATGTAGTATCAACTAAAAAGAAACCTTTTTTTTCCATAGAGATTGAGGCTAACTACTAACCGCTGTTTGTGCTCTTATATCTTCTAGTGACAACAATGGTTGTCCTTTCGCATCTTCAAGATAAACCATGACGTCCAAAAAGTCTTTGGCCTCTTTCTTCTCAGCACGGTTCTCAAGTGAAATGGACCTCTCACGGATCCTCTCCTCTATGATGGGATCATGCAACCTATTGAGTGTTCTCATGACATCCTTGGAAACCATCTCATGACCATCCAAGTCGAGGCCTTGCAAGGCCGGGAAATAGTCCGAGACACAAAAGCTATATACATGGTTGAGGAGTGTAAAAAGCGTGCCAACATGAGCCACCTCATCATGCCCAGGACCGCTTGTCGACGAAGCCGGTAGGTTGCCGAAGTATCGCTTACCGAAGACAAGCCTTCTTATCATGTCACCACAGAAATGCCGTGCTATATGTCGCACGTCGACAATGGCGGCCTTGGAGCCGCAGCAAGTTTTGTTAATGTACCTTACAAGATGGTCGTACTCCTCCTCCCGGAGGTGCTGGACCTTTTGCTCCATGGATGGGGCGAGGACCTCAGAGGTGAGGACCCGCCTCATCTTCTTCCATTGCTCTCCGTGTGGTGTCAAGATTGAGCCCTTGTACCCGAAGCTAAATGAGCCCGAGGCGAACGTGGTGGGACGGGAGGCGAAAACATCATCCTTCCTTCGCAACACCTCGCACGCTATCTCCGGACACGCCACGGCAATGACATGGGTCGCTCCGAAACGAAGGCACAGGATGTCTGTGTTCATTTCCTCTAGCAGACGATGGATCCACCGGAATACAGCCGGCTTGTTCATAATCATCTGGTGCATATTACCGACCAAGGGAAGCGCGGCCGGCCCCGGGGGGAGCTGCCTTGACACGGCTTTTTTATTTTTCATCGTGAAAAACAGCAGTAAGGTTGCCATCATAACCAGCGTAGCAAGACCTAGACCTGAACAAGACGCTATGCTACGCGTCTCTATTGTGGCTAGGCTCATGTTGCTGACTTTTGCAAGTAGGATAGGTAGCATGTTTGCTGGGAGGAAGGTCGAGATGTTTCTTTCAAGCGTTGTGTGTGCTGCAAGACACTACTGATGCATCGCTCACTTGTGCTCCAAGGGTATTTATAGGCCAGGCATCTGGCTAGGCTCCTGCAACTACAAACGCACACCTCACTTTTTTTTTTTGAGGTTTAAAGGTAGTCGTTCTGCCATTCGATTAGAAGAGAAGAATAATGTTTTTACACTGTCGCCCCGAAAGGCAGAGCCCTAAGACCACAAAAGAGGTCAAAAAAAGTAGCCGCTACTCCATCTAGGGCACCCGGTCTCCCGGGTCATCTGTGTGGGCGAAAGCTCGCAAAGCGATCTCCTCGCGGATGAGACACCACATCTCCCAAAGGCAGCGCCACGTTGGTGAAAATTCTTCTGTTCCTCTCCTTCCAAACTCCCCAGATGATGTAGCAAATAATGCCACTCGCCACCTTCTTCTCTTTTTTCTCCATTGTCTGGATGTACTGGTTCCACCAAGCGTCAAAAGGATGCAAAGTGGTGGCTGTAGGTGGGGGCTGCGCCAAAGCGAGGATCACCGAATCTCGCACGGCCGCCGTGAAGGAGCACTCATGACACAAATGTTGCACTGTCTCATGATGGATGTGGCAAAGCTTGCATATGGGGGAGTGCGGTCAGCCCCGCCTTGCCAAATTGTCGCTCGTCCTAATTTTCTCATGTGCCACCACCCAAGCAAAAAACTTGCACTTGGGTTTAGTCGTGTGCATTCCAAATCTTCTTGGACTCAAAAGGGGGATGGCATCCGTCGAACTGACAGCAGTAAGCGGAGGCGGCCGTGTATACTCCATAGGTTGTCCAGCGGACACCTCACGTTTAAGATGTTTTTCGGTCTTCTTTCTTGAATAAGTGCAGTTACCGTATAAAAAGCTAAATAGTGGAAAATAGATGCTATTTCCCTGGTCGAAAAACCTCGGTCAAATTGATTGTAATCGTTATTCTCGAGATCAATCCCTATGTTTCAAATGTACGGGTACTACGCACGTAGGTCGTGCCCCTTTTCATTTTAGCCCCTGGAAAATTTTGAAGTCAACCCGTGGTCCTTGTTTCCACGTGAGCCCAAAACGCCAACCCTTCGTCATTTTTCCCACTACCGCACAACAAGAAGTACGCGCTAGAGTTTGCCCCCGTTGATCTCCAGTGAGTTACGTCGCCTCGGTTATCCGGCAGGTGGAACGGAACGGCCGTTGCGCGAAATTGGGGGGTCAGGCATGGAGGAAGTCCGGCGCGGCGAGATCAGGGAGCTGCGTGAAGAGGAAGTCCGGCGAGCTCTCAGGAGCTCCTGGCGGCCCGAAATGGGTTGCAAACTATTTCTTGATTGTTAGATATGGTGGGGAGTGCTGATCTGGAGATTGTTCTTTTTTTGCGTTTTCTTGGCGTTGTACGGGCTGGAACTGTCATGGAAAAGGGCATCACAAATCTAAGGATCCAATCATTGTCTTTGCCCTCTTTCAGTTGATTCTCTTCAGAGGTCAACAGTTTTTCTTCCTTGTCCGGTTACACACTGTTTCTTGATTCATCAAGTTCTGAACTAATTGATGATTCAGGTCGAACTCGCAGTTTTGCTGATCCAGAGGTAAAACCGGGTGTGGTGTGTCCTGCGGGTTTGATTCAAACTTGAAGTACTGCAAGTCTGCAATGACATGATGAATCCGCAAGGTCCGTACGTGGGGAGAAGGGGGACGATAGCGAGGTCCCCATCTTCCAAGAAGAGCTCCACGAAGGTGACCCGTTCAGCCATGTCGATGAAATTCATACTTACTGTAGACATCTAGCTGCCCTAGATTACGTGGTATGGTTCTGTTTCTGCTCAAATGCGGCCTCTGAATTTACTGAAACTTAGTGTAGCATTCGAAGGAACGTTTGGCAGTGGTCTGGCTACTTTCGTTGCATCGCTCCCAGGTCGTTTGAGGCTAGCTAGTTACTTGCATCTACACTAATGGAGAGGTTCTTATTACCACGAACTATTGGATGAGTATGCAGCAATATCCGTGGAAGTTCTGGTGACTGAAAAATAGGGAGTATCATGAAAATCTACTAGTCAAATCACAGTAGTCCTAGATTGTAAGCAAATACTACTGGCAAAGTAAAGTGGAAATATTAAATTATCTGAACATCTTCCGTTGATGCAGTGAAATGATTTTTTTAGTACCATGCGGGGTCACATCTTGAAGAACTCAATTTGCTTTCGTTGCTGCTATCTTGCAGATGGAAATGGTTCAAGACAAGTAAAATGAGACTTGGTGCTGATGCTAGTTTTCCCCCTAGCTCAGTGATGGAGCAAAAAGGAAAAATGATGTGTCGCTGTGCATCTTCATAATGTAAAATGAAGGGTACACTACGGGAAATCCACAAAACGCCGACGGCCAGGACATACGCCGACGGCCAAATGTCGGGGCCGTCGGCGTAGACCCCGACCAGGCCAACCGAGATCTTTTTTTCTTTTTTTAGCTACGCCGACGGCAATTCGGCCTCGAGGTTTTGGCCGTCGGCGTAGATTTTTGCCGTCGGCGTATACTTTTTCAATTTTCTACATTTGATACGCCGACGGCAGCCGTCGGCGTATACTTTTTCAATTTTTTACATTTGATACGCGACGGCAATGTTTGCCATACCAAGGCACCCCTATGTTTTTCTAATTGACATAGACATCTTTTTTCAAATTTCGATTAACGGAATTAAAGATATGAATTATTCCATATTAAATGTAAAAAGGAAATAAAAGTAAAAATAATTTTATTTTTTCATTTATTAAAAATATATACTATTTTACAATCATTGTTACTTATTCAAATGAATTTTCTAAATTTAAACAATGAAAAAGTGTAACATCCTAAATCAGGGGTTAACATGATTGATATGATATAAGGATCAGTAAGTTCTCATTTCTCATTTGAAAGCTAACAATGAAGGAACTCAAAGGTTAAGCGTGCTTGGGCTGGAGCAATTTGAGGATGGGTGACCGAACGGGAACTTTGACCAGCGTAAGTACTTTGATCTATGATTAAATGTGTAATTAGAGATTTAGTATGTAGCTGAGTTAGAAATTTCGAAATAGAAAAAAAAGTTCAAAAAAAAGTTCAAAAAATTCAAAAAAAATAAAAAAAATGCATTCATACGCCGACGGCATTGCCGTCGGCTTATGAGGGCGTACGCCGACGGCAACGGATACGCCGACGGCAGAGTGGCTACGCCGACGGCCATACGCCGACGGCCGCCGGCGTATTGTGCGTTTCCCGTAGTGGTAGTTTGTAGTTGTAACAACACAGCAGTGAAGTCACTTTTGACCACAACTGGTATGTACACTATATGACCAAACCTATCTTTCTATTATATCCGCGATGTGAATGGCGGGAAGAACTTTCAAATGCTGTACGACGGCTAGGTCGTTGGCGAGGTCATCCCCGTCTATCGCCTGGAGACTGCAGTCAGAACAGTCTCACGGGAGATGACAGGTGGATCGTCATCGAGGTCGCTAGCTCCTGGTTATTTGACGATGCACTGCATAAAACATAGGTCATCAACAACTCAAAACACATAGAAGTTTTCTGAAATGTAATTTGGTTTGGTAGTTAGAGTTGTTGAAAAGAGGAACTCAAGATCTTCTTTGTTTAGAGAAAGCTCATTAGTTTTTTCTCAAGGGCTGCAGCATACTTTTAATGGAATTTCGGGTTTAAAATAAAACTTTATATCTTAATGAAATGGAAATTATAATCCTCAATTTTATAAACAAAAACAATTTGTTAGTATCGATTATGATTAAGTTATGTGTTGTGCTAACGAGTACCTAACATGGTAAAAGGTTGCACCGCACCTTATTTGTTCACGGTACCAATATTTTACCGGATTTTAATCTGCCGAGGCACAACCTCCGAATTCCTTCAATAGATCGTGCGGTTAATGATGTGCCGAGGCAAAAGAAACACCACGCGTTCGCTTTTCCCAAATATCCCTGGCTGCTTTGAAGCGTCATCTTAGTGCAACCGCGACCTTAGGCGCCACCTTAGCAGTAAATTGTGGACACTTACTCAGATCTACCAAGTAGGTGTTTAACTTCTAGAAGAGAACTCCCAAGTGGGAGAGATACTACTTTCAAAGAGTAAATGGGTCACAAATTACTTGGATCTACAAAATTTGTACTGAATGTGAGCAAGAAAACTCCATACACAAAGAGAGACGGAGTACCGACGAGTAATAACGTATATGTGCAACCAAGACCTATCCTTGCATTTACACAATCGTAGCGGATTTCTATGTCATATAAATTTCATCTTATGTCGGAAGATAAGAAGATCGTCAGAGAATATGGAGTAGAATTAGGCCCCGTTTGGGAGCTCTGTATTTTTGAAGTATTCCATAAATTCTTTGGTTTCCAGAAATGCTGAAGTATGAAATACTTGAGGTGTTTGGGTTAAACTGTAGTTTTATATACTTCACTATTTAGGAAACTACACTATTTCTAAAGTATTGATTCGCTAGGCATAGGAATATTATGGTTTCTAAATACCTTGATTTAAAAAATACTTATAGGCAAACTAAGCCTTAATAGTTTTACTAATGTATTTTTTTTATGTTTCTATGATTCGTATCTTCAGGATACTCTCAAAGAGCTTACTTCCCTCTCCAAGGGGCTCTAACAGTGCAGAAAGGCGCATCACGCTGGGGCGTGGATCGTGTCAGAGAGGCCAAAACGACCTCTGGTCACTGACGCATGATACCGAGAGACCTAAGAGCATCTCCAACCGGGGACCCCAAACCTCTCCCAAAAGTCCGGGCGGACAGCCCGGACATGAGAGAGAGTAAAATATTGCACCCAACCATTGTCCCCAAACACTCCCCATACGCCCGGGCTGTCCGGCAATCCCCAAACACAAGGCATATGTGAGGAGAGTTTTGTATAGGATTAGCCCGTCCCGACACGCCCGGCGGACAGCTTGCACCACTTTTTTGCTTTCTTTTCCTTTCTTTTGTCCTTCATTTATTCTTCTCTCTTCTTTTTCACCAATCACATGCAAATGACCCCACATTTTAAGGAGAATTTGAGGTACATGGTTGGAGGAGACCAGTTTTAGGGGCGGTCTAGTCACTGTTCGTGGACACGCCCGGACGTATCCACGGATAGTTTGGGGGCCAATTTTGACCATTGTGGTTGGAGATGCTCTAAGGGCCTAGAAAACAATGCCGCACAATCATTTTGGTGCGCGTCGTGCTCTCGTGCCGAGTTTAATATCATCAGGTCCTAATGTGGCCGCATGTTCTACCAAGCTCGTTATTACACTAGTGGAAAACGAGCCATCGGTTCAGCCCTTTAGTCCCGGTTCCATTACGAACCCGGACTAATGGTGGCACTAGTCCCGGTTCAAATGGCTAGGAAGCCAGCCAGCTCCAGTCCCGGTTCGAACGGGACCTTTAGTCCCGGTTCGTGATACGAACCGGTACTAAAGGTATCCCTAGATCATCTTCCACCCCGAGCCAGCCAGCTCAATTTTTTCAGCTCGAGTTCATCTCCATTTTCTCCTCCGTTTTCTCTCCCAAGGTCGAGTTCGTCTATCCAAGGGTTAGCAACTTCATCCTTTTTCCGGCGTTGCTACTTTAGCTCATTTCAATGCTAGTTTAGCTCATTTAGCTCATTTCATTTTCCTAGTGCTAGCCAGGTGTTTGATGAAATGACTAAGTTAGGGATTTCATTTGTTTTATATGCAATTTGAGCTCAAACTAAATTATGATTTGTGGGTTTTAGTGTCGTCCCGTCCCCGTCCTCACCGCCGTCGATCGCCAGCGCCATCCCGTCACCGGCACCACCTCGGTGAGCCTCTTGCTTTTATCTTTTATTTAAAACAATCTTACTTGTATGATTTAGATGCATAGTTATTACTTGTATAATTTTCTTACTTGTATGATTGCTTTTATATGTATAGTGCCATGGTTTTGATATCCGTCCCTGTCGGCACTCGTCCGGTCTATGATTCGGATGTGGTATACTTTTATAACTATTTGTTTCATTTCGTGTTTATGACAATTATGCCGACCAACTTGACATAGATATATTTTTATCTAGGAGGTAGTTGAATCGAAATTTCAACCGACCCTATTGTCAAGTTTTTTGAAAAAGAAAACAATGATTTGAAAGCAAAATTGAAAAGAAGTGAAGATCTTCGTCTCCAATGCTTAGAAGAGAAGATGAAATTGGAGTTCAAGCTTGTCGACGTCATCGATGATCACGAGATCAAGATGGATGCAATGCGCTTGAAGATTAAAATGATTAGAAAATATGCCTTTAACCAAGAGGCTTGGTATCATTATGCTGTTGGTTCAATAATTAGCTTAGTTGCGATTTTGATCGCATTTTTTTGTTGGATTTAAATTCTTTAGATAGTTGTATGCTAGTTTCAATTAATGTATGTTTTATGAGAACTATGTATTACATTTGATCACTACTCTACTTTGCTTTTAATGTGATGAACTTGTATTAATTAATTTGGTCACGTATCTATTCATGATGTAGTGTAATAATTTTTGATATACTTATATAATGCAAATGAACCGACAATGGATGTACGGTGACCGACGCAGTTCCGAGTTCATTAGTGGCATGCGCAATTTTCTCCACGTGGCTGAGGCAAACAAGAGGTCGAATGGTTTTATTTGTTGTCCATGTAGTGCCTGTAAAAATACGATGGATTACTCTACCTCAAAAACCCTTCACGTCCACCTGTTGCAGTCCGGTTTCATGCCCGGCTGTAATTGTTGGACCAAGCACGGAGAAAGAGGGGTTATACTGAAAGACAATGAAGAAGAAGAGGATAATGAAAACTATCATGTGTTTACTGAGCACGGTGGTATTACAATGAGGGAAGACGAAGCTGAAGAAGAGCCCATTGTTGATGAGCCCGATGATGATCTTCGTCGGGCCATTCTTGATGCGAAGATAAACTGCAGAAGTGAAAACGAGAGGTTGAAGTTGGAGAGAATGTTATAGGATCACAACAAATTGTTGTACCAAAATTGCGAAGATGGCCAGAAAAAGCTAGGTACCACACTGGAATTGCTGCAATGGAAGGCAGAGAATGGTACATCTGACAAATGATTTGAAAAGTTGCTGAAAATATTAAAGAAGATGCTTCCAAGGGATAACGTATTGCCCCTAGTACGTACGAAGCAAAGAAGGTTGTCTGCCCTCTAGAATTAGAGGTGCAGAAGATACATGCATGCATCAATGACTGCATCCCTACCGCGGCGAGGAGTACGAGAATTTGAATGCATGCCCGGTATGTAGTACATTGCGGTATAAGATCAGGCGAGATGACCCTGATGATGTTGAGGGCGAGCCGCGCCCCAGGAAGAGGGTTCCTACCAAGGTGATGTGGTATGCTCCTATAATACCGAGGTGGTCGCCCATTTTGCACCGAAAGTGCCCGAGCCACCAAGGCAGAAACTAGCTCCGGAAGTCGTTGTGCGTTGCATTGATGCTATATATAACCCTCCACCAAAGCCGTCATCAGACTATGAGCGTTCTATTGACAAGTCATATAGCAATAAGTCGGAGGAGCCGAAAAAAGGGAAACAAGTTCCCCAGCTCGGAGAACAAGACGCACAATCGGTCCCCCGCTCAAGGTGTTTGACCACAAGGCCGCTCAAGGTTCTCAGCAACACATAGGTTCGACAACTGATTACCCCATCTACGAGCTAGCATATCAATATGTTGCCGGGGAAAATTTGGTCCAGCGGGTCAAGTCCCTAACAACAAAAATGCGTCAGCTGCATAACTGATACAAGAAAGTCGCAAAGGAAGGGACAATCAGTATCATGGTGGCAGTTAAGAAAGAGCACTACTTCGAAGAATACGCTGTGTCCGTTGAGTTTACCGAACTTTTTCAGTTAAACAATCTCCGGGCCCTCGACAAATCTATCATCAGTTGCTACTGTCTGTAAGTGATTTATTTCTATAATTTAATGCTTAACTCAGCTCGTTCATTGTCTGTAATTATCCTCACTATAATCTTTTGTGCGTTATATTATGCAGAATGAAGATTCTCGAATGCAAAAGGGATGAAATCACGGACATTGGGTTCATTGACCCGGATAAAGTTCATGAAGTCACCATAGAAAATCCCTTTTATAACAAGGACACACCGGAGATTTTGCTAAGGTTTTTGAAACGACAACGTGACAAAAAAGAAATACTTTTTCCTTATAACTTCAAGTGAGCGTTACTGTCTTGTACACATTCTATTTTGCTCACCAGATGTTAAATTTTAACTGATGAGTTATCCATGACTGCGTATATAAACATGCGCAGGTTCCACTTTATTCTTCTCGTCATTAACATTCACGCTGGAGAAGTTGAAGTCCTTGACTCATTAAGGAGAGATCCTAAAAAGTTGATGACCTGTTATTATATGCTCATAGAGTAATTTCAATTCTTATCGCCTCTTTCGTTCATTTCCTGATATCAAGTAATTAATAACTCTTTTGTTCATTTTCTTTGTCGGGCAGCGTTTGGAAGACGTTCATCAAGGAAGAACCCGGTGAATGGAAACCGAAGCTGACATGGCGTTTGAACGACGTAAGTAGTACTACCTAGGTCTGCGCACCATTATCATACTTGATTATTATTTGATTGAATTCTATTCTTGTACAGACTTGCCATAAACAGCCACAGGGGACTGATTTATGTGGATTCTACGTTTGCAAGTACATTCACAATAGGACCAATGAGAGATTCAACAACCGAAAAAATCAAGATGTACGTAAACATTATTCACCACTTTATTTTGTTACCATCAGTTGTGCTGAGTTTCATTCTTAATTGTTTTATTATGATTTGATATATATACACACAACTCATGTATTCATTTTGATCTCATTCTTTTAAATTGGCAAGAAAGCGGAACGCGCTCCCAATAGAGGACCGCTTCAAAGCAATTGCGGAGGAATTGGCGGGATTTTTCCTTGCGGAGGTCATACCTAAATTCGGAGAGTACCACTATGATATAAAATAGTATGCCTCCATATAATAGTGATCTCCATGTAATTAAGTACTTTATACGAAAACGTGATCTTCATGTACTACTTAATTTGTATGTGTTATATATATGCATCAACGTGATCTTCATGTAATTGTTTGTGTTATGTATATATGCATCAACTTGATCCCCGTACGATGTGATCCCTGTTCGATGGAAACCATCCGAAACCCCTAAACCCCTCCTAAAGCCTAAACCCTGAAAAATAATCGAAAAGAAAAAAAGGGCCTACCTTTAGTCCCGGTTCGTGTTATGAACCGGGACTTAAGGTCTCCAGCCCCGCGGGCTCCTCCGTTGCCATGTGGGAGGGCCTCTTGTCCCGGTTTGTAGACAACCGGGACTAGAGGGGGGGGGGGGCTCTAGTCCCGATTGGCTATTCCCGGTTGCCCAACCGGGACTAGAGGCCCTCTGGAACCGGGACTAGTGCCCCGTTTTCCACTAGTGTTAGACGTCCACCTAATTTTGGGATTAGTTGGATAGCCTGGTTGGTCATAGATTTCTGTAAGAGTTATATGGACACTAAACCAAGCGTTACATTAGTTATTTTAACACATATACTAAGATTCAAAGAGGCAAGCTAACAGGTTGTAAATTAAGGCACACCTATGAAAATTTTCAGGTATGCCTATCACCGATAACCAGTTCAAACCAACATGCTCCCGTGAATGCTACATGGGACAAGAATCGCAAGGGTATTCACATGCTCCCGTGAATTCGATGTAATTGGTATGCATCCATCAGAAATTAATTGTAGTTCATGATGTGTGATGTTTGTACATGACGATTGTTACTACGAGTATTCTACTAGTTGAATGATAAGCGGCACCTTGAGGCCTACTGAAATCGTCATGGTCATGCATGGGGCATGAGGACAGGGCCGGTCCTGAGATTTTGGGGGGGCGAAAATAAAAAATCTTGGTTCCTTAAGTATATAGATTTGAATATTTTAATGTATATTATGTTGACAATAGAAACTTAATTTATATAAAGACGATATTCATATCAAATATCTGATGACAAAGGCGTAATTTAAAGAAACAATGAGTAGTCGAAAACAAGCACACATATATATATATATATATATATATATATATATATATATATATAGATGAACTCGTTAAAATAATGATGAAGTGAAATTAACAAAACACAATCCCAGTAACATATATTATATATCTCAGAACGGTGTGTATCCGATATATTGAATATCATTGACTTGCATTTAAAATATCGATGAAGTAAAGCAACAATTAATACAAATTTAAATGTTTTATTTTCAGTTATAAATCTTCGGTTTTCAACAGTCAATTAATGACGATAAAATTAGATCATAAACCAAAGTATAAATAATAGACTAATAGATAGAGAACCGAAAGCACAAAATGGAGAAATTGGTGTCTATAGTGCGTGTAGTACATGTCCATGGCTGTTACTTACTTGTTCCCTACACAAGTATTTGTAGTACACTGTCAGATATTCGCTGAATATGCCATAAAATATTTCCTGTACAAGTATACCTGCGGGAGACCCTCTAAATATCTTGGTCCCCTTCCAGGACCGGCCCTGCGTCAGGATAGAACTGTGTCAGATTATCTCTTTTAGTTGTGTCCACATCATGTCCAAATCAAATGAAATGATACCATTTATGTATCTACGCCCACAATATGGTCTTTTTGTCCAGATATAACCATCCTGCCATCCCCGAGGACCAGCCCTGCATGAGGATAGAACTATGTGAACTGGGGACATATGGCGTGTAATTTTGCCGCATGGTCAACAACATGTCTCCACAAAATGAAATGATACGACTTACGTACCTACACGTTCACTGATGCATGCAAGCTGCTAAAATTATTATCATGCATGTTTGCTAATTGGTGGTTAAGTATTTGCTGCAACGCATTCTTTTAAAATCCAGATTCCTGTATTTGTTGCCCTATTTGATGTCAGTGTGGTATTTAAAAATCCGATGTGTACTATCCAAGCCTATGCCGATACAAGTTTCTTGGCATGATTTTATAAATGTTTTACTGGTATGGCATACTACTTAATGAATAGACAGAGTGAGATTATAGTTTAGCTAACATACAATAAATGTGTTTGCCAATGTCCCTATATGAAAATAATAATAATAATAATGACGTTATATTTTATTTTGCTTCCTCCGTTTTCCCCTTTTCCATTTTTAGATATTTCGATAATTCAAGGCAAGGATATTCAAGTCGCTAAAATATAGTGTCACCCCAGAACTTCCCCCAACAACGGAGTAACTACACGAGATATAGAGCTGATGTGTTAGCCGTAATCTCCATGGTTGTATACGTGGTGTTCCCTAGTTACTAGCAACATGATTAATTTCCAAAAAATGGATATGTTGTGGTACGTAAGTGAAATCTTGTTCAACCTCAGTGTGCTGCTTTTGTGTTTGCATCAGACCATTTTAACCGGGGACTACGATAAAAATGATCACATCAAACTGTGATGCCTGTCAGATTTGAGTCAGTTCTACCTTTATATATACAACCATCAGCTCGTAGGTAGCCCATACATGTTACTCCTATTCATCAAGCTCCAAGAAGTAAATGAGAACACACTGTGGACCCAAGACAAGTGTGCATCACATCAGGACCACCTTTATGGTAAACTACTCGAAAAACAAGTTTGTGGTAATTTGTTAGTATTCCTTTTTTTTGTAGATTGCACTTAGGTACCTCAACATATGCATTTTTGGAAATTGATCATGTTATTATTAATTAGGGAAACACCACGATTGTGTTGGTTGAGATTACGACTCATGGATCAACTCTGACACTCGTGCAGTACTGCATTCTCAGGGAAGTGGGTGGACACTAGATTTTAGTGAGTTTAATAGCCTTACCTTGCATTATCAAAATAATTAAAAAGGAAGAGGGGACAACAAATAGGATGACAAATACATCCATGCACTACACCACGGACCAAGCCTAAGGGCATACCCACTGCCGGCAAAAGGCTCTTAAGAGGGTAATTGGACTGCCGGCAAATATTTTGTGCCGGCAGGCCGGCCTGCCCGCTATAACCCTGCCGGCAAAAGTCTTTGCCGGCAGTTATATCTTTGCCGGCAGTTAGCCTGCCCCGATTTAAAATCTTTGCCGGCAGTTAGCCTGCCCCGATTTAAAATCTTTGCCGGCAGGCCACTGGAGGTTTTTACTACAGTCTATTTCTGTTGCCGGATGACAGTTTTGACAAGAATTATATTTAAAAGCAGATCGATTCATTCAGATTTTGATAGAACTCCAGAAATGAAATCCATCCACAAGCCAAAGCTCATAAATATTGCATCCACAAGTCAAATTATGTTCATAAATATTGCATCCACAAGTCGCACATTCAAAATGAATGGGTTCATTCGGTTACACAGACCATAGCACAAGACAAGTCAATATAGGTCACACACCGACGACAAAATAAACAACAGTGCATAGGTATGTTTCTAAGACAATGACAGTGCATAAATATGTCTAAGACAGTGGCAATGCATTCCTCAAAGTCTATGGAGCATCCTACTATTTCTTGCGGTGGCTGATCAACCTCTTGTGTACTGCTTTACTTAACCTGAAGAAGAGAAAATGAGATGAGATCGGTCAGTAAGCATCTGTCCCAAAAAAAAATTTGTGCAAACTCTTAATTGTGAACATGTAGCTGAAGAAACAGGTGCAATGTTACAGTTACTAGTGTCCAGCACTAGGTACAAGCAGTGGCGGAGCATGCACAAAACAGAAGAGGGGGCCAAAAAAAAATTGTAAGCGGGGGCCAGAAGAGCGTGCACAAAATGTTCCCCTGGTTTTCAAGTCTAATACTGGTTTGTAAGCGATCATCTTCGCTGTACACATGCTCTTATTTACCTAGCTAGGAGCAGATCGTCAAGAAACAAAAAAAGCATGTACATATTCATTTGCTAGTTGGCGTTTCCAGTGCTGCTAACTAGGGAAGAAGATTATAAGGTGGCACTAAGCAGGGATAATCCTAGAAGTGAAATCTGTTAACATTGCATCCTTTATACTCCACGTTATTAAATCACCGCATTCTCCACCAGACCCTCTCAAGAATAAATAGTAGTAATATATCTTAATTGAGATTCGATCATCAAACTAACCTGAACAACATCATTCCTGATTACACATGCAGTGAAGTAACAAACCGATCAGAGACACAAAGTGAAACTAGTTTGTAAATTGTAACAACTCCTTAGCAATTTAGGATAGATGTCCTCATATACCAGTAGAAATAACCGAGGTCATAGCTCTGGAAACCAGAGGATAACATTGCTGTGACAAGTAAGCTACCAAATAGAGAAGGCGAATTAATTGATCGGGCAGGAATTTGATGATGGGTACAAGTCCAAAAACAGGTGCACTGTTACGCTTTCATTAGGATATAGGCGAATTAATTGATCTAACCAAGCATCGGAAGCATAGCACTAGGCAAATTACCTCTTGGAGAGTTCATTCTTGTTGTGGCGGCGAGGCTTGCTTGGTCTTGGTTGTGTCCACCTCCAGCTGCATATATATGACATAAATTTTTTTCAAGAACTGTAGACAATATGGCATACGAGGCAATATCAGAAGCAAAGAAAAAGAATCCTACATGTTTATAAAGCCAAGCAATAGTTCTTCCTTGAGCTTGTCCCATGGTTGTCACATTCCCAATGGGACGAGGCAATAAGGCATTTCTTTTGATGATGTAGTCGACGACAACTTCACAACATTCAGTGCCAAGAGCATGACCCCCGACGATCTTGTTCCTATCAGTTGATAAAATGGTAGCTTTTGCCACAGGTGTACTATGATCACGGTAAACATTGTACATAATCAATTCTTTTCCTTTCTGAAAATAAATTGTGAAACTAGAGTAAGAAACTGGAGTAAGAACTAAGCAGCAACAACTATTTTATTTCCTCCAAAATGAAGAAACTGAAGTAGAAAAGACATAAGTCACCTGATGATTCTTTTGTGTTGCTGTTGCATCCTTCCTCTTCTGCAGTTCAGTTTCCCTTTTCTTTTGCAAGTCTTGATCCTTCTTCTGCTACAGTAGCACATCATCCTTCCTTTTTTGCTGTTCTCCCTCCTTCCTCATTTTCTGCTGGTCCGCTTCATTGTTCAGTCGTTGGGCTACTTCCTTCTTCTTCCTAATCAGTAATGATGCTTCTGCCTTCTTCTTTTCAAATATTTTTTGTGCTTCCAGCAACTCTTGCATCACGTCATCTTCATCCTCAGCAATAATATTGTCATCATCAAGGGAATTGTCAGCAGCAGAATACTCTCCTACACTACCTTCAGGTTGAATTTCAGTAGTACGCAGAACAATGTTGTTTCCAGCAGGTTGTGAGACCATCCTTCTCAGGTTGGCCATTTCTTCCATCAAGACTTCAATTTGAGCTTTGGTATCAATTCTGATTTCATCTATATCATTCCTTAGAAGTTCATTATCTTGCCTAGCTTTCGCAGCTTCCAGCTCAGCCATTTGAAGCTTTGTAGATTTAAGCTTTTGAGCTCCTGGCATACCAAGAGCACTGGCAGACTTTCCTAACCCAACACCCCGAACATAGCCATTTCTCTCTTTCCCAAGTACATGTGACAAGATGTCACCTTGCTGAATTGATTTTTCTAACAGCTCAGGATGTTCTTCAATTGTATCATCTATGTTCTTCTACAAATGGGCATTAACATAATTCCTATGTCAACAAATGTTCACAAGGAAAACAGAATATGTAAACAGAATATAAGTACATACCAATACTTTTTCCGTTTCTTCATTCACAATTCCATCCTTGCGCATGTGTGTTCTAACAAACATTTCATCTCTACGAGGAGCATATCCTTTCTCCTTGTGCTACAACAAATATACAATCGTGCTTCAGTTTACAAATAAAGGGAGCATGAACATACAATTTAGGTACATTACTGATGGACTCTTACAACTTCAGTCGCAACACGTGCATGACTCTTGCTTCCAGATGTATGCAATATCTTTTGCGACTCTCGGTTCTTTTTGCCTTGTGCACTTCGTTTCTATACAATATAGAAACGGCAAAAGTATTGGTGCCACTCGTGCATCAAATTGTTTCTATCTCATGAAGCTTCAAATTGTTGATTCTCTCAGTGTTTCGTGCCACTCGTGCATCTCTGTCAGCGAACATTGCTTCTGCCTCCTTGCTTAACCCTTCTTCCCTTGACATTTTTTTTCCTGAAAACATAATGCAATAACATTAGAACAAATAAAGGTGATAGAAAGACAATGCTGGTAATTAAATAATGAAAGTAAACATCACACTTTGCCATCTCTTTTGCAGAGACAAGCACTCCGTCTATATCTGTCCTAGTAGGCGGTATGTCTCTAAGGTCAATGGTGAGAGTTGTAGTAGGATCCAGATTAACCACTGTACGTCCATCTGCTTGCTCAGAATTCCCATCTCCGGTGCCAAACATATCATACAGGTCTCGCTGGTTTGGTGGTTGTCTAACAGCCAGCCAATCTGGAGCAAGAGGATCTTCAACATAGTAAATTTGAGTTGCTTGAGATGCTAGAATGAATGGTTCATCACTCAACTTATGCCCTTTGTGGATTAGATGCTTGCGGTGGACATCTGTGATACCAAATCTATCAACTTTAACCCACTTGTCTTGCACACGGTTGTCAAACCATTCACATCTGAAGAGTGTTACTTTTCCCTTATGATCATAATCTAACTCTAAGATTTGAGTAATCACTCCATAGTATGTTCTACTTTCATTAGAAGAAGACGACACCTCTGAAACTAGAGCCACCCCACTGCTTTGGGTAGGCCTACCCTCATCATAAGACTTTGTATGGAAGTTGTACCCATTAATAGTATAACTACCATATGTCCTAGCCACAAATAAGGGCCCCTTAGCTAAAATCTGGAGCTCTTCTGAAACTTCTTCACCACTATCAACTAGCTGAGCCACATGCAACCTAAACCACTCATGGAACTTTTCATGATGAATTTTGTCAATCTGTGAGTCATTTTCAAGGCCAGTTGAGGACAAATACTCTAGATGCTTTCTGCAGAAATTTAAGACACATGTAAACTAAGCAAATCATTCAAGACACATGTAAACTAAGCAAGTTATTATTGTGGAATAACATACCTCACATATGGAAATATTTTATCATAATTGAACAGCACATATCTATGTGCTTGCAGCCATGTCTTTTGATCTAAGGTAATAGTATACTTTCCAGCCAAATAATGTCCTTTGCTGTTAAAGGAAGGCATACTGCTAGACTCGGGCTCAGGAGCATCATTTCTGCTAATTCTAGTTTCACATCCTTCTAAATAACGTGCGCAGAAATTAAGACACTCGTCAAAAATGTAGCCCTCTGCAATGGACCCTTCAGGGTGGCTTTTGGTCCGAACATGCCCCTTTAACGTGCCCAAATACCTATTAAACATATACTGATCGTAAATTAATTTCATTTGTTAGATATAAATTGTGTGATGAATACAAACATGTTTAAAAAGTGACCTTTCTGTAGCGTACATGCTGCTGTACTTAACAGGACCCCCGAGCCTCACTTGTAGTGGAAGATGAACCATCAGGTGAACCATCATATCAAAAAAACTTGGCAGAAATATGGTTTCAAGAATGCAAAGCGTCTCAGCTATTTCATCCTCTAGCTTCTCCATATCACTAATGCGAATGACAGGAGAATATATTTTCTTGAAAAAACTACTCACACGGATCAATGCAGCACTTACTCCCTCTGGCAATGTTTTTCTAACTGCTAGTGGAAGCAATTGTTGCAAGATAATATGGCAGTCATGGCTCTTCAGGCCTACAATCTTCTTCTCCTGAACATGGACATTCTTTCGTATGTCAGACGCAAAACCATACGGGAACATTGCTCCTTTCAGAACTTGACAAAATAACCTCTTCAGCTCAGGATTCATTGAGTATGGGGCAGGAGGCAAATCAAATGTATCCTTTCCCACTGGAACAGGTTGAAGAGCACCCCTTATTCCAAGCAACTCAAGGTCTCGACGAGAGTTCAAACTATCTTTTGTTTTCCCTTCGATGCCCAATAGTGTATTCGCGATGTTCTCGTACACGTTTTTTTCGATGTGCATGGCGTCAAGATTATGAGGCTGCAACAAGTCTTTCCAATAACGCAACCTAAACCAAATGGATCTCCTTTTGAAAATTTGTGGTGGATCCCCACGCTTACGTTTTCTTGTGGGTTGTTTTTTTCCAAATTCAGTCTCTATGTTTTCTGTAAGGGCATCGACCTCCTCTCCGGTAAGTGCTTCAGGGGCTGACCTAGATTCCACCTTGCCATCAAAAAATGACTTGTCTGCTCTTCTAAATCTGTGGCTAGGAGTTAAGAACCTACGGTGATCCATGTAGCAAGTTTTCTTGCCTTTGTTCAGATAAACTGAGCAAGTAAGTGAGTGGCACCTCGGACAACCATACTCACCAGAGGTGACAACTCCGGCTATAGTGGCTAAACCTGGGAGGTCAGTAATAGTTGAGTGCACAGCAGCATGCAAATCAAAGTACTCAGACTTGGAGGTATCATATGTCCGAACTCCCTTCTCAAAAAGTAAATCTAGGTCATCAACAAGTGGCTCTAGGAATACATCTATATCTCTCCCAGGTGACTTTGGGCCAGGAATCAACAAAGAGAGGATGAAGTTTGATGGTTTCATGCACAACCAAGGAGGCAAATTGATTGGAATTGCAAGAACAGGCCAAACACTATAGGAACAATTCATAGACCTAAATGGATTGAAGCCATCGGTTGATATAATCAACCTGATGTTGCGACTATCTCGAGAAAAGTTAGGGTGTCTGCCATCGAAATGCTTCCAAGCTGGGGAATCTGCTGGATGCCTTAGAAGCCCATCTCTTGTACGACCTTCGTCATGCCACCTGCAGTCGGTTGCACTCTTTGCCGTTAGGAAGAGTCGCTGCAGCCTCTTTGCTATTGGGAAATATCGTAGAACCTTCATCGGGACTTTGTGTGCATGTCTTCCATCAGGTTTCTTCTTTTGAGATTTCCAGCGCGAGGTGTTGCATTTAGGACAACTATCAGCATTTGCATGCTCCTTCCAAAACAAGATGCAATCATTATCACATGCATGGATGCTAACATAATCAAGCCTAAGGCATCTGATCATTTTTTTAGCTTCGTGAAAGTTTTTAGGTAACTTTGACCCTTCAGGGAAGGCTTCTTGCAGCAACTCTATTAGCATATTGAAACTCTTATCACTCCACCCTCCAAGAGATTTGATGTGGAGTAATCTCACAACAAAACGCAGTTTTGAGAAACAGGTGCAGCCCGGATAAAGTTGTTCCGTTGCGTCACCCAGTAACTGCTGATAGGGGTCACTGTCATCACCATGATGATCCCCCTCATCATCGCTCAAATTCCCAAAATCATGTCTCATGTCTCTAATCATTCCAGCTAACTCATCATTATCTTCTTCTGAGACGTCCCCCTCCTCTACTTCATCAAACTGCTCCACATGAGCATCACCAAAAGATTGAATAGGAGAAGATACTTCCCCATGATATTCCCATTTTCTATACCCATTGACAAACCCTTCACATACTAAATGCTCCTGAACATCACTAGCTTCAAGCCAAGAACAGTTCGAACAGTTTCTGCAAGGACATAAAATTGTGTCCCCGACTGCTGAATGGGTAAAAGCAAAGTGCAAAAATCCTTTTACGCCATCTGTGTATTTTTTGGTGTGCCTAGGCTCGTCCATCCAGCTTTTATCCATTTTTCGCAAGTGTTATTAAAATGGCCCTAAGACACATCACAAATATAGATTATTTAAACTAAAGGTTCAACTTCAACCAGAACATATTATATATACACGCCATCAAGCAAATAATCTATGTATCACCAGAAAATGCATCTTCAAGTCATTACAGCACTATAAAATGCGTTTGTAGTTATAGGAATTTAATTCCAGCAAGCACCAGTGCACAACACCTACACTAAATCCTATATAACCTGCTTAAGAAGAGTTATTTTATTAAGCCAGTGTTATTAACTCGTCAGAAACTCATCTTTATTAGTGACAGAAGTAAATTAGTGAAACTAAGCATTACATCAGTTAGTAGTAGCACAGCACAAGTGCGTAGATGAATCATCACCAGGATGAACTGGAGCATCACACGAACACCACAGACTAATAATCACATGGGTTGCATTTTCAGAAACGTGCAAGCAAACTGCCCGGAGCATCACACGAACAGAACAATTGCGTAGGCATTCCATACAAAGAAATGAAGCAAATAATTCAGAAGAGGGGGTGGTCTCACCTTCTAGATGCGGGGAGCGGCCAAGATTCGCAACTGGCGGTGGCGGCAGTGGAGAAGAAGCTTCCTACGACCCAGAGGAGGAAATCCAAATCGCCTGCTTCCGAGCGGTGGACGCGGGCGGCCGCTGCAGCTTTGTCAGGGCGGCCAGCTTCAAGGGAGGAGGTCGGGGCGACGAGAAGCCGGCGGCCAGCTTCAGAGGGAGGAGGTCGGGGCGACGAGAAGCCGGCGGCCAGCTTCTTTCCGGCGGGCCACCTCTCTTCTGCTGTGGGAGAAATCAAGGAACGGTCAGCACGGGCGGCGGAGCGGGGCGGCCATGGAGGAGAGGAAGGGTGGAGGACGGGCGACGGAGGGGCAACCTTGTGGAGGCTACTGGTGGCGGCGGAGAGGCAGAGCGCAGCGGCGGCGACGGCGGAGACGCGGGGATTCGATTTGGGGATTAGGTTTCTGTTTGGGGAATATTCGCTCAGCGCGGCGGGATGTAGCGAGCATTTTCCATCTACGCGCCTAAGTTTTCGCTCAGCGCGCGCGATTTTGGGTCCAACCCGCCAAAAAGATACACCGGCAGTTAACATGTTATTTATCCCGGCAGTTAACATGTCCCGGCAGTCCAATTGCCCTCTTAAGTGGATTTTTGCCGGCAGTTCTCTGCCCTTATGTTTGGTCCGTGGTGTAGTGATGAATCGGGATTTAAAAGACTCCATTGCAGCAACTACATAAGCTGTCAGTTTATGTTTTGTGCAGCTGATGAGAGCATTGATCACCTCTTCTTTACTTGCCCTATTGCAAGATTGGTTTGGGGTGTTTTTTTGCTGTAGCTCTGATGTGCACGATCCACCTAGTTCGGTGGTCGAACTGGGACAGTGGATTCTGTCGTTTCAAGGGCCGAGCGCATTGCGATCAAAGTTTGTTTGGCTGCCATCTTCTGGGCAATCTGGAAGACAAGAAACCGTGCATGTTTTGATCAGATTATGCCTAAAGACCCTTCTGATATCATTTTCTATATATGCTATTGGATTGATTTATGGAGTGAATTGCAGACAGAAAAGGTGCGAAGAATGTTGCGACGCGGAACTGAGAAGTTGAAGATCGTGTCAGCGGAGGTCTTCAACCGAGCAAAAGGGTGGTCGCCAATATGTCCAAGAATCTGCGGTGGATAGCCTTCGTTAGGAACGATTGCGTGTGGAGTTTACGTTTGGTGTCTTTGTGTTGTAATAAGGGAGTGACATTTGTTTCACGCCTTGGACCTAGTTTCGTTGGCTTGCTGTCATTTATTTTCTCTCTGTTTGCGTTGTAAAACCGAATGATGTAGTCCTTTAAGTTTCTTTATATGAGGCTGGGGGATGATCCCTTTTTATCAAAAACATAACCATCAATTGTTATACACGTTAGGAGGCAACAAGGCCTCATGTGTACCGTTGGGACATGATGTCGTCACAACGTAATGGAGATAACCTGACACAGATCTATCCTGATGTTGGGCTGGTCCTGGAGAGGGTGGCAGGACCAAGATATCTAGGTGTTTAATATGTGATGAATATTACTACATGAGCATAAATATATGTATTTGCTGCAAAAAAAAAAATGACGTCAGTAGCCTTGCTAATCTTAGTGTTTGAAGTTTTCTTGCACGCATTCAACACGAACTTGGTAGATCCAAGAAATCTGCGGCCAGTTTACTCTTTGAAGGTAGTCTCTCGCCCGCATTGGAGTTTTCTTGTAGATGTTAAACACATAATAGGTAGATATGAGGGACTAACCACCAACTTATTGCTCGTCCGTAGTCTCTCCGTTGGACTTTTCGTGCTAGCGTTCAACGAAATTGGGTAGATCAGAGCCACCATGCGCTAGGGCGCCCATGCGCAATCTGGGCCGTCGGTTTCCGCTGTCTGACGGCCAAGATTTAGCGTTGAAAATGCGTTGGGTCAACGCTAAATCTTGGTCGTCGGGCAGCTAAAACCGACGGCCCGGGATTGCACATGGGCGCCTTAGCACATGGTAAAAATCCGCGTTCGCTATATATATATATGGACAAACACGCAAAATAAGTTGTATTGTTATATCTGTACAAAATCATTAAGGTGCATCTGGCTATATTAGGAAAAAAATGCCAAACTCTTCGGCGCCTATCGTGAGTCCGTCAGTTTTTCGGATCTTCTCTGCCACTAACTGATTTGAGTCGGTCCTACCAGCATATATACGACCATGAGTACATAGATTATCCATGCATGTTACTCCTATTCATCAAGGTCCCAGAAGAAAATGATAACACACGGTGGACCCATGAGGCAATTGTTTATGACGGGACCAGCTTTCTGGTAAATTATTCTAAAAAACAGTTTGTGTGGTAATTTTTGATAATGCGATTTTTATCGTAGTCCCGGTTCACATGGTTTGATGCAACGCAAAATCAGCACATTGAGGTTGAACACGATTGCACTTACGTACCACAACATATTCATTTTTTTTTGAAATTAATCACGTTGCTTGTAACTAGGGAACACACACATACAACCATAGATATTACGGCTGACGGATCAGCTCTATATCCCGTGCAGTTTACTCCGTTATTAGGGGAAGTTCTTGGGTGACACTACATTTTAGCGACTTTAATAGCCTTGCCTTGAATTATCAAAATATCTAAAAATGGAAAAGGGGACAACAATGAAGAAAAATATCACGTCAGTTTTATTGTTATTTTCAAATAGGGACATTGGGAAGCCCATTTATTGTATGTTAGCTAAACTATAATCTCACTCTCTCTGTTCATTAACTAGTATGCCACGTCAGTAAAATGTTTGTAAAATTGCGCCAAGAAACTTGTATCGGCGTAGGCCTTGATAGTACAGATCGGATTTTTAAAGACCACACGACATCAAATAGGGCAACAAATACAGGAATCTGGATTTTAAAAGACTGTGTTGCAGCAAATACATAACCACCAATTAGCAAACATTCGTGATAATGATTGTAGCAGCTTGCATGCATCCCTGAACGTGGCCATATAACTGGTAGGTACGTAAGTGGTATCATTTCATTTTTTGGAGACATGTCGTGGACACAACATAAGGGAGATGACCATATGGCGTGTAGTTGTGTGGAGACATATGGCGTGTAATTTTGCCGCATCAAACCATGTGAACTGGGGACAACAAAAAAGGAATATTAACAAATTACCACAAACTTGTTTTCTCGAGTAGTTTACCATAAAAGTGGTTCCGATGAGATGCACACTTGCCTTATGGGTCCACCGTGTGTTCTCATTTACTTCTTGGAGCTTGATGAATAGGAGTAACATGCATGGGCTACCTACGAGATATAACATTAAGAACATGCATGTTCTAATATTAAGAACATGCATGTTAATACCATTCTCGTCACTTCTACTTTCTGTAAATATATATACATGTTTGACTGCGTAAATATCTATACAAATACAGGCTAAAAATACATAGAATTGAAAAATGCATGGAAAAAAAAAATACTTGCACGGGCGGCAGAACGCGCTACAGAAAAGTTAGTAGTAGCGCGCCAGGATCCACGCTATAGGTAAGTTAGTGGTAGTGCGGGGCGGATCCACGCTATAGGTAAGTTAGTGGTAGTACGGGGCGGATCCACGCTATCGCGTTTTGCCAGCCACGCTAACTTTTTCCGTGCACCACTAATGTCTTTTCCCTACTAGTGAAGCCATGTGGAATGAGGCCGACAGGAAAAATGGCATTCTAAAACAATCACCTAAAGGTTTTTGCTTTGAGAATAGTTTACCAAAAAGGTGGTCTGGACATCATGCACACTTGCCTTATGGGTCCACCTTGTGTTCTCGTTGTATTTTGGGACCTAGATGAATAGGAGTAACATGCATGGTCTGTCAGTGAGCTGACGGTTGTTTATATGCAGATAGGACCGGATCAAATCTGTCTGGGACCGAGAATATCCTCAAATCCGACGGGCTGGTGATTGGCGCGCAAGAGTACACTGCTGCATTGTATAAATCCAGATATAGCCATGCAACTTATTACCAGTTTCGCACAATAGTGTATGGTCTTTTCAGATGCAACTTTTTGTTGTTTGTGCAAATATAGCAATGCAACTTATCGCCAGACTCAGCTATGGCCCCGCCCACGCATGCATGGTCCTAACCGCAAGCTGCTACAATTAAAATCAATGTTTGTTGAGGCCACCGGGTAAAACGTTTGGTATCAAGCTATTTTACCTGTAGACAATATCTGCATGCAGCAGTGATTTCGAATTGACGATGGCTATGTCTACTACATCCAGACGTACGGTGCCCTGTTGGACTCGTACGTATTAGATGGTTGCATAACTTTGTTATTCATGGGTACGGTTTAGGGTGAGTCCGTTAGCAGCAGGCGCTCCGGCACTACCATAGTCGAAACATGCGTGTGTGTGCCTTTCAAGCTTGTGACCTAGTCCTGCACCGGAAACAATTAACCAAAGGTTTGCACAACATCTCCCACCATGGAGGGGAAATTGTCGATCTAAAATGTGCTTGACCGCGCCGCATATCGGGAGAAAACAACAAATGAGTAATTATGAAGAACACGTGGAACATCGAGCATTTATGCCACTTCTATGCCCAAATATGTGTACTCTCATACCGTAGATCTCAATAAATCCCTCTGTCTACTCCTAACCCTATATCTCTGACAAGCACTCTCCCCTATGAATCCTAGGCATACAGATCTCTACTCCAAGCTGTAGATTTCAGGCTCTCCACTCCCCCCTCCCCCTCCCCCCTCCCCAGTATAGATAAGCCTCTACATGGTCCTTGGGCGGTTCTGATGCCCGATATGCTCTCGCCACGTCGTGTCCTCCACCGCCTACGTATATCATATCTTATATATTCATTATACATGTCGTGGTACATTTTGTTTTTCACTCCATTGTTAAATCACACATATCTTTCTATTATATCCGCCGAGAGGATGGCGTGAAGAACCGAAACATGTAGGAGGGCGGCCTTATCGTCGGCGAGGCCATCACGTATGGCGCGTTGAGAGTGGCGATCAGAACTGTTTCACTGACGATGGAGGGTGGACCCTGTAGGTTGCTAGCGCTAGGGTAGTAGACGATGCATTTGCATCGAAGAGATGTGCTCAATAACTTCAGAAAATAGTATTTAGTTTGGTATCTCGCGTCTCTGAAAAGAGAGGCACTCCAAACCTTCTTCGTTAGAAAAAACTCATTAGCTTATTTTTTTCCTCAAGAGTTGCAGCATAGTTTAATGAAATTTTATGTCTAAATATAAGTTTTTATCTCAATGAAATAAAAACTATGCTCTATAAGAATAAAGAAAAAGATCTGTTAGCATTGATTGTGATTAAGGTATGTGCTGCCCTAAGGTGTACCTAACACGGTAAAAGTTTCACTAGACCATATATGTTGACGACACCGATATTCTATCAGATTTTAATACACCGAGGCGTAACCTCCAAATATTGTTGAACAGATCGCGTGGCGGTTCACGATGCAACTACGAAACAAAAAAGCACGGTGTGTTCGCTCTTCGCGACATAGTTATCCCTGGCGGATTTTAAGCATCACCTTTGTGCAGCCGCGGCGTTAAGCGCCACCTTGGCAGTAAATTGGTGGATAGTCACTCGGATATACCAACTAGCTATTTAACGTCTACAAGCAAACTCCAACGTGAATTGGTAGGAAAAAAACTGGAAGAGAGAGACTACCTTCAAACAGTGAATTGGTAGCAGATTACTCGGATCTACCAAGTTTGTGTTGAATGCGAGAAAGAAAAGTCCAAACAAAAAGAGGCAGACGCTACCGACTAGCAATAAATTTTGCATAAGATAATGAATTTAAACTCAATAATAATTATTCCATATACCCCTGTATTTACGCAATTGCAGCAGATTCTTATGTCACATAAATTTCATCTTATGTCGTTAGACAAGAAGATAGCCATAGAATATAGACTATACTTCACTATTTTCCTTACGCGACTATTTTACTTACGCGACTGTTTTACTTATGGGACCAATAATTGCTAGCGTATCCACATCCTCCCGCGGATGTGACGATATCTGATGTTGTAATTGGGGTGCTTCCATGAGAATTCCCAATTATACATACGCCCTCTGTCTCAGTTTATTAGGCACAATACCAAAATCAGATTTTATCAAGATTTGGGTACAATTAGCATTAATGATCTCCTAGGAATGCTCCCGACCCTTTCCTCTCTCCAATCTGCATCCTAATTTATTGCATGATTTGGAAGTAATTAACTCGGCCAATCCTCGCATGGCTAGGTCGCAGAGAAACTCCAACTATGCCTAATAAACCGAGATGGAGGGAGTAGCTCTTATCATTTGGACGATCAATCAGCGAGAACGGTCGACATGGAAACCGAAACCACAAAAGAACCCTCGAGTTGGCCCTGTTAGACGTATCAAAGTTGTGTTTTATGTGTCCGTGTCTGTGCCAGCGATAAGAACCATGCACACTGTATGACATGCTTATGTACATGAGCGACTCTGTGTGGCTGCTGCTGCTATTTTTTCATACGTGGGCATGGCTGTGGCTGTTGCTTACGTTTCCCTATACTGGTATATCTGCAGTGCACTGCCAGACGTTAGACCAATATTCACTGTGTACAGTTATACCTAGGAGAAGCCCTAGAGATCCTTGGTCCCCCTCCAGGATAGAATTGTGTCAGATTATCTCCAATCATACCTAGGAGGCTAGGAGAAGCCCTAGAGATCCTTGGTCCCCAAGCATGAGGATAGAATTGTGTCAGGTTATCTCCAATTCTTGTACTAGTAAGTGGTCTTGTATGTGCTACCTTGCTGATTTACTTTGCACATTGCTGCTAGTTGGCCACATCCTCCTACTGATTTACTCTGCACATTGCTGCTAGTTGATGACCTTATCTTCATAGATCTGTTTCAGAGGTTTTTGTTGTCTGAGCATTCCCGATTTATGAATTCACGGACCGAGCTAGCCGGTGGCCTCTATTTCCCCACCCAGACCTATAGATGTTCTCTAAAGTGACATATACTATTCTTCAGTCTGATGCGTGTGGAGAAGTCCTGGTTTTAGATGAAACATTGGTTATTCGGCATGACCTTCTACATCGATTAATTTTATCTGCAAAAAATTTGGCCTTGCAGGAATTTATATAAGGAGAATTGGAAATGAAATCTGATAAAAAATATACTGAGTAACACGTTGCATCTATTTTGCAGAACACACATGAGAATTGCCTTTTAATTAGAAGAAGAAAATATATTGAACAATATTTACGATGGGGTTTTGAACTTAGCCAAGAGTTACATATGATATTAATGTGCATCATACGATGTAGAAAATGGAAGAAAGGAGGCACGGAAATTAGAGTAAGCAATGATTTTGGTAAAATCGATGTAGAGGGTCTCCAGAATATCATATTACAGCAATAATTATGGTTAAATCTGAAATACACCGGCTAGATTTCTGTATTTATGTTATGGGTTGTAAGAAAATCCCATGGCTCAAATAAATCAGGAAATACTCCCAGGCAAAACATATATTTGGACATACTAGCATATTAAAACTATGCCCTGGATGGAACAAAACGGACAATTAAAACAGTTGGATGTGAATGGGCTAATGCAACAATTAGAAAAAGGTCACTATAGTCTTTTATTTCTTTATGCGATGAGTTTTGTAGTTAATGTAAATATAACTAGATAAACTATTCACCTGAACTATATATTTTACAATTACCTAAAATGTGTGCAATGACATCACTTGAATGTGCATACCAAACAAAGACCCTTTCAATCATAATAGGCTACTAAAACAACAACTTTGTAAAATAAAATACAGCATACCATCTAAAAATTAGCATATGTTAAACAGGGAAAAATAAATGAAACAGGAGGAGAACCACAAATTTGTTAATTTCATAAGAATTTACCATAAAGGTGGTCCCATCGTCATGCACACTTGCGTCATGGGTCCACCCTGTGTACTCATTTTCTTCTGAAAGCTTGATGACTAGGAGTAAAACATGCATGGCATACCAATGAGTTGATGGTTGTATATATGCAGGTAGGACCGAATCACATCTGCTAGGAACCGATAAGATAAGCTAATCTGATGGGCTCGTGGTAGGCGCAAGAGTAATGTATTGTTTGTCCTAATAAAGTCATGCAACTTATTGCCAGATCCGGCACAATTGTATTGTTGGTCCAGATGCAGCTTATTGATCTTTGTCCAGACATAGCCACACAACTTATTGTTTTTTTTTGCAGATATAGCCATGCAGCATATAATCGGTGGCAACTCGGATCTACCAATTTGTGTTGAATGCTAGCAAGAAAACTCCAATGGAGAGACTATGAACAAGATGTAAATTGTTGGATAGTCACTTAGATCTACCTAATATGTGTTTAATGTCTACAAGAAAACTCCAATGTGGGAGGGAGAGATACAACCTACAAACAGTAAATTGGTCGCAAATTACTAGGATTTACCAAGTTTGATTTGAATGTGAGGAAGAAAACTCCAAACACAAAAGGATAGAAAGACAACCGGTGACAAATAAATTTTTCATCAAATACATATTTTTCCACTCATGTAGTAATCTATATAGACAACCACACCTATTCAACACAACAAAACTATATTGTTATTCGACAAATCTAGGCTATTGAAACAGGTTTTTTACGTCACGTCAATTGCATTTTATTTCCGAAGACAAGAAAATCGTCGAATAATATAAACTAGACTTAACTGCATCTCTCACACGACGTAAATATATATAAAGTAAAAAATTCTTCTATATCTTCATGTTGTTATTACTCATATCTTGCGAGGATCCTCTCAGAGAGTTTAATGCGCCCCGCAACGGACCACTGACGGCGTGGAGAGGCGCCGCGATGATGAGGCGTTGATCCTCTTATACTAGGTATAGTGGGAGAATCATAGGTAGTATCATGCATGCCATGTTGGCAAAAGAGCTGAAGTGTCACTGCGATTAATGATGAGAGAGATGATAGTGGTATCATATATAGATATACCGTAACATAACGTATTACAAGACAAGATGAGTCTATAACCTAATAAACGTATTGTTATATGATACCACACATATGTTACTACTCATTATTGAGGTGTAACATAGACTAGTATCATACTCCCCACTATGGGTAGTCTTAAAAAGACCAAAGTGAGCTCTAGTAATTAACTTAGGAGACCGAGAGACTCAAAGGCCTCGCAAATAACGCCAAACGGTCATGCATGGAGGCACGCGACATGCTTTAGAGTGGCGCCTAATCTCACGACCGTGTCCGGACGTCCGGTAGATGCGGACACCATCCTGATGTTGACGCGCTTCATACCGGGATCGCCATCAGACGTCTAGTTTCTTAATTTTGGGATTAGGTGGATAGGCTGGTTGCTCTCGTATATTTCCACAAGATTATATAGTTCCACACCAAAGATATGGTTACGTTACCTATTTTCATTAATTATTCTACAGGCCAGAGAGCATAGCTGCAAACAAAGGTACCACAATGCGTTTTTCCAAATCTGCCCAATCGACAACCAATGGATGGTCTTTACGTGCAGGCTTCTACTGTTAAGATGAACTAATGTTAGGCCACCGGAGAAGATTGTCATCATGCTATGCATGTGAGTATAACTACAGGTTGTCCCCAAACTACTGATTCAAGATAGAACTGTGTCAGGTTATCTGCAATAGGTTTTGTCTACATCTCCCCACAAATTGAACGGGTGCAAATAGAACTCTTACGTGCGTACCCCACATTATTATACTGTTTGTCAAAATATAACAATCCAACTTCTTGCCAGATCCGCCGATTTACTGTTACCGTTTGATGGGTCTTGAAAGACCCGCTGATTTACTTTCCACAGTACCTCCGCTAGTTGATGCCTTAGACTAGTCACAATGGGGAGTAACATAGGAGTAACATCAGTGCCACATAGGCAAAAAATCTGATGTGGTGGGTAATTAATGAGGAGAGAGATGGTTGTGGTAACTAGCTATGTTACCATAACATCACACATTTCAATACAAGATGAGTGTATAACCTATTAAATATGACACTACACACATGTTACTCCCCACTATGGAGGTAGTAACTTAGAGTAGTAACATATGCATGTTACTAGTCTAAATTACTCCCCATTGTGACTAGCCTTATCTTCATCGACCTGTTTCAGAGATTTATTTTAGCATGCCCGATTTATGAATTCAACAACTGATCTAGCTGGTGACCATTTCGCCCCAACTAGAGCAATCGATGTTCTTTGAACTGACATCTATTATTTATTCAGTGAGATGCGTGTGCAGAAGTCTTTATCTTAGATGAAAATTATGTATCGACATTAAATTCACCATAAGTTAATAGGGACGATCATGTACCTAGAATAATCTTATTTACACACCTCTAAAAAAAAATAGCCTTGCATGAATTTTTAGAAGGACAATTGGGTCTGAAATATCATATCAGATTATACGGAGTAACAAGTTACATCTATTTCGTGGAAGCCACAGGGGCACTGTGTTTTAATAAAAAGAACAAAATAAATTTTACGCTGCGGTTTTGATTTTAGCCAAAAGACACACATGATATTAATGTGGATCATATGATGTAGCAAATCTAAACAAAGGAGGCACGGAAGCTAGACTAAGGGCCCTTTTGTTTGGGCTGGCTGTGGTGTTGTGCAGGGAAAGCTGATGTCCAAAAAAAGCTGCTTTTCTGAGTGGAAGTTTTTGGCCGGCTGGCTGTTAACGGTGGAATTGTCTGAAACACCCTTACAATATGAAAACAAGTATTGATGTTGATTTATGTGTAATAAATAACATATACATCACTAAATTGCGCATATTCGGCGAAACCCGGCCTGGTGGTCCGGCGTGGCTGTTTGGCACACAAAGTTATACCACGTTTGGCGCACATATAAGCATATTCGGCAAATATGCATATCGAATAATAGTTTTAGCTAACCATGCAGCTACACAGCTCAATGCCATCGCGTATGAATGCACAAGCTAGCAAACAAAAGGTAGCCACGTGACAGCGTGTGAGTGGTGGAGGTAGGTGCGGTGAATGTGGTTGGTGCGGTGGCGATGAGCAGCTGCCGCTGCATGTGCGGTGCGACGCAGCGAACGAGGGAATGAGGGTGGCAGTTTCCTGTAATTACGAGCAACGTAATGGGCAATGCATATACCGGTTCGTTCTTAAGTGGGAAAGCTGCGGCCTGCGGGAAGCCCATCGGGCCCTGTTTGGTTGAGCTGTGGCTTATCTGAAATCGGCTGTGGGCTGTGTGCTGTGGTAAAGTGGTTGTGTGTTGTGTGATGTGAGAAAGCCGTAAAGCCATTTGGCAAGTAGCTGTCTGAACTGTGACTGTGAGAATAAAGTTCTGATATACCCTCAGGACCCGAGAGACTGTTTATTTATTGTTTAAGGATAATGATCCAATTGAAGATTGATTTAGATATATTTAATCATGTTATCATTAATTAATAAATTTTATAGTTAATTAACTGATTAAAATTTGGCTGACTATTTGATCGGAGAAGATTATCACTTAATTAACATTGGATAAAGAAAACAACAAGTACTTCGTAGTTAGAATGAACAGCAGACCGGTTACTATTTTCCAAAGGGCGAACGGACGAGGTATCTGTTCTGGTCATCGATTACAAAATATACAGAGTACTTCTCTCTCTTGATGTCTTGCTATTTTCGCAAGCAAAAAAGCCCATCGACTAGCTTTGTAGTTCCAGGAAAGATCGGGGAGGAGTGTAACAGGCGTGTTGTTCCAGATCCTGCAGCAGTGGGACGTCTCGCTTGAGCTGCTTCCTCGTCGTGCTCCATCTGCGTCCGGCCGGTCGTCAAGCTCGAGCTGCCGCCCCGGCCTGTCGTTTGCCTCGACGGCGGAGGAGGTTGATAGGGAGGCTTGGGACATGGCTGGCCGGCAGGGAAGGGACGGGGACGGGCGCGGCCGGCGGGGAAGCTCGCCGTTGACCAGCGAGGCGGGGCGGCCGCCTTGGGGAACAGGAACATGGGAGCTCACGGTGGCAGGTGGTGCGTAATTTCGCGGCAGTTTCAGGGGTAAAACGGAAAGGCTCAGAAGCGCGCACATCAAAAGCCAGAAAAGCACCTAGAATGTAGCAGGCTTGGCTTTGGCGATAAGCGCGTTTGGTGATATTCCTGTTTGGTTGGGCTTACGGCTTATAAACCGAGAAAGCCACAGGAAAAGCCCAACCAAACAGGGCCAAGCACCTCCGGACGTGCTTTTTCCAGTACGAAGGAGAACGCCCAGCTTTGGCAAAAGCCTAACACGCAGCTGCACCTTTTGGTTCATCTAGCCTGTTTTTTTGGTGAAAAGCACCTAGAAGCCCAAATAAAAGGGTCCTAAGCAATGTGAAAGGGGTCTCTAGAAAATCATATTACAGCAATAATTTTGTTGAAATCTGAAATGCACCAGCTAGTTTTACTTATATCTTATGCATTCAAGAAAATCTCATGGAAAAACATATGAAATACTGGCATCCCAAAACATTGCCCTGTACGGAACTGAACGGACGACTAAAACAAATGGATGTGCATCGAGTAATGTAGCAATTAGAAAGAAAGTTTCTATAGTCTCTTCAAATTGAGAACTATGTATTATAAAATTACCTTCAATTTGTGCAAGTACACCATCTGAATGTGCAAATACAACAAGCTCGTAAAACAAGAACTTTGTAATGGAAATCAACTGGAGCTCACCATCTCAAAATAAACAACGTAATGTTAAACAAAAAAATGTAGCAGAAGGACAAGCACAATATTAGTCATCAAACGATAAAATAAGAAATAAGAAAATATTAGAACTTCGTATAAAACATGGGACAATATTCGAACAGTAAATTGGTGAAAAATCTCTCACATCTAACAAGTTTTGTTGAATGCCAGGAACAAAACTCGAAAGGAGGGGCCACAGAAGAGTAAATTGGTGGATAGCAGCAAAAGGACAAGACACATTATCAGTACTACGGACCTTCAAATCATTTATTTCCCTAATTTACTGTTACATGTGTATGCCAATGTACATATATGAAGATGACAATAAATGTGGCATGATATCTGGTACTCCCTCCGTTTAGGATTATTAGTCACTTCTCCAATTTCTCTGCGACCAAGGCAGCGCGCTATTGGGTGAGGTATAGTAAATAAATTCGTTTTAGGTGCCTCATTTTGTGCTAAATTGATGCAGGTATTAAATGTGGAATCCAAACGATTGGATGGGCAATTAAATTTCCGTGGGCGTGCCAGCCTTTGCCAAAGCAGAACCCCATATTAATTGCTTAATGTGCCCTATGGAAGGAGAAAATCTGTTTTTGGAGAAGTGACTAATAATCCTAGATGGAGGAATTAGTACTTTCTCCGTTGTCCGCTCTTCCTTTTTAGTTATTTTTATAATTCAAAATAAGGCTATTAAACTCTCTAAAATCTAGTGTCCACCCCGGAACATTCCCTAGCAATGGAGTAACAGCACGAGAGACAGAGTATCCAAGAATCGTAATCTCCATGAACGCATGCGTTGTGATCCTTAGTTAATAGCAACATGATTAGTTTCCTAAAATGCATGTGATATGATACGTAAGTGCAATCTTGATTGACCCACTAGTAGGAAAAGGCCTACCCACTGGCGGACGAAAATCAGCTACCGCTGACGAACTGGCGCCCGCCAGCGATGCATACGCCAGTGGTAGTTGTTACCGCTGGCGGGCGGGCCATCCGCCAGCGGTAAGGGTGGTTACCGCTGGCAGACAACGCTGAGCTGCGCCAGCGGTAGGGAGGATAGCGCTGGCGGGCACCGACGTCTGCCAGCGGTAGGTGATCAAGCCCGCCAGCAGTAGTTGCGCGCTGGTTTGGCGACGTACGCCAGCGGCAGGCCTCCTCGTCCGCCAGCGGTATAATTTTTTTCCTAGAAAATTGTATTCCAGTAGTATATTCAGTATAAATACAGTATATTCAGATACAGTCGACCAAAACAATAGAAATATAGACAATTCCACATACAAATTACCAAATTGTTGGTTCATCACATGCATTACAAACCATAATAGCCAAGTGACCAAAAGTTGTCATACCCGAATACATCTCGATAGTCATACACGAAATTTTTTCAAAGCAAATACTGTCATCTAGACCACAATCACATACAAGAGAATGACAATGATGATGAGCAAGAAGGGGATCACGATGAAGTTGGACTTCATCCGGTTCTTCCTCTCTTCCGCAAGCAGGTGGTTCAAGTACCTAGCTTCCGCCTCCGCTTTACTCTTGTAGCCCTTGTAGTTGTTTCCCTTGAACTTGTTCACTTGCTTCAGACAGTCTTCCCACTGGTCATAGACTCCTGGAACCCTACCTTCATACACCACGTACCACTTCTTCATCTCTGTGCACACAAGACACAGATAAAAGTATTAGGCAAAGAAAAATAAGAGTTGTAAGGAAAAAGAAGTGTGTACACAAGACAGAAGACAATGATGCCTCATACTTAGAAGTGGCACAAACAAGACGCAGATAAATTATTAGGCAAGGAAAAGCAAGATTTATTAGGATAAAAATAAAACAAAATTTATGACACAATATTTAGGTCATATTTAGGCAAAGATAAAGCAAGAGTTATAAGAAAGACCAAAACAACGGAAATGATTCAGATTTGTGCCTCATACTTAGGTCGGACAGACATACAAGCAACTCTCAAAGCTCTGTTGAGCCAAGTAGGATGCACACAGCTTATACTTGTGCATATCACAAGGCTCAACGGACCTTGAGGGTATCACGTAGTGGGTCACAACATTTTAATCATCGGCATTCTAAAAACGAACACATATTACAGAGATGGTGCCTCATACTTAGAAGTGACACACACAGACTTCAGGGACGGAGCAAGTGAGCCAAGTAGGATACACGAGATGTGTCTACTCGTGCATATCACAAGGCTCGCTGATGCATGTAAAATGCATACATAAACTTTGCACTATATTACTTATATTCCGATCATATTTGCATCATATAAGGGTTATATTAATGTTTTATAATGATTTTTGGAATATTTCATGATTTTCCTATTTTTATGGAATTAACCCTGCGCAGGCAGAAAACCCTATTTTTCATATTTTAATGTTTCAGGGACCCAAACGACGTCCAAATGACCTGGAAATTTACGAGCATCAGTTTTTGGAATGAAGAAGACTTGGGAGTGAAGGAAGCGAACAAGCGGAGGCCCGAGGCCCAAAAGAGGGTGGCCCACGCGCCCAGGTACATGGGCCGCGTGGGACCCACCATCTGGAGCCTCGAGGCTCCGTTGCCGTCGATCTTTTCGCCCACGACTCCGTTTTGACCTAAAACCGCCTATAAAAATAGTCCCCGACGCCCTTCGGAAAGGAGCGCCGCAGAAACACAGAAACCACGAAACAGAGACCTGGAGTTGCAGATTGGAGGGGGAAAACTCCGGCGGGGCGCTGCCGGCGTGGTCTCCATCTTCTCCAACGACTTCTCCACCGTCTCCATGATGAAGAGGGAGTAGTCCACCTCTGGACTATGGGTTTGTGGAAGTAACTTATGTATCTCTTCTCTCTTGAGCTTCACTAATTAGTACCATATGAGCTGCTGAATATAACTACGGTCATCTATGTAATACCTTTGTGGTGGATCTTTTTATGAGTTGATATATGTTTGAGATTGCAATGGTTTTGTTTCAGTTATGAAAGTAGATGCATATTATGTACCCCGTTCTTATTTACTTGTCATGATCCAGCATGTTTATGAGAGCGTGTGAGGGGGAACGTGTGCATTAGTTGGAGTAACGGGGTGGCTAGTGCAGTGAACGTGAGAGAAAGTTCTGCGATCCACTTGGGTGTTTTACCTTACTTTGTTGCCTCACTAGGGATAAAAAGAAATACCATGCTACCGGAGATGTGGGTGTGACCATTGCCACTACTCCATGACTAGATCTAGCATGTTCTTATTTTAACTTCATGTCATGATACTTATTGCTATACTCTGAGTTATCTTAATTACTGAGGTGTTATGATTTAGTTCGCATCTTGTTGGAGTATAAGAGAGACTAATAACCAAAAGGTCTCTATGTTCGGACGTGATGCCCATATAATTATAACTTGTCATTAAACTGTTGTGTTGCAATCTCATATGTCAACTCTAGTGTTCCATTGTCTACCACTTTATTAAAGAGAGAGTGCATTTGTGAAACCATGAACCCCGGTCCATTTTTAATCATAAGAAACACCTTTCCAACCACTTTTACCACTTTTCCATTTTCTGCCATTTAAAAATCTGAAAATACAAAAACACTTTTACATCTTGCATTCATCATATAAAACCAAAAATATATCATTTATCATTGCTACCACCATCCTTGCATATTTATTTACCACCATTGCATATTTATTTCTTGTTTGCATTGCATATTATCTTGAGATCATTCTCACACCTTGTGCTTGACAACCAATAGGTGAGGTTGAGGACCAAAACATTTACTTTGTTTTGTAGGTAACCAAAAGAAGGAGGAAGTATTATTATTGTTATGGAATCCTACGATTTTTGCGATGCTTTTACAGAGCATGCTAGTTCCAAACGGGACAGGTTCAGATATCCAACTTGTGCACCGTAGAACCTGCAGATAGTAGGTATTTTGGGCATCAGCTTACTGTCTCGCTGTGGCAGGAGATGGAGGGGATTTGATAGTTTATATATTGAATAAAAAAACGATGGTCTTCTTCCCCTTTGATACGTTCTAGGCTCTCTGCTGAGTTTTTGTGGTACAGATTTGGATTACCATGTCTCATTGCTTCTTCTTGGCTTTGTGATGCAATATTGATCTGCACGTGCTTAATTCGTGTCACAGGACTGGGGAAGCGACAACGATGATGGTGACAAGTTTGATTGGGAAAGCAAAGGCGAGGCCGAGCCCTTGTCGGCTTCGGCCTTGCGTGACCTCGACGCTCCTGACCCGTCCACGCTGGTACTACCTGCTCCTAGAATGTTCATTCTGTATTTCAGCATATACCATTGTTTTATTACGATTACAATCTGGTACGTTTGTTTGTGCAATTTCCTACAACAGGGTGCTGATGTGCAGGCCCACGGGGAGCCACCATCTTCTCCTGCTTTAGTCGATAAATATGCGGGAAAGGTTTTCACAAAGGAGATGGTCTTGAAGGCCATCAAGGCGATTGGTAATAATAAATGTAATCAATTTCATTTCATTGTATCGTTTTGTCTTTGCACCTTTTGTTTCAACTGATGGTTCCTCTCTCAGGGATCAATGATGCAAATGCATTGTGTGGGCTACTTCTCACATACAAGGTATGTTTGTACATGTGCTTCTATTGCTGAGTTTGTATTCTTTGACTCTCTTGCTGCATGGTGGCAAGGCATGTGCTACATTAATTTGGTCATGTGAAAATTTAGGCACTAGGTGACTGCCTTTTGGTGGGTAATTCCTCAACTTCTGGCTGCACCCCCCACAATGTTGAAGATGAGGACGATGATGATCTTGATTTTGGAAACTGGGATGACGGTGACGATGATGCTGGCGAGAGGGAAGCCAATTCTGATGGTTCTATGGTTGAGGTAGATTATGTTTACCCAACTTAATAATTCAGTATTATTCTATGATTCTACGTGTGATGATATGGGAAATGTTTGTATTGTTGATATATCTAAGCACTGGTTGGTATGAAAGAAACATCAAAGCTTGATAGTTGTGATATTACTCTCCAATTTTCACATTTTTTGTTATGCATCTTAGAAATAAAAAGCTACTTAGTTAGCCAACACACTAAATAAGGAGGTATGCCAGGACTTTTAAGTCAGATTAGAAAACATTGGACATCTCTTGCTTTAGTGAATTCTCTCTTGTTTATGTTAATATTTGTATCTATTATGATTACTGGGTGCCACTCAAGCCATACTCACCTCTTCACATAATGTTTGATCTTCTTTGTTTGTTTTGCTCTGAGCCTTTCATTGATTTAGGTAGAATTGTTTTGTGAGGTTTGAGCACTTGATTTTGATTTACATAGAATTCATGGTAGGTTAAACTTTGTCATGCAAGATTATAATGTTTAGTAAGTGGAATTGACTAGTATAAAACCAACACCTCCTGCAGCGTAATCAAACATACATGAAAAGAGTAGAAAATGAGCGCATAATTTTCCTTGCCTATCTTTGATCCTGATGAATAAAAGATACTAGTAATGTCCAGGCTGCACTCACTTTTTCTTCAGTTCTTATGCGACTAAATATTAGTTGCAAGTGGCATATGCCTTGTACTGAAATGAGTAAATCATATTGATAATTTAGGTAGCTGTGTCCGTTTTGCTCTCGTATTAATTTCATTCTCAAGCAACACTAGAGAATAACAAGCTGAGTTCCTAACTTATTTCATTGATTTGGTTCTTGGTAGTCTATATATTTTTGGGGTAGTCTGTGTTATTCATTTCTTGATCATTAATGAGTTGTACCCCAACTTTTCTTTTCCTAACATCGTAGAAATCACCATGCATTTTTTTTCACTACTGCCATTTAGTTTTTATTCAACAAACAGTAAGATGCAGGGATTGTAGTTAATCTCAACCTTTTTTTTTTGAACACCTAATCTCAACCTTTTCTATGACTGAATGCAGGGAAAGACTTAAGACGCCGACGGCCAGGACCTACGCCGACGGCCAAATGTCGGCCAAATGTCGGGGCCGTCGGCGTAGACCCCGACCAGGCCAGCCTAGATCTTTCCTTTTTTTTAGCCACGCCGGCATGCCGTCGGCCTAGCTTTTTTGTTTTTTTTGAGCTACGCCGACGGCCATTTTGAGCATAACTTTTGCATTGGAACTCGGATTTCGATGTTTTTTAGCTCGTTTCGAAGAGGGGCTCTGGAGCGTCGGAATCTAACCAAAAGTTAGGTGATGCCATACCAAGTGGGTACAAGTGTGTTTTGGGTTGTAGATGTCCAAGATTCCACTGCGGGATGTTAGCGGCTTCACCGTCATCAGTTTCTCTCTAGTGAGTTTTTGGACTTACAGCTGGAAACTCCCACTTCGGTCGAATTGGAGGGAATCTTGTGAAGAATTGGGGTATAACTTTGTTTTGGGACTTCCTAGGGTCCACCCTAACACAACCATGCAAAGAGTTGCACTTTTCTACCAACCAAGCAATGAATTATTCAATATTAAAGGAAAAAGGCAAATAAGTTAATTATTATTTGAATTCAAGATTATTATTAATGATTCATTTCTTTTTATTTAAATAATTATTTGGATTCATAAAATAAAGGTGTGTGATATCATAGTCCATGGGTTAATAGGATTGATAGGATAATATTGTCAGTAAAGCATCTGTTGTTTCTACGTAGCTCATAGGGAAGGAACTAAGAAGTTAAGCGTGCTGAGGCTGGAGTAGTTTGAGGATGGGTGACCTATGGGGAAGTGTTAGTAGAAGCGAGTAATCAAGATTGAAATTAAGAATGCTTAGAGATAAATGTGTCTCTAGTGCGATTAAGTGGTTAAACAATTCAAAAAAAAAATTGGGAAAAAAATTTGAAATTTTTTTTGAAAAAAAAATTAAACAAAATTCTGCCAATTCATAGGCCGACGGCTTTTCTATGCCGACGGCAGCTAGGCTACGCCGACGGGGATACGCCGACGGCCACCGTCGGCCTACCCCTACGCCGACGGTTTTCAGCCTTTCCCTGACGGCAGGGGCGTCGGCGTCTTGCATGTTTCCCGTAGTGCTTGAGCACACAGTATCAATTGTGTCGCTGGATTCCTCTACCTTGTCGTGTCTCCGGTGAGAGGAAAGTGCACTTGATTAATTCATCTAGCCAAAAGTGACAAAATATCGGAAAATGCGGCGTTGAGGAGGGCGACATGTGAACCTGGCGCATCGATGGCTCTGGTACAATCAAGATTCGCGGCTACCAATAGTAGTCCTACCGTAGACTGAATATACTCTAATATCCAGGACCGTATTGGATGCAATGTTGACGGAGACGCTGATGTTGCACTGCTTCTGAACAGGACCCTACGCCGAAATCAACAGACGAGATAGACTCACAGCCCACCACGCCGACGGTCCCGCATTCCGATTGCTCCATGCCAACATCTTCGGGGGCGTACAATCGCCACTTCCGCTGCTCGACATGGAGACATCGGCGGTTGCCATAGACAGTCCGCAATTGAGGATGGGCATCAGAATGAGGGCACAGTGGAGCGGAACACGCACACATGCATGGATTTTCTGATATGGCTAATGAATTCGTAGTATGCAAAGATCCGAGGAACTTACATCTGGTCTTCCAGTCGTATAGCCCGGCACAGATTCGCCGCCGCTCTCCTGTTCGATACACAAGGAGAAGGAGAATATGGGGAAAGATGGGGAGAATTCGCCGCCGCTCTTCTGTTCGATACACACAAGGAGAATATGCCGTGGCGTTGACGATGTAAACCGTCGATTTGATTTTCGTAGTTACCATGGATTTTTATCCGCGCCCGACCTTGACACGTACCGGTGGAAACTGTCAGCAAACATACGACCGACCCCACCAACGTTCGCTCAGGCGTACCGGTGGAAACTGTGCCATTTAAAATGTCAGATCCGGCGCGGATCCCCTCGCATGCGCCAATGGCCAGATAACCAGCATCACATGTCGCCGTGTTTCTTATATTCACTCTCCAAAATATCTAAAATATCTAGGGAGTAGTAGCGTAGTACACGTGTCCACAGACCTTGGACAACTATGTCCTAGAATATTTGTTGATAATTATGTCCTAGAATATTTATTTTAGGAATTATGGAGATCAAAACAAGCAAATAGAGATGAAAATAGAAAAATAGAAAATAACCTGTATGTTTGGGAGGTGACCTTGGGCGCACCCGCCCCATCGATCCGAGCAAGGTTTCCAGACGCCCCTAGACGGACACAATTTGGGGGCGTCCTGACATTCTATCGGGGGTGCCCTTGGAGATTCCCTTATGCAGAGAGAAGTGCTCCATGAGCACGCGACGTGGTATTGGGCATTTACACCAGACTGGAGTGCAACAGGTTTGGTAGGAGTAGTTAACTTTGCCCGCATCCGGACATACCGACCAAACCCAATAAGGCCCCTGTGGCTCGGACAAGTCCTCGGATTCAGCCTGGCCAAACCCAAGGAGAATACTTTTGTCCGGTGCATAGCAATTTGAACCAAATGAGCCATCACAGGAAAATACTTTTGCTGCGATCATCACATGGTAATTTGTCGTGCCATAATGTAGTTGGTAACACTTCATTTATGTACATACATTAATTATTATTTTGATGATGCTTATATTAAAGAGTCCAAGGTTTTCGTTTCTCCCCGGGTCCCCAGAAATTTTGCAGCCGGTTTACTTGGATGGTGCACGTGATTTTTTTTAGAGGATTTATATTTAAAGGAGCTCTCCCTCCTCGTGCCATGAGTGCCGTCTGAGTATGGCTGTTAGCTCCGTCTCTGCCCTTCACCTTTGCTTTAGAAAAAGGAAAAGACTGAAAGAAGCAAGGAAAGCGGAGCCTTTGTTCTTTATTACTTTGCTCCAGCCTCAAGCAAAGAACTAACCAGCTAGCTAGAGACCCGTCGATGCTTAATCACTTTGGCAAAACAAACTAAGCTCTCCCCCCGCAGTCGGTTCCTTCATTTCTCATACTTCGTATCATCCCAACACTCTGACAAATCGGCAGTGCACAAGATCGATGGTAAGGTACTATTGCTGCCTGCTGCTACTTGTACTCTATTTCCTTGCAGCTTAGTTTGTTTTCATCGACTGAATAACTATTTGACCGCACACAAGCATAACTAATCCCTACTCATCTCTTATATATGGTACGTAGCTAGGTGACAACTAGCAGATCGCAATTCGTCCGGAGGTGCGGATCATGGGCTAGATTTTCTGGAGCTTCCCGGTCGTCTTTGCAAGGCCTTCACTGAAATAGCATTCAACGATCATGCGGTACTGGCCGTGGCATCATCGGGTATTAATTTATCTGCGTACACATGCATGCTATTCTCACACTCTAGAGAACGTAGTAGTACTTTTCGCACATGCATGTATCGAGAATCGGATCTTGAATACATTTATTAGGTAGCCTAGCTGCAGTAACGAAAGAGATCACTCCAATTTGAGGATGCATGTGATTCTTGTTGAAACCCCTTTTAACATCTCGAGAGTTAGCTTAGGGTAAGGGAGACCATAACCGCAACCAGCTTAATTTTCTCTGTCTCCTCCAAGGTTTTGGTTACCGGGTAGGGAAAAAAATCCCGGGGGCGGTTACCGGAAATCCCGACCGGTTACCGGACGAAATTTAAAACCGAAATTCGGAAATTCAAATTTGTTGGTTAAAATTTGGTAATTTTTTGGTTAAAATATGTTAAAATTCAAAATTTTCAAAAATTTCGGAATTTTTTGTCCGGGATGACCAAATCCCGGGGTGGGGTTTCCGGTTACCGGCCGGTTACCTGAACCATGGTCTCCTCCCACGGTTGCAGCTGCCTATGTTCGTAACCGCACTAGTGTGCTAGCTCGTCGTTCCTCACATCCGGCGGCTACACCGACCACCATATATGCATGTCACCTATTTTTCACCTCTTGCATAGTAATATATGTTACTAGATGGAAACTCTGCTAAACAGAGTGAGCTCAACTAATGCAGTGGAACACCATCAAAGAAGAAAAAGAAGCGGTGGAAAGGATAATCCCTTGCCTGGAAGATACGAGCAGTACTGCACACCGGGCCATCTATTTTGATGGATGGAGTGGGCTGGCTGCTTCGGCGGTGCTGAGAGCAATAGCTAAAGAACCCCCGCCATCTGTGGTGAAGAGATTCAACAAGATCATCCACGTCGACTGCTCGAGGTGGAAAAGCCGAAGAGCACTCCAAAGGACAATCACACAAGAACTGAGGCTTCCGCGTCGGGTTATGGATCTTCTTGACAGGCAAGATGAAGATGATGATTTCAGAGGGGTAGATGAAGGCTCAAGAGCTGAGATACGAGATGTTTGGGAAGAGATCTATGGAGCCATGCGAGAAGACAAATGGTTAGTGATCTTCCATAATGGGAGTGACAATACAATTGACTTGAATGATTTTGGCATTCCGCTATCATTATGGGATCGATGGTCTGGGTTTCATAGTAAAGTATTGTGGACATTTCGAGGAAGGCTTCGACTCAACTCAGAAATTAGTGAAAAGGTGGATACTTCACATCTTTATCTCTATGATACGCAAAGTAGGCGTCTTGGGTGGAATTATTTGCTACAGAAGGAAGCGATGGAGATTTCTCGGTACACGGATGAGCTTGGTGGTGCAGTTGAAGAGTGCTGCTCGTATCTGTTGTCATTAAACTCCCAGGGCGGCAACATCATGGACTACAATTGGGCCACCCATGCTTCTAACTACTGGGTCTGTGATGGTATTATAGAGGGAGGTCAGGCTGACAAAGCATGGGAGGTTGCAGCTTATCTGCACCAACAAATATGTATAGGGGATTATTCATCTAATTCACTGCCCTCTTTTGGTGTTTTCTTGAAGATTCCTTCGAAAAAATGGATTTTGGCAAGGAACAACCCTGTTGTGCATCCGGAGTCAACATCCTTTTTCCTTGCTACAGACACAAGCATATCTGATCCTCCATTAAGAATATTACCTAATGGTATGTTTCATCAATCGGACAAACTTCATGTGCTCAAGTTATGCCACTGCACCTTCAGTTTCTCTTTGCCTCCTTTCCGTTGTTGCCGCAACTTAAGGTTCCTCGGATTAGATGGCTGCAAGGACCAAGGAGCAGAAGAAGTTGACAAGCAAGATATACCAGCAATGGATTTTTTTAAGAGCCTATGGGTGCTAGATATATGCTGCACAGACTGGGAATTGGATTTATCACTGGAGAATATAGAGCAGATAGCTGCAAACATTAGGGAAATACATATAAAGAAGGGTGGTTTTGGCACACGAGTTTTGCATGGAGACAGCTAGAGAACCTACACAAGCTTCGAGTAATTGACCCCACATGCTCTTGGGAGATGGGTGGAAAGGATGGATTCACAGTTTTGCCTAGGTTGTCAACATCAAATAGCCTCAAGACTCTTGTTCTAGATGGTTGTCTTGGGTTGGAGCATGTTGAAGGACTCCCTCTGACACTTGAATCATTCAGCTTAGATGCAGGACCAAGAAAGGAAGCCAAAATAATCTTCATCTCCATGGTCGGCTGTGCAAGATTATCTGACTTCAAACTTCATGGTTCACTTCCAAACCTTGAGGAGCTAGACCTCTCAGGCACAAAAGTCAAGACACTTGACCTCACAACTGAGGTGGTGCGGGTCCCATGTCTCCAACGAGTCATGCTATTGGGATGTGAGCAACTCCGTGCTGTGCTTTGGCCAGAAAAGGGAATGCCCCAACTAAGTTTGCTATGCATTGACACCCGAGGAGGAAAAATCGAAAGTATAGCACCCGATTTGCACAAGTTGAAAAAGGGACATGATCAAGCATATTTTGCTATGGTGGACATGAAATTCATTCAGTTATTGGTTCAAACTGGTGACAAAATGTTGTGGAACATGGGCTCCCATATATTTAGTATAAACCTCTGCATATCCGCTAGTGGGAGGTGGTGTAACAAGGAGAAGATGGGATCTCAAAGCAGTGGAAAATTATGCAGGACACCGTCATTAACCCCCAAGCATTCTTACACAAGTGTCGCTATTAATGACATAACTATTGATCATGTTCGTGACAAAAGTGAACTGGAGTTTCAACCGCGGGGCTACCATGTGGAGATTGGTGAGGGAATTAGCAACACTAGCATGGAAAGCATACAAGGAATCAAGTCTGTCATCATTGTGATGAACAAGGCAGAGTCGCTGCATGTGCATGATAATTCTTCCATCACCACTGTGATCCCTGAAAACATATTTGTAGAATGGGAGGAAGTTTTTTGGCTCCATCTAAAACAATGTCATGTGGTGAGATGCCGCAAGATGCACACGGTCTTCACCACCAACAAAGATTTGTGCTTATTTGAAGAAATAGAGACCTTTTGGGCGGCTGATCTACTGATGGCGCATTGCATTTGGAGCAAAGGAGGGACGATTTATAGCGAAGACCGTCTTTCATTCGCGAAGCTGCAGAGCATACATTTATATTCCTGCCCGAGGCTCACCTTTGTGCTTCCGTTATCGTGGGATGTTCCAGACTCATATTTTCCCAACTTAGAAACCCTCCACATCGTCAACTGTGGTGACCTCAAGGACGTGTTCCCCGTGGAGCCAGAGTTTGTAACAAAAATAGATATTGACCACCGAAAATCGTGGGATGTTCTGGACTCATATATTCCAAAGTTAGAGACCCACCACCGCCACTTCCACGTGGAGTTACAGTCAGAGTATCTACCAAAAATAGACCATCGAAAAGGTGTACTGGAGTTCCCAAAGTTGAAGCAAATCTACCTGCATGAGCTCCCCAAGCTACGCCATATATGTGAAACCAAGATGTTTGCTCCCATGCTGGAGAACATCAAGCTCAGGGGCTGCTGGAGCCTCAGGCGCATCCCGTCCGTCGGCCGAGACAACCGACGACAACCGACGATCGTGGACTGCGAGAAGGAGTGGTGGGAGAAGCTAGAGTGGGACGGGGTAGAGGCCGGCCACGACCCTTCCCTCTTCGCGCCACGCCACTCGTCCTACTACAAGAAGCCCCTGCCCAGAGTGTCGGTGCTCCGCTGAACTGTCCAGGTACGTGCACGCTCTCTCTCTTGTTTTTCTATCATGTTGTTTCATGCCCCTCCCTCCGTACGTATGTGCAGAAAATTACTTGATGTATTCATTGATGCATTCCTTGATCCAGTCTGTCGGTCGTATCATCATCGATCATTCCCTCTCCGTTTTGTAGGTTTGGTCGATCGGCGATGGGCGACTTGCTGCTTTCGGACTGTTTGCTTGCCAAGATTGTTGTGGTTGTGTGTTTTCTGAAGAATAAATGGGTGCCTGATGCTGCGTGCTTGGTGTTTGTCCAGTGAGATTGAGGCGAGGTATCGTCTGTGTGTGTGGTTGCAATAACAAGGGTTTGATTGATTGATGTGTCTACCAATTAAGGGGGTTCCAAAGACTATGTATGTAACAAAATTAGTGGATTTGCGTGCGGTTCATTCAGTCTTGCTTTTGCTTAGTGTACCTGAGTGTTTATATTTGGTTCCATTATCCAGTCAATGGATTTCTTGCAGTCTTGGTACGTACTTTGCTACCTTAAATAAATACTACTGTTAGAGAAGAAACTCTGCGTCGGTTGAGTAATGCAGTTCCACACGTATGTTGCCCCCCCCGGACTATCTTTGCCGTTCGTTTACAGTTGGAGATTCGTGCGAAACGTGCTGGTCAAACTATACATCATATTTGCATTATAGTCCCCGAAATATCATAAACCGACCCGCCATCACTGTAGACCGGTCAGGGCGCCTCCTCCTGACTATCCTCCCGATCCAGATCTCACTCCCTCTCTGGTGGCCGGTCAGGGTGCCCAGAGCCCAGAAACGCGCCGCCACCACATTTGGCAGGGGCGCCGAGGATCATGACGAGCGGCGTCGATCTGTTCAGCGCGACGCCGGACGATGTCCTTCAGCACGTTCTTGCTGGCTTTGGCCCTGATCTCCCGACGCCCGCCGTGTACTTTCCGGCGACGACGACGACGAAACTCCGGCGAGACGCGGGATGCACATGTTGATGCTAGCTGATCGATTCCTTTGATCAAACTATTACTACTCGCTCAACGCACGCAACAGAGGAATACACAATATGCTGGGATCGTTGGCCAGAGGCTCGTATCGAGCCTTGCTAATTTTATTTCTTACTCTGACAAATCGATGTGTTACAAGCAGCATCCCCTGGCTGATTTTATACACGTCCATGAGGGACTAGGCACTTGGACTAGGACTAGGAACCCTAATACTAGTAGGACTCGTACTCTCCTATTCCTAATCCTACTCCTACGCGTACGGAGTCAACAACAAGATTAACATCAACATTCACCTCCTTAAACTTGTTGTTCAATCCCTTCACCCCCTAAGCATGATGTGTGCTTCTCTTCCTCCTGGATCCCAAATACGCCGGTTGCTTCGCGTATGTCTGACCCTCGGCATCACTTTCGCCACTTTAGCCTCCATCACCGACATTGTTTTCGTTACTCCTCGTGGCATCCATGACATCGACTTTATTTTTGTCGACTCATCTACACTTTGACGACAACAATCCTTCTTGTCGACATCTTCAAACATCATCTTTACTTCGGTGCTCTTGAAGCAATCTTCCGTGTACTTTATCGGCTTCACTTCTGGAATTATTACTTTGAACAAATGTAGCCTCGCAAAACACACCTCACTTTCATCTTGTCGCTCTTCTGCCAACGATAGTGCTTGGCACCAATACTCCATCGTATCGGTATCCTCAATTTTGCCAGTTCCTCGGCGTGCGTCCTTTCTTGAACACTTCCTGGCGGTACAGATACTCCATGCTGCGCTCCCTGCATGCCGTCTTCTGGGCTAGGCGCCCCTTGGACTTCCTCTGACCGTAGCCCCTCGTGTGGTGAACCTCCTTCTTGGTCATCAGCTGATGGCTTGGACGGCCTGCTTGCTGGACTCGCTTTGTCCTTTTCTCCTTTTCCTAGACTTCCTCCTGACGGGCTGCTTTCTTTAACTCCGCCTGTAGCATTTCTTTCTGAACCACCACCTAGCACGCTGCTTCTTTCTTCCATAACAGCTGGATCCTCTCAGAGCTTGTACTATTTTGGTTTTATGTTGTTATTACTCGTATCTTGTGTGGATCCTCTCAGAGCTTGTACTTCACTCCTCCACGGAGGCCTGGCGGGAGGCGCCCTCGCGAGAAGCGCACTCACGATGGGGCGTGGATTCTCTCATAAAGACCAAAGCAACACGGTTATTTGCAAACGACTACACATTGCCCACCCACATGTAGTGACGGCACTGGCGGAGCTCAGTTAAGGCCGAACTGGGCCACGGCCTGCCCATGTTTTTTGCAAGAAAAAATTAACTAGTAGTATGCAGCAAACGCGGCCCAGCCCATCAGCGTACACATGCCAGTTTCCTCTCTGGTCTCCCAGTTTTCCTCACCTCGACCTGTCCTGCTCACTACACACGAACAGAATCACGGCCATGGAGGAGCTTGCTAGGTCTTGCGATTTGGACACGAATTAGAAAAGAAAAGAAGGAGGATAGGGGGGAATCGGTGGAGGGCAAGCAGCAGCGCCGCCGCGCCGCCCGCAGCTTGGGGACGGCCAGTCAGCGTCGCCTCACGGCGCGGGCACGGCCGCGCGGGCACGGCGCACCGGCCGGAGGTCCAGCAGCACTGCAGCAGACAATCGAACCTGCTCGACCAAATCGAGCCCCATTCTTCCTCAATTTCTCTGCTGAGGTACTTCTCCTTTCTTTCCCCAAATTTTTGGTAAGCAATTTGATGGCACACGGTGGCAGTACACCTGTAGTCCTGTACACGGTTGATTGCTTACGATTTTGTTGTTCAATTTTGCACAGCCATGGGAAAGGCAACTCGGAGGAGAATTGATTTTGTTTTGAAAAGAAAACGAGATGACAGTGGTGAAGTTGGAGAAGATCCATTAGCACCAGCAGATGATCCTTTGCCTTTGCTTGAATTGGAACAACAGCAACAGAACCATGTCGAAGGTCTTCGCACAAATGAGCCGGTTATTTTTCGAGGTATCGAGTTCTTGCAGCGAGACCCAGGATTGTGCCCTCAGATTTGGCAATATCCACCAGATCAAAGAGATAGTGTGTGAAGAGCATATTTGTTGCTAGGCCCTATGCAGCCCCATTTACAGAATTATAAACTTTCGGGTGAAGAAGGGCATCGACGCCGCTTCCAGTTTAACTGGATTGGTCTTTTTCCATCATGGCTTGAGTACTCGGAGGATAAACATCGTGCATATTGTCTATTTTGCTTTCTGTCCAACAACAAGGAGAATACACGGGGTGGTTCGCAAGTCTTCACGGTAGATGGATTTAACAGTTGGAAGAAGATAAATAGTGGGAAAAATTGTGCGTTCTTGACTCACATTGGTAAATGCTGTCTGCCTAGTATCCTCAACAAAACAGTGTCATCAAGGGCTAAGATCAGATGACGGGTACCAAAATTTTACTGACACGGTTATTGTATTTTGTGTAAACCACTCCATTGACATTCCTGACTTTGACAAAACATATATTTTGCGTGGTGGTCGTGCACGTCATCAGCCTGATAAGCTCACAAAGGAGCATTACTTTCGAGTGAAAAAATTTCGTGCAACATTGGACACTCAACTATTTGAATTAAATCGAAGGTTCAATGAGAAGGTAATGGATCTTTTATCTACTAGTGCCACTTTGATTCCTAGAAACAAATTCAAAGGGTTCAAAGCTAGTGATGTATGTGAGATGGTGAAAAAGTACTATCCTGCTGATTTTCCCCAAGATATTTATGGATTGCAACAACAACTAAAACATTTTGTTTCGAATGCTTCCAAATATGAAGAGCTGAAGAATATATCAACATTGATTGATCTTTGTCGATGCCTTGTGGAGATGGGAAGATATACTATTTACAATTTGATTGAAAGGTTTCTACGGCGAGTGTTGAACGCGCATTTTCTAGTATGAAGATTATTTAAACAAGGTTGCGCAATAAGGTGGAAGATGACAATCTTGCGAACCAGATGTTAATTAACATTGAGAGTGATATTCTGGAGAAATATAGCTACGATGATGTGATTGCAGATTTTAGAAGGATCAAGAATCGAAGTGCTGATTTGTAGTATGTATCTCCTTGCGTACACATCTGTTGACTATTGTGTAGCTTCTTTTGGTATAGCTTCTTTTGTTTAGTAGTAATTCTATATATATATGATGTATGCATGTGCTGATGAACAAATGACTAATATAAAGTGGTATTGGTTTAGAGCATTTTTTTGTGCTTTCTTATAGTCTGGCCCGCCCATGATTTCTTTTCGAGCTCCGCCACTGAGTGACGGAGCTGTGTATGATGGGCGACATCAACCGTGTGCGAGTAAAATCGCATATTTGCATGCTTATTATTTCTATATTTTTTTGTCCGCGTGCAGCATATGGATCCTACTTCTTTCTGCCCTCCGGCGCCAATTTGTCCCAGCACTTTGAACAAAACTCATATCCCTTTACGTAGTACATTCATGCAGAAGCTATAGTCCAAAATAAGATAAAAATGAAATTTTTATAATTAAAATATGGGTGACAGACAGACATAGAAAAATGCATGCATCAACCATGCATATGCTTGCAGGTTTCTTATTGTGAAATTAAACCAATGCGAAACAAATGAAGAACAGGCATGCATGCATGCATGGCTGATAAATCAAAGTAGTGTTTTGTTGCTTGCGGTGAGCAGCACCTTGACGAGGCTGTCAAGGTTGGCGAGGGACCTGCCAGCAGGCTGCGCGGTTGCACGGACACTCATCTCCTCCCACTCGGCAGCCCTACGCCTCAACTCCCTCCCAGCTCCCTCGCCTCCCATCACCTCCCTTATCCTAGCCTCCACCTCGTGGCGGCGCACGTCGTCGCCGACCTCCATCCCGACGCCCCACTCGACGCAGGCGTAGCGGGCGTTGGTCTGCTGCTCGGCGAAGAAGGGCCAGCAGAGCATGGGCACACCGGCGCTGATGGCCACCAGGGCGGAGTTCCACCCGCAGTGCGTGAGAAAGACGCCGACGGCCCGATGCCGCAGCACCGCCTCCTGCTCGCACCAGCTGGTGAGAAGGCACCGCCCCTTGGTCGCCTCCACGAACTCAGGAGGAAGCCGCACGGCGGCGTCGTCCACGTCGCCTCCCTTGGCGAGCAGGTCCTTCCTCACGATCCACAGGAAGTGGTGGCCGGAGCAAGGTTTTGGATTTCGGTTTTGCAAATTTACCGGTTCAGAGCGAAATGGCCGAAATTCGAAAATTTCGTACATTTCGGTGAAATTCCGGACGAAAAGCAAGAAGAAACATTTGAAACTTAGAACAAAAACCGACCAAATTTTGGCCAAAAATTAAATTTTCGAGCAAATTTTGGCTTAACTTTAATTATGTAATTTTATTCTACCAAAATTCACCAAAATTTTAAGGATTTCGTCCGGTAAACAATTATACCGGTCCTGACCGAAATGGCCGAATTTCGGACGAATTTCGGATTTCTCGGACGAAATCCAAATCCCTGGGCCGGAGTTGGCGAGGCCCCACGCGAATTCCACCAGCTCCTCGCTGGACATGGTGGTGATGCTCCCGAAGTTGACGTACACCACGGACCGGGCCTCCTTGCCGTCGAGCCACTCGAGGCAGGAGGTGTCCTCTTTCCAGAGGCTGGCGCGCATCGCGGCGAGCGGGCCGTCTTCTTCGCGCTTGTCCGCGAGGAGGTTGAGCGGGCCAATGGTGTAGAGCCTGCAGGTGGGCGGGAAGATGGCGCGCATGGCGTACAGCGCCGGCTGCTCGAGCTCGTCGACGGTGTTGACGATGACGGCGTCCGCGCGGCCCGCCTGTTCCGAGTGGTGCAGCAGGAAGTTGAGCATGATGTCGTCGCGGTCGGTGCTGCAGATGAAGGAGGGGAAGTCCCGGAGGCGCATGTGGCGGCTCATCCCTGGAGCCTGCGGCACCGGCGTGTCCAGGTACCCGTTGTGCAGCTGCGCTTCATCTGCAATACTCTGAATTAGTTACTGCGCAAACTCCACGTACGATCCAGGATGCATGCAGTCTACGAGGTACTAGGTACGTTACCTTTGAGGGGAGCGATGCTCTTCTCCATTAGGTACCGGAAGTTGCGGTAGCCCATGTAGCCGCAGGCGCTGGCGGTCCAGAAGAGCGCGCAGGGCACCCCGATCTCCGCCGCCGCGTCCACGCTGAAGCTCATCACGTTGTCCGCCACCACGCACGTCACCGGCGGCCCCCCGGCGTTGAGCTCCCCGAGCAGCCGCTTCAGGTGGGGAAGGCAGGTAGTCATGGTGGAGTAGCAGACGGATGGCACGTCCGGCGTGGCATCCGCGTCCAACGGGGGCAGGCCGTCGGGGATGGTGGCGAAGCGGAAGTCCGGGAGCCCCGCCACGGCTTCGGGCCGCGGGAGCGGATCAGGCGCCGGTGGTTGTACTCGGTGTTGACGAAGGTGATGTGGAAGCCCTTGCAGTGAAGGAGCTTGGCCAGCTTCAGCATCGGCGTCACATGCCCCTGCGTCGGCAATGGCACGATCACCGCGTGAGGCTGATTCATCACCATGTCGATAGATCGTCTACGTGTGTGCTGTTGGAGGACGCCCTGCTAGCTGCTTATATATATACACTTCAAGCCTCACCAGTTTTTGCAGACTAACTAATGCATTACCTTTCCATGCAAGGACTCCCAAATCGGTTTGTGCTGCAGCCTGCAGCGACCTGCCAAAGAACTACTTCTATGACATAACATACTCGTATGGTTAGATAATATAATATGGAAAGGAAATTGGCACTGGATCCCGAGTTCATATGGTCCTGCCCGAATAAAAAAAATCGTCAAAATGGTAAGACATTTCAAAAAATCACAAATTGAACATATATAGAAGTTTTACATACGTGCTAAGTTTCCATGCAAGCACTCCCACATCGGTTTGTACTGCAACGACCTGCCAAAGAACTACTTCTATGACATAACAGACTGGTATAGACCCATATAGTTCAATAATATAATATGGAACCGAAATTGCCAAAGCGAACGAAACAAAGAAATTAAAGATAGAAGTTGCTTCCATTAAACATCTCACGCGAATAAAACCGATGAAGCGACGAATCAATCGAATAATTGTAGATGCTTGTCAATTTGAACGCTTCTTATCTTCCTCTGCTGGTACTTATCTCTGCCATAGTTGATTCATCGGGGCAGCTACATGCACCTGTAACATTAGAAAAAATAATCAGGGGCATAAGAAAGTGAGCGGAGCGCTATCCCATACAACAATAATCAAAGTATTCGTTGATTAGGAAACTCTGCCATAGTTGATTCATCGTCTACCGTGGCTTACTAGTATTCGTTGCTTGTGATTGTGTTTGTCGCACATAGCCGCGTAGGGGATTTGAGGAGAGGTGGTGGTTAGGAAACTCGAGCGACCAACTAAGTACATGTGGAAGCTAAGAAGGCTGAACCGATCGATCATGTAATTAAACGGAATTTTTTTTTTTTTTTTTGCTCAGGTGTCTGATTTGCTAAGGTGGGTGGCTGCATGTCAGGACACAAAGGGCGGTAACATGATAAGAATCGAACGGCTGTAAATACGGGATGATGTGGGTAGGCTGATTTCTGTAATATAATATGAGAGATATAGCTGAGTTACTGTACGACCTACTAACTCAATATATTGGTTGCAATAATATCTTATATTATATTAGGGAAAAAGGGAGTAACTTCTTACTGGAAATAAGTTGCTCTCTCTTTCGTTTTGTGCTCAATTTTATACTCCCTTGAATCATTTAGCTACACTGCATGTCAGATCGGACGATGTTTCGGACGGAATTGGACTATAAACTCAGAGTCTACACTTGTAGGTCAGAAAATATTTGGCTTTCGGCGCCATCTCTTATCGCCAGTTGGATATCGCCATGTCCGGCTCAGTGTAGACCATGAGGTAAACTCAGATCCCTTCTTTTGTCACCAAAAACTCATTAGATACCGTACGGTGGAGCCGTTACAGGGGAGGCTGCCGTTTGGACATTCACTCGACGACTGCAGTGACATGTCGTTGCATATCCTGTGTTACTTGTTCCTGCAACAAACAGATCCTATTATCCTATTGTACATGTGTTTAAAAAATCTTAGTACTTAGGTATTATCTCATTGTACATCCTATTTTAAGAATAGTATCCGACGTTTTGGGGCTTTCCTTGTTTACAATCCTACCAAGTCTCTTCGACGCGGTTCATCTCGAAGCTTTTAACTACAATGCGAAGATTTGAAGACATCTAATCCTACTCGTTCTTCTTTTGCCTTTAAATCTCAACCACGCACCATATCTTGTTACCTGGATAGATTTTGTTAAATGTCCAGAAAGAGCACACATGAAACAACTAATGGATTTGATAGCATCAAATTAGAGAACATGCAACGCTATGAAGGTCTAATCGTCCTATAGGTGTGGACAATCCATGCATTAGTAAGTATAAAGATTTTATGGATCCTTGTTTCAGTTAGAAATGGCTGATTTTTGCACTTTAATTTTGTAACCGCTATATAGTGGGATAAAATGAACGTTCGTTGCATATGTTGCTAGGGATGACCAATTTAGTTATATATAGGATTCATGGCTAAGTTGCATAGCTCATATTTCTCCTCTCTTTGTACACCCAAACATGTAAACACCAAAAACTTCAAATTTATATATAATATCAATGGAAATTTTGGACATTACATTATAGCAACGTCGTTGCTTTATTTGTACACCACATTACACGACATATAGCACGTAAGATTCGTTCGAATAAGAAAATTGAAAAACAAGTAGTAGATAGATTAACACGCAAAAAGAATGTATTACATGCATTCAGTTGTCCCGTAGAGATGTGCAGGCAGCCGTGGTTTGGCTCGCAAAACAAGGGGTTCAGCTAGAGCAAGGCCAATTTTGCTCTCGTGGAGATTGATACTGTGAACGCCAGGCGGCTTCATCCAAGTGAATCCCTGCAAGATCCTTGCAATCAACATCACTGTGACCGAGGTACCAAGTGAGATCCCCGGACAACCCCTCCTACCAGTGCTAAATGAAATGAATCGCAGCCCTGGCTCGCTGAGAAGTACATTTGCTGTGTTCAGATGCCTCTCTGGCCGAAACTCCAGTGGCTCGACCCAGATCTTGGGGTTGCGACCAAGTCCATACCGGCTTAATAGGACATGGCTACCCTTAGGTATGGTGTAGCCTGCCACTATGGTGTCTGCCATGGCTACATGTGGTGGGTTAAAAGCATGGTATGGGTGTATGCGGAAGGCCTCCCGGATACATGATTTGAGATAGTTTAGCCGAGGAATGTCAGACTCCTCGACTAGTCTATCTTTACCGACAACCATGTCGAGTTCATCAATTGCTTTTTGCATGACCTCCGGCCTGTTGATCATCTCAGCGAGTGCCCACTCAACAGCGTTGGATGGGTTGTCAATTATTGCAAACATAATTTCCTACAAAAACTCATTGTTAGAAGAAAATACAATGCAAATAGTCTTGTAATGTAGTATCGACTAAAAAGAAACCTTTTTTTTTCCATAGAGATTGAGGCTAACTACTAACCGCTGTTTGTGCTCTTATATCTTCTAGTGACAACAATGGTTGTCCTTTCGCATCTTCAAGATAAACCATGACGTCCAAAAAGTCTTTGGCCTCTTTCTTCTCAGCACGGTTCTCAAGTGAAATGGACCTCTCACGGATCCTCTCCTCTATGATGGGATCATGCAACCTATTGAGTGTTCTCATGACATCCTTGGAAACCATCTCATGACCATCCAAGTCGAGGCCTTGCAAGGCCGGGAAATAGTCCGAGACACAAAAGCTATATACATGGTTGAGGAGTGTAAAAAGCGCGCCAACATGAGCCACCTCATCATGCCCAGGACCGCTTGTCGACGAAGCCGGTAGGTTGCCGAAGTATCGCTTACCGAAGACAAGCCTTCTTATCATGTCACCACAGAAATGCCGTGCTATATGTCGCACGTCGACAATGGCGGCCTTGGAGCCGCAGCAAGTTTTGTTAATGTACCTTACAAGATGGTCGTACTCCTCCTCCCGGAGGTGCTGGACCTTTTGCTCCATGGATGGGGCGAGGACCTCAGAGGTGAGGACCCGCCTCATCTTCTTCCATTGCTCTCCGTGTGGTGTCAAGATAGAGCCCTTGTACCCGAAGCTAAATGAGCCCGAGGCGAACGTGGTGGGACGGGAGGCGAAAACATCATCCTTCCTTCGCAACACCTCGCACGCTATCTCCGGACACGCCACGGCAATGACATGGGTCGCTCCGAAACGAAGGCACAGGATGTCTGTGTTCATTTCCTCTAGCAGACGATGGATCCACCGGAATACAGCCGGCTTGTTCATAATCATCTGGTGCATATTACCGACAAAGGGAAGCGCGGCCGGCCCCGGGGGGAGCTGCCTTGACACGGCTTTTTTATTTTTCATCGTGAAAAACAGCAGTAAGGTTGCCATCATAACCAGCGTAGCAAGACCTAGACCTGAACAAGACGCTATGCTACGCGTCTCACTAGTAGAAAAGTGGCCTTAGAGGCGGACCTTTAGTTGCGGCTCGTTTCCGAACCGCGACTAGAGGTCTCGCGGCTCCGACAGCTCCAACGGCTAGGACAGGTGGCGGTTTGTGCTGGAGCTTTGGTCGCGGTTGGAGCCACCAACCGCGACTAAATGTCCTCCACCTGCGGCCGGAACCGCGCGGGGCACGCGCGAGGACCTTTAGTCGCGGTTGGTGGCTCCAACCGCGACTAAAGGTCCCGCACAAAAAGGTCGCCTGTCCTATCGAGGACCTTTAGTCGCGGTTGGAGCCGCCAACCGCGACCAAAGGTCAGTCGCCTTCATCTTCCACCCCGAGCCAGCCTTGGCCATTTCGAGCTCGAGTTGAATCTCCATTTTCTCTCCACCGAGCTCGATTTCATCCACGATTTTTTGCACCATTTGTTAAGATTGACGGTGGTGCATATATCTATCCAAGGGTTAGCAACTGCAAACTCTCTCTTTCGGCGCCCGTTTCGTTGGTTGTCTAGCTCATTTAGCTCAATTCATATTTGTAGTGCTAGGTAGGTGTATGATGAAATGCCTAAGTTAGCTCATTTTGCTTATTTAGCTCAATTTTGTATTGTCAATTTGATCTTAAACTAAATTATGTTTTTGTATTTCAGTGTCACAACATTCACCTCCTCACCGTCGTCGATAGACCGTCTCGTCACCGACACCACCTAGGTGAGCTTTCTTTTTTATTTAAAAAAAATCTATGTTGTATGATTTTGTTCCATAATTATTATTTGTTTTTTTTGTATAAGTTGTATAATTGTTTTATATATATATATATATATATATAGTGCCATGGTTTTCACAAATACCCCCACCGGCTCTCGTCCGCTCTATTATTCGGACGTGGTATGACTTTTAATAACTATATATTTGTTTCGTTTCGCGTTTATGACAATCATGCGGACCAACTTTGACATAAATATATATTTGTCTAGGAGGTAGTTGAACCGGAAATTCCAGTGGACCCTATTGTTGAATATTTTGTGAAAGAAAACGATGATTTGAAAGCTAAATTAAAAATAAGTGAAGATCTCCGCAAAGAAGAGAAGAAGGAATTGGAGGTTAAGCTTGTCAACATCATCGATGAACACCAGTTCAAGCTTGCCGACGTCGTCGATGCTTACGAGATCAAGTTGGATGGGATGCTCTCGAAGCTTGCCGACGTCGTTAATGCTTACGAGATCAAGTTGGATGCGATGCGCTTGAAGCTTAAAAAAATTAGAAGATATGCTATTAGTCAAGAGGCTTGGTATCATTATGCTGTTGGTTCAATAGTTACCTTAGTTGTGATTCTGATCGCATTTGTTGTTGGACTTAAATTTTTTAAATAGTTCAATGTTAGTTTAAATTAGTGGATATTTAATGCTACAATGTATTACATTTGTCGCCACTCTACTTTGTTTGAATTATTATGGTCACTTATCTATTCATTACTGGCATGCATAATTTTTTTGATATACTTATATAATGCAGATGAGACGTCAATGGATGTACGGTGACCGAGTTTGTGCCGAATTCATTACTGGCATGCATAATTTTCTCCATGTGGCTGAGACAAGCAAGCGAAATGATGGTTTTATGTGTTGTCCATGCAGTCTCTGTATGAATAAGTATACATACTCTTCCACAGACAGGCTTCACGAACACCTGTTGCGAAATGGTTTCATGCTTGGTTATTATTGTTGGACCAAGCATGGAGAGGGGTTATAATGGAAGAGAATGAAGAAGAGGAGGATAATGACAACTATCCTCTGTTCAATGAACACGCTGATACTACAATGGGGGAAGACGAAGTTGAAGAGGATGCCATCTTTGATGAGCCCGACGATGATCTTCGTCAGGCCATTCATGATGCACAAATGGACTGCGGAAGTGAAAACGAGAGGTTGAAGTTGGAGCGCATGTTAGCCGATCACAGCAAATTGTTGTACGCAACTTGTACAGATGGCCAGAAAAAGCTCGGTACGATACTGGAAATGCTACGCATTGTTTAGGTGAGACTCAAGGTAAACATATAGGTAACAAGATTGTGTACCTGGGCCATCGTCGATGGCTTGTACCGAGGCATGCAGGAAGAAAGGAAGGCCGACATTACAAAGGTGAGGAAGATATTCGGCGGAAGCCTACTCGACCTTCTAGTTCTGTTATACATGATATGGTCAAGGATTTAAAAGTAATATTTGGGAAGGGTGCTGGAGCACTATCTGTTCCGAATGACGCTCAGAACCACGTTCCCATGTGGAAGAAGAAATCTATATTTTGGGAGCTGCCCTATTGGATAATGCTAGAGGTTCACTCTGCAATCGACGTGATGCACGTGACAAAAAATCTTTGCTTGAACCTGCTTAACTTGTTGGGCGTGTATGGAAAGTCAAAAGATACACCGGAAGCAAGACAGGCCCATCGACGTATGCATTCACGAGACGACGATCATTCTGATAATCATCAAGGTCCTGCGAGCTATGCTCTTACGAAAGAAGAGAAGAAAATATTTTTTGAATGTCTTCGCAGTATGAAGGTTCCAGCTGGCTTCTCGTCGAATATAAAGGGAATAATAAACATGGCAAAGCAAAAATTTCAGAACCTGAAGTCTCATGACTGTCACGTGATTATGACACAATTACTTCCGGTTGCATTGAGGGGACTTCTAAAAGAAAATGTTCGAGTACCCATTGTGAAGCTATGTGCATTCCTGAATGCAATTTCTCAGAAGGTTATCAATCCACTTACTCTAAAAGATTTAGAGAATGATGTGGTCCAATGTCTTGTCAGCTTCGAGTTGGTGTTCCCACCAACCTTCTTCAATATTATGACGCACCTCCTAGTTCACCTGGTGGAAGAGATACGTGTTCTCGGTCCTGTATTTCTACACAACATGTTCCCCTTCGAGAGGTTTATGGGAGTCTTAAAGAAATACGTTCATAACCGTGCTAGGCCAGAAGGAAGCATCTCCAAGGGCTATGGAACTGAGGAGGTCATTGAGTTTTGTGTTGACTTTATTCCTGATCTTAAGTCGATTGGTGTTCCTCAATCGCGTCATGAGGGGAGACTGCGTGGAAAAGGCACGCTAGGAAAGAAAGCAATCATATGTGAAGACGTGGATTCTTTCACTCGAGCACACTACACAGTTCTGCATAGTTCCATCTTGGTGGCTCCGTATATCCAGCAACACAAGAATGATTTACGCTCCAAATACCCAGAAGATGAGATTGATGGAGTACACATCAGGACTTTTGGCGGTTGGTTACAGAAAAGACTGATGAATGTCACCACAAATGAACTACAACTATACTTATTGGCCAAGACACCGTCTTCGACTATATTGACTTTTAAAGGGTACGAGATAAATGGAAATACATTTTACACGGCCGACCAAGATAAAAAGAGCACCAACCAAAACAGTGGTGTCCGCTTTGATGCAATAGATGGCTGCAGTGGGGAAAAGGTAACATATTATGGTTACATAGAGGAGATATGGGAACTGTCCTATGGACCTTCATTTAAGATTCCTTTGTTCAAGTGCAAATGGTTCAACCTAGATGGCGGTGTAGCCGTAGACACACGGTACGGAATGACTACAGTGGATTTCAAGAATCTTCATTACGAGAACGAACCATTCATTCTAGCCAGTGAAGTGGCTCAGGTTTTCTATGTGAAGGACATGTCTACCCTACGAACAAAAAGAAAAGATAAGCAAGCGAATACATCAAACGATGAGCCAAAGCGCCACATAGTTCTTTCAGGTAAAAGAAACATCGTGGGAGTGGAGGACCAAACAGACATGTCAGAAGATTACAATAAGTTTCATGAAATTCCGCCCTTCAAAGTGAACATTGACCCAACCATCAAGTTACTTCAAGAAGATTGTCCATGGTTACGGCGCGTTCAAAAGAAAGGGGCACACAAGAAGAACAAGTGAACAATACATAGGGATGTTGTTGGTGATGTGTAATAATGTATTAAACCTTTTATGTAACTGTGTCCATGTGGGAACCTCTCAAACCTCAGCTTCGACCGTCCAAACACAGTTCCCCCTGCATACAGCCCGACGTCTCTGATGATCTACAACCGTCCGGCAAGACGTCTCTGATGATCTGCAACCGTTTGGAACGGTCGCAGGTCATCAGAGACGTCTTGCCACTGGTTGCCCAAAGATGCCTCTCCGAGTGACGCTGGAATGTTCTGTGTTTGAGCGCCACTTCGATCCAAGCAGCGGCAAGACGTCTCTGATGATCTACAACCGTCCGGCAACACATCTCTGATGATCTGCAACCGTTTGGAACGGTCGCAGGTCATCAGAGACGTCTTGCCGCTGGTTGCCCAAAGATGCCTCTCCGAGTGACGCTGGAATGTTCTGTGTGAGTGAGTAACCTGTCTGAGGAGGGCGGCTATATATAGGGTACGTGTGCTTCTTTAGTCCCGGTTGGTAACACCAACCGGGTCATGTGGCTCACGAAGTGGTCGTGATACTGCTGATCCAACAGCTCACAATCCCTCAAAAGAAACACACCCCTGATCCAACGGCTCACAAGCGCTCGAAAGAAACACACCCCTGATACTGCCATGGAAGACTCCTTCCAGTCTATCCGCGACTACCCTGTCCAGCGAGCCAAGATTTCCTACCAGCTCAAGGCGAAGGAGGCTTCCGATCTGGATTGGGCGCTGAAAGACTCATCCTCCATGGATCTTGCCCTCCGCCGCAAACGTGCGCGCGAGAACCGGGCGGCCGCCCACGGGGCTGGCTCCTCCCGCCGTTCCCCCTAATCCTACGGCCTTCGAGCCAGCAAGTCCGTTTATGTAGAATAATGTTGGTGATGTTGGATCAGGGGTGTGTTTCTTTCAAGCGCTTGTGAGACGTTGTATCAAGTGTAATAATGTATTAAACCTTTTATGTAATGCATTAAGATAAATGAATTAATAATTTTTATCTGCTTTCTTCTGCATTTTACAACACCAAACATTCATCTTACAAATATGTGATAGTTTGCTCTAAAATTGTTACAAAAATAATTTTAGGGTACACAAGTAGTGGTTACAACATAGAACCATCCATAGTTTTTGGAAATTCGACCACCTTAGATGAATAGCCATGCTCTCCATTTTGACCATTTTTGAAAAGAAATGAGAAAAAGAGAAAAAATACTCAAAAAAATAAACCCTTTGCCATGGAGTCCTTTTAAGTGTACTAGTTTCTAGGAAAAATAGGAAAACAAATCTAAGTATATAAAAGAATTAAAATCTAAGTACATAAATGAAAACAAATACAAGAAAAGAAAATAGAAAAACAAAAAAAAAATAGAAAAGCCCTTTAGTCGCGGTTGCAGCCAGCAACCGCGACTAGGGGTCCCCCTGGGCTTGGCGCCAGAATTTTGGCGGCCCAGGGACCCTTTAGTCGCGGTTGCAGCCAGCAACCGCGACTAGAGGTCGATTCCGCGCCGTTTAGTGGGGAGTTTGCGAATTTTTCGCAAACTCCCCCCAAATCCCACGACGAACCGCGCCGCCTCCGGGCTCCCACGACGACGCCGACGACGCCGGCGAAGCCCTGCTCCGCCGCGCCGTCTCCCCTGCCCTGCCTCGCCGCCGCCGCCGCCGCGCCGTGGTCGCCGTCTCCCCTCCCCTGCCTCGCCCTTAGCCACCGCGCCGTGGTCGCCGTCTCCCGGCCTCCCCTGCCTCGCCGCCGCCGCCGCCACGCCCCGCGCACCCTCCGGCGACCAAGGGGACCGCCCCCACCTCCGGCTCGCCTCCTTCCCGAGCTCGCCGACGTCGGCCTGGCCGCCAGCCACCCCACCGTCGCCGCCGCCGCACGTCGGACTAGGTTAATTGCAATGTGTTAGGAAAAATAGATGCAATTTTGTGTTAGCAAAATAGATGTAAAATAGATGCAATTTTGTGTTAGCAAAATAGATGCAAAATAGATGCAAAATAGATGCAATTTTGTGTTAGCAAAATAGATGTAAATTTTGTTTAGTTAAGTTTTTTCCTTTTTTCATTATAGTTAGGTTATTAGAGCTATGTGAATTGTCATTATAGTTGATTTTCTATGTTTGAAGTTGTTTAGAAAATTTGAATATGTGAATATTACTATGTGTAAATATGTCAATATGTAAATTTGCTAAGTTAGTATTGCTAGGTCAATTTAGCTAGGTCAATTTACTTAGGTTAATTTAGTTAGATCAATATAGTTAGAAATCATTTTATTAGTATATCATAAGTTAGTTAGGTCAATTTACTTAGGTTAATTTAGTTAGATCAATATAGTTTGAAATCATTTTATTAGTATATCATAAGTTAGTTAGGTCAATTTACTTAGGTTAATTTATTAGTATATCAATATAGGTAGAAATCATTTTATTAGTAGATCAATATAGCTAGGTAAATTTATAGATTTGTATCAAGCACTTTGATACTTTGTATCAAATTATTGTTTATCATAATTTGTTAAATTTATTGCGTGTAGGAACATTCAGCTATGGATCTCCCTTTAATTGTGCGAGACGAGGAAGGAGAAAACTTATTCATGCAGGATATTTTTGAGCATCGCGATGCAAATGCTGCCGGTGGAGAAGGCGCCGTCGACGATCGAAACTTAGATTTTGAGCAATTTGCATCACAATTTTTAAACCCGTCTGGTGAGGGTATTTTAGAGGAAGAAGAAATAACAGCCTCCACCTCGAACACCCTCCACCTCGAGGTTTATATATGAATTCTATATTTGCTTGAACACAAAATGCATTAACTGATTTGTATTGCACTTATTAACGCATTATATTTCTTACTTTAGGCGTCCACCTTGCATAAAAAGGCTAAGAATCAAGCTCCTCGAGGCCCAGCGAAAAGAATGAGTAGCGAAGATGCAAAGTTACCAATCTATAAAATTGATGTAGATGGCGATCCGGTGGAACCGATAGAGAACCGCAGAAAATATATTAGTCAAGCTGGAGTTATTGTTAGGGACGAGGTCCCGATCTCCATAGCAGAATGGCTTAAGCCAGCAGGCGTTGCCGAGGATGACCCTTGCTATGTCCACCAACATTATAAAGATTTCTGCATTGACACACTCTTGCAGCATTTTAACCTCCCGGATGGTATTGAGCCCGCCTTGAAGTTGAAACTCAAGCACTGGACTCTCTCCAAGATGGCCGACGCCTTTCGGAAATATAAGCAAACATTATGGGCAAAATATGAAAAGGTTGATCCAGATTTCAGTCAAAAAAAACTGGTGAAGCTAAGAGATCACTGGGAAGCCTTTAAGGCGTATAAGACCTCGGCTGCGGCTGTGGCCCGATCGGAAAAAAATAAGCTAAATGCTGCGAGTAAGACACACCACCATAACTTGGGGCCAGGTGGGTACAGGTTAGCCATTCCTAAGTGGCTAGCCATGGAAAAAAATAAGCTAAATGCTGCGAGTAAGATCTCAGCTTAGAAGCAGCGTGGGTTCCACGCAACTAGAACTCGATGCTCGCTACCCCGTGGATGATATCACGGAACCGACACCATGTGAGCTACATACGCCTGTGAGCAACATATCCATGAAGGTGGCGGTCGGCTATGCTTTACCGATTGTCGACACAGCAAGCTACCATAATGGTGTCATTCATCCTGGCTATGCTGTTGTCGGAGTGGATGAAATTGTGCCGGAATCGGAATCATTGGCTCTTGAGATTCCTGGAGGTAACGGTGAGGAGGCATTGTGCGATGTCAAGGGTGGTTTCGTCCAGTGGAACAAGAAATACATCAAGTTCTCAAAGCCACCGACTCAGCAAAGCCCACCCTGCCGGGGTATCGATGAGACACATCCATCTCCGGCACCGCGTGACAGGGACCCCACACCGGAAAATAATCTAGAGGACCATCTCAGTCAGCAAAGTCCATCTCCATCTCCATCTCCGGTACGGAACCCCCCACCGGAAGTGTCCGTACCGCTTAAACGGAGAAGGCGCGCGTCTTCCCCGGTCAAGAGGCGACCTGCTAAAAGGGCCAGAACGCCTGATCTGAGGCAACCTTGGCAGAAGACTCTTGACCAAAACGAAGCAGCCATCGAGGAGCATAATAAATCATTGTTCGCACCGAAAGTGCCGCCGCCAACATTTACCGAGGGCTATACTGCAGCGGCTTGTCATAAAGTCATTGACAACTTATATGTCCCTCCAGAGAAGCCGCCATCTGACTATGTCCGTTCTATTCAGAAGTCATATGACGAGGTGACGGCGGCGGAGGCGCCGAAGAAAGGTGAACAAGACGCAGAGTCAGTCCCGCCGCCGGCGGCAAACGAAAAACAAGCAGCACCATCGGTCCCGTCGGCGAAGGAAGCTACAAAAGCAGCACCATCGGTCCCACCGCCGCCGAAGATAGGTAAACAAGTTCCCCAGCTCGGAGAACAACCCGTACGTTCTGTCCCCCCGCTAATTGTCCCGCCGCCGACGAACAAAGATAGTCGAGTTCCCCAGCGCGGAAAACAACCAGTACAATCTGACCCTAAAGAGCCGATGGTGTTTGACATAGAGGTAATCCGTCGTCTTGCCGCCGAAGCGCAAATGCCTATAGATGAATATGCTTCGAGATTGAATTTTGAGACTGCACCACCAGCTCCTCCAGTAAGAAACTTCGTTCCGGGGAAAGCTTTGGTGCAAATCAGGGGCCTTCCAACAAAAATGCGTACTCTGCATCAATGGTACATGAAAAATGCAAAGAAGACATCTGCTATCGTTCTGAAATGTAGGGAAGACGATGAGCACTTCTTAGAAGACTACAATCACAATGTTACGTTTAGCGAACTTTTTCAGCTATACAATCTGCGGGCACTCGACAAATCTATCTTGAGTTCCTATTGCCTGTAAGTGATTTATTTAAGTCTTTACCTAGTCTCGTTCATTGTTTGTAATTATTCTCAATTTAATCTTTTGTGTGCTATATTATGCAGATTGAAGATGCTCGAGCTCAAAAAGCTGAACCAGCATGACATTGGGTTCATTGACCCGGATAAATATAACGAAGAAACCATAATAAATCCCTTGTATAACAAGAACACACCGGATGATTTGCTAAGGGTGTTCAAGCGATACCGCGACAAAAGAACTATATATTGGCCTTACCACTTCGGGTAAGTTTTAGTGTCTTCTACACATTCTAATTTGCTCACCCGATGTTAAGTTCAACTGATGAGTTATGCATGACTGTGCCCAGCTACCACTGGATTCTTCTTGTCATTAGACATCACGAAGGACTTATTCATTCACTTGACTCATTGAGGTATCATCCTGACAAATACAGGAGTTGTTTCGACTTACTAGCAAGGTACATTCATTTCTTACCGCCTCTGTCATTCATATCTTGATGTCAAGTCATTAACGAATAACTCATTTGTGAATGTTCTTTGTCGGGCAGAGTTTGGGAAAGGTTTCGAGCGGAAGATCCTGAAGGTGGGTGGCGCCAAAAGCTGGATTGGAAGTTAAACCAAGTAAGTACTGCTACCTCTTCGTCCACACAACATTTCTCATGCATACTTCATTATTATTGACTGAAATCTATTCTTGTATAGTCTTGCATGGAGCAACCAAAGGAAACTGAGTACTGTGGATTCTTCGTTTGCGAGTATATATATGTATTAGTCACCGAGAAATGGAATATGAGAAAGGATGCAGAGTTGGCAAAAAAGCGCGAGAGGCTACCACTCGACCACCGCTTCAGAGCAATTGGAGAGGAATTGGCGGGATTTTACCTTTCAGAGGCCTTACAGGAGAAAGGAGAGTACTACGATGCTGAAAGCATGAAATCGTTAAAGTAACTTGTTGTTTTGCTTCAACTCTTGTACTACGATAACTCTTGGCGCATCAACGAACTCTTGTCTACGATCTTCAAGTATTACTTAATTTAATTGTATGTGTTATAAATATGTGCATCGACTTCATACGACACGGGAACGGTTACGACATCGAAAACGTTACGGTTACCGTAACGGTTACCGTCACCGTAACCGTCATCGCAACGGGAAGGGTTACCGTTACCACGGGACACGGGAACCTAGCTATAACCAAACCCCGGCATATATAAACCCTAAACCCTGCAATTAAATCGAAAAAGAAAAAAAAAACCAAAACCCTTTGGTCCCGGTTGGTGTTACCAACCGGGACCAAAGGTCCCAACACCCCACGTCCCCCTAAAGCCACGTGGAGGGACCTCTAGTCGCGGTTCGGAATCCGCCGCGACTAAAGGGTGGGGGCTTTAGTCCCGCCAGCCTAGTCGCGGTTGTCCAACCGCGACTAAAGGTCCTCTGGAACCGCGACTAAAGGCCATTTTTCTAGTAGTGCTCTATTGTGGCTAGGCTCATGTTGCTGACTTTTGCAAGTAGGATAGGTAGCATGTTGGCTGGGAGGAAGGTCGAGATGTTTCTTTCAAGCGTTGTGTGTGCTGCAAGACACTACTGATGCATCGCTCACTTGTGCTCCAAGGGTATTTATAGGCCAGGCATCTGGCTAGGCTCCTGCAACTACAAACGCACACCTCACTTTTTTTTTTTGAGGTTTAAAGGTAGTCGTTCTGCCATTCGATTAGAAGAGAAGAATAATGTTTTTACACTGTCGCCCCGAAAGGCAGAGCCCTAAGACCACAAAAGAGGTCAAAAAAAGTAGCCGCTACTCCATCTAGGGCACCCGGTCTCCCGGGTCATCTGTGTGGGCGAAAGCTCGCAAAGCGATCTCCTCGCGGATGAGACGCACCACATCTCCCAAAGGCAGCGCCACGTTGGTGAAAATTCTTCTGTTCCTCTCCTTCCAAACTCCCCAGATGATGTAGCAAATAATGCCACTCGCCACCTTCTTCTCTTTTTTCTCCATTGTCTGGATGTACTGGTTCCACCAAGCGTCAAAAGGATGCAAAGTGGTGGCTGTAGGTGGGGGCTGCGCCAAAGCGAGGATCACCGAATCTCGCACGGCCGCCGTGAAGGAGCACTCATGACACAAATGTTGCACTGTCTCATGATGGATGTGGCAAAGCTTGCATATGGGGGAGTGCGGTCAGCCCCGCCTTGCCAAATTGTCGCTCGTCCTAATTTTCTCATGTGCCACCACCCAAGCAAAAAACTTGCACTTGGGTTTAGTCGTGTGCATTCCAAATCTTCTTGGACTCAAAAGGGGGATGGCATCCGTCGAACTGACAGCAGTAAGCGGAGGCGGCCGTGTATACTCCATAGGTTGTCCAGCGGACACCTCACGTTTAAGATGTTTTTCGGTCTTCTTTCTTGAATAAGTGCAGTTACCGTATAAAAAGCTAAATAGTGGAAAATAGATGCTATTTCCCTGGTCGAAAAACCTCGGTCAAATTGATTGTAATCGTTATTCTCGAGATCAATCCCTATGTTTCAAATGTACGGGTACTACGCACGTAGGTCGTGCCCCTTTTCATTTTAGCCCCTGGAAAATTTTGAAGTCAACCCGTGGTCCTTGTTTCCACGTGAGCCCAAAACGCCAACCCTTCGTCATTTTTCCCACTACCGCACAACAAGAAGTACGCGCTAGAGTTTGCCCCCGTTGATCTCCAGTGAGTTACGTCGCCTCGGTTATCCGGCAGGTGGAACGGAACGGCCGTTGCGCGAAATTGGGGGGGGGGGGGGTCAGGCATGGAGGAAGTCCGGCGCGGCGAGATCAGGGAGCTGCGTGAAGAGGAAGTCCGGCGAGCTCTCAGGAGCTCCTGGGCGGCCCGAAATGGGTTGCAAACTATTTCTTGATTGTTAGATATGGTGGGGAGTGCTGATCTGGAGATTGTTCTTTTTTTGCGTTTTCTTGGCGTTGTACGGGCTGGAACTGTCATGGAAAAGGGCATCACAAATCTAAGGATCCAATCATTGTCTTTGCCCTCTTTCAGTTGATTCTCTTCAGAGGTCAACAGTTTTTCTTCCTTGTCCGGTTACACACTGTTTCTTGATTCATCAAGTTCTGAACTAATTGATGATTCAGGTCGAACTCGCAGTTTTGCTGATCCAGAGGTAAAACCGGGTGTGGTGTGTCCTGCGGGTTTGATTCAAAACTTGAAGTACTGCAAGTCTGCAATGACATGATGAATCCGCAAGGTCCGTACGTGGGGAGAAGGGGGACGATAGCGAGGTCCCCATCTTCCAAGAAGAGCTCCACGAAGGTGACCCGTTCAGCCATGTCGATGAAATTCATACTTACTGTAGACATCTAGCTGCCCTAGATTACGTGGTATGGTTCTGTTTCTGCTCAAATGCGGCCTCTGAATTTACTGAAACTTAGTGTAGCATTCGAAGGAACGTTTGGCAGTGGTCTGGCTACTTTCGTTGCATCGCTCCCAGGTCGTTTGAGGCTAGCTAGTTACTTGCATCTACACTAATGGAGAGGTTCTTATTACCACGAACTATTGGATGAGTATGCAGCAATATCCGTGGAAGTTCTGGTGACTGAAAAATAGGGAGTATCATGAAAATCTACTAGTCAAATCACAGTAGTCCTAGATTGTAAGCAAATACTACTGGCAAAGTAAAGTGGAAATATTAAATTATCTGAACATCTTCCGTTGATGCAGTGAAATGATTTTTTTAGTACCATGCGGGGTCACATCTTGAAGAACTCAATTTGCTTTCGTTGCTGCTATCTTGCAGATGGAAATGGTTCAAGACAAGTAAAATGAGACTTGGTGCTGATGCTAGTTTTCCCCCTAGCTCAGTGATGGAGCAAAAAGGAAAAATGATGTGTCGCTGTGCATCTTCATAATGTAAAATGAAGGGTACACTACGGGAAATCCACAAAACGCCGACGGCCAGGACATACGCCGACGGCCAAATGTCGGGGCCGTCGGCGTAGACCCCGACCAGGCCAACCGAGATCTTTTTTTCTTTTTTTAGCTACGCCGACGGCAATTCGGCCTCGAGGTTTTGGCCGTCGGCGTAGATTTTTGCCGTCGGCGTATACTTTTTCAATTTTCTACATTTGATACGCCGACGGCAGCCGTCGGCGTATACTTTTTCAATTTTTTACATTTGATACGCCGACGGCAATGTTTGCCATACCAAGGCACCCCTATGTTTTTCTAATTGACATAGACATCTTTTTTCAAATTTCGATTAACGGAATTAAAGATATGAATTATTCCATATTAAATGTAAAAAGGAAATAAAAGTAAAAATAATTTTATTTTTTCATTTATTAAAAATATATACTATTTTACAATCATTGTTACTTATTCAAATGAATTTTCTAAATTTAAACAATGAAAAAGTGTAACATCCTAAATCAGGGGTTAACATGATTGATATGATATAAGGATCAGTAAGTTCTCATTTCTCATTTGAAAGCTAACAATGAAGGAACTCAAAGGTTAAGCGTGCTTGGGCTGGAGCAATTTGAGGATGGGTGACCGAACGGGAACTTTGACCAGCGTAAGTACTTTGACCTATGATTAAATGTGTAATTAGAGATTTAGTATGTAGCTGAGTTAGAAATTTCGAAATAGAAAAAAAAGTTCAAAAAAAAGTTCAAAAAAAATAAAAAAAAATGCATTCATACGCCGACGACATTGCCGTCGGCGTATGAGGGCGTACGCCGACGGCAACGGATACGCCGACGGCAGAGTGGCTACGCCGACGGCCATACGCCGACGGCCGCCGGCGTATTGTGCGTTTCCCGTAGTGGTAGTTTGTAGTTGTAACAACACAGCAGTGAAGTCACTTTTGACCACAACTGGTATGTACACTATATGACCAAACCTATCTTTCTATTATATCCGCGATGTGAATGGCGGGAAGAACTTTCAAATGCTGTACGACGGCTAGGTCGTTGGCGAGGTCATCCCCGTCTATCGCCTGGAGACTGCAGTCAGAACAGTCTCACGGGAGATGACAGGTGGATCGTCATCGAGGTCGCTAGCTCCTGGTTATTTGACGATGCACTGCATAAAACATAGGTCATCAACAACTCAAAAACACATAGAAGTTTTCTGAAATGTAATTTGGTTTGGTAGTTAGAGTTGTTGAAAAGAGGAACTCAAGATCTTCTTTGTTTAGAGAAAGCTCATTAGTTTTTTCTCAAGGGCTGCAGCATACTTTTAATGGAATTTCGGGTTTAAAATAAAACTTTATATCTTAATGAAATGGAAATTATAATCCTCAATTTTATAAACAAGAACAATTTGTTAGTATCGATTATGATTAAGTTATGTGTTGTGCTAACGAGTACCTAACATGGTAAAAGGTTGCACCGCACCTTATTTGTTCACGGTACCAATATTTTACCGGATTTTAATCTGCCGAGGCACAACCTCCGAATTCCTTCAATAGATCGTGCGGTTAATGATGTGCCGAGGCAAAAGAAACACCACGCGTTCGCTTTTCCCAAACATCCCTGGCTGCTTTGAAGCGTCATCTTAGTGCAACCGCGACCTTAGGCGCCACCTTAGCAGTAAATTGTGGACACTTACTCAGATCTACCAAGTAGGTGTTTAACTTCTAGAAGAGAACTCCCAAGTGGGAGAGATACTACTTTCAAAGAGTAAATGGGTCACAAATTACTTGGATCTACAAAATTTGTACTGAATGTGAGCAAGAAAACTCCATACACATAAAGGAATTTGCCAGCAGAAGCACCCGACCCCTCTCCTTTTCCCCATCTACAGTGTCAAGGAGGTCATTTTTGGGCGACGCCCGTGCGAACCAGATCGCCGCCGGCGATCCGGTCGATTTCTCGCCTCCGCGGCCGCTCCGGCGGCGGGAGGTCGAGGAATCGACGGATCCCGTGCGTGTACATATCTAGGTTGGTGTAGGGTGCCTGCCGGCGGCGCTGAGGAGTTGGCGGCGTGGTCGGAGAGGCTTTTGGCGGCGGCGTTCCTCTCCTCCGCTCTCGGTGCTCCGGTGGAGGCCGGGGCCGGATCTGCCGTCTTGGGCGCGGTCGCTGCTTCCCGGAGCTGCGGCGTGCTCTTCCCCGAGTTGGTGGTCGTGATGGCGGCGCCTTCTCTTGTCTGGGGGCTTCGGTGGCCTTCACCTCGGTGCTTGGCCGTGCTTTTGCTCAAGATCTTCAGGAGTTTGCTGGTGGGTTGCTGCTCTTCGTCGGTGGACGCGGTGGGCTTCGCGGAAGATGGTGGGCGCCTTCGTTCCTGTCTCCGGTGTGAGACGGCGACGGCGCGCTGGCGGTGGCTCGACGCCGATTTCCTTTCATCGCTCAGATTCTGCTGCTTGCGGCAGATGGATCTTGCGGCTCTTCAACAAGGTTGGTCGAGGTGTTTGCTAGGGTTTGTGGTGTGTGTGTTGGATCCGTGTTTCCCGTCTGTGGGGTGGATCTTGCTGGCGTTCGTGCATGTGTGTTCGATCTGTTCTTGATCTTGTACACGAGCTCCTTTCAAAAAAAAAAAAAAAACTCCATACACAAAGAGAGACGGAGTACCGACGAGTAATAACGTATATGTGCAACCAAGACCTATCCTTGCATTTACACAATCGTAGCGGATTTCTATGTCATATAAATTTCATCTTATGTCGGAAGATAAGAAGATCGTCAGAGAATATGGAGTAGAATTAGGCCCCGTTTGGGAGCTCTGTATTTTTGAAGTATTCCATAAATTCTTTGGTTTCCAGAAATGCTGAAGTATGAAATACTTGAGGTGTTTGGGTTAAACTGTAGTTTTATATACTTCACTATTTAGGAAACTACACTATTTCTAAAGTATTGATTCGCTAGGCATAGGAATATTATGGTTTCTAAATACCTTGATTTAAAAAATACTTATAGGCAAACTAAGCCTTAATAGCTTTACTAATGTATTTTTTTTATGTTTCTATGATTCGTATCTTCAGGATACTCTCAAAGAGCTTACTTCCCTCTCCAAGGGGCTCTAACAGTGCAGAAAGGCGCATCACGCTGGGGCGTGGATCGTGTCAGAGAGGCCAAAACGACCTCTGGTCACTGACGCATGATACCGAGAGACCTAAGAGCATCTCCAACCGGGGACCCCAAACCTCTCCCAAAAGTCCGGGCGGACAGCCCGGACATGAGAGAGAGTAAAATATTGCACCCAACCATTGTCCCCAAACACTCCCCATACGCCCGGGCTGTCCGGCAATCCCCAAACACAAGGCATATGTGAGGAGAGTTTTGTGTAGGATTAGCCCGTCCCGACACGCCCGGCGGACAGCTTGCACCACTTTTTTGCTTTCTTTTCCTTTCTTTTGTCCTTCATTTATTCTTCTCTCTTCTTTTTCACCAATCACATGCAAATGACCCCACATTTTAAGGAGAATTTGAGGTACATGGTTGGAGGAGACCAGTTTTAGGGGCGGTCTAGTCACTGTTCGTGGACACGCCCGGACGTATCCACGGATAGTTTGGGGGCCAATTTTGACCATTGTGGTTGGAGATGCTCTAAGGGCCTAGAAAACAATGCCGCACAATCATTTTGGTGCGCGTCGTGCTCTCGTGCCGAGTTTAATATCATCAGGTCCTAATGTGGCCGCATGTTCTACCAAGCTCGTTATTACACTAGTGGAAAACGAGCCATCGGTTCAGCCCTTTAGTCCCGGTTCCATTACGAACCCGGACTAATGGTGGCACTAGTCCCGGTTCAAATGGCTAGGAAGCCAGCCAGCTCCAGTCCCGGTTCGAACGGGACCTTTAGTCCCGGTTCGTGATACGAACCGGTACTAAAGGTATCCCTAGATCATCTTCCACCCCGAGCCAGCCAGCTCAATTTTTTCAGCTCGAGTTCATCTCCATTTTCTCCTCCGTTTTCTCTCCCAAGGTCGAGTTCGTCTATCCAAGGGTTAGCAACTTCATCCTTTCTTCCGGCGTTGCTACTTTAGCTCATTTCAATGCTAGTTTAGCTCATTTAGCTCATTTCATTTTCCTAGTGCTAGCCAGGTGTTTGATGAAATGACTAAGTTAGGGATTTCATTTGTTTTATATGCAATTTGAGCTCAAACTAAATTATGATTTGTGGGTTTTAGTGTCGTCCCGTCCCCGTCCTCACCGCCGTCGATCGCCAGCGCCATCCCGTCACCGGCACCACCTCGGTGAGCCTCTTGCTTTTATCTTTTATTTAAAACAATCTTACTTGTATGATTTAGATGCATAGTTATTACTTGTATAATTTTCTTACTTGTATGATTGCTTTTATATGTATAGTGCCATGGTTTTGATATCCGTCCCTGTCGGCACTCGTCCGGTCTATGATTCGGATGTGGTATACTTTTATAACTATTTGTTTCATTTCGTGTTTATGACAATTATGCCGACCAACTTGACATAGATATATTTTTATCTAGGAGGTAGTTGAATCAGAAATTTCAACCGACCCTATTGTCAAGTTTTTTGAAAAAGAAAACAATGATTTGAAAGCAAAATTGAAAAGAAGTGAAGATCTTCGTCTCCAATGCTTAGAAGAGAAGATGAAATTGGAGTTCAAGCTTGTCGACGTCATCGATGATCACGAGATCAAGATGGATGCAATGCGCTTGAAGATTAAAATGATTAGAAAATATGCCTTTAACCAAGAGGCTTGGTATCATTATGCTGTTGGTTCAATAATTAGCTTAGTTGCGATTTTGATCGCATTTTTTTGTTGGATTTAAATTCTTTAGATAGTTGTATGCTAGTTTCAATTAATGTATGTTTTATGAGAACTATGTATTACATTTGATCACTACTCTACTTTGCTTTTAATGTGATGAACTTGTATTAATTAATTTGGTCACGTATCTATTCATGATGTAGTGTAATAATTTTTGATATACTTATATAATGCAAATGAACCGACAATGGATGTACGGTGACCGACGCAGTTCCGAGTTCATTAGTGGCATGCGCAATTTTCTCCACGTGGCTGAGGCAAACAAGAGGTCGAATGGTTTTATTTGTTGTCCATGTAGTGCCTGTAAAAATACGATGGATTACTCTACCTCAAAAACCCTTCACGTCCACCTGTTGCAGTCCGGTTTCATGCCCGGCTGTAATTGTTGGACCAAGCACGGAGAAAGAGGGGTTATACTGAAAGACAATGAAGAAGAAGAGGATAATGAAAACTATCATGTGTTTACTGAGCACGGTGGTATTACAATGAGGGAAGACGAAGCTGAAGAAGAGCCCATTGTTGATGAGCCCGATGATGATCTTCGTCGGGCCATTCTTGATGCGAAGATAAACTGCAGAAGTGAAAACGAGAGGTTGAAGTTGGAGAGAATTTAGCTAGGTCAATTTACTTAGGTTAATTTAGTTAGATCAATATAGTTAGAAATCATTTTATTAGTATATCATAAGTTAGTTAGGTCAATTTACTTAGGTTAATTTAGTTAGATCAATATAGTTTGAAATCATTTTATTAGTATATCATAAGTTAGTTAGGTCAATTTACTTAGGTTAATTTATTAGTATATCAATATAGGTAGAAATCATTTTATTAGTAGATCAATATAGCTAGGTAAATTTATAGATTTGTATCAAGCACTTTGATACTTTGTATCAAATTATTGTTTATCATAATTTGTTAAATTTATTGCGTGTAGGAACATTCAGCTATGGATCTCCCTTTAATTGTGCGAGACGAGGAAGGAGAAAACTTATTCATGCAGGATATTTTTGAGCATCGCGATGCAAATGCTGCCGGTGGAGAAGGCGCCGTCGACGATCGAAACTTAGATTTTGAGCAATTTGCATCACAATTTTTAAACCCGTCTGGTGAGGGTATTTTAGAGGAAGAAGAAATAACAGCCTCCACCTCGAACACCCTCCACCTCGAGGTTTATATATGAATTCTATATTTGCTTGAACACAAAATGCATTAACTGATTTGTATTGCACTTATTAGCGCATTATATTTCTTACTTTAGGCGTCCACCTTGCATAAAAAGGCTAAGAATCAAGCTCCTCGAGGCCCAGCGAAAAGAATGAGTAGCGAAGATGCAAAGTTACCAATCTATAAAATTGATGTAGATGGCGATCCGGTGGAACCGATAGAGAACCGCAGAAAATATATTAGTCAAGCTGGAGTTATTGTTAGGGACGAGGTCCCGATCTCCATAGCAGAATGGCTTAAGCCAGCAGGCGTTGCCGAGGATGACCCTTGCTATGTCCACCAACATTATAAAGATTTCTGCATTGACACACTCTTGCAGCATTTTAACCTCCCGGATGGTATTGAGCCCGCCTTGAAGTTGAAACTCAAGCACTGGACTCTCTCCAAGATGGCCGACGCCTTTCGGAAATATAAGCAAACATTATGGGCAAAATATGAAAAGGTTGATCCAGATTTCAGTCAAAAAAAACTGGTGAAGCTAAGAGATCACTGGGAAGCCTTTAAGGCGTATAAGACCTCGGCTGCGGCTGTGGCCCGATCGGAAAAAAATAAGCTAAATGCTGCGAGTAAGACACACCACCATAACTTGGGGCCAGGTGGGTACAGGTTAGCCATTCCTAAGTGGCTAGCCATGGAAAAAAATAAGCTAAATGCTGCGAGTAAGATCTCAGCTTAGAAGCAGCGTGGGTTCCACGCAACTAGAACTCGATGCTCGCTACCCCGTGGATGATATCACGGAACCGACACCATGTGAGCTACATACGCCTGTGAGCAACATATCCATGAAGGTGGCGGTCGGCTATGCTTTACCGATTGTCGACACAGCAAGCTACCATAATGGTGTCATTCATCCTGGCTATGCTGTTGTCGGAGTGGATGAAATTGTGCCGGAATCGGAATCATTGGCTCTTGAGATTCCTGGAGGTAACGGTGAGGAGGCATTGTGCGATGTCAAGGGTGGTTTCGTCCAGTGGAACAAGAAATACATCAAGTTCTCAAAGCCACCGACTCAGCAAAGCCCACCCTGCCGGGGTATCGATGAGACACATCCATCTCCGGCACCGCGTGACAGGGACCCCACACCGGAAAATAATCTAGAGGACCATCTCAGTCAGCAAAGTCCATCTCCATCTCCATCTCCGGTACGGAACCCCCCACCGGAAGTGTCCGTACCGCTTAAACGGAGAAGGCGCGCGTCTTCCCCGGTCAAGAGGCGACCTGCTAAAAGGGCCAGAACGCCTGATCTGAGGCAACCTTGGCAGAAGACTCTTGACCAAAACGAAGCAGCCATCGAGGAGCATAATAAATCATTGTTCGCACCGAAAGTGCCGCCGCCAACATTTACCGAGGGCTATACTGCAGCGGCTTGTCATAAAGTCATTGACAACTTATATGTCCCTCCAGAGAAGCCGCCATCTGACTATGTCCGTTCTATTCAGAAGTCATATGACGAGGTGACGGCGGCGGAGGCGCCGAAGAAAGGTGAACAAGACGCAGAGTCAGTCCCGCCGCCGGCGGCAAACGAAAAACAAGCAGCACCATCGGTCCCGCCGGCGAAGGAAGCTACAAAAGCAGCACCATCGGTCCCACCGCCGCCGAAGATAGGTAAACAAGTTCCCCAGCTCGGAGAACAACCCGTACGTTCTGTCCCCCCGCTAATTGTCCCGCCGCCGACGAACAAAGATAGTCGAGTTCCCCAGCGCGGAAAACAACCAGTACAATCTGACCCTAAAGAGCCGATGGTGTTTGACATAGAGGTAATCCGTCGTCTTGCCGCCGAAGCGCAAATGCCTATAGATGAATATGCTTCGAGATTGAATTTTGAGACTGCACCACCAGCTCCTCCAGTAAGAAACTTCGTTCCGGGGAAAGCTTTGGTGCAAATCAGGGGCCTTCCAACAAAAATGCGTACTCTGCATCAATGGTACATGAAAAATGCAAAGAAGACATCTGCTATCGTTCTGAAATGTAGGGAAGACGATGAGCACTTCTTAGAAGACTACAATCACAATGTTACGTTTAGCGAACTTTTTCAGCTATACAATCTGCGGGCACTCGACAAATCTATCTTGAGTTCCTATTGCCTGTAAGTGATTTATTTAAGTCTTTACCTAGTCTCGTTCATTGTTTGTAATTATTCTCAATTTAATCTTTTGTGTGCTATATTATGCAGATTGAAGATGCTCGAGCTCAAAAAGCTGAACCAGCATGACATTGGGTTCATTGACCCGGATAAATATAACGAAGAAACCATAATAAATCCCTTGTATAACAAGAACACACCGGATGATTTGCTAAGGGTGTTCAAGCGATACCGCGACAAAAGAACTATATATTGGCCTTACCACTTCGGGTAAGTTTTAGTGTCTTCTACACATTCTAATTTGCTCACCCGATGTTAAGTTCAACTGATGAGTTATGCATGACTGTGCCCAGCTACCACTGGATTCTTCTTGTCATTAGACATCACGAAGGACTTATTCATTCACTTGACTCATTGAGGTATCATCCTGACAAATACAGGAGTTGTTTCGACTTACTAGCAAGGTACATTCATTTCTTACCGCCTCTGTCATTCATATCTTGATGTCAAGTCATTAACGAATAACTCATTTGTGAATGTTCTTTGTCGGGCAGAGTTTGGGAAAGGTTTCGAGCGGAAGATCCTGAAGGTGGGTGGCGCCAAAAGCTGGATTGGAAGTTAAACCAAGTAAGTACTGCTACCTCTTCGTCCACACAACATTTCTCATGCATACTTCATTATTATTGACTGAAATCTATTCTTGTATAGTCTTGCATGGAGCAACCAAAGGAAACTGAGTACTGTGGATTCTTCGTTTGCGAGTATATATATGTATTAGTCACCGAGAAATGGAATATGAGAAAGGATGCAGAGTTGGCAAAAAAGCGCGAGAGGCTACCACTCGACCACCGCTTCAGAGCAATTGGAGAGGAATTGGCGGGATTTTACCTTTCAGAGGCCTTACAGGAGAAAGGAGAGTACTACGATGCTGAAAGCATGAAATCGTTAAAGTAACTTGTTGTTTTGCTTCAACTCTTGTACTACGATAACTCTTGGCGCATCAACGAACTCTTGTCTACGATCTTCAAGTATTACTTAATTTAATTGTATGTGTTATAAATATGTGCATCGACTTCATACGACACGGGAACGGTTACGACATCGAAAACGTTACGGTTACCGTAACGGTTACCGTCACCGTAACCGTCATCGCAACGGGAAGGGTTACCGTTACCACGGGACACGGGAACCTAGCTATAACCAAACCCCGGCATATATAAACCCTAAACCCTGCAATTAAATCGAAAAAGAAAAAAAAAACCAAAACCCTTTGGTCCCGGTTGGTGTTACCAACCGGGACCAAAGGTCCCAACACCCCACGTCCCCCTAAAGCCACGTGGAGGGACCTCTAGTCGCGGTTCGGAATCCGCCGCGACTAAAGGGTGGGGGCTTTAGTCCCGCCAGCCTAGTCGCGGTTGTCCAACCGCGACTAAAGGTCCTCTGGAACCGCGACTAAAGGCCATTTTTCTAGTAGTGCTCTATTGTGGCTAGGCTCATGTTGCTGACTTTTGCAAGTAGGATAGGTAGCATGTTGGCTGGGAGGAAGGTCGAGATGTTTCTTTCAAGCGTTGTGTGTGCTGCAAGACACTACTGATGCATCGCTCACTTGTGCTCCAAGGGTATTTATAGGCCAGGCATCTGGCTAGGCTCCTGCAACTACAAACGCACACCTCACTTTTTTTTTTTGAGGTTTAAAGGTAGTCGTTCTGCCATTCGATTAGAAGAGAAGAATAATGTTTTTACACTGTCGCCCCGAAAGGCAGAGCCCTAAGACCACAAAAGAGGTCAAAAAAAGTAGCCGCTACTCCATCTAGGGCACCCGGTCTCCCGGGTCATCTGTGTGGGCGAAAGCTCGCAAAGCGATCTCCTCGCGGATGAGACGCACCACATCTCCCAAAGGCAGCGCCACGTTGGTGAAAATTCTTCTGTTCCTCTCCTTCCAAACTCCCCAGATGATGTAGCAAATAATGCCACTCGCCACCTTCTTCTCTTTTTTCTCCATTGTCTGGATGTACTGGTTCCACCAAGCGTCAAAAGGATGCAAAGTGGTGGCTGTAGGTGGGGGCTGCGCCAAAGCGAGGATCACCGAATCTCGCACGGCCGCCGTGAAGGAGCACTCATGACACAAATGTTGCACTGTCTCATGATGGATGTGGCAAAGCTTGCATATGGGGGAGTGCGGTCAGCCCCGCCTTGCCAAATTGTCGCTCGTCCTAATTTTCTCATGTGCCACCACCCAAGCAAAAAACTTGCACTTGGGTTTAGTCGTGTGCATTCCAAATCTTCTTGGACTCAAAAGGGGGATGGCATCCGTCGAACTGACAGCAGTAAGCGGAGGCGGCCGTGTATACTCCATAGGTTGTCCAGCGGACACCTCACGTTTAAGATGTTTTTCGGTCTTCTTTCTTGAATAAGTGCAGTTACCGTATAAAAAGCTAAATAGTGGAAAATAGATGCTATTTCCCTGGTCGAAAAACCTCGGTCAAATTGATTGTAATCGTTATTCTCGAGATCAATCCCTATGTTTCAAATGTACGGGTACTACGCACGTAGGTCGTGCCCCTTTTCATTTTAGCCCCTGGAAAATTTTGAAGTCAACCCGTGGTCCTTGTTTCCACGTGAGCCCAAAACGCCAACCCTTCGTCATTTTTCCCACTACCGCACAACAAGAAGTACGCGCTAGAGTTTGCCCCCGTTGATCTCCAGTGAGTTACGTCGCCTCGGTTATCCGGCAGGTGGAACGGAACGGCCGTTGCGCGAAATTGGGGGGGGGGGGGGGTCAGGCATGGAGGAAGTCCGGCGCGGCGAGATCAGGGAGCTGCGTGAAGAGGAAGTCCGGCGAGCTCTCAGGAGCTCCTGGGCGGCCCGAAATGGGTTGCAAACTATTTCTTGATTGTTAGATATGGTGGGGAGTGCTGATCTGGAGATTGTTCTTTTTTTGCGTTTTCTTGGCGTTGTACGGGCTGGAACTGTCATGGAAAAGGGCATCACAAATCTAAGGATCCAATCATTGTCTTTGCCCTCTTTCAGTTGATTCTCTTCAGAGGTCAACAGTTTTTCTTCCTTGTCCGGTTACACACTGTTTCTTGATTCATCAAGTTCTGAACTAATTGATGATTCAGGTCGAACTCGCAGTTTTGCTGATCCAGAGGTAAAACCGGGTGTGGTGTGTCCTGCGGGTTTGATTCAAAACTTGAAGTACTGCAAGTCTGCAATGACATGATGAATCCGCAAGGTCCGTACGTGGGGAGAAGGGGGACGATAGCGAGGTCCCCATCTTCCAAGAAGAGCTCCACGAAGGTGACCCGTTCAGCCATGTCGATGAAATTCATACTTACTGTAGACATCTAGCTGCCCTAGATTACGTGGTATGGTTCTGTTTCTGCTCAAATGCGGCCTCTGAATTTACTGAAACTTAGTGTAGCATTCGAAGGAACGTTTGGCAGTGGTCTGGCTACTTTCGTTGCATCGCTCCCAGGTCGTTTGAGGCTAGCTAGTTACTTGCATCTACACTAATGGAGAGGTTCTTATTACCACGAACTATTGGATGAGTATGCAGCAATATCCGTGGAAGTTCTGGTGACTGAAAAATAGGGAGTATCATGAAAATCTACTAGTCAAATCACAGTAGTCCTAGATTGTAAGCAAATACTACTGGCAAAGTAAAGTGGAAATATTAAATTATCTGAACATCTTCCGTTGATGCAGTGAAATGATTTTTTTAGTACCATGCGGGGTCACATCTTGAAGAACTCAATTTGCTTTCGTTGCTGCTATCTTGCAGATGGAAATGGTTCAAGACAAGTAAAATGAGACTTGGTGCTGATGCTAGTTTTCCCCCTAGCTCAGTGATGGAGCAAAAAGGAAAAATGATGTGTCGCTGTGCATCTTCATAATGTAAAATGAAGGGTACACTACGGGAAATCCACAAAACGCCGACGGCCAGGACATACGCCGACGGCCAAATGTCGGGGCCGTCGGCGTAGACCCCGACCAGGCCAACCGAGATCTTTTTTTCTTTTTTTAGCTACGCCGACGGCAATTCGGCCTCGAGGTTTTGGCCGTCGGCGTAGATTTTTGCCGTCGGCGTATACTTTTTCAATTTTCTACATTTGATACGCCGACGGCAGCCGTCGGCGTATACTTTTTCAATTTTTTACATTTGATACGCCGACGGCAATGTTTGCCATACCAAGGCACCCCTATGTTTTTCTAATTGACATAGACATCTTTTTTCAAATTTCGATTAACGGAATTAAAGATATGAATTATTCCATATTAAATGTAAAAAGGAAATAAAAGTAAAAATAATTTTATTTTTTCATTTATTAAAAATATATACTATTTTACAATCATTGTTACTTATTCAAATGAATTTTCTAAATTTAAACAATGAAAAAGTGTAACATCCTAAATCAGGGGTTAACATGATTGATATGATATAAGGATCAGTAAGTTCTCATTTCTCATTTGAAAGCTAACAATGAAGGAACTCAAAGGTTAAGCGTGCTTGGGCTGGAGCAATTTGAGGATGGGTGACCGAACGGGAACTTTGACCAGCGTAAGTACTTTGACCTATGATTAAATGTGTAATTAGAGATTTAGTATGTAGCTGAGTTAGAAATTTCGAAATAGAAAAAAAAGTTCAAAAAAAAGTTCAAAAAATTCAAAAAAAATAAAAAAAATGCATTCATACGCCGACGGCATTGCCGTCGGCGTATGAGGGCGTACACCGACGGCAACGGATACGCCGACGGCAGAGTGGCTACGCCGACGGCCATACGCCGACGGCCGCCGGCGTATTGTGCGTTTCCCGTAGTGGTAGTTTGTAGTTGTAACAACACAGCAGTGAAGTCACTTTTGACCACAACTGGTATGTACACTATATGACCAAACCTATCTTTCTATTATATCCGCGATGTGAATGGCGGGAAGAACTTTCAAATGCTGTACGACGGCTAGGTCGTTGGCGAGGTCATCCCCGTCTATCGCCTGGAGACTGCAGTCAGAACAGTCTCACGGGAGATGACAGGTGGATCGTCATCGAGGTCGCTAGCTCCTGGTTATTTGACGATGCACTGCATAAAACATAGGTCATCAACAACTCAAAAACACATAGAAGTTTTCTGAAATGTAATTTGGTTTGGTAGTTAGAGTTGTTGAAAAGAGGAACTCAAGATCTTCTTTGTTTAGAGAAAGCTCATTAGTTTTTTCTCAAGGGCTGCAGCATACTTTTAATGGAATTTCGGGTTTAAAATAAAACTTTATATCTTAATGAAATGGAAATTATAATCCTCAATTTTATAAACAAGAACAATTTGTTAGTATCGATTATGATTAAGTTATGTGTTGTGCTAACGAGTACCTAACATGGTAAAAGGTTGCACCGCACCTTATTTGTTCACGGTACCAATATTTTACCGGATTTTAATCTGCCGAGGCACAACCTCCGAATTCCTTCAATAGATCGTGCGGTTAATGATGTGCCGAGGCAAAAGAAACACCACGCGTTCGCTTTTCCCAAACATCCCTGGCTGCTTTGAAGCGTCATCTTAGTGCAACCGCGACCTTAGGCGCCACCTTAGCAGTAAATTGTGGACACTTACTCAGATCTACCAAGTAGGTGTTTAACTTCTAGAAGAGAACTCCCAAGTGGGAGAGATACTACTTTCAAAGAGTAAATGGGTCACAAATTACTTGGATCTACAAAATTTGTACTGAATGTGAGCAAGAAAACTCCATACACATAAAGGAATTTGCCAGCAGAAGCACCCGACCCCTCTCCTTTTCCCCATCTACAGTGTCAAGGAGGTCATTTTTGGGCGACGCCCGTGCGAACCAGATCGCCGCCGGCGATCCGGTCGATTTCTCGCCTCCGCGGCCGCTCCGGCGGCGGGAGGTCGAGGAATCGACGGATCCCGTGCGTGTACATATCTAGGTTGGTGTAGGGTGCCTGCCGGCGGCGCTGAGGAGTTGGCGGCGTGGTCGGAGAGGCTTTTGGCGGCGGCGTTCCTCTCCTCCGCTCTCGGTGCTCCGGTGGAGGCCGGGGCCGGATCTGCCGTCTTGGGCGCGGTCGCTGCTTCCCGGAGCTGCGGCGTGCTCTTCCCCGAGTTGGTGGTCGTGATGGCGGCGCCTTCTCTTGTCTGGGGGCTTCGGTGGCCTTCACCTCGGTGCTTGGCCGTGCTTTTGCTCAAGATCTTCAGGAGTTTGCTGGTGGGTTGCTGCACTTCGTCGGTGGACGCGGTGGGCTTCGCGGAAGATGGTGGGCGCCTTCGTTCCTGTCTCCGGTGTGAGACGGCGACGGCGCGCTGGCGGTGGCTCGACGCCGATTTCCTTTCATCGCTCAGATTCTGCTGCTTGCGGCAGATGGATCTTGCGGCTCTTCAACAAGGTTGGTCGAGGTGTTTGCTAGGGTTTGTGGTGTGTGTGTTGGATCCGTGTTTCCCGTCTGTGGGGTGGATCTTGCTGGCGTTCGTGCGTGTGTGTTCGATCTGTTCTTGATCTTGTACACGAGCTCCTTTCAAAAAAAAAAAAAAAAACTCCATACACAAAGAGAGACGGAGTACCGACGAGTAATAACGTATATGTGCAACCAAGACCTATCCTTGCATTTACACAATCGTAGCGGATTTCTATGTCATATAAATTTCATCTTATGTCGGAAGATAAGAAGATCGTCAGAGAATATGGAGTAGAATTAGGCCCCGTTTGGGAGCTCTGTATTTTTGAAGTATTCCATAAATTCTTTGGTTTCCAGAAATGCTGAAGTATGAAATACTTGAGGTGTTTGGGTTAAACTGTAGTTTTATATACTTCACTATTTAGGAAACTACACTATTTCTAAAGTATTGATTCGCTAGGCATAGGAATATTATGGTTTCTAAATACCTTGATTTAAAAAATACTTATAGGCAAACTAAGCCTTAATAGCTTTACTAATGTATTTTTTTTATGTTTCTATGATTCGTATCTTCAGGATACTCTCAAAGAGCTTACTTCCCTCTCCAAGGGGCTCTAACAGTGCAGAAAGGCGCATCACGCTGGGGCGTGGATCGTGTCAGAGAGGCCAAAACGACCTCTGGTCACTGACGCATGATACCGAGAGACCTAAGAGCATCTCCAACCGGGGACCCCAAACCTCTCCCAAAAGTCCGGGCGGACAGCCCGGACATGAGAGAGAGTAAAATATTGCACCCAACCATTGTCCCCAAACACTCCCCATACGCCCGGGCTGTCCGGCAATCCCCAAACACAAGGCATATGTGAGGAGAGTTTTGTGTAGGATTAGCCCGTCCCGACACGCCCGGCGGACAGCTTGCACCACTTTTTTGCTTTCTTTTCCTTTCTTTTGTCCTTCATTTATTCTTCTCTCTTCTTTTTCACCAATCACATGCAAATGACCCCACATTTTAAGGAGAATTTGAGGTACATGGTTGGAGGAGACCAGTTTTAGGGGCGGTCTAGTCACTGTTCGTGGACACGCCCGGACGTATCCACGGATAGTTTGGGGGCCAATTTTGACCATTGTGGTTGGAGATGCTCTAAGGGCCTAGAAAACAATGCCGCACAATCATTTTGGTGCGCGTCGTGCTCTCGTGCCGAGTTTAATATCATCAGGTCCTAATGTGGCCGCATGTTCTACCAAGCTCGTTATTACACTAGTGGAAAACGAGCCATCGGTTCAGCCCTTTAGTCCCGGTTCCATTACGAACCCGGACTAATGGTGGCACTAGTCCCGGTTCAAATGGCTAGGAAGCCAGCCAGCTCCAGTCCCGGTTCGAACGGGACCTTTAGTCCCGGTTCGTGATACGAACCGGTACTAAAGGTATCCCTAGATCATCTTCCACCCCGAGCCAGCCAGCTCAATTTTTTCAGCTCGAGTTCATCTCCATTTTCTCCTCCGTTTTCTCTCCCAAGGTCGAGTTCGTCTATCCAAGGGTTAGCAACTTCATCCTTTCTTCCGGCGTTGCTACTTTAGCTCATTTCAATGCTAGTTTAGCTCATTTAGCTCATTTCATTTTCCTAGTGCTAGCCAGGTGTTTGATGAAATGACTAAGTTAGGGATTTCATTTGTTTTATATGCAATTTGAGCTCAAACTAAATTATGATTTGTGGGTTTTAGTGTCGTCCCGTCCCCGTCCTCACCGCCGTCGATCGCCAGCGCCATCCCGTCACCGGCACCACCTCGGTGAGCCTCTTGCTTTTATCTTTTATTTAAAACAATCTTACTTGTATGATTTAGATGCATAGTTATTACTTGTATAATTTTCTTACTTGTATGATTGCTTTTATATGTATAGTGCCATGGTTTTGATATCCGTCCCTGTCGGCACTCGTCCGGTCTATGATTCGGATGTGGTATACTTTTATAACTATTTGTTTCATTTCGTGTTTATGACAATTATGCCGACCAACTTGACATAGATATATTTTTATCTAGGAGGTAGTTGAATCGAAATTTCAACCGACCCTATTGTCAAGTTTTTTGAAAAAGAAAACAATGATTTGAAAGCAAAATTGAAAAGAAGTGAAGATCTTCGTCTCCAATGCTTAGAAGAGAAGATGAAATTGGAGTTCAAGCTTGTCGACGTCATCGATGATCACGAGATCAAGATGGATGCAATGCGCTTGAAGATTAAAATGATTAGAAAATATGCCTTTAACCAAGAGGCTTGGTATCATTATGCTGTTGGTTCAATAATTAGCTTAGTTGCGATTTTGATCGCATTTTTTTGTTGGATTTAAATTCTTTAGATAGTTGTATGCTAGTTTCAATTAATGTATGTTTTATGAGAACTATGTATTACATTTGATCACTACTCTACTTTGCTTTTAATGTGATGAACTTGTATTAATTAATTTGGTCACGTATCTATTCATGATGTAGTGTAATAATTTTTGATATACTTATATAATGCAAATGAACCGACAATGGATGTACGGTGACCGACGCAGTTCCGAGTTCATTAGTGGCATGCGCAATTTTCTCCACGTGGCTGAGGCAAACAAGAGGTCGAATGGTTTTATTTGTTGTCCATGTAGTGCCTGTAAAAATACGATGGATTACGCTACCTCAAAAACCCTTCACGTCCACCTGTTGCAGTCCGGTTTCATGCCCGGCTGTAATTGTTGGACCAAGCACGGAGAAAGAGGGGTTATACTGAAAGACAATGAAGAAGAAGAGGATAATGAAAACTATCATGTGTTTACTGAGCACGGTGGTATTACAATGAGGGAAGACGAAGCTGAAGAAGAGCCCATTGTTGATGAGCCCGATGATGATCTTCGTCGGGCCATTCTTGATGCGAAGATAAACTGCAGAAGTGAAAACGAGAGGTTGAAGTTGGAGAGAATGTTACAGGATCACAACAAATTGTTGTACCAAAATTGCGAAGATGGCCAGAAAAAGCTAGGTACCACACTGGAATTGCTGCAATGGAAGGCAGAGAATGGTACATCTGACAAATGATTTGAAAAGTTGCTGAAAATATTAAAGAAGATGCTTCCAAGGGATAACGTATTGCCCCTAGTACGTACGAAGCAAAGAAGGTTGTCTGCCCTCTAGAATTAGAGGTGCAGAAGATACATGCATGCATCAATGACTGCATCCTCTACCGCGGCGAGGAGTACGAGAATTTGAATGCATGCCCGGTATGTAGTACATTGCGGTATAAGATCAGGCGAGATGACCCTGATGATGTTGAGGGCGAGCCGCGCCCCAGGAAGAGGGTTCCTACCAAGGTGATGTGGTATGCTCCTATAATACCGAGGTGGTCGCCCATTTTGCACCGAAAGTGCCCGAGCCACCAAGGCAGAAACTAGCTCCGGAAGTCGTTGTGCGTTGCATTGATGCTATATATAACCCTCCACCAAAGCCGTCATCAGACTATGAGCGTTCTATTGACAAGTCATATAGCAATAAGTCGGAGGAGCCGAAAAAAGGGAAACAAGTTCCCCAGCTCGGAGAACAAGACGCACAATCGGTCCCCCGCTCAAGGTGTTTGACCACAAGGCCGCTCAAGGTTCTCAGCAACACATAGGTTCGACAACTGATTACCCCATCTACGAGCTAGCATATCAATATGTTGCCGGGGAAAATTTGGTCCAGCGGGTCAAGTCCCTAACAACAAAAATGCGTCAGCTGCATAACTGATACAAGAAAGTCGCAAAGGAAGGGACAATCAGTATCATGGTGGCAGTTAAGAAAGAGCACTACTTCGAAGAATACGCTGTGTCCGTTGAGTTTACCGAACTTTTTCAGTTAAACAATCTCCGGGCCCTCGACAAATCTATCATCAGTTGCTACTGTCTGTATGTGATTTATTTCTATAATTTAATGCTTTAACTCAGCTCGTTCATTGTCTGTAATTATCCTCACTATAATCTTTTGTGCGTTATATTATGCAGAATGAAGATTCTCGAATGCAAAAGGGATGAAATCACGGACATTGGGTTCATTGACCCGGATAAAGTTCATGAAGTCACCATAGAAAATCCCTTTTATAACAAGGACACACCGGAGATTTTGCTAAGGTTTTTGAAACGACAACGTGACAAAAAAGAAATACTTTTTCCTTATAACTTCAAGTGAGCGTTACTGTCTTGTACACATTCTATTTTGCTCACCAGATGTTAAATTTTAACTGATGAGTTATCCATGACTGCGTATATAAACATGCGCAGGTTCCACTTTATTCTTCTCATCATTAACATTCACGCTGGAGAAGTTGAAGTCCTTGACTCATTAAGGAGAGATCCTAAAAAGTTCATGACCTGTTATTATATGCTCATAGAGTAATTTCAATTCTTATCGCCTCTTTCGTTCATTTCCTGATATCAAGTAATTAATAACTCTTTTGTTCATTTTCTTTGTCGGGCAGCGTTTGGAAGACGTTCATCAAGGAAGAACCCGGTGAATGGAAACCGAAGCTGACATGGCGTTTGAACGACGTAAGTAGTACTACCTAGGTCTGCGCACCATTATCATACTTGATTATTATTTGATTGAATTCTATTCTTGTACAGACTTGCCATAAACAGCCACAGGGGACTGATTTATGTGGATTCTACGTTTGCAAGTACATTCACAATAGGACCAACGAGAGATTCAACAACCGAAAAAATCAAGATGTACGTAAACATTATTCACCACTTTATTTTGTTACCATCAGTTGTGCTGAGTTTCATTCTTAATTGTTTTATTCTGATTTGATATATATACACACAACTCATGTATTCATTTTGATCTCATTCTTTTAAATTGGCAAGAAAGCGGAACGCGCTCCCAATAGAGGACCGCTTCAAAGCAATTGCGGAGGAATTGGCGGGATTTTTCCTTGCGGAGGTCATACCTAAATTCGGAGAGTACCACTATGATGTAAAATAGTATGCCTCCATATAATAGTGATCTCCATGTAATTAAGTACTTTATACGAAAACGTGATCTTCATGTACTACTTAATTTGTATGTGTTATATATATGCATCAACGTGATCTTCATGTAATTGTTTGTGTTATGTATATATGCATCAACTTGATCCCCGTACGATGTGATCCCTGTTCGATGGAAACCATCCGAAACCCCTAAACCCCTCCTAAAGCCTAAACCCTGAAAAATAATCGAAAAGAAAAAAAGGGCCTACCTTTAGTCCCGGTTCGTGTTATGAACCGGGACTTAAGGTCTCCAGCCCCGCGGGCTCCTCCGTTGCCATGTGGGAGGGCCTCTTGTCCCGGTTTGTGGACAACCGGGACTAGAGGGGGGGGGGGCTCTAGTCCCGATTGGCTATTCCCGGTTGCCCAACCGGGACTAGAGTCCCTCTGGAACCGGGACTAGTGCCCCGTTTTCCACTAGTGTTAGACGTCCACCTAATTTTGGGATTAGTTGGATAGCCTGGTTGGTCATAGATTTCTGTAAGAGTTATATGGACACTTAACCAAGCGTTACATTAGTTATTTTAACACATATACTAAGATTCAAAGAGGCAAGCTAACAGCGTTGTAAATTAAGGCACACCTATGAAAATTTTCAGGTATGCCTATCACCGATAACCAGTTCAAACCAACATGCTCCCGTGAATGCTACATGGGATCAAGAATCGCAAGGGTATTCACATGCTCCCGTGAATTCGATGTAATTGGTATGCATCCATCAGAAATTAATTGTAGTTCATGATGTGTGATGTTTGTACATGACGATTGTTACTACGAGTATTCTACTAGTTGAATGATCAGCGGCACCTTGAGGCCTACTGAAATCGTCATGGTCATGCATGGGGCATGAGGACAGGGCCGGTCCTGAGATTTTGGGGGGCGAAAATAAAAAATCTTGGTTCCTTAAGTATATAGATTTGAATATTTTAATGTATATTATGTTGACAATAGAAACTTAATTTATATAAAGACGATATTCATATCAAATATCTGATGACAAAGGCGTAATTTAAAGAAACAATGAGTAGTCGAAAACAAGCACACATAATATATATATATATATATATATATATATATATATATATATATAGAGAGAGAGAGAGAGATGAACTCGTTAAAATAATGATGAAGTGAAATTAACAAAACACAATCCCAGTAACATATATTATATATCTCAGAACGGTGTGTATCCGATATATTGAATATCATTGACTTGCATTTAAAATATCGATGAAGTAAAGCAACAATTAATACAAATTTAAATGTTTTATTTTCAGTTATAAATCTTCGGTTTTCAACAGTCAATTAATGACGATAAAATTAGATCATAAACCAAAGTATAAATAATAGACTAATAGATAGAGAACCGAAAGCACAAAATGGAGAAATTGGTGTCTATAGTGCGTGTAGTACATGTCCATGGCTGTTACTTACTTGTTCCCTACACAAGTATTTGTAGTACACTGTCAGATATTCGCTGAATATGCCATAAAATATTTCCTGTACAAGTATACCTGCGGGAGACCCTCTAAATATCTTGGTCCCCTTCCAGGACCGGCCCTGCGTCAGGATAGAACTGTGTCAGATTATCTCTTTTAGTTGTGTCCACATCATGTCCAAATCAAATGAAATGATACCATTTATGTATCTACGCCCACAATATGGTCTTTTTGTCCAGATATAACCATCCTGCCATCCCCGAGGACCAGCCCTGCATGAGGATAGAACTATGTGAACTGGGGACATATGGCGTGTAATTTTGCCGCATGGTCAACAACATGTCTCCACAAAATGAAATGATACGACTTACGTACCTACACGTTCACTGATGCATGCAAGCTGCTAAAATTATTATCATGCATGTTTGCTAATTGGTGGTTAAGTATTTGCTGCAACGCATTCTTTTAAAATCCAGATTCCTGTATTTGTTGCCCTATTTGATGTCAGTGTGGTATTTAAAAATCCGATGTGTACTATCCAAGCCTATGCCGATACAAGTTTCTTGGCATGATTTTATAAATGTTTTACTGGTATGGCATACTACTTAATGAATAGACAGAGTGAGATTATAGTTTAGCTAACATACAATAAATGTGTTTGCCAATGTCCCTATATGAAAATAATAATAATAATAATGACGTTATATTTTATTTTGCTTCCTCCGTTTTCCCCTTTTCCATTTTTAGATATTTCGATAATTCAAGGCAAGGATATTCAAGTCGCTAAAATATAGTGTCACCCCCGAACTTCCCCCAACAACGGAGTAACTACACGAGATATAGAGCTGATGTGTTAGCCGTAATCTCCATGGTTGTATACGTGGTGTTCCCTAGTTACTAGCAACATGATTAATTTCCAAAAAATGGATATGTTGTGGTACGTAAGTGAAATCTTGTTCAACCTCAGTGTGCTGCTTTTGTGTTTGCATCAGACCATTTTAACCGGGGACTACGATAAAAATGATCACATCAAACTGTGATGCCTGTCAGATTTGAGTCAGTTCTACCTTTATATATACAACCATCAGCTCGTAGGTAGCCCATACATGTTACTCCTATTCATCAAGCTCCAAGAAGTAAATGAGAACACACTGTGGACCCAAGACAAGTGTGCATCACATCAGGACCACCTTTATGGTAAACTACTCGAAAAACAAGTTTGTGGTAATTTGTTAGTATTCCTTTTTTTTGTAGATTGCACTTAGGTACCTCAACATATGCATTTTTGGAAATTGATCATGTTATTATTAATTAGGGAAACACCACGATTGTGTTGGTTGAGATTACGACTCATGGATCAACTCTGACACTCGTGCAGTACTGCATTCTCAGGGAAGTGGGTGGACACTAGATTTTAGTGAGTTTAATAGCCTTACCTTGCATTATCAAAATAATTAAAAAGGAAGAGGGGACAACAAATAGGATGACAAATACATCCATGAATCGGGATTTAAAAGACTCCGTTGCAGCAACTACATAAGCAGTCAGTTTATGTTTTGTGCAGCTGATGAGAGCATTGATCACCTCTTCTTTACTTGCCCTATTGCAAGATTGGTTTGGGGTGTTTTTTTGCTGTAGCTCTGATGTGCACGATCCACCTAGTTCGGTGGTCGAACTGGGACAGTGGATTCTGTCGTTTCAAGGGCCGAGCGCATTGCGATCAAAGTTTGTTTGGCTGCCATCTTCTGGGCAATCTGGAAGACAAGAAACCGTGCATGTTTTGATCAGATTATGCCTAAAGACCCTTCTGATATCATTTTCTATATATGCTATTGGATTGATTTATGGAGTGAATTGCAGACAGAAAAGGTGCGAAGAATGTTGCGACGCGGAACTGAGAAGTTGAAGATCGTGTCAGCGGAGGTCTTCAACCGAGCAAAAGGGTGGTCGCCAATATGTCCAAGAATCTGCGGTGGATAGCCTTCGTTAGGAACGATTGCGTGTGGAGTTTACGTTTGGTGTCTTTGTGTTGTAATAAGGGAGTGACATTTGTTTCACGCCTTGGACCTAGTTTCGTTGGCTTGCTGTCATTTATTTTCTCTCTGTTTGCGTTGTAAAACCGAATGATGTAGTCCTTTAAGTTTCTTTATATGAGGCTGGGGGATGATCCCTTTTTATCAAAAACATAACCATCAATTGTTATACACGTTAGGAGGCAACAAGGCCTCATGTGTACCGTTGGGACATGATGTCGTCACAACGTAATGGAGATAACCTGACACAGATCTATCCTGATGTTGGGCTGGTCCTGGAGAGGGTGGCAGGACCAAGATATCTAGGTGTTTAATATGTGATGAATATTACTACATGAGCATAAATATATGTATTTGCTGCAAAAAAAAACAATGACGTCAGTAGCCTTGCTAATCTTAGTGTTTGAAGTTTTCTTGCACGCATTCAACACGAACTTGGTAGATCCAAGAAATCTGCGGCCAGTTTACTCTTTGAAGGTAGTCTCTCGCCCGCATTGGAGTTTTCTTGTAGATGTTAAACACATAATAGGTAGATATGAGGGACTAACCACCAACTTATTGCTCGTCCGTAGTCTCTCCGTTGGACTTTTCGTGCTAGCGTTCAACGAAATTGGGTAGATCAGAGCCACCATGCGCTAGGGCGCCCATGCGCAATCTGGGCCGTCGGTTTCCGCTGTCTGACGGCCAAGATTTAGCGTTGAAAATGCGTTGGGTCAACGCTAAATCTTGGTCGTCGGGCAGCTAAAACCGACGGCCCGGGATTGCACATGGGCGCCTTAGCACATGGTAAAAATCCGTGTTCGCTATATATATATATGGACAAACACGCAAAATAAGTTGTATTGTTATATCTGTACAAAATCATTATGGTGCATCTGGCTATATTAGGAAAAAAATGCCAAACTCTTCGGCGCCTATCGTGAGTCCGTCAGTTTTTCGGATCTTCTCTGCCACTAACTGATTTGAGTCGGTCCTACCAGCATATATACGACCATGAGTACATAGATTATCCATGCATGTTACTCCTATTCATCAAGGTCCCAGAAGAAAATGATAACACACGGTGGACCCATGAGGCAATTGTTTATGACGGGACCAGCTTTCTGGTAAATTATTCTAAAAAACAGTTTGTGTGGTAATTTTTGATAATGCGATTTTTATCGTAGTCCCGGTTCACATGGTTTGATGCAACGCAAAATCAGCACATTGAGGTTGAACACGATTGCACTTACGTACCACAACATATTCATTTTTTTTGAAATTAATCACGTTGCTAGTAACTAGGGAACACCACACATACAACCATAGATATTACGGCTGACGGATCAGCTCTATATCCCGTGCAGTTTACTCCATTATTAGGGGAAGTTCTTGGGTGACACTACATTTTAGCGACTTTAATAGCCTTGCCTTGAATTATCAAAATATCTAAAAATGGAAAAGGGGACAACAATGAAGAAAAATATCACGTCAGTTTTATTGTTATTTTCAAATAGGGACATTGGAAGCCCATTTATTGTATGTTAGCTAAACTATAATCTCACTCTCTCTGTTCATTAACTAGTATGCCACGTCAGTAAAATGTTTGTAAAATCGCGCCAAGAAACTTGTATCGGCGTAGGCCTTGATAGTACAGATCGGATTTTTAAAGACCACACGACATCAAATAGGGCAACAAATACAGGAATCTGGATTTTAAAAGACTGTGTTGCAGCAAATACATAACCACCAATTAGCAAACATTCGTGATAATGATTGTAGCAGCTTGCATGCATCCCTGAACGTGGCCATATAACTGGTAGGTACGTAAGTGGTATCATTTCATTTTTTGGAGACATGTCGTGGACACAACATAAGGGAGATGACCATATGGCGTGTAGTTGTGTGGAGACATATGGCGTGTAATTTTGCCGCATCAAACCATGTGAACTGGGGACAACAAAAAAGGAATATTAACAAATTACCACAAACTTGTTTTCTCGAGTAGTTTACCATAAAAGTGGTTCCGATGAGATGCACACTTGCCTTATGGGTCCACCGTGTGTTCTCATTTACTTCTTGGAGCTTGATGAATAGGAGTAACATGCATGGGCTACCTACGAGATATAACATTAAGAACATGCATGTTCTAATATTAAGAACATGCATGTTAATACCATTCTCGTCACTTCTACTTTCTGTAAATATATATACATGTTTGACTGCGTAAATATCTATACAAATACAGGCTAAAAATACATAGAATTGAAAAATGCATGGAAAAAAAAAATACTTGCACGGGCGGCAGAACGCGCTACAGAAAAGTTAGTAGTAGCGCGCCAGGATCCACGCTATAGGTAAGTTAGTGGTAGTGCGGGGCAGATCCACGCTATAGGTAAGTTAGTGGTAGTACGGGGCGGATCCACGCTATCGCGTTTTGCCAGCCACGCTAACTTTTTCCGTGCACCACTAATGTCTTTTCCCTACTAGTGAAGCCATGTGGAATGAGGCCGACAGGAAAAATGGCATTCTAAAACAATCACCTAAAGGTTTTTGCTTTGAGAATAGTTTACCAAAAAGGTGGTCTGGACATCATGCACACTTGCCTTATGGGTCCACCTTGTGTTCTCGTTGTATTTTGGGACCTAGATGAATAGGAGTAACATGCATGGTCTGTCAGTGAGCTGACGGTTGTTTATATGCAGATAGGACCGGATCAAATCTGTCTGGGACCGAGAATATCCTCAAATCCGACGGGCTGGTGATTGGCGCGCAAGAGTACACTGCTGCATTGTATAAATCCAGATATAGCCATGCAACTTATTACCAGTTTCGCACAATAGTGTATGGTCTTTTCAGATGCAACTTTTTGTTGTTTGTGCAAATATAGCAATGCAACTTATCGCCAGACTCAGCTATGGCCCCGCCCACGCATGCATGGTCCTAACCGCAAGCTGCTACAATTAAAATCAATGTTTGTTGAGGCCACCGGGTAAAACGTTTGGTATCAAGCTATTTTACCTGTAGACAATATCTGCATGCAGCAGTGATTTCGAATTGACGATGGCTATGTCTACTACATCCAGACGTACGGTGCCCTGTTGGACTCGTACGTATTAGATGGTTGCATAACTTTGTTATTCATGGGTACGGTTTAGGGTGAGTCCGTTAGCAGCAGGCGCTCCGGCACTACCATAGTCGAAACATGCGTGTGTGTGCCTTTCAAGCTTGTGACCTAGTCCTGCACCGGAAACAATTAACCAAAGGTTTGCACAACATCTCCCACCATGGAGGGGAAATTGTCGATCTAAAATGTGCTTGACCGCGCCGCATATCGGGAGAAAACAACAAATGAGTAATTATGAAGAACACGTGGAACATCGAGCATTTATGCCACTTCTATGCCCAAATATGTGTACTCTCATACCGTAGATCTCAATAAATCCCTCTGTCTACTCCTAACCCTATATCTCTGACAAGCACTCTCCCCTATGAATCCTAGGCATACAGATCTCTACTCCAAGCTGTAGATTTCAGGCTCTCCACTCCCCCTCCCTCCCCCCCCCCCCTCCCAGTATAGATAAGCCTCTACATGGTCCTTGGGCGGTTCTGATGCCCGATATGCTCTCGCCACGTCGTGTCCTCCACCGCCTACGTATATCATATCTTATATATTCATTATACATGTCGTGGTACATTTTGTTTTTCACTCCATTGTTAAATCACACATATCTTTCTATTATATCCGCCGAGAGGATGGCGTGAAGAACCGAAACATGTAGGAGGGCGGCCTTATCGTCGGCGAGGCCATCACTGTATGGCGCGTTGAGAGTGGCGATCAGAACTGTTTCACTGACGATGGAGGGTGGACCCTGTAGGTTGCTAGCGCTAGGGTAGTAGACGATGCATTTGCATCGAAGAGATGTGCTCAATAACTTCAGAAAATAGTATTTAGTTTGGTATCTCGCGTCTCTGAAAAGAGAGGCACTCCAAACCTTCTTCGTTAGAAAAAACTCATTAGCTTATTTTTTCCTCAAGAGTTGCAGCATAGTTTAATGAAATTTTATGTCTAAATATAAGTTTTTATCTCAATGAAATAAAAACTATGCTCTATAAGAATAAAGAAAAAGATCTCTTAGCATTGATTGTGATTAAGGTATGTGCTGCCCTAAGGTGTACCTAACACGGTAAAAGTTTCACTAGACCATATATGTTGACGACACCGATATTCTATCAGATTTTAATACACCGAGGCGTAACCTCCAAATATTGTTGAACAGATCGCGTGGCGGTTCACGATGCAACTACGAAACAAAAAAGCACGGTGTGTTCGCTCTTCGCGACATAGTTATCCCTGGCGGATTTTAAGCATCACCTTTGTGCAGCCGCGGCGTTAAGCGCCACCTTGGCAGTAAATTGGTGGATAGTCACTCGGATATACCAACTAGCTATTTAACGTCTACAAGCAAACTCCAACGTGAATTGGTAGGAAAAAAACTGGAAGAGAGAGACTACCTTCAAACAGTGAATTGGTAGCAGATTACTCGGATCTACCAAGTTTGTGTTGAATGCGAGAAAGAAAAGTCCAAACAAAAAGAGGCAGACGCTACCGACTAGCAATAAATTTTGCATAAGATAATGAATTTAAACTCACGCAGTAACATATAAATGCAACCACAATCAATAATAATTATTCCATATACCCCTGTATTTACGCAATTGCAGCAGATTCTTATGTCACATAAATTTCATCTTATGTCGTTAGACAAGAAGATAGCCATAGAATATAGACTATACTTCACTATTTTCCTTACGCGACTATTTTACTTACGCGACTGTTTTACTTATGGGACCAAGAATTGCTAGCGTATCCACATCCTCCCGCGGATGTGACGATATCTGATGTTGTAATTGGGGTGCTTCCATGAGAATTCCCAATTATACATACGCCCTCTGTCTCAGTTTATTAGGCACAATACCAAAATCAGATTTTATCAAGATTTGGGTACAATTAGCATTAATGATCTCCTAGGAATGCTCCCGACCCTTTCCTCTCTCCAATCTGCATCCTAATTTATTGCATGATTTGGAAGTAATTAACTCGGCCAATCCTCGCATGGCTAGGTCGCAGAGAAACTCCAACTATGCCTAATAAACCGAGATGGAGGGAGTAGCTCTTATCATTTGGACGATCAATCAGCGAGAACGGTCGACATGGAAACCGAAACCACAAAAGAACCCTCGAGTTGGCCCTGTTAGACGTATCAAAGTTGTGTTTTATGTGTCCGTGTCTGTGCCAGCGATAAGAACCATGCACACTGTATGACATGCTTATGTACATGAGCGACTCTGTGTGGCTGCTGCTGCTATTTTTTCATACGTGGGCATGGCTGTGGCTGTTGCTTACGTTTCCCTATACTGGTATATCTGCAGTGCACTGCCAGACGTTAGACCAATATTCACTGTGTACAGTTATACCTAGGAGAAGCCCTAGAGATCCTTGGTCCCCCTCCAGGATAGAATTGTGTCAGATTATCTCCAATCATACCTAGGAGGCTAGGAGAAGCCCTAGAGATCCTTGGTCCCCAAGCATGAGGATAGAATTGTGTCAGGTTATCTCCAATTCTTGTACTAGTAAGTGGTCTTGTATGTGCTACCTTGCTGATTTACTTTGCACATTGCTGCTAGTTGGCCACATCCTCCTACTGATTTACTCTGCACATTGCTGCTAGTTGATGACCTTATCTTCATAGATCTGTTTCAGAGGTTTTTGTTGTCTGAGCATTCCCGATTTATGAATTCACGGACCGAGCTAGCCGGTGGCCTCTATTTCCCCACCCAGACTATAGATGTTCTCTAAAGTGACATATACTATTCTTCAGTCTGATGCGTGTGGAGAAGTCCTGGTTTTAGATGAAACATTGGTTATTCGGCATGACCTTCTACATCGATTAATTTTATCTGCAAAAAATTTGGCCTTGCAGGAATTTATATAAGGAGAATTGGAAATGAAATCTGATAAAAAATATACTGAGTAACACGTTGCATCTATTTTGCAGAACACACATGAGAATTGCCTTTTAATTAGAAGAAGAAAATATATTGAACAATATTTACGATGGGGTTTTGAAAGACCCGTGATTTACTTTCCACAGTACCTCCGCTAGTTGATGCCTTAGACTAGTCACAATGGGGAGTAACATAGGAGTAACATCAGTGCCACATAGGCAAAAAATCTGATGTGGTGGGTAATTAATGAGGAGAGAGATGGTTGTGGTAACTAGCTATGTTACCATAACATCACACATTTCAATACAGATGAGTGTATAACCTATTAAATATGACACTACACACATGTTACTCCCCACTATGGAGGTAGTAACTTAGAGTAGTAACATATGCATGTTACTAGTCTAAATTACTCCCCATTGTGACTAGCCTTATCTTCATCGACCTGTTTCAGAGATTTATTTTAGCATGCCCGATTTATGAATTCAACAACTGATCTAGCTGGTGACCATTTCGCCCCAACTAGAGCAATCGATGTTCTTTGAACTGACATCTATTATTTATTCAGTGAGATGCGTGTGCAGAAGTCTTTATCTTAGATGAAAATTATGTATCGACATTAAATTCACCATAAGTTAATAGGGACGATCATGTACCTAGAATAATCTTATTTACACACCTCTAAAAAAAAATAGCCTTGCATGAATTTTTAGAAGGACAATTGGGTCTGAAATATCATATCAGATTATACGGAGTAACAAGTTACATCTATTTCGTGGAAGCCACAGGGGCACTGTGTTTTAATAAAAGAACAAAATAAATTTTACGCTGCGGTTTTGATTTTAGCCAAAAGACACACATGATATTAATGTGGATCATATGATGTAGCAAATCTAAACAAAGGAGGCACGGAAGCTAGACTAAGGGCCCTTTTGTTTGGGCTGGCTGTGGTGTTGTGCAGGGAAAGCTGATGTCCAAAAAAAGCTGCTTTTCTGAGTGGAAGTTTTTGGCCGGCTGGCTGTTAACGGTGGAATTGTCTGAAACACCCTTACAATATGAAAACAAGTATTGATGTTGATTTATGTGTAATAAATAACATATACATCACTAAATTGCGCATATTCGGCGAAACCCGGCCTGGTGGTCCGGCGTGGCTGTTTGGCACACAAAGTTATACCACGTTTGGCGCACATATAAGCATATTCGGCAAATATGCATATCGAATAATAGTTTTAGCTAACCATGCAGCTACACAGCTCAATGCCATCGCGTATGAATGCACAAGCTAGCAAACAAAAGGTAGCCACGTGACAGCGTGTGAGTGGTGGAGGTAGGTGCGGTGAATGTGGTTGGTGCGGTGGCGATGAGCAGCTGCCGCTGCATGTGCGGTGCGACGCAGCGAACGAGGGAATGAGGGTGGCAGTTTCCTGTAATTACGAGCAACGTAATGGGCAATGCATATACCGGTTCGTTCTTAAGTGGGAAAGCTGCGGCCTGCGGGAAGCCCATCGGGCCCTGTTTGGTTGAGCTGTGGCTTATCTGAAATCGGCTGTGGGCTGTGTGCTGTGGTAAAGTGGTTGTGTGTTGTGTGATGTGAGAAAGCCGTAAAGCCATTTGGCAAGTAGCTGTCTGAACTGTGACTGTGAGAATAAATTTCTGATATACCCTCAGGACCGAGAGACCGTTTATTTATTGTTTAAGGATAATGATCCAATTGAAGATTGATTTAGATATATTTAATCATGTTATCATTAATTAATAAATTTTATAGTTAATTAACTGATTAAAATTTGGCTGACTATTTGATCGGAGAAGATTATCACTTAATTAACATTGGATAAAGAAAACAACAAGTACTTCGTAGTTAGAATGAACAGCAGACCGGTTACTATTTTCCAAAGGGCGAACGGACGAGGTATCTGTTCTGGTCATCGATTACAAAATATACAGAGTACTTCTCTCTCTTGATGTCTTGCTATTTTCGCAAGCAAAAAAGCCCATCGACTAGCTTTGTAGTTCCAGGAAAGATCGGGGAGGAGTGCAACAGGCGTGTTGTTCCAGATCCTGCAGCAGTGGGACGTCTCGCTTGAGCTGCTTCCTCGTCGTGCTCCATCTGCGTCCGGCCGGTCGTCAAGCTCGAGCTGCCGCCCCGGCCTGTCGTTTGCCTCGACGGCGGAGGAGGTTGATAGGGAGGCTTGGGACATGGCTGGCCGGCAGGGAAGGGACGGGGACGGGCGCGGCCGGCGGGGAAGCTCGCCGTTGACCAGCGAGGCGGGGCGGCCGCCTTGGGGAACAGGAACATGGGAGCTCACGGTGGCAGGTGGTGCGTAATTTCGCGGCAGTTTCAGGGGTAAAACGGAAAGGCTCAGAAGCGCGCACATCAAAAGCCAGAAAAGCACATAGAATGTAGCAGGCTTGGCTTTGGCGATAAGCGCGTTTGGTGATATTCCTGTTTGGTTGGGCTTACGGCTTATAAACCGAGAAAGCCACAGGAAAAGCCCAACCAAACAGGGCCAAGCACCTCCGGACGTGCTTTTTCCAGTACGAAGGAGAACGCCCAGCTTTGGCAAAAGCCTAACACGCAGCTGCACCTTTTGGTTCATCTAGCCTGCTTTTTTTGGTGAAAAGCACCTAGAAGCCCAAATAAAGGGTCCTAAGCAATGTGAAAGGGGTCTCTAGAAAATCATATTACAGCAATAATTTTGTTGAAATCTGAAATGCACAGCTAGATTTACTTATATCTTATGCATTCAAGAAAATCTCATGGAAAAACATATGAAATACTGGCATCCCAAAACATTGCCCTGTACGGAACTGAACGGACGACTAAAACAAATGGATGTGCATCGAGTAATGTAGCAATTAGAAAGAAAGTTTCTATAGTCTCTTCAAATTGAGAACTATGTATTATAAAATTACCTTCAATTTGTGCAAGTACACCATCTGAATGTGCAAATACAACAAGCTCGTAAAACAAGAACTTTGTAATGGAAATCAACTGGAGCTCACCATCTCAAAATAAACAACGTAATGTTAAACAAAAAAATGTAGCAGAAGGACAAGCACAATATTAGTCATCAAACGATAAAATAAGAAATAAGAAAATATTAGAACTTCGTATAAAACATGGGACAATATTCGAACAGTAAATTGGTGAAAAATCTCTCACATCTAACAAGTTTTGTTGAATGCCAGGAACAAAACTCGAAAGGAGGGGCCACAGAAGAGTAAATTGGTGGATAGCAGCAAAAGGACAAGACACATTATCAGTACTACGGACCTTCAAATCATTTATTTCCCTAATTTACTGTTACATGTGTATGCCAATGTACATATATGAAGATGACAATAAATGTGGCATGATATCTGGTACTCCCTCCGTTTAGGATTATTAGTCACTTCTCCAATTTCTCTGCGACCAAGGCAGCGCGCTATTGGGTGAGGTATAGTAAATAAATTCGTTTTAGGTGCCTCATTTTGTGCTAAATTGATGCAGGTATTAAATGTGGAATCCAAACGATTGGATGGGCAATTAAATTTCCGTGGGCGTGCCAGCCTTTGCCAAAGCAGAACCCCATATTAATTGCTTAATGTGCCCTATGGAAGGAGAAAATCTGTTTTTGGAGAAGTGACTAATAATCCTAGATGGAGGAATTAGTACTTTCTCCGTTGTCCGCTCTTCCTTTTTAGTTATTTTTATAATTCAAAATAGGCTATTAAACTCTCTAAAATCTAGTGTCCACCCGGAACATTCCCTAGCAATGGAGTAACAGCACGAGAGACAGAGTATCCAAGAATCGTAATCTCCATGAACGCATGCGTTGTGATCCTTAGTTAATAGCAACATGATTAGTTTCCTAAAATGCATGTGATATGATACGTAAGTGCAATCTTGATTGACCCACTAGTAGGAAAAGGCCTACCCACTGGCGGACGAAAATCAGCTACCGCTGACGAACTGGCGCCCGCCAGCGATGCATACGCCAGTGGTAGTTGTTACCGCTGGCGGGCGGGCCATCCGCCAGCGGTAAGGGTGGTTACCGCTGGCAGACAACGCTGAGCTGCGCCAGCGGTAGGGAGGATAGCGCTGGCGGGCACCGACGTCTGCCAGCGGTAGGTGATCAAGCCCGCCAGCAGTAGTTGCGCGCTGGTTTGGCGACGTACGCCAGCGGCAGGCCTCCTCGTCCGCCAGCGGTATAATTTTTTTCCTAGAAAATTGTATTCCAGTAGTATATTCAGTATAAATACAGTATATTCAGATACAGTCGACCAAAACAATAGAAATATAGACAATTCCACATACAAATTACCAAATTGTTGGTTCATCACATGCATTACAAACCATAATAGCCAAGTGACCAAAAGTTGTCATACCCGAATACATCTCGATAGTCATACACGAAATTTTTTCAAAGCAAATACTGTCATCTAGACCACAATCACATACAAGAGAATGACAATGATGATGAGCAAGAAGGGGATCACGATGAAGTTGGACTTCATCCGGTTCTTCCTCTCTTCCGCAAGCAGGTGGTTCAAGTACCTAGCTTCCGCCTCCGCTTTACTCTTGTAGCCCTTGTAGTTGTTTCCCTTGAACTTGTTCACTTGCTTCAGACAGTCTTCCCACTGGTCATAGACTCCTGGAACCCTACCTTCATACACCACGTACCACTTCTTCATCTCTGTGCACACAAGACACAGATAAAAGTATTAGGCAAAGAAAATAAGAGTTGTAAGGAAAAAGAAGTGTGTACACAAGACAGAAGACAATGATGCCTCATACTTAGAAGTGGCACAAACAAGACGCAGATAAATTATTAGGCAAGGAAAAGCAAGATTTATTAGGATAAAAATAAAACAAAATTTATGACACAATATTTAGGTCATATTTAGGCAAAGATAAAGCAAGAGTTATAAGAAAGACCAAAGCAAACGGAAATGATTCAGATTTGTGCCTCATACTTAGGTCGGACAGACATACAAGCAACTCTCAAAGCTCTGTTGAGCCAAGTAGGATGCACACAGCTTATACTTGTGCATATCACAAGGCTCAACGGACCTTGAGGGTATCACGTAGTGGGTCACAACATTTTAATCATCGGCATTCTAAAAACGAACACATATTACAGAGATGGTGCCTCATACTTAGAAGTGACACACACAGACTTCAGGGACGGAGCAAGTGAGCCAAGTAGGATACACGAGATGTGTCTACTCGTGCATATCACAAGGCTCGCTGATGCATGTAAAATGCATACATAAACTTTGCACTATATTACTTATATTCCGATCATATTTGCATCATATAAGGGTTATATTAATGTTTTATAATGATTTTTGGAATATTTCATGATTTTCCTATTTTTATGGAATTAACCCTGCGCAGGCAGAAAACCCTATTTTTCATATTTTAATGTTTCAGGGACCCAAACGACGTCCAAATGACCTGGAAAATTTACGAGCATCAGTTTTTGGAATGAAGAAGACTTGGGAGTGAAGGAAGCGAACAAGCGGAGGCCCGAGGCCCAAAAGAGGGTGGCCCACGCGCCCAGGTACATGGGCCGCGTGGGACCCACCATCTGGAGCCTCGAGGCTCCGTTGACGTCGATCTTTTCGCCCACGACTCCGTTTTGACCTAAAACCGCCTATAAAAATAGTCCCCGATGCCCTTCGGAAAGGAGCGCCGCAGAAACACAGAAACCACGAAACAGAGACCTGGAGTTGCAGATTGGAGGGGGAAAACTCCGGCGGGGCGCTGCCGGCGTGGTCTCCATCTTCTCCAACGACTTCTCCACCGTCTCCATGATGAAGAGGGAGTAGTCCACCTCTGGACTATGGGTTTGTGGAAGTAACTTATGTATCTCTCTCTCTTGAGCTTCACTAATTAGTACCATATGAGCTGCTGAATATAACTACGGTCATCTATGTAATACCTTTGTGGTGGATCTTTTTATGAGTTAATATATGTTTGAGATTGCAATGGTTTTGTTTCAGTTATGAAAGTAGATGCATATTATGTACCCCGTTCTTATTTACTTGTCATGATCAAGCATGTTTATGAGAGCGTGTGAGGGGGAACGTGTGCATTAGTTGGAGTAACGGGGGTGGCTAGTGCAGTGAACGTGAGAGAAAGTTCTGCGATCCACTTGGGTGTTTTACCTTACTTTGTTGCCTCACTAGGGATAAAAAGAAATACCATGCTACCGGAGATGTGGGTGTGACCATTGCCACTACTCCATGACTAGATCTAGCATGTTCTTATTTTAACTTCATGTCATGATACTTATTGCTATACTCTGAGTTATCTTAATTACTGAGGTGTTATGATTTAGTTCGCATCTTGGTGGAGTATAAGAGAGACTAATAACCAAAAGGTCTCTATGTTAGGACGTGATGCCCATATAATTATAACTTGTCATTAAACTGTTGTGTTGCAATCTCATATGTCAACTCTAGTGTTTCATTGTCTACCACTTTATTAAAGAGAGAGTGCATTTGTGAAACCATGAACCCCGGTCCATTTTTAATCATAAGAAACACCTTTCCAACCACTTTTACCACTTTTCCATTTTCTGCCATTTAAAAATCCGAAAATACAAAAACACTTTTACATCTTGCATTCATCATATAAAACCCAAAAATATCATTTATCATTGCTACCACCATCCTTGCATATTTATTTACCACCATTGCATATTTATTTCTTGTTTGCATTGCATATTATCTTGAGATCATTCTCACACCTTGTGCTTGACAACCAATAGGTGAGGTTGAGGACCAAAACATTTACTTTGTTTTGTAGGTAACCAAAAGAAGGATAGGAAAGATAAATCTTCACTACTGATTCCCGAGAGTTCGATATTAAACCCTCGAGTCACCCTCGTGGGGAAAACACGTCTTCCACTTACTACACACTCTGCACTTGGAGTCTCAACCTAACCCATTTACTTTTCACGCAGGTAACTACGTGAAGGGCCATCAAGACTGTTTTCTGGCGCCGTTGCCGGGGAATCATTGCTGAAAGGTTTATCCAAGGGTCCCCTGCACTAGCTCTGTTTTCTGGCGCCGGTTTATCCAAGGATATCTCACCAAGTCAACTTCATCACCAACTTGTGCTAACACCTAAGCTTGGGGAGGTTGCACCTACGTGAGCATCATCTTATCCATCTTTACCTTCAAAGCAATTTATTTGTTTTGTTATTGTCTTGCATTTTTAAGTTCGGTTTGCATATTTATTTTCAGTTTTGCATTTTGTGTTGCATTTGTTATTTCGGTTTGCATCATTTAGTGTCATTTTATTTTTAGTTTTGCATAAAAATTAAAAAAACACATAAAAACTTGCAATCATGGTTCTGGGAAACAAACAAGGAGTGAGTCCTCCATTGAATTCGGTTTCTAATTTTAAACAATATCATGGAGAAACATTAAAAGATGCTTGGGTAAGAATTAATAGGATGCACTATGAAGATCCTACACCTTGTGAAGATGAAAAGCTAAATCTTTACTTCTATTATGGAATAGACCCTTGGTACCAAAATGCTTTAGATGGGGCTACAGGGGGAAGTTTTGTGTTGTCAACACCACCTTGTGCAGCCATGACACTTAGAAGAATCTTTGGTAGCTTTGTGGGTAGCAAGAAAAAGTTGGAGGACACCGCGGTAGCACTTGCATTATCCAAAGATAAATTTGAAACTAAGTTAGAGAAGCTACCAAGTAAAGAGGATTTTGAACAACTAGTATCTTATTCTGAAAACATTATTCCCAAGATAAACAATGAATTAGTTAATGTCATGCATAAACTAAGATTATGTGAGAAGGAATTTCTTGAAAAAGATGTTTACCTCAATAGAATTGAGGAAAAGCTGGTTTGTGTTAGTGATTCAATAAGAAAAGACTCATCATTTAAACATGTGAAAGAAGTTCCTGTTAAGCAACAAGTTTGGGTTAAAAAGGAAAAGAAAGTTGAGGAAGTTAAAATGCTTAGTGAAGTCAAGGAACCATTGCTTGACTTAGAGAATTGTAGCTTGCATGAATTAATATCTATCTTACAAAAATTTGCAAGTGATCCTTCCATCAACTATAACCAAGCTGGTTTTGGTTCTTATATTGCTAATCATGTTAAAAGAAAAGATTGCTAGGTACAACCAAGAGGCTATGATACCACCTAAGCTTGGGGATATATGGATTCCCAAAGTCCTAGTAACCATTGGAAAAGAGACACACCATGCTATACTTGATCTAGGATCTAGTGTCTCTGTTTTATCTAAAGAACTATATGAATACTTGAATTAAAAATCTTGAAAAATGCTCTATTGAACTTGCACTTGCTGATGATTCCATTAAACATGCTTTAGGAAAGTAAGTGATGTTATGGTAGAGTTACATATGACATTTGTGCCTGTTGATTTTCTAATCATGGATATGGGGAATAAAACCTCTAGTCCAATTATTCTTGGAAGACCTTTTCTTCGTACTACAGGTGCTATCATTGATTCAAAAGAAGGGAATGTGAAGTTTCAGTTTCCACACAAGAAGTGCATGGAACACTTCCCAAGGAAGAGGGACACATCAAAGTTCAAGCTCCCTCATGAGCTTCGTCCACAATAAACATCAAGTAAGAAGCCTAGCTATATGGCTATAAAGAAAGCGCTTTACGGGAGGCAACCCGGTTGTTTTTATTTTGATTTTCTTTGTGTCCTCTTGCTGTAACAAGAGACTTAGTTTTAGTTTAGTTTCTGGAATTTTTAATAAAGTGCCAAGTTTTACTCATTTTGGTTTGAAAAGTTGCTTATAGCGTTCGGAGATTTTATTCCTGCACGAATCTGTGCACGGTATGATTTTTAATTCTTATTCTGTAACTCCGAATGAGCTCATATTTGAACTGTAGTTGCAACTTTTCATCCTCTGTATGCATGAATTTTTCGGAATTTTTCGACAAAGTTAAGTAGGGTAGAAAAATACGTTTTGCTGCTGCTGTTTTTCTGGACAGATTCTGTCCCATTTTGTTTGATGCATGCTTTGAACTTTTAACTTGAATCTTTTTGATCCAATTGAGTTTATGAGTAGGCATACAACATTATACACTTTCTGGACATTCATATGAATTTTTGTCTAAGGATTATATGCAGCAAGAAATCTATTTGTTTATCACTACTAATGCACCCCACAGAAAAGAAATGGGAGAAACGGTGTTTTGAAGTTTTTTCACAGGGATTAGAGGAGATGCACCAAGAGCTATCCAAGGATGGTGAAGACCATAAGCTTGGGGATGTGAAGACAACCCCACTGGACCTACACACTCTCGGTTTGCACACGTCTAACTTCTGTTTTTCGATCGAAACACTTTATCGCATAAACTTGGAGCGTCTTTTTGTTTGTTTTGGTTTGATTTTTATTTTGTGAGACCACCACACTATCATTTATATATGAGAGAGCTACTGGAAATTTGGGTTGAATTATGTTGGATGCTATTATTAGATTGGGAAAAGGGATGTTTGAGTTGATTTTAAAAGATACATATAGTTGCATGATTCATGAGCTTGTTAATGAGTAATAATTTGCAAGTATTTTATCAAGAGCTATCTTTTATTCATGTTTTGATGCTGAATGTTATTTTACTTGTTTAACATGGATTAGTTAGTTCTATGGACACTCATGCATGCATTTAGATGGTCAACTTTCTCCCTCTTGCTAGCCCAAAAATTCCAACAAGTAAAAACTTGTTTCCAACACCTTCAACCAAAGTTTTTCCAGTGAGTCCACCATATCTACCTATTAGCTTTATGCTATTCCGAGTATGTTTATCATGATATTTGTGTTATCTATACCTCTGAATGAAAATGCTTATGTTGTTGATTGTTATGGGAAAAGTTGGTTATAGAGCTCTCTCGAACTTGATGCACACTTTACTTTCATTGCATAATAAAATATGACCCATTGTGATTAAAATTATGATGTTGTGGGCTTGACAAATGTCTTTGGTTGAGAGTTAGCTCATATGTGCTGTCACATGGCAAGCTTTCAACATGCACTTCATTTCATTTAGTTGATATCATGTACTTTTGTTTATGGATGCTTACCATGGGTGAAATAAATGTGGAAATGAAGTGAGTTTAAATGAGTTTGTATAAATGGTTAGAGAGACGCCTGGGCCGCTAATCTAAGCCATGCATCATTCATGGTGGAAATTTACTTACATGCTATGGTGAACCTTCTGTGATACACCTTACAATAAAAAGCTATCTAATGGTAAATAAAAAGGGTGTTGAGATTGTTCATTGTGTTTGTTTGTCTTGTCATTTTGATATGGGCTTGTTCCATATCCTGGGACAAGAGGTACCCCAGTTGACGCTCTTAATGATACTATTATTACTTACAATGATATTTAACTTGAACTTGCTTTGTTTCCCAAGTTGAGTAACACATGGAGTAGGTACTTGTATTCAAGGGGCATGAGACTTTCAACCTGTACTTTGTCAAGCACACTACTCATATTTGCTTTCACTTTAAACTTAATCATTCAAGATGCTATGATAGGGGAATGAGAGCTTGACACCAAGGATTACCACATTACAATCATTAACTTAAGTAGAGAAGTTTGAAGTTAGATGAAACTTATTCATGCTTTACCTCTACTCATATATATCTTTCCAAAGTGTCCACCTTTTATATTCAGATTTTCATCAATACTCTATGACCATTGTAGGATGTTCTTACTTATCATTATGCATACATGTGGTCCATAGTACTTTTTTTATGTTACACTTTGTGAATTATCATTGAACATCCTTGCATTGAATACTTGATATCACTTCATAAACTATCTTGCATATTGCTACTCCTTTTAAGAATGAATCATTTGACTCTATGTAGCAATAGTAATCATCTTTGATATCCATTGTTAGTATTAAATTGCAAAGTCCATGTTAGTTTTATCACCTTCATACTCGAGGACGAGTATGGTTAAGCTTGGGGATGTTGATGCATGTAAAATGCATACATGAACTTTGCATTATATTACTTATATTCCATCATATTTGCATCATATAAGGGTTATATCACTGTTTTATAATGATTTTTGGAATATTTATGATTTTCCTATTTTTATGGAATTAACCCTGCGCAGGCAGAAAACCCTATTTTCATATTTTAATGTTTCAGGGACCCAAACGACGTCCAAATGACCTGGAAATTTACGAGCATCAGTTTTTGGAAGGAAGAAGACTTGGGAGCGAAGGAAGCGAACAAGCGGAGGCCCGAGGGCCAAAGAGGTGGCCCACGCGGCCAGGTACTGGCCGCGTGGGACCCCCATTGGGCCTCGAGCTCCGTTGCCGTCGATCTTTCCTCCACCGACTCCGTTTGACCTAAAACCGCCTATAAAAATAGTCCCCGACGTTTCGGAAGGAGCGCCGCAGAAACACAGAAACACGAAACAGAGACCTGGAGTTGCAGATTGGAGGGGGAAAACTCCGGCGGGGCGCTGCCGGCGTGGTCTCCATCTTCTCCAACGACTTCTCCACCGTCTCCATGATGAAGAGGGAGTAGTCCACCTCTGGACTATGGGTTTGTGGAAGTAACTTATGTATCTCTCTCTCTTGAGCTTCACTAATTAGTACCGTATGAGCTGCTGAACATGATTACGGTCATCTATGTAATACCTTTGTGGTGGATCTTTTTATGAGTTAATATATGTTTGAGATTGCAATGGTTTTGTTTCAGTTATGAAAGTAGATGCATATTATGTACCCCGTTCTTATTTACTTGTCATGATCAAGCATGTTTATGAGAGCGTGTGAGGGGGAACGTGTGCATTAGTTGGAGTAACGGGGGGTGGCTAGTGCAGTGAACGTGAGAGAAAGTTCTGCGATCCACTGGGTGTTTTACCTTACTTTGTTGCCTCACTAGGGATAAAAAGAAATACCATGCTACCGGAGATGTGGGTGTGACCATTGCCACTACTCCATGACTAGATCTAGCATGTTCTTATTTTAACTTCATGTCATGATACTTATTGCTATACTCTGAGTTATCTTAATTACTGAGGTGTTATGATTTAGTTCGCATCTTGGTGGAGTATAAGAGAGACTAATAACCAAAAGGTCTCTATGTTAGGACGTGATGCCCATATAATTATAACTTGTCATTAAACTGTTGTGTTGCAATCTCATATGTCAACTCTAGTGTTCCATTGTCTACCACTTTATTAAAGAGAGAGTGCATTTGTGAAACCATGAACCCCGGTCCATTTTTAATCATAAGAAACACCTTTCCAACCACTTTTACCACTTTTCCATTTTCTGCCATTTAAAAATCCGAAAATACAAAAACACTTTTACATCTTGCATTCATCATATAAAACCCAAAAATATCATTTATCATTGCTACCACCATCCTTGCATATTTATTTACCACCATTGCATATTTATTTCTTGTTTGCATATTATCTTGATATCATTCTCACACCTTGTGCTTGACAACCACTAGGTGAGGTTGAGGACCAAAACATTTACTTTGTTTTGTAGGTAACCAAAAGAAGGATAGGAAAGATAAATCTTCACTACTGATTCCCCGAGAGTTCGATATTAAACCCTCGAGTCACCCCTCGTGGGGAAAACACGTCTTCCACTTACTACACACTCTGCACTTGGAGTCTCAACCTAACCCATTTACTTTTCACGCAGGTAACTACGTGAAGGGCCATCACTCGCTAGCCCCGCCCTTGGAACACACTGTGTCACAACATTTTAATCATCGGCATTCTAGAGAATACAAAACTATAAATAAGAATGATGTCTCATACTTAAAAGTGACACACATGCTTCAGGGACGGAGCCAGCGAGCCAAGTAGAATGCACGAGATAAGTGTACTCATGCATATCACAAGGCTCGCTAGCCCCACCCCTGGATCACACGGTGTCACAACATTTTAATCGTCGGCATTCTAGAGAATACAAAACTATAAAGAAGAATGATGTCTCATACTTAGAAGTGATACACAGGCTTCAGGGATGGAGCCAGTGAGCCAAGTAGGATGCACGAGATGTGTGTACTCGTGCATATCACAAGGCTCGCTAGCCCCACCCCTGGATCACACGGTGTCGCAACATTTTAATCATCGGCATTCTAGATAATACAAAACTATAAACAAGAATGAATTGGAACATGTCTGCAATAATTAAAAGTAACATAATTAACTAAGCATGCATGAATCATAAACCTGAATATATAGCATCGATCACACAAGTTCAACGACTTTCAAAACTAGAGCTAGGCAAGTTAATTTAGGGGTAAATTTTATGAACACTGTTGATTGTTGCTCACCTTCTTTTCGGTATCTACGGAAACGGGAGACCACCCTCTAACGTGTGGAATAGCCTATCATCACCCGAACATCTTATGCGCCTTTCTATCTGGGCGTTAGGTGATGGTTTAAGGCCGATGTAGAACTCCCCATGGTCATCTAGGACATCACGCATGATGATTCGCGCGATCATCTTCAGGATGTAACGGAACTCATCTTTGATAACATAATCAGTGGCGTCCTTTAGTGTTATGCACCATTTGTTGATATCACCAATAAATTGGCCTCGTCGTTGAAACTTTAAAACCCACCGCATTTGATAGATGAGGTACCATGACTCCATCCAACTGCTTGAATCCTGCTTGATGCAGGGGAAGTAAAGTCTGTGGGAGAATTTAAACTTTCCATCATATGCCTTATTTTTTTTGGGCCGCCCTTTAAGGCGTAGCCGTTGAGAGCATCATTCAGAACCATCTTGATGTAGGTGTAGTCCCTAGTAGTCTTATCTTTATACTGATCCCCGTTGTCTTTATAACGATCCTGCTGTCGAGATACAAGGTGGTCGAGTCTTCCATGTCCAACGAGATGAGGGTGCCATGTTTGTTTCTACGCAAAAATTCACCATTGTAGATGCAAACTCAACAATGGAAATCTATGGAAGCATGTTATGACGTCTAGGAATGACTTACTCGGGAAAATAAGACAAGAGAAAGGTGCGCTTAAGAACATTCTCGAGGAATAGATTTTTGAGGTAACGCGTCGCGGTTTTCCTACCCTCAGGGTTGTTCATGAACATTTCTTGCATGTAGTAGGGGTCAACTATCACGATGTCGGGGGTATCGTCCATTTTGATCTGGTGCGCCAATTTGAGCGCAACAAGGCGGACCATGGATGGGTGGAGCGGGAGCATATGGAATATTCTGAAGATATCATCAAATCTCACAAAGAGCAGGTCTGCGTCATCAGCTTCAGTGACAAAGCCCAAGCCCTTTGGTACCTTTGCAATAAAAACCGGGTATGTTGGATCTTCTTGCTCGAGAAGTTTTGTCTCCACAAGAAGAACAACCTCATGTAGGTCCAACAAATCCCCAGACAACTTTTTGACCCAACTATCCGGCAGGATCGATTTAGCCAAACTGATGTGTCACATGCCAGTTCTTGATGGGTATCCTGTCCACAAACCGGGAATCAGTCCCGTGCTCCGGCCGGTTATTGGAGTCATCAAAGTTACGTTTCTTCGATCCTTACCGTACCTTCTTAGGCTTGTTCATCAGCGCATCTTCTGGTGCATCTTCAAGGTTTTGCCCAATAGGTGTCAAATTGGTGATCGAGTTGCCGTAGCCGTAGCCGATCATGGTGGGAGACCTACTTGGCCTCCCTTCATCTCCAAGTTCCAACAAACTCATAGATGGTAGGAAACAGGGAGTTGAACGTCTCTGACAGTGCGTTTTCAATGTACTCCAGCATCAGATTCTCGCCTCCTTTCTGAGAACCCCCGGCCTCGTTGTTGTTAGCCATATTCGCACTAATGAGAAAAGTCGAACTTAGTATAACAAATATAAGGAGAATTCACTTAATTAAGTACTAAGGTACCCCATGAGTCCAAGTTTGCCGGAATGTCGATAAACTTCCGTCCATCAAATCCGGACACTCAAATATGTCCTATTTTTAGCAAAAGTCATGCCAAAATTTATAAAAAAACGGCACGACCTTTACTAAAAATAGGACATATGGAGTACCCGAATTTGCCGGAACGGAAGTTAATCGACGTTCCAGCAATCTCAAGGGCCTCATGGGGTACCTGCAACATTCACAGAAAAAATCTATATGCATCCATCACATCCACCAGCATTCACCACACACAAACATTTCACAAACCAACATATGGGCCATTTCAACCCCCGGCCGGCACATCCACCACATTCACCACATCTCACCTGAAAGAACAACTGGAGCGTGGAGGTCCTGCATATATACGACAAAACAAACATTAATAACATCAAAATCATGCATTTTTAACCTACAACTAACCTAAAACAGTAGCTAAACTAACCTAAAATGGAGGGAGCATTTTCACAAGAACCTTTGGTGCATACTCGAGGGAGAGGAGGGAGGAGGAACAAGGGTACCTCGGGGGGAGGAGGAGGGGGCGCGCGGGGCGGCGGCGGGTGTGCTCGGGGCACGGCGTGGACGCTCTTTTCTCTTAGCGTTTGCCCATCTTCTTCTTGCCTTTTTTTTGTCCCAGTTGCATAATTTAGCCCCACATTATGACTTCTTCTTTTGAATGGAATACCTCTCATGGGTAGTGTGGTCCTGCTTCTTCTTAAGGTGTATGTCGTCTTATCATCATCTTCATCATCATCAATATTAGGGTCACCGAACTGGTCGAAGTCGTCCTCGTTGGCGATTCCATCCATTTCGATGATGTTTCTTTTGCCTCTCCTCACGACCACACGGTAGGCTTTGACGGGTCGGTTATGAAGATGCATTGGGACACGTGCTTAGCCAATACCCATGGCTCATTTTGTGTGGTGACGTTCGTGCTTGATGAAGTGCCATGATAACCCACAAGTATAGGGATCGCAACAGTCTTCGAGGGAAGTAAAACCCAAATTTATTGATTCGACACAGGGGAGCCGAAGAATATTTATAAATCTTAGCAGCTGAGTTGTCAATTCAGCCGCACCTGAAAGTAGACTTGCCTGGCACGATTTATCAGTAGCAACAGTAATACAGTAGAAACAGTAGCAGAATAGTAACACAGTAAAATAGAGACAGCAGCAGTGACTTTAGTAAACAGCAGGATTAAAGATACTGTAGGCATAGGGATGGATGAACGGGCGTCGCATGAATAAGATAGCTCATGTAATAGTCATAACGCAGGGCAATGCAGGTAATAATGATAAAAGCATCCAAGTACTGATCATGTGTAGGCGTGTGTTCCGTATTTAGTTGTACGTGCTCGCAATGAGAAACTTGCACACCATCTATAGTCCTACCAGCCTGTTTGCAGCGGGGCCAAAAGGAACCTTCTGGTAATTAAGGTGCTCCTTTTTATAGAGAACCGGAACAAAGCATTAACGCTCCGTGAACACACGTAATCCTCAAGTTATAACTATCCCCCTTGGTTACCCGATTGTTGTCACTCCGGGACCTCAGGTTCAAGACAATAACATGTGTATACAACTTGCAGATATGATCCAAAACAATAATTATTCTCATGAAACAATAACATCTTCAGATCTGAAATCATGGCACTCGGGCCCTAAGTGTCAAGCATTAGGCATAACAAGTTGCAACAACAATAGATAGTACTAACAATGGATACTAGGCACCATGGCCTGACAATCTGACATTTATTATATGAACAATCTCATCCAATCTCTACCATCCCCTACAGCCTACAGCGGGGATTACTCACAAATGGATTAGGGAATCATGGATGGTTGAAAGAGAGGTGATGATGATGAAGACGGCGATGATCTCCTCCAAATCCCCGTCCCAGCAGGGTGCCGAAACAGGAACTACAGACCCCCGAACTAGGGTTTTTCAATGGCGGCGGAGGTTGGGTGTGTGTTTCGTCAAAAGGAGTTCCGTCTGCAAGTTTTTAGGTCAAGTGCTTTCAATAGTCCAGAGGGCATCACGAGTCGATGGCCGAGGGGGGGAGGCGGCCCAGGGGCACGGCCAGGGGGTCACCACGTCGTGGGCCCGCCTGGTGCTTGTGGTCCTCCGCCTCGGCAGCCCTCCTGGCTCCGTGAATCTTCTAGGCCAAAAAATCACTTTTCCATCTGATACGTCTCAAACGTATCTATAATTTTTGATGTTCCATGCTGTTATTATATCAATTGCTACATGTTTTGGCTATACTTTATATCATTTTTATGCATTTTCTGGGACTAACCTATTAACAAGATGCCACAGTGCCAGTTCCCTGTTTTCTGCTGTTTTTGGTTTCAGAAAATCTATTAAGGAAATATTCTCGGAATTGGACGAAACAAAAGACATCGTCAATAATATCACGAGGAGATCACGGAGTCCAAAGGGGAGTCGGAGCAGACCCACCAGGGGGCCACGCCACACTAGGGCGCGGCCCAGGGTGGGCCCGCCCCCCTATGGCGTGGTGGCCCCCCTCGGCCACCGACGCCGCCTCTTCGCCTATATATTCTCCGCGACGCGAAAACCCTATTACGGTCGATCATATTCCACGAAAAGTTCCGTCGCGGCCGTCATCGTCAATCTCAGATCGGAGGAGTTCTGAAGCTCTTCCCGGCACCCTGCCGGAGGGGAGATCATCACCGGAGGGCTCTACATCACCATGCCTGCCTCCGGAGTGATGCGTGAGTAGTCCACCCCTGGACTACGGGTCCATAGCAGTAGCTAGATGGTTGTCTCTCTACCTTGTGCCTCCATGTTTAGATCTTGTGAGCTGCCTAACATGATCAAGATCATCTTATTGTAATGCTAGATGTTGTGTTTGCTGGGATCCGATGAATATTGATACCATGTTTATTCAAGTTGTTTATCTATGTGCTCTTGATCTTGCATGCTCTCCGTTGCTAGTAGATGCTTTGGCCAAGTAGATGCTTGTGACTCCAAGAGGGGGTATTTATGCTCGATAGTGGGTTCAGTCTCTAGATATCTGGATCAGTGACAGAAAGGTCTAAGATGGTAGATGTGCTGTTGCTACTAGGGATAAAACATTGGTGCAGTGTCCAAGGGCACTTGTATTGATTACATTACACACTTTACTTCATGCAATAATCTGTTGTTAGCAACTTAATACTGAATAGGATGCGGATGCTGCCTTGAAGGTGGATTATTTAGGCATAGATGCGGTTGGAATAACGGTCTATGTACTTTGTTGTAATGCCCAACTAGATTTCATAGTAGACATCTTGGCATGTATTGCATTGTTATGCCCTCTCTATTTGTCAATTGCCCAGCTGTAATTTGTTTACCCAACATGCTAGTTATCTGTTCTGAGAGAGACACCACTAGTGAACTGTGGACCCTGGTCCAATTTCCTCATACTGTTTACACAACCTGCTGCAATCATCTGTTTCCTGTTACTTGCTGTTTTTCCTGCTGTTTTCCACACCATACGTTTAACTCTTTGTTTCTGCAAGACCGGAGAGATTGACAACCTCTCTGTTTCGTGTTGGGCAAAGTTCTGGTTTGTGTCTGTGCAGATTCCACGTTGGTGCAAGCTCCCTAGCGCCAGGGGGAGTCAACATCAACAACCTTCCGATAGATCGTCAAGTCCTACTGGATTGATAACCTTGGGTAGATTATTCAAGGGAAAACTTCTGCTGTCTACATCATAACCTTCCTCTTGGGGTTCACCAACACGTAGCCATCAAGCTGTTTTCTGGCGCCGTTGCCGGGGAAGTACTCATCATCACCATCATCATCATCCTCAAATACTCTCCCGTCAACCAGGCACCAGCTGTTTTCTGGCGCCGTTGCCGGGGACTTGGAGGCTATTGGAAAGGGGAGTCTCTCAGTTCCAATCTCTTTACTTTGTTTTTGTCTTGTTTTAGTTTTGTTTTGCTTGCTGTTAAAAATCAAAAACCCAAAAAAATTAAATTCCTGCATCTAGTTTTTAATTTCGAGTTGTGCTTTGTTTTAGTCTTGCTAAAATGAGTAATCCTGAAAATACTAAGTTGTGTGACTTTACTAGCACAAACAACAATGATTTTATCTGTACACCCATTGCTCCACCTGCTTCTAAAGCAGAATTTTATGAGATTAAGCCTGCACTGTTAAATCTGGTTATGAAAGAGCAATTTTCTGGTGTTAGTACTGATGATGCTGCTGCCCACTTAAACAACTTTGTTGAACTTTGTGATATGCAAAAGTATAAGGAGGTAGAGAGTGATATTATTAAGCTGAAATTGTTTCCTTTCTCTTTAAGAGGAAGAGCTAAAGATTGGTTGCTATCTTTGCCTAGAAATAGTATTGATTCCTGGACTAAATGCAAAGATGCTTTCATTGGAAAATATTATCCTCCTGCTAAAATTATCTCCTTGAGAAGTGGTATTATGAACTTTAGGCAACTTGATAATGAGCATGTTGCCCAAGCTTGGGAAAGAATGAAGTCTTTGGTTAAAAATTGCCCACTCATGGACTGACTACTTGGATGATCATCCAAACCTTTTATGCAGGACTAAATTTTTCTTCAAGGAATTTATTGGACTCGGCTGCTGGAGGGACCTTTATGTCCATCACTTGGGTGCTGCTACAAAGCTTCTTGATGATATGATGGTAAATTATTCTGAATGGCACACTGAAAGGGCTCCAACTGGTAAGAAGGTAAATTCTGTTGAGGAAATTTCCTCCTTGAGTGATAAAGTTGATGCTATTATGACTATGCTTTCGAATGGACATGGTGTTGTGGATCCAAATAATATTCCTCTTGCTTCTTTGGTTGCTCATGATGAGAAAAATGTTGATGTAAACTTCATTAAAAATAACAACTTCAACAACAATGCTTATAGGAATAATTTTGGTAGCAACAATTATAGGCCATATCCTGCTAATGGTAGCAACTCTTATGGTAATTCTTATGGCAATTCCTACAGTAACAATAGAAGTGTGCCCTCTGATCTTGAAGTCATGCTTAAGGATTTTATTAGCACACAAACTACTTTTAATAAAACTGTTGAGGAAAAGCTAGGAAAAATTGATACTCTTGCTGCTAAAGTTGATAGTCTTGCTCATGATGTTGAAATGCTGAAAATAAAAGCTATTCCTAGTGATATTAGAGAGAGTAAAACACTCAATGCTATCCAAATTAAAATTGATAATAACATTAGGATGCTTGCTGAACTTCATGAAAGATGGGAGAGAGAAGAAAGAGAAGCTGAAATTGCTGAACAAAATAGTGTTGTTAGAGTTTGCACTATTTTTACTAATGAAACAAATGATGCCTCACATGCTAATGCGCCCCCTACTGTTAGTGAAAAGATAATAAGTGTTGGAAATGTCTCTACTACCTCTACAAAAAAGTTTAAATTGCCTGATAGCACTACTTTTGTTCCTAGTAAAAGTGCTGAAATTTTTAGAGGTGTTGGTGATAATTGCTCCATTGTTTTTTATGACAACAACTTCAATTTCGAAAATTGTAACATAACTGAAGTCATCATGTTCTTGCAAAAGCTAGCTAAGAGTCCTAATGCTAGTAAAATAAATATGGCTTTTACTGAACATATTATCAAAGCTCTCATGCATGCTAGGGAAGAAAAATTAAAACTTGAAGCTTCTATCCCTAGGAAGTTAGATGATAATTGGGAACCTGTTATTAAAATGAAACTGAGTGAGTTTGAATGCAATGCTTTGTGTGACCTTGGTTCTTGTATTTCGGTTATGCCTAAAAATTTATATGATATTCTCAAGCTTGCACCTTTGGAAAAATGTCATTTGGATGTTCACTTTGCTGATTCTTCTATGAAGAAACCTTTAGGAAAAGTTGATGATGTTTTGATAATGGTTAACAACAATCTTGTCCCTGTTGATTTTGTGGTTTTGGATATTGAATGCAATCCTTCTTGTCCTATTGTTTTGGGAAGACCTTTTCTGAGAACTGTTGGTGCTGTTATTGATATGAGAGAGGGGAATATAAAATTTCAATTCCCACTCAAGAAAGGTATGGAACACTTCCCTAGGAAGAAGATGAAATACTCACATGATACTAGTGTCAAGACAAATTATGGTTTTGGATTTTCTGGTCTTGACAATACTTGATGCATCTCTTCATGCCTAGCTCAAAGGCATTAAAGAAAAGCACTTCTGGGAGATAACCCATGTTTTTATTTGCTGTTTTATTTTTGTTTTCTTGAGTCAAGGATGCTTGTTTACCTCTGTAGCAACTCCTTTGTATCTTTTATTTGCTGTTTTGTTGTGCCAAGGAGAGTTACTAATGCAAAGTTGGTTTTTATTTTCGGGACTGCATTGGGACAGATTGCTGTTCGTCACCGTTTAATTCAGTAGAAAATCAGAAAAAATCGAAAAATGCTGAAACTTTTTGTGCATGTTCCTGATGATGTTACGCAACTTTCATTATTTCAAAAGTTTTCATCTGAGCATCGTAAGTGCCTCGAAAAAATTCGTCATTACAGACTGTTCTGGTTTGACAGATTCTGTCTTTTATTTTGCATTCTCTCTTTTACAAGTTTTTAAGTGGTTTCTTTTCGTGTAAAAGTGCCCACTTGAGCCTAGTAACAGTGGCTAATGTTTAAAATAGTTGGCTTGTGAGTTTTGTCTTTGCTAGAACTTTGAAGTATTATCTTTTAGTGCACTAACCTGCTAATGAGAAAAGCTGTTAAGTTTTGGTGTGAAGGAAGTTTTCAAGTGTTGATAGAGGAGAATGATATTACATGATCAAGAAGAGTGAAGAGCTTAAGCTTGGGGAGGCTTACCTCCCCAGCATATTTCAAGAAGACTCAAGCATCTAAGCTTGGGGATGCCCAAGGCATCCCCTTCTTCATCTACAAATTATCAGGTCATCTCTAATGGTGCTATATTTTTATTGCTTCATGCTAGTGTACTCTTCCTTGGAGCGTCAGTGTGTTTTTGTTTTCAGTTTGTTTTGTTTTGTTTGCTGTGCTATACTTGTTGGATCCTAGTATTCATGTTTGGGAGAGAGACACGCTCCACTTTTTCATTAGAATACTCTTGTGCTTCACTTATACTTGTTGAGTATTCCTGTCTAGTTGCTGTTATTGCTGTTAGCTCTCAGTTTTTCATATCTCTTGTTAGAGCTTTCAGTTTCTTTTGAAGAAAGTACTCTCTTGCTTCACTTATATCTGTTTGGAGAGTTGTCAAATAAGTTGATTGGTGTTTGGTTGGACCAGAAAAATGCTATGCATGTGGTAGTGGTATAAAATGCTTACATGAATCTTTTTAGATCGTTGTCTTGAGTAATTTGATGCTTGCCAATTGTTTTGAGCTGTCAAGTAATTAATGTTTAAGCTTGTGCATCATGTAAGTAATGGCTATTAATGAAGAACTACTATAAGGATTTTCTGCTATAATAATCTGTTGCATAATTGGAAGTCCATAGTAGTCTAGATAATTTTTGGATGAAGGCTATGTGTTAACAAGGAAGACAGTGGGAGTCTATGGTTCGTCAAACCTTGTGTTTTATGTACACTCTTGCTATTCCAGTTGATAATGATGTTTGCTTATAATAACCTTGCTAGCCTAAACTCTGTACTAAGAGGGAATGCTTCTTGTACATCCAAAACCTTGAGCCAAATCCATGCCACCTGTGTCCACCATACCTACCTATTATGTGGTGTTTTCACCATTCCAAGTAAATTTCTTCATGTGCTATCTACTAACTACTCAAAACTGTTACATTTCCTTTTTGTGTCACTACTTGAAAAGCTCATAAGGACGTAGATAGGTGGTCTTTATTTCCTGGTTGATCAAATTTTACACACCTGGACTAGTGGCATATACATCCGCTTATCCAATAATTTTGCAAAAAGAGCTGGCAACGGGGTGCCCAGTCCCAATTAATTACAACTTTAACCAAACAATTCTCTTCACATCTTTTTGCCCCTGATTCGTCAGTCAAGCAATGTTCACAAGTGTGTAAACAAAAGAGAAGAGGGATGATCTGCCCGCTGGTAGAAATAACGTCCTTCATGGGAGCCGCTCTTGTAAAGTTTGATCAACTAGTGAAGTAGAGTATTGCCTATTTGCTGATTTGTTGACACCTGTATACACCATTACCTTACAAAACAATATTTTATGCTCTCTATATGCCTTCGGGAACTACAGCTCTAGCACATGATGTTAATCCCTGCTTCCCTCTGCGAAGGGCCATTCTTTTACTTTTATGTTGAGTCAGTTTTCCCACTTCTTTCTGTCTACTTAAGCAAACATCATTGTCAACTCCAGTATAACAGTTTTTACATAACTTTGTGTTTGGTTGATCATATTCTTTGCATTGACATTATCTATATGATATACATGTTGAAAGTTGAAGCAAAAGCTGAAGCTATTATCTTCCTTTGTGTTGATACAAACACTTTCATGTTGAGAATTATTGCTGCTGTGAACTAACTATTATGTTAGACTATTATATCTCTAAATGTTTTATAGTGTTATTCATGAAAGTTTGCACTTGTGTGATCACTTATGTTTACTCTTTATTTACTTGCTTGCAAACTATAGACCATTGGCTTGGATCACTTCATTCAGATCATGTGCATTACATTGTTATTTGATCAAAGATTGTGTTGGTAGCATGTCACTTCAAAAATTATCTGTTTTTATCGTTTACCTACTCGAGGACGAGCAGGAACTAAGCTTGGGGATGCTTGATACGTCTCAAACGTATCTATAATTTTTGATGTTCCATGCTGTTATTATATCAATTGCTACATGTTTTGGTTACTTTATATCATTTTTATGCATTTTCTGGGACTAACCTATTAACAAGATGCCACAGTGCCAGTTCCCTGTTTTCTGCTGTTTTTGGTTTCAGAAAATCTATTAAGGAAATATTCTCGGAATTGGACGAAACAAAAGACATCGTCAATAATATCACGAGGAGATCACGGAGTCCAAAGGGGAGTCGGAGCAGACCCACCAGGGGGCCACGCCACACTAGGGCGCGGCCCAGGGTGGGCCCGCGCCCCCCTATGGCGTGGTGGCCCCCCTCGGCCACCGACGCCGCCTCTTCGCCTATATATTCTCCGCGACGCGAAAACCCTATTACGGTCGATCATATTCCACGAAAAGTTCCGTCGCGGCCGTCATCGTCAATCTCAGATCGGAGGAGTTCTGAAGCTCTTCCCGGCACCCTGCCGGAGGGGAGATCATCACCGGAGGGCTCTACATCACCATGCCTGCCTCCGGAGTGATGCGTGAGTAGTCCACCCCTGGACTACGGGTCCATAGCAGTAGCTAGATGGTTGTCTCTCTACCTTGTGCCTCCATGTTTAGATCTTGTGAGCTGCCTAACATGATCAAGATCATCTTATTGTAATGCTAGATGTTGTGTTTGCTGGGATCCGATGAATATTGATACCATGTTTATTCAAGTTGTTTATCTATGTGCTCTTGATCTTGCATGCTCTCCGTTGCTAGTAGATGCTTTGGCCAAGTAGATGCTTGTGACTCCAAGAGGGGGTATTTATGCTCGATAGTGGGTTCAGTCTCTAGATATCTGGATCAGTGACAGAAAGGTCTAAGATGGTAGATGTGCTGTTGCTACTAGGGATAAAACATTGGTGCAGTGTCCAAGGGCACTTGTATTGATTACATTACACACTTTACTTCATGCAATAATCTGTTGTTAGCAACTTAATACTGAAAGGATGCGGATGCTGCCTTGAAGGTGGATTATTTAGGCATAGATGCGGTTGGAATAACGGTCTATGTACTTTGTTGTAATGCCCAACTAGATTTCATAGTAGACATCTTGGCATGTATTGCATTGTTATGCCCTCTCTATTTGTCAATTGCCCAGCTGTAATTTGTTTACCCAACATGCTAGTTATCTGTTCTGAGAGAGACACCACTAGTGAACTGTGGACCCTGGTCCAATTTCCTCATACTGTTTACACAACCTGCTGCAATCATCTGTTTCCTGTTACTTGCTGTTTTTCCTGCTGTTTTCCACACCATACGTTTAACTCTTTGTTTCTGCAAGACCGGAGAGATTGACAACCTCTCTGTTTCGTGTTGGGCAAAGTTCTGGTTTGTGTCTGTGCAGATTCCACGTTGGTGCAAGCTCCCTAGCGCCAGGGGGAGTCAACATCAACAACCTTCCGATAGATCGTCAAGTCCTACTGGTTGATAACCTTGGGTAGATTATTCAAGGGAAAACTTCTGCTGTCTACATCATAACCTTCCTCTTGGGGTTCACCAACACGTAGCCATCACAATCTTCTGGTATTTTTCTGGGAATATTGAATTTCTGCACAAAAACGAGACACCAAAGCAATTCTGCTGAAAACAGCGTTAGTCCGCATTAGTTTCACCAAATCATACAAATCAGAGGAGAAACAATAGCAAAAGTGTTTGGAAAAGTAGATACGTTTTGGACGTATCAAGCCGGCTTCGGGTAAAACCATGGTGGTGAAGTATAGGTCTTCTTTTCTGACGGTGGATAACCTAGCCCATCTGACGCGGAACATGGGCACCTTTTCTTCAGAGTAGTTAAGCTCCCAGATTTCCTTGATCCTTCTGTAGTATCTAAACTTCTTGTCACCGACGTAGGATTCCATCGTTACCCCTGAGTTCTGATAGTCAGAAGTTTTGTCCTTTTCCACCGTGTAGAAAGTGAACCCATTGATATCATATGCTTAAAACATCGCGAGGTTGGGGGCGGGGCCACGTGATAAGTCGTATAAGAATTTATCTTTCGCACAATCTGTTGGCGGAGCGACAAGCTCATCTTTGAACCAACGCAAGAAAGAGGAGTTGTGCTCTCAGATTATTTCTCCTTCGGTCTGCTTGCCCTGGTCAATGTACTTCTTCTTAATCGTGCTTTTGCGCTTTTCCACCCAACTATCGACCATTTGAAGCTGTTGGAGAGCTACTAAGTTTGCCATGTTAAAGTCGGCCATTCGAAGAGCGAAGCCCACATGTAAGTCTCTTGCGCCATTTTTGTGACCCGACCCACCTAACTTGACAAGGTGCTTGTTAGGGGGCAAACCAACAGGGTTATCAATCTCCAGATGATTCGTGCAGAAAGAGATGCACTCTTCCGTGAGAAAGCCCTGAACGATGCTTCCATCCGGACGAGCCATGTTACGAACGAATCCTTTTATGACCCCATTCATCCTTTCGAATGCCATCATGTTGTGGAGAAACAACGGTCCGAGATGGATGATATCATCCACGATATGGACCAACAGATGCACGCAAATGTCAAATAATGCGGGCGGGAAGTACATCTCAAGCTCGCATAGTATCACAACAATCTCTTCCTCCAACCTTGAGAGTTGCTTTGCGGTGATTGACTTTCGAGAGATCACGTCAAAGAAGTTACAGAGGCCAAAAAGGGTGTCACGGACGTGCTTGTCCATTATCCCTCGGATCGCAACTGGGAATATCTATGTCATCATCACGTGACAATCATGAGAATTCATACCGCTGAACTTTTTTTTCAGTCGGTCTAAGAATCTGCTTATCAACCCCCAGTAACCCAAAGGCACTTTGACTCCTAGAAGGCACTTGATCAATTGTTCGATCTCCTTTGGACTAAGAGTGAAGCAAGAGGGGGCAGTAATAGTCATTCTTCTTAACCCTTTTGGCATCGTGACCGTCTGTCTCCTCATCCGACTGGTCGTCATCCCCCTTTTTGCGACCCCCCATGAAGCTCTTCCCTGATGTTCATGTCTATCAGGTCATGTCTTGCTTTCGGCCCATCTTTGGTCCTGTCCGACATGTTGAGCACAGTGCCAAACAAACTCTCGAACACATTCTTCATGATATGCATTAGATAATGGCAATTTGGCGTATTGAAGATGGGCCAGTATGGCATGTCCCAAAACACAGACCACGTCTTCCATACACCATGGAGCGGTTTTGGCGCCTTTCGCTTCTTTCCCGGCTCAGGGCACTCTTCCCAACCATTCAGCAACTCGTAAATTTCATCGCCGCTCCTCTTACGTGGAGGTTTTCGGAGCTCATCTTCACCGTTGAAAAGGTCTCCACGCCTCCTCCATGGGTCTTTATTGCGTAGCCACCTTCGATGGCCTATGTAGACGGTTTTCGAAGAACCGGCTTTATTAAGTTGGTGGAATGTCGGATCATCCATGCACCTGGCGCATCGTTATGTTCGTGGCACACCTGGCCACTGACGTATCCGTAGCCGGGCAAATCATGCACCGTACAGAGTAAGGCAGTTCTCATAGGGAAATACTGTTCTGCGACAGTGTCCCAAGTGGAGACCCCTTCTGGCGCCCATAACGTGTCTAGCTCATCTTTCAGTAGCTTCAGATATAGACTGGTGTCGCTGCGTGGTTGTTTTGGCCCTTGAATTAGCATGCTCATGTGTATGTACTTCCTTTTCATGCACAACCAGGGGGAGGTTCTATATCCATACAAACACGGGCCACGTGTTGTGTGTACTGCTCTGGTTGCCAACCAGATTGAGACTGTCGGTGCTCGCACCCAACCTGATGTTCCTTGGCTCTGCTCCAAACTCTGGATCGTGAGCGTCTAATGCTTTCCACTGGCTTGCATCCGAAGGGTGTGTCGGAATTATCTTTTCACTACGCTCTGAATCTTTTAGCATTGTTGCCCTTCTTTTCGCGTGCCAGCGCATTCGCTTTGCTTCCTTACGGTCTGCGAAATATCGCTGCAGACGAGGAATGAGCGGAAAATACCACACAACTTTGCGAGGGGTTTTCTTCCCTATCTTGTATCGAGCAGCCTTGCACACTGGACATTTGATCTTTTCCTCGTCCTCTTTCCGATAAATGTAGCAGTCGTTGATGCACACATGGTACCTCTCGTGCGGTAAATCAAAGGGGCACACGACTTTCTTGGCTTCGTCACAATTTTTAGGACACGTGTTGCCCTTTGGAAGGATACCGTGCAAGTATTCTAGATTAGCGTCGACGCTTTTATCGCTCCATTTGTGTCTTGTCTTCATCTGCAGAACATCAAGCGCTACTTTCAAGCGGGACTCTTCCGGATCGCAGCCTGGATACAACGGAGTATTCGATTCTATCTCCAGTTGCGTCAGCTTAGATTGTGTGTAATTCGTCTTCTTTAGAAACAGTTCTTTTAGATGAGGGTCCCGCACGACTGAATTTAGCAGTGTCCGTGTGTCCTCCTCTTCTGGTACCACCTGTTCTTCATCACTGTCTTCTCCAACATGATCATGTTGGGTATCAGGCTCTTCGTTTTCTTGCCCCTCGTCGTTATTGTGATCTTGCTGCCCTTCCTGATCATTTCCTTCCGCCGCCCATGGATTTCATCATCTTCATTATCTTCTATCCACTGAGTGTGGCCATCCATGAAACCACGCCTAAAATGGTGAGTCAGCAAATCTCCGGTAAAGGGGCTGATGCCGCACTCCAATTTGCATTTTCAACACGAACATTGTATGTCTTTGCGTTTATTTCGCAACATGTCTTCCGTCGCGTGTCTCAAGTATGTATTCACGACACGTTCACTCATAATAACCATTATCACCTGCATGTTGTAGAATCAAGACAATAATTAAGCACCATTTTGTATTTCATCGGGTTTCATGAAAAACTTCGCCATGACCTTCCTACAAATAGGACCTAAGGAGAGTGCCAAAAGTTGCCGAAACGGAAATGAATCAATATTCGGCAGGATATTGGCACCTCATTTTTAATTTCACACATCACAACACAATTTCACACATTCCAAGCCATTTCATCATTTCGCATGGATACGAGCGCATTATCCGACCAAATTTTACAAATATGCATTTATATCCATAAAAGATGACCTTAATAAGTTAAACACACATCAAAATAACTGCGGGAGTCGACCAGAGATGGGTATCTTGTAGAAATCTAGATCTAGAGGTAGGAGTGGCTTGAGTGGATTTTTTTTGTCAAGGTTGGATGTGAGAGAGAGATTTAGTGGGATCTATTAACTAAATAAGTTTTTGTTGGCTAAAAGTGGTGGATTAGAAGGAGGAAATGAGCTAAAATGAGCTAACCTCGAGCTAGTGAGAGAAGCAAGTGTGAGGTGCCAATAATGGTGGGGGGTGGTAGGTGGCCGCACTTATGCATATTCCCATGTTATCGCTAGCGGACGACATTCCTTGCCCGCCAGCGGTACTTTCCTTACCGCTGGCGGACTGTAGCGGGTGCCCGCCAGCGGTAATTTGCTCGTTTCTGGGCCCAGCTGAGCCAACTACCACTGGCGGGCACGCCACACTATCCGCCAGCGGAAAGTTAAGTACCGCTGGGGGGCACTGCAGCCGTCTGCCAGCGCTAGTTAGCCCGCCTGCTGGCGCCTGCGTGACACTACCGCTGGCGTACAATATTTTCCGCCCGCCAGCGGTAGACCAGGTACCAGTGGCGGGCGCGGTAATCCGTCCGCCAGCGGTAATAGCGCTGGTGGACGCCCGTGACCGTCCGCCAGCGGTAGAGTGGTGGCTATAGGCATATTCCTACTAGTGACCCTAACGTGATGTTTTGTAGTACGGATGCCTCGAGGCCTCTCTCTCCACCGAGAACGACGTCTGCCGGACTCACGCTAGTGGCCGGGGTACGAAACCCTATAGGCAGGGGAGCGGGGCAGAATGCTTCGGCACCGCGGGCCTGGAGGGCGCCGGCGAGAATGACTTCTTGGAGGACAGTTGACTAGGCCGATCGCTGAACTTTTCATTTTTTTTTTCCTGTAATAACGTGTCAACTGTTTCTTTTAGCGGTGCAATCTCTGTAATTTGAACCAAAATTAAAAGGTGTGTTGAGTTGTGAAACATTGTGGGCCGTTGATCCAATATCGAATGGCTTAAATTTAATGCAATCCAACATGTTTGCTCTTTTATAACTAACTAGTATAGATATAGATAGGCATTTGAGTTCCCGAAACTTATTTGGTCTCGTTGCTAATACTTTAAATGACAATGTTATTTACTACGTGGAGAAAAAAATGGAGAAAGCGTCCAACTCATGAAAATAAGGGAGCATGAATATCTCAAACTTAAGTACCCTTGGATCCCTAAGGCTACTCATAGTGGGAGTAACTAAGTTGCTAACATAGATGCCATCTAAGCCAAAAATTATGATGTGGCAGCTAATTAATGAGTATAGAGACAAATTGAGTAACATAGATGGTTACCATCACATAGCGCTATCCAAAACAAGATGAGTCTACAAGCTAATTAATGAGACCAACTATGTTACTTTCTTGATATTATTTTGCACTATGGGGTAATAACATACACGGGTCACATATGCATTTTACTAGTTTAGTTACTCCCCACTACGACGAGCTAGCCTAAAAACTTTCGCTGATTTAGTACAAAGTTGCACTAAATTGGGGACATTTATTATGGATCAGATCAAAGGGAGTACTTGATATTTTATTTCAGTTAGTAAATCAGGAAGTTTGGAGAATGAGAATTAGAATTAGAAAACGGTTGATGGTTTTGTTGAGCGATCACTGGGATGACAGACTAGTGCGTGTAAGAATTGTCTCAAACGTAGGTAAGAAGAGCACGGATCGATCTAGTATAATCTTGAAACATGATATCCCATAGTGTGCTGTGTATGTTGACTTAAGGCCCCTGGTTACAGCTTCACGTACTACTATCCCAATTACAATGGCAGGTGCCTCCTCACTTGTTCTCCAGCTCCTGCCGGAACAATGGCCGCTGCTTCTAGCCATCCTCCTCCTCCCACTCGCCTCCCTCCTCTTCCTCCGGCAAAGCTCCAGCTCCAGCTCCGGCCTGAAGCTGCCACCGGGCCCCTGGAGCCTGCCCATCGTGGGCAACCTGCACCAGATCGGCGCGCTGCCCCACCGTAGCCTGTCGGTGCTGGCCCGGCGGCACGGGCCCATAATGATGGTGCGGCTGGGCATGGTGCCGACGGTGGTGCTGTCGTCGCCGGAGACGGCCCGTGAGGTCCTCAAGACGAAGGACGCCGACTGCAGCAGCCGCCCCCTGTCGGCAGGGCCAGGGCTGCTGTCCTACGGGCACAAGGACGTGGCGTTCTCGCCGTGGAGCGACTACGTGCGCGAGATGCGGAAGCTCTTCATCATCGAGCTGCTGAGCAGCCGGCGCGTGAAGGCGGCCTACTACGCCAGGGACGCGCAGATCGACAAGCTGGTGGAGACCCTCACCGCGCTGGGGCCCACCCCGGTGGCCCTGGAGGCCCACATCTTCCCCACCATGGACCGGATCGTGGGCCTGTTCGCCTTCGGCGAGAGCTACGCGGGGGAGCGCTTCAAGGGGGAGTTCGTCCCCTTGCTCAACGCCACCATGGACATGCTCGGCAGCTTCTCCGCCCAGGACTTCTTCCCCAACGCACTCGGCCGCATCATCGACCGCATCACCGGCGTCAAGGCCCACCAAGAGAGCGTCTTCCATCAGCTCGACTGCTTCTTCGAGGATATTATCAAGCGGTGCGAGGGGAGAAAGGACGGCGGCGGTGGTGGGTCGGACCTGGTGCACGAGCTGGTGGAGATCATGAAGAGGCCCGCCTCGGCTGCCGCAGGAAGCACCTTCACCAGGGATCATGTCAAGGCCATGCTCATGGTATGTATACGCTCATGTCATCCTTGTCCTTGGTATCGTAATAATAAGTAACTAATGCGCTGCACCTTTTGTTTTGTTCCAGGACACGTTCATTGGTAGCATTGACACCACCACACTCACCATAACCTGGGCAATGGCGGAGCTGATCCGGAACCCAACATTTCTGGAAAAAGCGCAGCTGGAGATCAGGGCTGCCGCTGCCGCTGGAGGAGCAGGCAAGAGAGTGCACCAAGCCGACATGCCCAAGATGAGCTACCTGAGGATGGTGTTGTCCGAGACCCTGCGGCTGCATCCACCGGCGACCCTGCTCGTGCCGAGGGAGACGATGCGGCCGGTCCAGCTGGCCGGCTACGACATCCCGGCCAAGACTAAGGTCATTGTCAACGCGTGGGCCATCAGCAGGGACCCCTCTGTGTGGAGGGACCCCGAGGAGTTCAACCCGGAAAGGTTCCAAGGTTCGGACGTGGACTTCAACGGCAACCACTTCCAGTTCATCCCCTTCGGCGCCGGCCGCCGGATCTGCCCGGGGCTGGCCATGGGGGTGGCAAACGCGGAGTACATGCTCGCCAACTTGCTCTACTGCTTCGACTGGGCGCTCCCTGACGGGGTGAGGAGGGAGGATGTGAACATGGAGGAGGAAGGGGGGCTCACTTTCAGGAAGAAGACACCACTAATGATCGTGCCAACACGGTACCACCCGGCCCAGGAGTAGTACGCACGTACTCACTTATGCATGCATGCCTGATAGTATTTTCTTCTCTTGCTGTTCCACTACTATTGGTTCTTGTACGTTTGGGGTGTTAGTTCGACGTTATTATATGTTTCAATAAATAAATCAATAATAAAAATAATTGTATGTTTCCCGTATTTAAATTATGATATACTAGTATAGATTAGGCAACTTAAACCTTCCAATCGCACACGGATGGTGCTTTCCATGTGTTATGCACCATCGCTTACCTCAAAAAAAAAAAAAAACGTGTGCGAGGATTCGACCGCCGTTTGCGGGACAAAACTTCACATATGGCTCTTATTTAAAAAAAAGGTGTGATATATAATGCACGATTAAAAAGAAATAACATCGTGCATATTGCCCCCCCCCATCGCACACGTTTTATTTGCAATCATCTTGTGCAATCGAAGCATGTGTCTATATACAATTGTCATTGTCACGTGTGGGGCGTTATTGTCACGTTGTTGTATGTTTCAAAATTATGGGCTAACCAAAAATTAGAGAAATAGATTAGAAAGTCCCACAATAATTAGAAACATCTAGCCGTTTATCAAATAGACTAATAATTTATAACCATTAGATTAAACTTAAAGTGAAAAATTACCCACCATTGCCATTACAACTCGGTACCTAATTGAATCGGTACATGCACTATTACTATGGAGAGGAAAAGAATTAACCCTGACTGGACGGAATAAAGAACTACACGGCCGCCATGGCGTTGAACGATCGAGAGAGGCAACGGAAGTTCCCGGCGGCAGCCTACGGCAAATACGCATCGCCGAATCGTGTACCTGGTGTACTGCCGTCAGGAACAGCGAAAAAGCAGGCCAATTGATTGATTAGTGCTACAACACGCATCCGCTCTGAAGACCAATTCCCCACGTATGTAAAGTTTCTTTGCATCGATTATTTTATTCTTCAAATCGCACGATCACACCGGCCGGAAGAAGAAATAGGCTTTCGCCCCGCTATATTAATACTAGCTAAATGCCCGTGCGTTGCAACGGGACAACAAATACATTTACACATCACATTAAGTAGTACTACCTCCGTTCACAAAAGGATGTCTCAATCTTGTTCTAACTTAGGCCAAAGTTGAGACATTCTTTTTGTTAACGGAGGGAGTACAGTTTATGTATCTAGTTTAAAGCCGCGAGCAACAACATCTCTAGTAATCTTTCATCGAAACCTGAAGTTTTAACTGATTGAAAAAAACTGAAGTTTTTCGCACCTTCAACTAAATCAGGAGACAATGATCTCGTCCCTCTAGTAACTGTCAAATAGACATGACTAATAAGTGGTACTCAGCATTTGATACAACACCTTGGGGCTTACAAACACTACAGGGCAACTACTCGTGACGGTATTACTTCAGGTCACCGCATCTCCCGAAAAACTTCAGCAAGCAATTCAGGAGAACATTCAGATCAGTATAAATGCTTGAATATAAGTGTTTACCTGTGGCCTCAAAATGCATTATTTGGTTTAAACTCATACTTCAGTGTTTAGGTAAGCCAGAACTACTTGCGGATATAGTGTCAAATCAGAATCAAGATGCTTCTGGTATAAGAACTTATTTATTTAATAGGGAAGATCGTTCTTGTCATCTCATTGCTTCTGATCATGATGCCAAATCCAAAGAAATCGATCAGTATCGCTACCAAATATCTTTTTTACTCTCTCTGAAACACAAGCTTTTGATGATATTTCTTGATACAACACAAGAGTCACATGGGTCTTTTCCTTGTTCATCAACTCCGTGAAGCCAAAATCATCCATCCTAGCAATAGCATTATCAGCACAACACACAAACAGAGAGCTAGCAATCAGCAATAGCAGCGAAGCACACAGAGTCACACCAATCTGTCCGTCTAATCTATCCTCTCAAGCTCTCACACACAGCAGTGAATGCGCTCAATCTCTTTCTCCCTTCTCTCGCTGGCTGTAGAGCAGGACCACCGCAAGCAAAAACACCTGAAAGTCTGCAACCCATGCGAGTATGCGACCGACCTCTGATCCACTTCTCATTCTCCCTGGTCCACTTCCCCTGCAACCGGCCTCCCATCCCCATCTTCTCCTCCGTGCTCCACTTGTCCCTGGTGCATCCCCTCCCCTCCATCGAGCTCCATGCGACGGAGGTAGGCGACCTACTCGAGCTCGGGGTAGCGGAGGTATGCGACCTGGCCGAGCTTGACCATCATGCCGGGTCGCGAACCGACTGAAGAGTCTGGCCTCCAAAATCGAACGACGCAGAAGGGGAGGCGTCGCGGCTTGCCGTCTGCAGCCTGCACCGTGAAATTGACAAAGTCGATTGGGGAGGCGTCGGCTTTGCGCGAGGCAAGGCAGGGGCATCCCGGCAAGCTCGATGCAAGGGATTGGTGGACAGCGGCAGCAAACTCGAGGCATAGGATTGGAGGACTGTGCCGGAGGGCACGAGACAGGGGATGGAGGGATGTCTGATGCCGAGGCAGATGCCGAGCTCCTGGAGGTTGGAGGAGGAATTGGGGCTGGGCGGCCGGCGGCATAAAAAATGTGGCGGCGGGAGAACCCTTGGCGGTGGCGGCGCTTTGTCTCCAGAGAGGACAAAAACTTGGCGGCGAGCAGGTGGCCGGCGGCGGAGAGCTCCAGGCGAGCGGCGGCGTCGATGGATGCTGCGGCGGGAGAACCCTAGACGGCGCTCTGTCGTGAGAGCTCGCGCAGCGCGGAGCCGACGCGCACGCATGGCGGCGGCGAGGGCACCCAGCGGCGAGCGGTAGGGAGACCAGAGAGCCGAGCCTAGCCCGGGCTGCAAGCCTGCACCGGACCACCGTATCAGACTTGGCGGTGGCATGCTGTGTAAAATTACCTAGCAGTGCAGGGGCAAAATTGGAACTTTAAAAAACGTACCAACCATCACCTGAAGCCATATTATATAGTAGAGATAGCAACCACCCGATACAACAAAGAGGCCACCGCTGGGGCAAACAGCACAATCATGCCCAAAAGAAGAGGAAGAGAAACAGAAAAGAAAACAAAGCCGACACCGGCGGATCAACGAAAACGAAAGTAACCCGCAACCGCTGCGTCCTCTCCAGCGAAGTCCCACCACAAACCTAGCACTCTAAATCACCGCGTACCAAACAGCACCTCCAAGAAGGAAAGCGACGACGACGACGCTGCTGCCCGGACAGACCTAGGGCTTCCCCCGGTACGCTCCGAGAAATGGGGAAGAGGTACACCCGACGCCCCTCAAGAAGGAAGGGTGACACTCACAAGCGTCACCACGTCGGTGCCAAAATGGCAGGGATTTCTCCCAACCCCCAAAAAACCACGTCTCGGACAATCTGTAGCGCTCCACCCATCTTGCCGCCCACCAACAAACGCCACCACGGTCTTGAAGTCACCATCGTCGTCTCACCAAGGCAAACATAGCAGGGCCGGTCAGCCCGAGACGAAGCAGCCGTAGACAGGGTCCGACAGAGTCACAACCACGCGGGAGGGAACAACCTCCACCGTCAAAGACGATAGCCGACCGGACGCTACGACAAGAGCACACCGAGCCACATTGGAACTGGAGGGCGGCAGCAGCGCAGCCACCTGGAGGACGTCCTCCACCGCCATCGGCGGGTGCTGACCGGACACGGCAGTAGGGACACACCAGGCCAAGCAGGCCCGGCCGAGCCCGGGGGCTCGTAAAGTCCCCGCCGCCATGATGCTACACGTAGGCCGCCACTGCCGCTACCCACTCGGTTCCTAGGCTCAGCCGGACCCAACTAGGCCGTGAAGCTCCCACCGCCACGCTGCAGCAAGGGTGACGCCACCGCTGTCATCTCCGTCGCGAGCCGCGTATCAGGCCAACCCGGGGGCAAGGAGGCAAACCCGCCCTAACCCAGATCGGGCCCAGATCTGGGCCTGCAGGGCCGAGTACCACCACCGCCGCCCCAGCCCCCAACGGGAGCGCCACCACCAAGCCGACCACCGTTGCTGCGCTAGGGACCCCCGCCGCCGCGCCGGACCAGTGTTGCCGAGCCACACCACCTAGCAGGAGACTGCCCCGCGCCGCCACCAGCTAGAAGGGAACACGCGAGAGGTTCCGCCGCCACCGGCGCCGCCCGGCCAAGAGCCGGCGCAGCCCACCGGCGACGGCGGAGGGAGGGAGGAGGGAGAGGACTAGGAGCTGGAGGAGGCGGCGCGGGTCGCGAGAGGAGAAAGGGGTCGGGGGTCGCCTGCTCGATATCCGGATGTGTGTAGTTCACAAGTGGGACATTACTGTCACACCGGCCGGAAGAATAGCTGCTGATTGATATAGATAAATACTCCATGTAGTACGTGCATGTACTGGTTTCGATTATCATCTCCTCTTGATTTGTTTGATTTGTCCGTAGCGGTGATGGGCTCATGCATGAGATTTTCTCCGGTGAAAAATAAGTTAGATATACATGTCGTTTTGAATAATAACATGATCGGTCTGAGTATCTAACTAAATTGCTAATGCATCAGGTTAGCAGTCTATTGTCTGACAAAAAGCACAGTCCACCAACTAATATTAATCTAATATATAAATTTTAAGTATAGTCTAACGTATCTATATGTATTAAAAGTACACGATGGATGACAATTTGTTCTCAAACCTGAGTGAGATATTTTAATTACAATAAAGAAAATGCTCATGTACTTTCTACTAGATGGCTGTTGTTCTCAAATAAATACTATTTATGGATAATAAACCGTAAAGATATTGTCAGATTAGAGAAGAGCACCTAAAATTTCTTGGAGGAAAATGATAATCATTACTGCTGATATAGAACACAATCTTATCTATATACGAGGTTCAAGAGATCAGCCTAGCCTAGATGTCATACGGATTTAATTTTCAAGCTGCAAATAATATTTAACGTCAATGCATCTCTGACTTAAATTTCCCTGTTTATTCTCAGATTAGAGAAGAAGACCTAAAAGTTCTTGCAGGATCATGATATAGAACACGATCTTATCTCAACATACGAGGTTCAAGACATCCGAGTGGGCTGGATGTCGCATGGATTTAATTGTCAAGCTGTAATGTCGCGTCAATTTTTCCTCTGCAAATAGCACTGTGGTTATTCTGACTGATGCTAGCATACCTATCTCAGTTCTCGTGGGCAATATTGTGTTGATGGTGGTCTCGGAGATTGATGGCTTAAGAGGCGCCGGCAAAAGATCAGTTAAGGAACTAACCAGTAACCACGCTTTTCAACGGCGGAAATAGCAAAGTTGGTTATTAGAGTTTCTTTTCACTGGCTCGGCTTGCTCCGCCTAGCTTCTTTTCCTCTGTTCCTGTCGGCGCATGCAAAGATGACTCCAACCGAACCGTAGATGTTTGTGACGCCGATGTTCGAACCTTTCGGCTATCAGCCATTCAGCCAGATGCTTCCCAGTTCCGGTGCAGCTCGCTGTAATGACAAGCAGCAGTAGCCACTTGCTTCTACAACTGGAGCCTAGGGTGTCCATCGTCGAGATTTGAACAAGGAACACACACATGAAAATCCAAGTTGATCTTTAAGCGGAGATTCATACATAGATCATTTTTTCCTACCGGTAACTAACCTCATTTCCCTTTTTCTTTGAGAATCCACAAGATATCTAATTGTCTTTTCTATGCCATGAGCACATTAATCCAAATTTGTTTTCTACCATTTAATCTACTTTCGATTGCACCCAGTTAACTGTTTATATGTTTAGTGTAGATGGACAAGCAATTCCCTCGGTGTCGTTGTATGTTTAGAGGTAGCATATAGATTGTCTGACCAAGAAAGCAATTGTTCAGTCCAGTCTTGAGCTTTTGTATAACTGCACTTACCGTTAGAAGAGAAACTGATCCTACCATGTTACTAAGGCAGTAACATGTCCATACAGACAGTTCAGGCTTTCAAGCCATACATGCATTACTACATTTTTGCATATCACATGCGAAATACAGATACATTTTTTGATCAAATCACTTATGTGTTCACTCGATAATGCTCAACCACTGCAATACGCATTGATTAGAGTTGCATTTTCGTCAACTAATATCTTCTAAATTAAGTATGATCACTCATTGTTTGCGATACAAAAATAACAAATTTTACTTTGTTGATATGAAATCAGGGCTTCTTGAGCAAGGCTAGATGGTGATATCTGGACAAATAGCTGGTTGGAGTGGTGAGGCTTTTACATGTGAACTGATCGACAAAGTACCTTGAGCAAACAGATATCTAAACCATCCATTGTTTCTTTCTCCTCTATATATGGTAACAGGTAAATTGTTGTTGGCTGCTATACTACACAATTTTTTAAACTTATTACTACCTCCGGTTCACAAAAACTGCCGCAAGTACAACTATGGAATTGTCCTATGCAACTTCATTTCCTACGACACTTTTAGTGGATCGGAAGGAGTACCTTATTTTAAATTCATACATATATACGTAGTTATTTTTTCTGAAGTTATATTTAAAGTATATTTTGATTAAATGTTTAGGCGTTGTTGAGGTACCGCTCAACCACTATATGCATGGATTTTATTTCATGGTTTAAATTAGTGTTTCAGGGTTTATATGACTCTAGACGGAGGATAAGTATCCCCTTTCTCTTATATCTATCATATGATGTGAATTGATAGTATAAATGTTTTTTTACAATTTCCTATTTTTTTCTCACATTGGGTCGTATGTGAACATGTCTTATTTCTATTTCTATATCCATGTGCTATCGCTTATCAGGTGCTTCTATTTCTTCCATCTTAACATTTGTCTTTGTGTAACTGTTCCATATGGGTTAAATAACATATACTGTAAACAAATATGATAAAAGGTAATTACCCTCGAATTGGGCTTAATGTATAATGGAAGATGACTGAAGAACATTGTTCCACTTTGTAGACCATCATTGTTACTCTTATAAATATGAACATTATATGCTACTATAAAGAAACTCACAAATTCCTGAGAATGTTTCAGAGCAGGAAATAATATATCTACATTACAACTATAAGTGTTGTTTAAAATTATTACTTGAATTTAATTTACCCTATTACTCTCAATTCAAAACATAATTTTATCTCTTTGAAATTTCCATTTCCATCAGTACCGTACCTGCTTAAATTTATTTGATGTGGGATTTTGCTACATTCACTAGCTAATGAAACTTGATATTTGTACCCGATCTTTGTACTAAATCCGTATCTAAATGACTTGAAAAGTTCATCTTAGACAGGTGTCATCATTTATTTTATGTGCACGTGTTTGCATGTATAGTTAACATTGAATATCCACCACCTCTAAGTGTCCAGTAAATTTTTGCACAATGGGTTCCCAGTTTACTAAAAGGGTTAAATCCAATGATTTGGGCAACTGAGCATTGCTTACAATTGACAATTTACTAATTACAAATTATGAGAAATGTTTCACTTTTTACACCCTTTTCTCAGATTTGATGGATGATTAAGGAGTTTGCAAGGAGGATAGTGAAAAATATAAATGATTACTCTACATATAATTGTGTGGACGGCGGACCGTCTACAGCGGAGGGGTTGGCCAAATTGTGATCTTTGCCCTCTTTGCAAGCAAACGAGAGAAACGGCCGCCCACCTTTTGTTCCAATGCCGTTTCGCTAGGCGCATTTGGTGCATGGTGAAGGATTGGCTCCACTTATCATGGTTGGATGTGAGCTCTTGGGACAACTTCACTTGCGTCCAAGATTGGTGGACTCACATGACCATGAATGACTCCACTAGGAGAAAGGCGATTGCATCCCTCACAATGCTTATCTCTTGGGAACTATGGACCGAGCGCAACGCTAGAGTGTTCCGGCACAAATCCACCCTACCTTCGTTCATTTTGGGGAGGATCAAAGACGAGGCACAAACATGGGTCAAAGCGGGTGCCAAGCACTTGGAGTTTATCTTGCCGGAGATTAATCCCCTAGCTAACTTTTTGGGTGGACCTTTTGGTCGGTGTTGTAAACAATGTTAAAACCCCTAACTCCTCCTTAATTAATATATAGGGGCAAATCTTTTGCCTCATAAATTCAAAAAAAAAAACTCTACATAGAAATGCAAAACGAAACTTAGATGCATCGAGCTACAGACCTACACAAGCGCGTACAAGATAATTTATCTAGCGGTCATGATAAATAAATATTATTTATGTTGATGCACTCACAATTTGTAGGAACTACTGTATAAATATGTCAAAAAAATAATCAATGTCACTAGAGTTTTCTAACATTTTTACATAATTATTTTTGTGAAAAATTTTGTATTTCGTGAAATAAATACATAACATTTGCAACCTACTAAAGATGCAGCCCTCGCGTTAGCGAGGGCCACTGTTCTAGTTAATAATAATAATAAGATACTAGTACATATTGGGCAATTTAAGCCCCCAATTGCATACGGATGGAGCTTTACGTGTGTGTGTTATGCACCAACACTATAATATAAAAAACAGGTGCGATATATCACAAGCGATTAAAAAGAAAAAAACGTGTGCATAGTTCTCCACCATCGCACATGTTTTGGTTACAATCATCGTGTGCAATCGAAGCATGTGTCTATAGTTGTCTCTATACGAAGGTTTTGTTTACCAGGCGATAAATCTGGTTACCACTGTACCACCGTACCACTGCGTTACGTTCTTTCCACTACCAAATCTAGCTTAAAAGCCTATTAATATCGTCTCTAGAAAATAGGAATTCAAAATTGAGTTTTAAATTTGTCCGGTATCCATCCGGGATTTCTCGGTAACCATGGTAACCGGAATCTTGAACCCCCTCGGGAAAGTTTCTATTTGGGAACCAAAACCTTGCTCCATACTATTTTAGTTGCCCATTTTTTCTGGAACGGTAATTTCAAACTCGAGTGTTCCGTTCATAAAATGCAGTTATGGTCCAGTTAGTATTGCGTGTTTCTTTCTTTCTCGACTCGTTTTTCTGCCATTTCGCCACCTTCCCGACTCCCAGCGCTCGTGTATAAACCTAACAGAAGTGCCGCTGGCAGCTGGAATGGCTCGCTAGAATTCCGATGTCCCCAACAACTTGCGATACTCCATGTAGAAAAAGAAACCGACACAACCTCGCGCGTGACTCCACCTCCATCGTTCCCTCCTCCCCTGGCTCCTCGTCGTAGTCAACTCACTCGTTGACGGAACCACCAGGTGAAGGCTCGTGCGCCTCCTTGTTGGGCATTGCCTCCTCCCTGGCACGTCCTCGTCCTGCCTAAAGCGGGACACTGGTCAACGACACTGGTTCGAGGTCACCGTCGGTTGATCTGAATTGTTTTGAGGAGCTCGATCAGAGGCAGGAGCTGGAGTAGCACATGTTTGTGCAGATGTCAATCGCGACGTGGAGCCAAGAAGAATAAATTATGCACGCCTCATGGAAGATTTCTTCGAGACTCTGCGCGAACACTGTCTACGAAGGTGGTTCGTCCAAATGGAACTCAAGGGTTCCATTGCACCACCACCCAAGCGTTACAAGTCCGACGCTGCCAAGGCCTCTGGGTCTGGTTTGCCACCATTCAATGACGATGCCGCCGCCGACGAGGATTATGACGCCGACGAAGAAATCTCTAACGAGGAGAATGGTTATTATATTTAGTTTTGGTTCAGTTTTTCCATAGGATTCTAAAATTCTAGCCCAAACATTTTAAAACTTTCTCCACTTCCTTGTTTAAAAGTAAGAACTTCAGTTTCAGGTGACATAACAAAAGGAGTAGAGCTGGACATGATAACTAAACAAAACATGAAAAGGACTAAAAGCTGAAATTCTAAAATTTTGTGTAGTTTTTTATTTTTAAAGCAAACAAGACTAAACAAAAATAAACTAAGCAACACAAAAAAAATAGAGAGAGAGGTAGCGTGTAACTCCCTTGCTAAAACTTCCAAGTCCCCGGCAAAGGCGCCAGAAAAAGGTTGCTTGTGGCGTGGCTCCCGTTGGGAACCCCAAGAGGAAGGTGCAAAGCAACTTAGCAGCAAGTTTCCCTTAATAAGAACATCAAGTTTAACGAACTAGTAGGACTTGAGAGACTTCAACACGGTTTCAAACTGGCGCCAGCAAGTTGACGTGGACCTGCACACATCACAATCAAACTATTTTGCCCTAACTAATTAAACAGGAAGGTTGTCAATTTCCCTGGCTTGCTGAATCAAAGATACTAAATGTATGGTGTAGAAACAAATGTGAACGCAAAAAGGAACAACGAGCAAAAGATGTTTGGAAGCAATGGAAACGGTGTTGTAATCAATGTAAAAGAATGGACCGGTGTCCACAGTTCACTAGTGGTGTCTCTCCATAAAACAATAAACATGCTAGGTAAACAAATTACAGCTAGGCAATTGACAAATTTTAATGGCATGACAAAGCTACTATGACAAGCTATAGTTCATTGTAGTATTTAATTGGGTATTACAACAAAATATATAGACCACTATCCAGCTGCAACTATGACTAATAATACACACCGGAATCGCTATCCAGTCTGTCACCCGAAAGTATTAAGTTGCGAGCAACAGTGCAATTAGCAAAGTGCATAATGTATATAACACGTAGAAATGAACACCGCTGTTTTACCCCTAGTAGCAACAGCACATCTTGGGTCTGTCATCTCGAGCACAGACTACACAGGAGACATGAACCTACTATCTATCGTAAATACTCCCTCTTGGAGATACAAGCAACTACTTGGCCAAAGCAACCACAAGGATCGGAGAGCATCAAGATCATAAATAAAACATAGATATAAAGATGAATAAAGTTGATCATAACTTCACAATTCATCAGATCCCAGCAAACATAACATGTAGCATTACATAAAGATGATCTTGATCATGATAGGGAACTCACAAGATCTAAACATGGAGGTAGAAGGAGAAGATACAACCATCTAGGTACTGCTATGGACCCATAATCTAAGGATGAACTACTCATGCATCACTCCGGAGGCAGACATGGTGGTGTAGAGTCCTCCGGTGATGATCTCCCCTCCGGCAAAGTGCCGGGAAGAGCTCGAGAACCCTCCTGAACTAGGTTTTACGTTGAAGGCTGCGTCGGATTTCTTTCTAGAATATGTTCGGTTGTTTTAGGGTTTTCTCAACAAAGAGAATTTATAGGTGAAAGGGTGTCGAGAGGCGGTGGACGAGGGGTCCAGGAGACCCCCAGGCGCGGCCCTACCGTAGGCCTCGCCCAAGTGTCCCCTTGAGGCTGTGGGGCCTCCTGGGTCTGGTCTTCGGGCTCCGTCTTTGTTTCGATGAAAAATAAATCTCCGTAAATTTTCAGTTAATTTCGAGAATATTTCTTTACTAGCTTTGTTGAAACAAAAAGATAGCAGAAAACAGGAACTGACAATTGGCATCTTGTTAATAGGTTAGTCACAAAAAATGCACTAAAATGATATAAAACCATAAATGAAACATGTAGCATTGAAATAAAACAAGCATGGAATAATAAAAAATATAGATACGTTTGAGACGTATCAGGGGACCACGTGGCTCGCCTGGCGTTGCCCTTTGGTATTCAGTCTTCTTTCTGGAAGTTAAAAAATCATCGTAAATTTTCATTATTTCCGACGATATTTAATTTCCTTTTTTCTGCAATTGAAAAAGAATAAAAAGAAACCCAGCACTTGGCACTGCGTTAATAGATTAGTCTGGCAAAATGCTATAAGATGATATTTAATCATTGTAGAACATATAGTAACGATATAAAAGTAGCATGAAACAATCAAAAATTATATATATATATATATATATATATATGTTTTCGATGCATCAGGAGGTACCCCGTCAGGGCTCGCAACAGCGATGCGCTAAGCTATATCGATTCTCCCGTCTCTATTTTGGTTGTCGACTAACGAGTGAATCTTGGTTTTTATGGAGTGACCGTTAAATGGAAGAAATGCCAAGGGTTTAGAGTAAAATGTAGAATTATGAATGATAAGGTTGATTAATTTACGTTCATAGATTGCAATCAGGCATCACCCTTGCAAGTTATTGTCTACGCTTTACATGTTTGATGCGAATACAACTCCTAAGCTACACTACACAAGTCTCCGGCTTCGTACTATAACTCTACTCAAAGCATCCTAGTCGCCTCCGAATTCGAGCCAAGCCTTCCTTCCGTTTCACAGTAGGTCTCGCCAAGTCGTCACGCTGAAGTCCATCTCATATCTATCATGCCAGACAAGGACACAAGAGCCATGCTTTTTCTGTCTGTTGGAGTTATGTCCTTGACGAGGTTATACTCTGCGGGTACCCCAACTTAAGGGTACCTAGTGCACGTAATGATCAAAGAAGACCAAAGATTAATCGAAGCCCATGAAGGAAGTCCTAAGACGAAGAGTGTTTTCCAAGTTAGATCAAGTTATAGTCGGTTAAGACTTTCCATACATGTAACCTTGGTCGGTTATGTTTCCCGAGACCCAGCCTCCTATATAAAGGCTGGGAGGGTGATCGATCAGGGCAAGGAATCCATAGCCACCCAAACCTCGACGAGATCAGCAGCTCGTCGAACCTTGTAACCCTCATATTCATACCATAAACACAGACAAGCAGGAAGTAGGGGTTTTACCTCACTCGAGGGCCCTGAACCTGGGTAAATCCAGCTTGTCAGCCGTCGATTCCACCGATACTACGCGTTCTCTACCACACAATCAACCCTAGGTATAGCAACCATGGGAATTGCCGAGGGCACACCTCGACAATTGGCGCCGTCTGTGGGAAAAGGTAGTATTGGGCTCACGGTTTCGCCGGTTTCATCATCAAGCGGCCACCCGCCGATCGCATCTGCACAAGGTAACTCGCCTACTACATCATCAAAAAGCAAATCACCGACCACCGTTGCAAACGGCAACTCGCCGGCAAATCCACCAGCATCAATTCAAAAAGCGATCACTCGCCAAAATCTCCAAGGAGGCTCATGCCGCACTCGATGGAGCTCAACAAGCCTTTGCCGGACTCGAATCAGGTTTGGATATTACAGTTGGAAAATTTAACTTCTTTGTCGATAAAGATGGTGTGCAGGACCTGTTAGACCCACTCGACATGGAGACACTCGACACGGAGGCAATCGACAATGCTTCGACTGCAACACCATCCATCTTGGGCGCGACATCGTCACAGATCGTCCCGATCCAATCGCCAAGCGACTCTGCAACATCCATGACCTCGCAAGAGTTCCGTGACGAGGTGGCAAAAAGATTTGGAAGAAGCGAGATCGAATCTGCGTACCGCCCAAACAACTCAATCGAGTCACTCGACAACATCGTCGACTGCAACGACGTCGGGGAACAAGGAGAACATAGATGACAACATATACCTCGCCGATCTCAACGGCCCAGAAATCCGTGCCAGCCACGAGATATTCACCTGCGACGCAGATAGCCTGGACAAAGCACTCGAAGATCAACTCGATTGCGGCAGAAACCCCAAAAGCAAAGCAACTCCAACATGAGCCTGGATGACGACGCCGAATCCATAATGCGCATTAGCACATGGGAGAAGATCGGGTGGTACCGTATCAGGTGTACACCGCGAGTACAGCAGAAACATCAGCAGCCGCAACATGCCGTCGACCTACAGAATACCCTTGCACAGTCACCATGCCAGACGGAACAACCACGCTGACCATCACCGCAGAGATGGCGGAAAAAGTGAGCAAAGTAATCGAAAGCTGCACAATGCTACCAGCAAACGCAACTCCGGAAGAGGTATTGACCTTACAATACTTCCAGTGGCAAGAATCGATACGGTTGAAGAACTACCGAGCAGTACTCGAAGAACGCAAAAAGCAAGCCAGCATATCGAGTGCTCGGCGAAGAGCATTGTCTACGAGTTCAACGGCAGAAACGACCCCGCGAATAGGTCACGATTCATAAACCTCGGAGACGCAGATCGTGCAGCGGTCACTCGGAACCTAAACCCAGCCTTTATGGCAGTCGACGCGGAAGGAGTCCCATACCTACTGAGCCAGCCGGGGCGCTGATGACGCTAGGCACCTACCTCAGAACAATCGAACCTCCTGCAGGAGACCCAAAGAGGGATCAGCACCTCCAACTGTACAAACAACTGGCAATAGCAGCACAAGCCATACAGCATCCACAAGCAACTCCAAGGAGAGATACAGATCGGGACCGTCGCAGTCGAAGCCCTCGGGGAAGGAGCAGTCGAAAAAGCTCACGCCGTCATCGTTCCAGCAGGAGCCACTCGAGGAGGTCATACAGCAACAGCTCAGACTCGGAAGCAGAAATCGGGGTGGAGCGCTATGCTTCACTCGACGGATCCGGGAGGCTCGTATGCCCAAGAAGTTTTCGCTAGCTACCACGCCTAAGTTCAACTGCAAACAAGAGCCATCAGGCTGGCTAGAAGATTACAGGCTGGCAGTCGGATGTCAGCGCGGCACCACAACTACAGCTATGCAGTACATACAACTTATGATGGAAGGAACAGCTCGCGATTGGCTCAAATCGCTACCCGAATCATACTACGATTCGTGGGAGCACTTCAAGGTGATTTCATCAAATACTTCGAGCCTCTATGTGAGCGCCCCAAAACCTTCGAGGAGCTCCGGACCTGCAAGCAAAAGTCAGATGAATCTCTGAGATCGTACATACGGCGGTGGACCACCATCCGTAACTCAGTAGGCAACGTATCAGAAGATAGGGCAATCGACGCCTTCAAAAACGGACTCTGGAGAGAAGACTTCAAAGAAACACTTGGTCGAGAAGATCCAAAGACAATGGCGCACTCATGGTACTCGCAACAAAGTGGGCAGACGGAGAAGACTCCGTACGAGGCACTCGACCCGTAGCATCACATGAAAATCACGAGGGTGGCAGTCGAGACCGCAGAGATAGCTACAGAGATGATCGAAGGCGCAAACGCAAGAATCGTTATCACGACGATGACCATCCAAACTTCATCGCAGCAGGCTTTGTCCAGTCAAGGGACAGCCGCGACCAAACTGACAGACGACCCGACGATCATCGTGATAATCGAGATCATCATACGGACGACCGCCGAGGTAATCGAGACCATCGTACAGACGATCGACGTGACAGTCGAGACCACAGACGCGACGACCGCGATAGCTACAGAAGGCCAGAGTGGCGCAGGCGAGCAGACAAAGATCCTGAGCGCTCAATCGAAGAAAGGATGGACGATTATTGCAGGTTCCATCTTTACAAAGGGGATGATGGTAAGCTTCGCTCTAACCACTCGCTGAGAAATTGCAGGGAATTCGATCAACTTGCGATTGAACATATACTGCGACTGCAAAGAGATGGACGTGCACCTCCTCAACTAGTGCAGATTCCATCGACTACATCACAAGCACAGCCTGTTCAGGCATATCCAGCACCGCAACAAGTACAACAAGCACAGGTATATTCCATACCACCGCAAACACAGCCTACTCAGGTGTATACTGCACCAACACCAGCGCAACCGACCAGTATACATGGTGCCAGCACAACCCGTTACGGGAACACAAATGGCAGCAGCCGTGCACCAGATGCAGCAAGGAGATGAACAAAAATATCCCGTAACTCGCGGGCAGATGAACATGATCCAGCGAGGACGTCCCTCCAATAGAGAGCAAAAATTACACACTCGACACGTCAATATGGCGGTCATGGCACCCCCAGCTATCACAATTTTTTGAAAGGATCAGAAACTCCGATTGTCTTCAATCGAGAGGACCACCCACCCGCAGTATATCGACCAGGGCATGCAGCCTTGGTACTCGACGCCCAAATCGGAGGCTACGCCATGACCAAGGTCTTCATGGACGGAGGTAGCGGCCTCAACATAATCTTTGCAGATACGCTACGTAGAATGAACAAATCAGTCGAAAATCTGCCAAAGTCCGCAAGTACCTTCCACGGCATCGTCCCAGGCAAAGCAGTGCTCCCAGAAGGCACCATACAACTCGATGTTACGTTTGGAGATCCTACTCACTTCAGAACCGAGTCGATTGAGTTCGAAGTGGTCGATTGGAAATCACAATACCATGCAATACTTGGGCGCCCCACTTTCGCTCGATTCATGGCCGTCCCACACTACGCCTACCTCAAGCTCAAAATGCCAGGACCAAAAGGAGTCATCACGATCAACGGGAACTTTCAAAGGTCAGCAAAATCTCAGAGATGTACGGGATGGAGCAATCACTCGCCGAGCTTGAGGTCTCCAATGACCGTACACCTCTACCAGAAAGCAAGAAAATGGCAATCGACAGAGGGCTCAAGGTCATCAACGACGCGATGAAGCACAAGGGGCACGAGTGAATTCAGAGACGGTCAACATGTCGTCAAGTCACACTAGTACATAGAGGGGCGCATCTGCGTCAGTTCTATGCATAGATATGTAATAGCGCATAATATCGGAAGAACCAGCAGGTTTCAGACGCACTCTTTTCCCTTACCAGGGTACCTAAGGGGACTGGAAGGTTTTTAATGAGGCGGCTTGCTGGTCGAACACATATTTCGAATAAAGATACATTTCCTCCATATTCCTCATATATGCCTTTTATTGTTTACCCACTCAAACACTCGGGGGCTCGAGCATAAAACCCAAGCCCCACTCGATATACTCGGGGGCTGGGTCAAGCATAAAAACTAAAAAACCCCACTCGATATACTCGGGGCTGGGTCAAGCATAAAAACTAAAAAACCCCACTCGATATACTCGGGGGCTGGGTCAAGCAAAATACTCAAAAACCCCACTCGATATACTCGGGGCTGGGTCAAGCAAAAACTAAAAACCCACTCGATATACTCGAGGGCTGGGTTAAAAGAAAAACTCAAAAATCCCACTCGATAGACTCGGGGGCTGTCACAAATATACGCATATAAATATTTCGCCACAAATACAAGAGTACATATTTACATTCGGAGAATGCCCCGATTATCAAAAAGTTTACAAGTTAAGAATCTGGCTCATCCTTTATATCCAGTACAGGACCAAAAAGCTGCTCCTTGCAGCAATCGATGAGTTCCTCAGCAGCAGAGCGTGTCTCGATCAAATGTGATTGGGATACAAGTGTGCCAATTGCAGGAGGTCGAATCGCAAAATTTGGCTTACGGATGTAAGCCATAGTGGCGTTGGACCCAAGAATAGCAAGCTGCATCAAAGACTCTTTGACTGAGTCCGTCACTCGAAAGATATCAATCAAAGGAAACAACCCTTGAGGTTGAGGCCCTGACGGGAAGAGCGCGCAATTTAGGCGAGTGAAGATACGCCTGCACATCTCGAGCACTTGGGCGTTTCGCCATACTCGATCCTTCAAAGTAGCAAGTGTGCGAGCGTGCACCTTGTCCAAATAAAAATGCTGCCTGCCAGTAGTTGGTACATCAACAGCATTATCGAGGAGTCGATTGACCCTCCTACTTCCTGCTGGGCATCAGGCACAAAACCTGCAAAAGGCCAAAGTTATTGGTCCAAAGCATAATGCAAACAAATGAAAACTTTTAAGCAAAAATGGTGTCATAAACTCACATTCGAGTTGCCTGTTTATGTTGTCCATCTCGCCAAGAACATATTCCTCGCGTTGGGTAGCAAAACTTGGCTTGGAACGCAGCAGCTCCAACTCAGATCGAGTGTTTTTGAGTTCTTGCTCTAGTTCACTCACTCGATTCTTCGCAAGAGCGAGTGCCCTCGCGTCATTCCTTGCTCGACCAGATGTTCGAGTACGAGAAGGAGAAGGTCCACCAGACTCGCATTCTTGTGGCTGGTTCATAAAACGCAACATTCAGAAGCCCAGACACACGAAGTTGCAAAATTCAGGTGATTCAGCAAATTTCATTCAAGCAAAAGCACCCAAAAGTATATACTAGCATAAACATAAGTAGCAAAAGCATACATGCCAGGTTCGAGTAATCAAATTACAGAGTAAAAGTTCCTAGGCCTGCGAGATGGATTCTGCCCTACTTTTACGCGACTGAGCCCTAACAGCTTCAGCCCGGCGCTCCATAGTCTGGACGCAGATTTCGCTCAGACGCGTAGCTGGCTCGGTTACACCCCTGAATGATAGCGGCCTTCCATCAGGCTTTTTCGGGTAGTCCGATAAAGCACTGTCGAAATCGGCCTCTACACCATTGCCTAACAAAAGCCTGAGGGTGTACTCCGAGCCGCGTACCGTGAGTTCGCGGGCAAAATCCGCCACAATCGACGATCTTTCGCCAAAAGCGCAGCAAGTCCTTCGCAGTCGAAGGAGCGGCGGCTAGGACACATCCCCGCGTGCAAATTGCTAAGGGTACTGGTCATGGTAGCCAGATCGCCTTTGGTCTTGGACAGCACAGACTCGAGTTCCATTATTGCATCATCGAGTGACAATGAGTCACTCGATGGCTTAGTGGAAGCCGAGGCGCCTTCGGAACCTTCAAAATTCAGAAAGCAGAAGCCATGAGCAAAAGCTACTAAAATAACCAAAGAGCTACTCACAAAACAGTCATTCACCTTTGGCAGCACGGGCCATACTCGACAGACGTGCAGCAAGCTCCTTATCGCGGCGAGTGGTTGCGTCCTGAGCATCAGCAAGTGCTTTCTTCGATTCAGACTGCTGGGTAGAGAGCTTGGTCTGCAAGTCCTGCACTTGTTTCTCCAGGCCCCACTTGCTCCTCAGCAGATTTTTTTTCTGCGGAGTTCACAAACATTCCGATTAATGTCATAACTTCAAAAGAAGGGAAAGTTTTAGCAAAAAAAGCTTACGCGCAAGCTCAGTCGAAGTTGACTGCAGGGAGTCCCTCTCTTGCTCCACCCGAACAAAGGACTGACCCAAGGGGCCATGGCGGCATACATAGGCTGAAACAGATGCATGTTATCATCGCGTGCAGAAGAAACAAAATTTTCAAGTATAAGTAAGGACAGAAGCACTCACGTGATCAGTCCAAGAGGCAGGCTTGGAGGAGGAAGCCACGGCATCCGCGGTTGGGGCAGCTTCTCCTTGTTCAAATCAGCACCATCAGCTCAGTTGCGTCCTTGGCCGCTTCAAGAATAGTGCCTTGTGCTGCTCTGGAGGGATGGATGGCTGCGCCACAATCGACGTATCCGCGACTGGAGGTGGAGATGGCGATTTGCCACTGGTATCAAAAGCAAAAATACATCCAATCAAAAAACAAAAACCATAAACGCGGCCACAAATAAAGGAATAGACCATAAAGCAAACCTTGGCTCATCTTCTTCATCGGAATCAGGTTCGTCACCAAGGAGAAACACCCAGTCGAGAGGTGTTACTCGAAGTGCAGGAGGACGAGAAGCCAGAGGGGAGACAGTCAGAGGATGGCTTTTAGCAGGAGAAGGGATACCCGAATTACCGGTATCCCCTTGCTCATCCTCTGTACTCGAAGACTCCGGAAGAACCAAACGCTGGCGTTTAGGCTTGCGAGGACCCTGCTCAGCATCTGATTCATCTGAAGCATCCGCCACAACCTGTTCCACCTCTTCCCCTGTTTCTTCTTCGGGATTATCCTGAGGGGTCGAGTGGGCAGAAGCAGGGTCAGCAATGGGCAGCTTGGTTTCCTCCTGTACTGCCGTCTCCAAAGTAGGCCCGGCTTCGGGTAGAGGAGGGAGAGAGGTGGCAGTCGAGTGACCCTATGTAACAAGCACAATTCATAATCATAAGAACGAAAGCAAAAAGGATGCAAAGGCAGATGGTGAGGCATAAAAACGGCAAAAAGAATCACTCACTGCGGGTAAGGCCTTCTCTGGCCCGTAGGGGACGTGCGGGAAGTTGAAGTCGATTTTTGCGGAAGCTTTGATGCTCGTGATCTTCTTCACCTGAGCACTGAGCTCCTTCGGCGTCAACTCGGTGGTACTCATCCTGATGCTGTCGAGTGGACCCTCATACTGCCACATCGGGTGGGCACGAAGGCGCATGGGCCACACTCGCATCTTCAAATAAGTGCTGATCAACTGAATACCAGAAACAGTCTTCAGCAACTTGCCAATTCATTCAGCAAAGGGGTGGCTTCTTTGGCTTCAGCAGGAGAGATAGGGTGATCCCAGGCCACCGTTTCTTCGGAGAATTCTCAATCGAAAAAGCCGGGAGCACCACCTGGTCGACTGGCACATAGAACCATTTGGTCCGCCAGCCTTGGGCAGAATCGACTGTCTTCAAGCTAAAGTAATGCGAATCGCTTCGCACTTGGACTTGAAATCCACCCACCGGGCAAGGGCGTTTACCCCGGCAATTGTGGCGCACCTTGAAGATATGCTTCCACAATGCCCAGCTGGGGGACACCCCAAGAAACACTCGCATAGCACCATGAAACAGGCGATATGCATAATGCTGTTGGGAGTAAGATCATGAATCTGTAGGCCATAGGCGTACAGTAGCCCTCGCACAAAATCATGCAAAGGGAAAGAGAACCCACGGGGGAGGAATTCCGCGAAGCAGACGCGCTCGCCGTCGCGGGGTCAGGGCGTACCTCCAGACCTGGAGCACGTGCGGCCAGCTGGTCAGCTGGCGGTAGCCAACCCTTCTGACGGTACTCAGAAAGGGTGTCCTCGGTTACACTGGATCTCGTCCAGTCACCGGGGATCTTCAAAAGCGCATCGGCAGGCTCACTCGCCATGGCCGCATCCTTCCCCTTGTCCGCTGGATCGGTGGCGGAGACAGTTGCAGCGGCACGCTTGATCTTCTTTGGCGCCATTGCGCAAGGAGCAAGCAGCAAGGAGCTTGGGAGGCAGAGCAATGGTGTGCGGTGCGCAAGGAAGAAGAGGAACAGAGGAAATGAATGGCAAGTAAATCAAAATCTTGCGCAAATACTGCTACTTACCGCACAACGCAAAACTCCATCATAACCGTCCGTCCAAATGTGCATAGCATCTGGCCGTACACGTGGCGAGCGCAGAGAGCAACCGTCGCATCCCACGTCGCCCACTACGCACAAAACCCTAGGAGGTTATGATGGCGCGGCGAAAAATACGCCACGTCCGGTCAAATCAAAGCTGAAACGGCGTCTTCTGCGGTCAAAACTCTGAACATTGGGCCCACACAGACACGTCTTGTCAAAACGGCGGGCGCACGCCTAAGACGTCACGAATGACGTCAGGGAGTGCATTCACATTCGAGTTGGGTTCGAGACTACAATCGACAAAGGATTCGACTAGCAAAGGTACTCCCATGGGAGCATATCAAAAATTTCTTGCGATTGATCAAAAAGGAGCAAAATTATTGAGATTATCCTCTACTTCAAACGAAATAAAGCATAATCTCGGGGGCTACTCCCATGGGAGCGCTGACGCGCTCCGTAGATTTCAAAGACAAAATATTTCGATTGACAAAAAGCAGTATAGAAGGATGATTTGAGATTGTCCTCTATTGCAAGACAATAAACCACAATCTCGGGGGCTACTCCCATGGGAGCGCTGTCGCGCTCCCATAGATTTCAAACAAGGTAAGAAAATTCACTCGACTACAGACTCGATTAAATGCATTAAGTACTTCACAAATCAAAGAATCAAACTTCATAAATTCCCGAACTATGCCAATCGCAGATGTTTCGGATGCTGCATACGCAAATGCAAAGGTAAGACCCGCCGAGCAATCGAGATGGGCCGAGGGACGCTCCAACAGTGTTTTCCCTTGAAATTTTCCGTGTCAACAGACATGATGAAAATCCTGACGGACGCGTTAGGTATCAAAAGTTAAACTGCAGAACGAATCAGTAAGACCTACAACGGCCTGAGTCGAGTCTGTCCAGTATGTTCCAGCTTCGAGTCCGGGGACTCGAACCTGATTGAAGGCTAGTATGGTTTCGCCCAAATGTGCGGTTAACTGAGCTCGATTTTCGAGGAATCAGGCCTACTATGTCAATATCCCTAGGCAAAAATTGCAAAAGTGTTCCAGCTTCGAGTCCGGGGACTCGAACCTGATTGAAGGCTAGTATGGTTTCGCCCAAATGTGCGGTTAACTGAGCTCGATTTTCGAGTGAGTCAGGCCTACTATGTCAATATCCCTAGGCAAAAATTGCAAAAGTGTTCCAGCTTCGAGTCCGGGGACTCGAACCTGATTGAAGGCTAGTATGGTTTCGCCCAAATGTGCGGTTAACTGAGCTCGATTTTCGAGTGAGTCAGGCCTACTATGTCAATATCCCTAGGCAAAATCTTTCGATTGCGTTCCAGGCTCGAATCCAGGGACTCTAGTCTGACTGAAGACTAGTAAGGTTTTTTGCTCAAGTAAGCAGTTAGCTGAGCTCGGTACTCGAGTGAGTCAGGCCTACTATGTTAATATCCCTTGGTTCACATACGCATACAATCGAAACAAATTAAGAGTAGAAGGACTACGTCGGATCAGGAGTATAAAAGCAAAGACTATGACGTGCACGATGAAGGGAGCACATGCTCGATTCTTCGAGTCAAGCAAGTACTCGGGGGCTAATGACGAGGTTATACTCTGCGGGTACCCCAACTTAAGGGTACCTGGTGCACGTAATGATCAAAGAAGACCAAAGATTAATCGAAGCCCATGAAGGAAGGCCTAAGACGAAGAGTGTTTTCCAAGTTAGATCAAGTTATAGTCGGTTAAGACTTTCCATACATGTAACCTTGGTCGGTTATGTTTCCCGAGACCCAGCCTCCTATATAAAGGCTGGGAGGGTGATCGATCAGGGCAAGGAATCATAGCCACCAAACCTCGACGAGATCAGCAGCTCGTCGAACTCTTGTAACCCTCATATTCATACCATAAACACAGACAAGCAGGAAGTAGGGGTTTTACCTCACTCGAGGGACCTGAACCTGGGTAAATCCAGCTTGTCAGCCGTCGATTCCACCGATACTACGCGTTCTCTACCACACAATCAACCCTAGGTATAGCAACCATGGGAATTGCCGAGGGCACAACTCGACAGTCCTAAAGGCAATAATAATACGTTATTATTTATGTCTGGTTCATTACTAATTTTTATATATTTATGCTATAACTGTTATGCCACTTTGAATATGATATTCAAAAGAAAACTCATACGCACGTGTAGAGAATTAAACAAACAAGTGTTCCTAATCTAGCCTCTAAAATTAGCTTAAATGTTGTGTGATGATCATGTTTCTTAATCATAGACTAAGGTAAGTGAAAAGATCGAGTAGGTTGACTAGAGGGGGGGTGAATAGGCAACTACAAAATTTCTTTTTCTTTTAATCAAATTAAGACTTTGCTCAAAATAAGTTCTCTAGATATGCAACTAGGTAAACAATCCTATATGATGAGCAAGATACAAGCTAGCAAGTTAATCTAAACAGGATAAGCTAGTAATACAAGTAAAGGTAGGTTAAGAGATAACCGCACGGTGACGCGGAGATGTTTTACCGAAGTTCACTTCCCAATGGAAGCTACGTCTCCGTTGGAGCGGTGCGGAGTCACAAAGTGAACACCGAATAGCCTTGATATGGCACACCGTATCTCACTCGTGTTATCCTCCAATGAGGAGATCCACGAGCCACTATATGATGCCCTCGAGGTCAGCAACAAACCTTTACAAGGATGAGGCACACTCCACAACCGAATTGGAGGCTGTCACCAAATTCCCGCGGCTCCCAAAGCCACAAGAATCACAAGGCCGGAGCACAACTCCACAACTTAATTGGAGGCTCCCAGCTAGTCCCCGCGGCTCCCTAAGCCACAAGAACGACCACGACTGTCTAGGGTTACAAAGAACCCAAGAGTAACAAGTTCCTCAATGGAATGGATGGGGAAATCAAATCGCTTTGGTGGAAGTGTAGATCTAGGTCAACTCTCTCAAGTACTAAAAGGACAAGATGTTTGATTGGGTAGAGAGAGATCTAGGAGTTTTAAGCTTTCAACAATGGTGGACAAATTGATTCTGGTCGAGGTGCCCTTCCCAAGGAAGAAGATGAGCTATTTATAGTGCCCCAGAAATGTAGCCGTTGTGGGAAATTAACCCCGGAGTCTCCGCCCCGGAGGACCGGAATCTCCGGTCTGACCGGAATATCCGCCCCCTAGAGAGGTGCGGAGATTTTGGCCAGACCGGAGACTTCCAAAGTCTCCGGCCTGTCTCCGGACTGGGCATCCGAGGCGTACGCCAATTGTTGGCAAATATTGCCCAGTCCAGGAAATGTGAGACCGGAGACTCCGGCCACCCTGAGCCAGAAACTCTCAGAGTCTCCGGCCTTGGCAGCGCCGAGATTCCAAAGTGATTTCCAACAATTACTACATGAACCTGGGTACCTTTATCACCAATGTTTTTCAGGTATATCTGGGTGCCAACCGTGTATTGTGCAAATGAGATTTCCCCATACTTTCCAACGAGAAACCCCTCTTGATAGTACGGCTTCCCCACGACTCAATAAAATTAAATCTCCGGGACACCGTCTTCGATCTTTTCTCCTTCTTTGAGGGGTTAAACATCGTCTTGTGCTTTTCAACAAATTGTACCTATAGTACTTTTAGCACACGGTAAGATCAGACTTATGTTGTTTACAAACACACAAAACAGATTAGGAGAGACATGTCCTTTCAGTAAGTAAACAACTGTGAGAGCACATTGTTGACAGAACAATGGTACTGAACCGATCCAATTAAATGATTTTGCTATGAGATATTATTTGTCATTGTTGGTATAATTGTTGTTATGAAGTTGTCATTACTGATGCAATTTTGCAACGATAAAATCCACACGCCACCAGTATTTTGTTTCCTACTAGGGTCTACTTACCTACCCGTACTTAGCGATGTGCTCTTTTAGAATCTGCATGTCTTTGCTAATTCGCCTCGCCTAAGTGCTGATCCGTATGTGGTTCCACTTGATGTCGACTCCTACTTGAAACGCGTCCACCCAAGTCTTGAGTCTTATACAGGTCTCCGCTGTAAGCCTCGGTTCTGCCAAAAATAGGTTCCAACAAAACTTATTGCCAAAGGTACTAGGGTAATCCGGAGAGCGAATAGTCCGCAGCTAGTTGCGCCCGCACCCCATTATCGGATATGCTATTTTTGTGTTTTCAAAAAATGCGAAATAAATCATGGACAATGGTTATGTTGTTTCTCGTGCATCCAGAAATTTTCATCCTAAAATATGACCATATGTGTGGTGTGCAAAAAAGAGAAAACACAAGTGAATAGTACATTTCTGGATGCACAAGAAACAACATAATCAATGTTCACGTTTTATTCACGTTTTTTTTGCAAGCTTATAAGTGCGATATGCGGGATGAGGTGCGGGCGCAACTAGTTGCAAACTTTAGTTTCCCGGGTGATCCGACTGTTAGCATCTCGTATCACCTAAAAACTATCGGCACAACATCAAATCAGAACCTTAACTCGATCGACGCAGCGGTGTACAATATCATGTACTACAAGCAAAACACCCTGTTATCAGTACTACTCCCTCCGTTCCAAAATAGTTGACTTCTATTTGTACAAAAATGGATGTATCTTTACACGCAACATGTCTAGATACATCCACTTTTAAACAAATTGAAGTCATCTATTTTGGAACGGAGGGAGTATAATTTTTGTACCATGCAAAGAAAAAAAAACTATAATGTTGTGTAGATGAGAACGCTACACATTGTGATGAAAACACCTTGTCATCAATATACCATTCATTCACGCGGTCGGATGAGAGGACCAAGGACGCAACTCAAGCGATCAAGTCGGTACCTACTACGTGGCGGTATGCATATGCATATATAGTATCCAGCCTGCAGGCCATTGAGGCATTGAGCTCACCGCCGAGGCAGGGCAGACAGTATGGAATCCTCCAGCCCACTCCTCGGCTCATTTAGCAGCAGCAGCAGCAGCAGCAACCAGCTGCACGCTGGGAGTCGTGAGCTGGAGGCGATCCTGAGCAACACGGCGGCGCCGTGGGCACGTCGCGCATGGGCGGGCGTCACGGTGGAGCTGCCGCTGCTTCTACGGCTGGCGCTGCCGGCGGTGGCGGTGTACCTGATCAACTACCTCATGTCCATGTCCACGCAGATCTTCTGCGGCCAGCTGGGCAACCTGGAGCTCGCCGCCGCCTCGCTGGGGAACACCGGCATCCAGGTCTTCTCATACGGCCTCATGGTATGTACCACACCCATCCACTAACACACACATGCATGCATGACGGTCAAAGAGGCCAACCTACCCGGTATGTGCCAATTATTGAGTCTCCCCGGCAGTATGGGCACGTTTGGTTTCTCGGCGAAATCAGTTATAGCCTCGCTGGGCCAGGCTATATGTTTGGTACGGTACAAACGATCTCGCTTTTAGGGGCAAGCTAGCCTCGCTAGGCCAGGATTTCCTCGCTCGCGAGGGAGAGCCAAATCGGCTCGCTCTCGACGGCAAGCTCTGTTCGCGTAACAAAAGTCAGTATTTCTGTTCTCTACTGTGACCTCTCTATCTGCCCTTTCCTGCCAATTATTTCTCAACGATTCTGTGAATTCCTCTCACGCCTTCATCGTTTGTTTTCCACATCTTACAAATCTGGGAGCTGGGACAGACTGCAGCTGAAAACGAGCTCCATATTCGTTTCAGAAAAGGAAAACGAGCTCCATATATGCTACTAATATACGCTGCTAAGTGCTACTGAAGATACATCTAAATTGACTAGTATTACTAATCCAGATAACTAGCCTCGCTCTCGATAGAGAAAGCTACAGAAGTAACCGAACCAAATGCACAGAGGATGCAAGATGAGCAGAGCCGAGCTAAGCTAGCTGGGCTAAGCTCAGCTATGCCCGTGAAAGCTAGGCAACCAAACGTACCCTATCTCACCATCTCCAGTTCGAGAAGAACGGTCGGATGCCACCGGAATGGCCTCTTTCGATTATACATATCTCACACAAATGCACCCAAAAACATTCTATTAGGAATCTCATAGGTAAGATGGGCAAACAATGTTTATATATGTGCAGCTTGGGATGGGCAGCGCGGTGGAGACTCTATGTGGACAAGCCTACGGCGCACACAAATACAGCATGCTGGGCGTGTACCTGCAGCGCTCCACGATCCTCCTCGCCGCCACCGGCATCCCTCTCGCCGTGATGTACGCCTACTCGGGCCCCATCCTCCTCCTACTCGGCGAGTCGGAGCGGATAGCCGCGGCAGCCGCCGTCTTTGTCTACGGCCTCATCCCGCAGATCTTCGCCTACGCCGCCAACTTCCGGATCCAGAAGTTCCTCCAGGCGCAGAGCATTGTGGCGCCCAGCGCCTGCATAGCGGCCGCCACGCTGGTGCTCCACGTGGCCCTGAGCTGGCTGGCCGTCTACAAGCTGGGCCTCGGCCTCCTGGGCGCGTCGTTGGTGCTTAGCCTCAGCTGGTGGCTCATCGTGTTTGCCCAGTTCGCCTACATCTTGGCCTCCCCTAGGTGCACGGAGACCTGGACTGGGTTCACCACGCAGGCATTCGCCGGCTTGTGCGGATTCGCCAAGCTGTCCGCCGCGTCAGCGGTCATGCTCTGCCTAGAGACGTGGTACTTCCAGGTCATGGTGCTCATCGCCGGTCTTCTCGACAACCCTGAGCTCTCTCTCGATTCCATCTCCATCTGGTAAACTAGTACTCCAGTATATATACTTTGATTTGATACTACTCACATCATCACCTGGTACATATATACATTCTTTGTTTCTTAAGTTCTTTCACGTCCGGCAGCATGGCCATATTCGGATGGGTGTACACCATCTCCATCGGGTTCAACGCGGCGGCAAGGTATGTGTACACCTGTCCTTGCTGCTTACAACATACATCTTTGTTCCATCTCTGTCCAACACCGAGCTACACCTACAGTACGTAGAAAAAATACTACCAAAATCTCCAGTATCAAAGCGACATCATTGGATATATTTTATTTGTTTAATGTTACAGATAATGATGGTTCTTCTTATAAACTTGGTCAAAGATAGAAAAGTTGGAGTTTTAATAAAAACAAAGTACACCTTCGAAGTAAATAAACATTGCAAATGTATTTATTTCATGTAATTAATAAGTAGCATATAACATCATTTTTACGTTTAATTGTTAGTGTTCGCGTGGGGAATGAGCTTGGCGCCGGCAACCCGAGGGCCGCAGCTTTCTCAGTGGTGATGTCCACAACAATGTCGTTCATTCTGGCGGTGGTCGCGGCAGTCATTGTGTTGTGCCTTCGTGACCGCATCGCCTACCTCTTTACAGGTGGCGAAGCTGTTGCGAATGCAGTGTCCGACCTCTGCCCGCTACTTGCCGTCACGCTCATCCTCAATGGCGTTCAACCCGTGCTTTCTGGTACGAAAAAAAATTATTTTTTGGTTTACTTTTGGCAAAGGTAAGGCCTGGTATTAACTAGCTAGCTATCTTCTGGTGGCACATGACGTGATATCACAGAGACTCTCGACGTCAGGCATTCAAGTATAAGAGATAACAAGTTTAAATCTAGGCACCCTACATCTCAACAAATATGGAGGCTCAAATGGGAAACGATAGCACAGTGTTTTTCCCGCAACAAAAAAAGTTGGGTTTAAGTATAAACTAGCATAATGCTCGTGCGTTGCAACGGGCTAAAAGTAAATTGAACAGATTATGTTTTCAAGTAAACTATGATTTTTTGTTTTGTCAATATTTTTAGTACGCTGGCTTTCTCTCGTATTTCAATTACTTACATGTCCCATTATACAACAATCTTCACAAATAAATAAAAAACACAACTTACTTTCTTTTTTCCTTCTATACAACATGGGCATCCAAAAGTATTAAATTATCATGCAGAAAAACACTTGTTAAATTACATAGAAAAATACTATTCATTTGGTATCGCACATATTTCCAAAACCATTTACAACTAAATTAATCTTAGAGTAAGAAAATATAAGTGCAAATTGGAGTAACCTGAACCAACTCAAACTGAATTTGTGCTCAGGTTCAGATTATAAAGAAAAGTCGGCAAAACTCGTTGGGCGCATGCCTTGTCTTGCTGCCGAGGGACGTATATATTTGTTTGGATGGAGCAGGCATGGGAATACATGACGCAAGTGCATTAGCTAGTTGGCCTATGCACAATTGCACAGCTTGAAGCTCGTGTCTTTGCCTGTATCTGCTAATGTTCTTGTCGCCATGCTCGCCTAGCTAGGCAATCGGCTGCTCACGTCCGGCCTGTACCTGCAGTACTGTACGCCGCAGAGATGTACATCTATGGCTTAATGGCCGTATAAGCACACCAGGCCCAACGTGGCATGCCCCCGACGGCATGACGTGATGAAGACATAGCATGAAGATTATCGGTAGTGAGAGCGGCACGGGCAAAGTCAGCAACTCAGCACCGGCATAGGGGATGGCTTCACTGGTAGCTAGAAAGTATGCCCGACGCTAGACACCTCCAGCAGCCGGTAGCCTTCTCGACCGTGGTCATCTCTTCCATGACGATGTTGGCTGCAACAACGGACATGGCGAGGTCCTGCGCGCGGTGGCGGGCGACGTGCCGGCGAACTTGGCGCCGGGCGTGTCGTGTTGGCCTGGCGGCTGGCAGGCACCTCCAATGATAGGCTAGACGATGAGCTCCAATGCGATGATGTGTCCGTGTGGCGTACGTACAGCTCGCCGAGCGTCGAACATGCCGGCAACCACTCGATCGTGGCGTAGCACAAGAATGTGACAATTCCTCGCGGCCATGGCTTTGAACTTGATCTGTCCGTTCCGTTCCGCTCCGTTTGTGACTCGATGTGTGTGAATAGAATTATGATTGGAACAGTTGCGATTGAGTTTGTGTGTGAAGAGAAACCGAACTGGATTATTGGATCGGAACTGTCCTTTTTTATCGAGCAGATCGAGCGGGATACGTAAACAAGTTTTTTTTTTGCTTGTTCTCTTGACGTACCGCCGCCAACCATCACCTTTAACGATATTATATAGTAGAGATTATGCAAATGTTTTGGAAGAATATATAACACAATAGATGGAGTCTCTAGATGCTACATAGTATGCACTGTTTAATTTAAGTTTCATCGGCTCCTGCAACAAAGAAAAATATTAAGGCTTATAAGAAGTTCATCGGTTCCGGAAACAAACAAGGTTATAAGAATACTTAAGATTGTTCGCGGTTTTTTCTTTTTTTTTGCTAATCTAGGTTTCTAGCTAGAGCTTATAAGAAGCCCATTGGTTCCCAGAACAAAGAAACAATCTTAATGTTTTTTAATTAATTACAGGTGTGGCCGTGGGGTGCGGTTGGCAGGTGTTTGTGGCGTACGTGAATGTTGGGTGCTACTATTTCGTCGGCATGCCGCTCGGTGTATTCCTGGGTTTCTACCTCGGTCTTGGCGCAAAGGGGATTTGGAGTGGCATGGTAATCGGTGGAACACTACTACAAACGCTTATCCTGTTATGGGTGACTTTCAGAACCGACTGGCAACACGAGGTATGTAGAAATGTAGCACACACGCATATAGGAATATGGTTCATTACTCGTGTGCGTATGTACTCCCACATTCAAAAATATCATATAGATGAATTAATGATACTTATTTGTAATTTTTACTATACTTCATTATTGAATAGTAGAGTGCAGAAAAAGTTACTTTGCACCCACAAATTTCATTAGGTCATTACATAAAAAAAATATGTTATGCAAGAAAATAGTTACATAAATGTTGACCCATAACGGAAAAATGATAATAATAAATGCTAGATATGAGTCTTAGCAACATATCTATACTTTCTTATGTTCTTTTTTACTTCCGTCATAGGAGGAAAAAATAGGATGTAACAATCATGTACGGTTGCAAAGAAACAAAGTGGGTGAAGAGTAAATATAGAACTCATTGACCTTTTTACTAAATTTATACACCACTTGTTTGAGGCATAGGGAGTAATGCAAAAAATAACTATAATATTATTAAATAAGTTCTTATATTTTTATATTATAATTTAGATCTTGATATATTTATATCTTGATCGAACTTTATGAATTATTACTTTTAAACATAAACGTAAGAATATAGAAATGAGAGAAAAATCGAAAGGAAGATAATAATAATAATAATAATAATAATAATAATAATAATAATAATAATAATAATAATAATAATAATAATAAAATTTATGTGAGGCAACTAAGTAACGATGTTGCACATGTTTCTCATTCCTCGTGTGTCATATGTGTAATTCACAGGTGGAGAAGGCACACGCGAGGATTGCAATGTGGGAAGACAAGAAACATTCATTCCAGCAGGACTGATCAATGATAAATATAAAACTACAAGTAGTGAGCACCAGTGAGCACCGTGGTCATTGGCTTAATAGACCATCCTGATCGACGAAGCTGAGTTGTATTTCTAAAGTTTAATTTGTATTTTTCTGTGGGGCAATATTGTTCAAGGACTTAGAAAATGATTCTAGTTTTTCCTAGAATATTCCCAAATAATCTATTTGAATCCGAAGATTGTGAAAAGAGTAAGCAAGCCAATTATTGTGCAATTTGATTGTCCATCAGAAATAAAGGTTTCCAAAGATCCAAGGTTTCACATCAAGAGTAAATGTATTGAGGTAATATATCACTATATACTTTACATGATCAATAGACTTTAATTCCAATGATCACTTGATTATATTATCTTTCAATCTTTTGATCACTTGATCACCGTTTGTACAGACTCCACCCCGTGTTTTTATATAAAATAAAAATGATGGAGTAGGGGTTTTAATTATAATATTTATCTTGTGCTAACATGATTGCTTATCCCATGACTAAGTCTCCCAACCCAGCCGAAAAATGAAAGCCCCAAATTACCACTCGGACCCCTCTATATCACAATCTCCCTTCGTCGAGCATTCCCCGCTGGCCCTCCCTCTTTCTCTCCCTCATCGCCGACGTCGAAGACTGTCGCCTGACCCTCTCCAACCGCGCCGCATCGACCCTATCCACCGTCGGCCGACCTCGCTTCCATAGAGGTCGGTGAGCTCAGATTCATCTAAAACTGCTAGCTTATAGTGGATTTAGTTAATTAGGTTTAGAATGTAGTGGATTTAGTACAATTGCTAGTGGATTGGATTTTGTTAGTACTAATTTGATAGTTAATTTAGTTAGATGATCAAACGTGTAGTGTAGAAAATGAAATATTTTGTGTAGTGTAGAAAATTAAATATGTAATATGGTTGTGTTGAATTAATTGTGTAGTGGTTATTTAGTGTTTGATTTAGTGTATTTAATTTAGGTTTAGTTGATTGAGGTGTAATTTATTTAGTTTAGTTGAGTAGTGTAGTTGATTTAATTAGTATGATGCTTATATAGTTGATCATGATTAGTTTAAAATGCAAAGTTTAAGATTAAATATGCAGGTATTCAAAATAAATGGCAATGTTTTGTCAAAACCTTACCTTCGCCAACTTTTTGTCACTCGGTATGTCCACCATTATTTAGTAAAGGCCATGTTGTTTTTATCGTCAATTATAATGATGAGCTTTTACTTATTATGTGCGGTGAATTACCGGAGTCGCGGTTCTGCGGTGTGAGGAGGATGGGGGAAAAGTATTTAGGGGCAGAGATCACCTGAAAACCCTAGAATCCTTGGCTTGGTCATTGGGACACGCTAGAGCAAGCAGCGCGCCTACGACTACAACGCGATTTCCCGAGGGTCGAAACGTCGAGGAATTCTTTTTATAGTTGAATCTAAAATATATGGCTAGGATTTAATAAGATCAGTAGTCTGATAAAAACCCAAATTAATTTTTATACTCATGGTGGAGATCAAGCCGGAGAGGTTTGTCGATGGGATATCCAAGGCATCCAAGAATCCTGGTGCCTTCCTACCATCTGGTTGGGGCCCACGGATCTGTATTGGCCAGCAGTTTGCGTTGCTTGAAGCCAAGATGGTGATATGCATGATCCTTCAACATTTTGAGTTCGAGTTTGCATAGTCATACACGCACGTACTGGATAATAGGAAGCTGTTGCATCCAATGCATGGTGCACAAATTAAGCTCAGGGCAATTTAATCCGGACCACGAATACATGTCGTTTCTCTACTCCCATTGACCAGTTAATTCCGACGGCCTTTTTCCTGTTATGTGGCCGTTAACCGTTTTTTTCAACTAGAGGGAGACTACCGTCCTAAATGTGTCACGTGCTGCCACTTTATCTCATAAATCATCATATTTGGTTTTGCATCAAGACTGTTATATAAATTAGCCGCACCAATTTTCTCTAGTGCAACCCGTGCATTTGTCACATCCTCTCTGAGTTTCTTTCTTCGCATGACATGTCAATAATTTAATAACGAATTGAGATAGCTGTTTCAATCTCTGCCTCGCAATGGGCACGATCATGTCTGTATTTGATCGATCGATGCATAAAAATTTCTGGGAAAGAGTCTATGCATGTTTGGGCCGTGGGCCCTTGCAGCAGGGAGGCCCACGAGAGGAGACGAACGGGTTTAAGGTAATAATATCTTCAATAAAAAGTCGAGAGAGAGAGCGGCGGGGTCCCTAAAAAAGTCCTACATAAAAGAGCGGCGGGGCAGAGGACTGGAGGCGGCGTTCCGGCGAGTGCGCCGTACATATCTCCGCCTCCCGCTGAGCGCTGCTCCTTGTCCTCGAAAGAAAATAGATCGAGGGAGCGGAATCGCCTCGCCATTCCTCCTCTGCAGCATCAATGGTGGTAGGCTCTCCTCTCCGTTCCCCTGTCGATTTCTTTTTTAATCCGTCGCTGCTGAGTGCTGATATTTAGTAGGGCCTCCAAATTTTTGTTAATCCCTCCGATCCGAAATGGTTGGCATAGATTTGTCTAAATACGACGTATTTAAGTGTGTAGATACATGCCTATTTAGACAAATATGTGCCAAACATTTCCGATCGGAGGCCTATTCTAAAGGAAGTGGAGGAGCTATCTTCGGTGTTTGCGTCTTTTTCAGTTCAGCATGTTAATCGTTTGCATAACAGTCCGGCACATTTGTGTGCGAGGCGGGCTTGTACGCTTGATAGGACTGATAGTTGGCTTGAATCAAGCCCAGACTTTTTAGTTTCTAGTTTGCTGGCTGATTGTAAGAACCTTCTGGTTAAGTAATAAAGCTCCTGAGTTTCATGCAAAAAAAAAGGAGGAAGTATTATTATTGTTATGGAATCCTACGATTTTTGCGATGCTTTTACAGAGCATGCTAGTTCCAAACGGGACAGGTTCAGATATCCAACTTGTGCACCGTAGAACCTGCAGATAGTAGGTATTTTGGGCATCAGCTTACTGTCTCGCTGTGGCAGTAGATGGAGGGGTTTTGATGGTTTATACTGAATAAAAAAACGATGGTCTTCTTCCCCTTGATATGTTCTAGGCTCTCTGCTGAGTTTTTGTGGTACAGATTTGGATTGTCATGTCTCATTGCTTCTTCTTGGCTTTGTGATGCAATATTGATCTGCGCATGCTTAATTCGTGTCACAGGACTGGGGTAGCGACAACGATGATGGTGACAAGTTTGATTGGGAAAGCAAAGGCGAGGCCGAGCCCTTGTCGGCTTCGGCCTTGCGTGACCTTGACGCTCCTGACCCGTCCACGCTGGTACTACCTGCTCCTAGAACGTTCATTCTGTATTTCAGCATATACCCTTGTTTTATCACGATTACAATCTGGTACGTTTGCTTGTGCAACTTCCTGCAACAGGGTGCTGATGCGCGGGCCCACGGGGAGCCACCATCTTCTCCTACTTTAGTCGATGAATATGCGGGAAAGGTTTTCACAAAGGAGATGGTCTTGAAGGCCATCAAGGCGATTGGTAATACTAAATGTAATCAATTTCATTTCATTGTATCGTTTTGTCTTTGCACCTTTTGTTTTAACTCATGGTTCCTCTCTCAGGGATCAATGATGCAAATGCATTGTGTGGGCTACTTCTCACATACAAGGTATGTTTGTACATGTGCTTCTATTGCTGAGTTTGTATTCTTTGACTCTTTTGCTGCATGGTGGCAAGGCATGTGCTACACTAATTTGGTCATGTGAAAATTTAGGCACTAGGTGACTGCCTTTTGGTGGGTAATTCCTCAACTTCTGGCTGCACCCCCCACAATGTTGAAGATGAGGACGATGATGATCTTGATTTTGGAAACTGGGATGACGGTGACGATGATGCTGGCGAGAGGGAAGCCAATTCTGATGGTTCTATGGTTGAGGTAGATTATGTGTACCCAACTTAATAATTCAGTATTATTCTATGATTCTACGTGTGATGATATGGGAAATGTTTGTATTGTTGATATATCTAAGCACTGGTTGGTATGAAAGAAACATCAAAGCTTGATAGTTGTGATATTACTCTCCAATTTTCACATTTTTTGTTATGCATCTTAGAAATAAAAAGCTACTTAGTTAGCCAACACACTAAATAAGGAGGTATGCCAGACTTTTAAGTCAGATTAGAAAACATTGATGACATCTTGGACATCTCTTGCTTTAGTGAATTATCTCTTGTTTATGTTAATATTTGTATCTATTATGATTACTGGGTGCCACTCAAGCCATACTCACCTCTTCACATAATGTTTGATCTTCTTTGTTTGTTTTGCTCTGAGCCTTTCATTGATTTAGGTAGAATTGTTTTGTGAGGTTTGAGCACTTGATTTTGATTTACATAGAATTCATGGTAGGTTAAACTTTGTCATGCAAGATTATAATGTTTAGTAAGTGGAATTGACTAGTATAAAACCAACACCTCCTGCAGCGTAATCAAACATACATGAAAAGAGTAGAAAATGAGCGCATAATTTTCCTTGCCTATCTTTGATCCTGATGAATAAAAGATACTAGTAATGTCCAGGCTGCACTCACTTTTTCTTCAGTTCTTATGCGACTAAATATTAGTTGCAAGTGGCATATGCCTTATACTGAAATGAGTAAATCATATTGATAATTTAGGTAGCTGTGTCAGTTTTGCTCTCGTATTAATTTCATTCTCAAACAACACTAGAGAATAACAAGCTGAGTTCCTAACTTATTTCATTGATTTGGTTCTTGGTAGTCTATATATTTTTGGGGTAGTCTATGTTATTCATTTCTTGATCATTAATGAGTTGTACCCCAACTTTTGTTTTCCTAACATCGTAGAAATCACCATGCATTTTTTTTCACTACTGCCATTTAGTTTTTATTCAACAAACAGTAAGATGCAGGGATTGTAGTTAATCTCAACCTTTTTTTTAACACCTAATCTCAACCTTTTCTATGATTGAATGCAGGATTTCAAACAAGAGATATTAGAGATAGACAAGAATATCAAGACCTTAGTTGACTTCGGCTTTCCTGAAGATGAAGCCGATATGATTATTACCAGATGTGGTAATGAATCTAGTTTTATGTAATATTTTCTTTGATAATCTTTGTTTTGATGCAAATTTCACCTTGTGTATATATTTTTGTTAGCTTCCCTTGGTGTGAATGCCTCCTTTAATGTATTAGTTGATTCCAAGAACTTCTCTAACCGTGAGGTACGTTGTGGCTTGATTTTACAACGAACAATAAAACTCTTTCTCCATTTTTTGAATGCAAAGGAAAATAAAGTTTATGTATAATTTTGCAGGTTCCGAACATGTCCGTTGGAGAGAAAAGGAAAGCAAGATTCAGGGAAGAGAGCAAGAGAAAGAGGAAGTGTAATGTAGGTCGAGAACAAGGAAATCAATCCCCAGTGGATGGTAGCCATGACGAGCCAATGATTTTTCCAAATCCAATGGTTGGCTTTAACTTGCCTAATCACATTGGGAGTTCAGTTAACAGGAGACTTCCTAAAGTAGCTATTGGACCACCTTTCTTCTACTATGAGAATGTGGCCCGAGCCCCTAAAGGTGTATGGAGCATTATTTCAAAAGAACTATACGGTATTGACCCAGAGGTTGTAGACTCCAAATACATGTGTGCTGCTGCCAGGAAAAGAGGTTATGTCCATAATCTCCCGATTGAGAATAGAAAAGCTCTCCATCCAGACCCTGCAAAGACTATATTTGAGGCCTTTCCACATTATAAGAAGTGGTGTCCTTCCTGGGACTCGAGAAGGCAGCTCAACTGCTTGTCGACATGTGGGCGAAGCACAAAACTGACAGAACGTATTGAACGTGTTCTTGCAAGCGATGACAACACACCATCTCTAAGTGTTCAGAAAGATGTTATCGATGAATGCACGAATTACAATCTTGTGTGGGTTGGAAAAAACAAGGTTGCTCCTTTGGAGCCTCATGAGATGGAATACGTACTTGGTTTCCCAAAGGACCACACGAGAGGAGTCCCCATAACAGAGAGGTATAAATCTCTTGCCAACTCATTCCAAGTTGATACAGTTGCTTACCACTTGTCAGTGTTGAGGGACAAGTTTCCTGATGGTATGAAGGTACTATCCTTATTCTCCGGTATTGGAGGAGCAGAGGTAGCTCTACACAGGCTTGGAATTCGCTTGAAGACAGTGGTTTCTGTAGAGATATCTGAAGTGAACAGGAGGATTTTGAGAAGTTGGTGGAATCAGACTCAGACAGGCGACCTGATTGAGGTTCCAGACGTGAAGAATCTCACCAATAAATTAGTCGAATCATGGACTAAAAAAGTAGGTGGCTTTGACTTGGTGATTGGGGGCAGCCCATGCAACAATCTTGCTGGTCGAAACCGGTTCCACCGTGATGGTCTAGATGGTGAGCAGTCTGCTCTATTCTACGACTACTCCAGAATATTGCATGTTGTCAAGTCAGTTATGGTGAGGATGTAGCAACATCATCGTAGTTTATGTTTGTCCATTTTGTGTTCTTATCATTAGTAACTGAAACTTCAAGTTTAAACACTGTCGATTTGGAGGATTTATCTCGGAGTAAGATCACATTTAGCTGTTTGAATTATAGCTGCTAACTACTACCTCTGTCTTAAATTATAAGACTGTTTTGGTATGCTATTTTAGCTTAAGAAAAAGTCTTATAAATTGGGACGGAGGTAGTAGTTCAGAACTTGTTCATCTTTGTTTCATGAAAGTCTACTATTGGCCCCTTTAACTCATAGTGGAGTGAAATTTTCTTTGTTAAAGTCCAAATCTTTTACTTTACATCACCAACTCTGAAAAGCGGTTTTACTTGAATCATCAAAGTGTACGGTTTTCGAATGATGAATGCCAACGTGAACATGGGGTCTGATTGCTTAACTGATGACACCGTATTTTGTTCGGGTAATTACGTATTAATTTCTGCAGTTCCGGTAACCATGCATGTTACCTGTGACAATATCTGGGATTTTCAGGTGTGTTACCTATGGCCTATGGCTCCCATGATTACTTTGACGTTTTGAACTATCTTTAAATGGGTCGTGTTTTCAGGTGAAGTGTAGTAGTACCTTAAACCTGGGAACTTTTGACACTTGAACCTTTGAAATTACCAAATATATACCCGTGTTCTGTTATTTAGTTTGATGTTTTAAAGTCTGCCTTTGACTAGTATGGAATGAGTTTCTAAAGCAGTCCACCGTGTATTAGCTTCCCCCTTGCTTTCCTGGCTTGGCCACTAGCAAGAACAGCAACCAACTCTATTAAAAAACTGCTGCCACTTCCGGGGAAAAAAGTAGAACTCCTAACTCAAACCTAACTAAAAAAAATCGGCAATTCGTAATGCTCTTTTCCTTTCCAGATCCCTTTTCAGGAGCGGGCGTGACTCAATGAAATTCCAAGATCAACCACTCCCAAGGATAGGTACCTCTATATTGTTGTATCCTTTCTGCCCAATAATTTTAGGTTACAACCGAACATATCTAGCAGGTCTGACTAATAACTTCCCAAAAGTTTTGATAAAACACAACTTGATGCATTCGATTCGACAACAAACTTAGCGAGATAGTCAGCTACTCTATTTGCCCCCCATTACAATATTGGACAGTAAATCTTCCAAACTCTCGAGCTATTTGGGTGCATTCAACATAAATCACAGCCTCACTTCCAGAATAGTTTGATAGATCATTTGTTGCTTCCACCACTCAGCAACGACCCTTCCACATCCTAAGATGTGCCAAGAATAGACCATTTCGTAGAGCTATAGTCTCGACCGCTTCAACAGAAAGTCTGTGCGGTATTAGCCATGTTGCCGCAGCGACAAAGTGGCCATGATCATCCCAGATTACCACCCCTGATGCAGGGAGTCAACATGAGAGAAAGCATTCACATTTAGTTTAATAACATCTTGGCTCGGCTTCTTCCATATTTCAACTTCTTTCCTCGTGATAGTTTTCGAGCTATGTGCTCTCATAAAATTTAAAGTGATTGCTTTAATCGTAATTGTTATTTTGTCTGCCGGCTGTACATGCTCTTCATGAACCTCATGTCTACGTTGCCACCAGAAATACCACGCCGCTACAACAATCAACCCGTGGATTTGATTTCACCATCTATCATTGGAACCGATGGCTCACATATAAGATGATTCATATTCACCGATCCTGATCTATCTAGCACAATTGTCTTTCGAATTTCTTCATAAAGAATAATCTCTTTCCAGACTTTCTTGGCATGTTTTCAGCCAAAGAGACAATGTTGGATATCCTCAAACCCGACTGCGCATCTCGGCACTGTACCTGAATGGGTATGTGTAGCCAATACCCAATGGCAAGGGAGAACACCATGCAGAACTTTCTACAAGAATATACGGACTTTTCCTGGATTGCAGAGTTTCCACACCTCCTTCCAAACAGGGTTTATCAAAGTTGCACCCTGCCCATCCATCCGCATGTGTTTCTGGCCGAACCGGTGTTCATACTCTTGGTCATAAGCAGATCGCACACTGAATTTGCCCAATTTATTGTAATGCGAAGCTAAAAAGTTGTCTAGGACTTCAACATTCAAAGGAATTTGAAGAATATGTTTAACATCAACAGCTTAAAACACACATCTCTAGCCAGGACTCGTTTTTTCGTCTAGAAAAGCAGCCTACATGGCTTTTGGCTTGACAAAAACCCGTGGTTTGGAAGAAATGGCCGAGGACTTGGCAAATTTTCCGGATTCCCGATTTTCTCTCCAATTCCCGGCTTGTCCGAACCCCGAACCGTCCGTTGCTTTTTGGTTTGACCCAAATTTAGGCCATACCAAGATAGTTTTGCACCTTTTCCTAGCTGGCTGGCTTTGACTCGTTCAACGCATCGGCATGGGCCGTGGGCCCGTGGCTTCTGGGCCTCTCTAAGTGTGTATGTTACCGTGACTCCGTGAGTTGAGATGGGAAGATAAGAACGTCAACATTTTGTATAGGTATAAAAAAACTGTTTGCATGTTGGTGAGGCCGGGTCCCTGCTGGTCCCCCCTGCCTCCACTGTTGGCGGTGGCAACTTCTCTGGCGGACAAATGAGGGCCAAATTATCCCAATCCGTTTGGGATGCTCTTAGTCGGGCGTGCATAAGGATCAGAACCAGATCGCATGGATGAGTCCACGATGAATACGGTGCTTGATAGCTTTGTTGTCAGGTATGTATAACCACTCAAAGTGCAAGGATATAAGAGTGAGGCTACGAAGAAAAAATATTTGTTTGAATTAGTCGGTGATTTTTCAGGAAAAATTGACCTGATTTTCATTTACTTCCACCGACCCATTTGTGTGCATGCATGCGTTGTTAAACCTGCATTTTGTTTATTTTTATTTGTTTCCCACTATTCCACTTCTTCATTTTTTCTACATCAAAGTTATATTATGCTGAATTGCGGTTTTGTCAAAACGAAACGGGCTGCACATATGTTTGTCCCTCTATCACAACAGATGGCGGCGAGGCCAAAGCGAGAAACTACAAACTTATTTTACTTATGATATTACATTTCGTTTCATTGGATTTGGATAGGCACAAACACATGCAATGTCATATAGTATCTCATATGTGCTATAAGTTTAAATTTTCGGATTCTTACCTGACAAACCCGGCCAACTAACTAAACTTGATTTCATTTATCTTCGAACTATGAATTATAAGCCTCGAGTGGCACATTACATGTGAACTGAATTTTTCTTGCTTTTCTTCTGTTTCCTTTTTTTTCTATGTCGTTTTCTTGTCCGTGTTTTCATCCCAGCTGGATGGCATTCCAGAGCGCCAAGGTCTCAGCATGAAAGGCATAATTTGCGTTGCAAATCGGCCTAGCCACCATACAAAACGCACACCATGAGAATCATCTCTACAGATGGCACCCCATCCTCCTCGTTTCTTGCGTTCATCACAAGCTGCATCAGTATTGATCTTCACAAAGTCGGCATCGATCCAAGTATAGTATTTGGGCACGCCTAGGGCACAGGCGACTGAGATTTAGTTAAGTCTCAGTCGCCTGAACGTCACCCCTATGTGGCAGCTAGAGTACGTTAAACTTGTTACGAACCTATGTGGCAGCTAGTGTACGTTTAAACTTGTTACGAACGAGCTGGTCCAGAGTTCGTGTCTTGTTACCTGGGCTATTTTGTGGGCTTTGTCATGTTTTGTTTATTGTTCTGCTTTGTTATTGGCCTGAAAAAATATTCCGCTTCTGTTCCTGCGTGAAAACAAAGGGGAACATTACATCTAAGACGAAAAAAGCCAAGTGCAACAAGAATCAGCCCACGAATTGTTCTGTCAGTTCAGCCCAAAGAAAACAGCCCAAATCCCAGTGCAGCCCAAAGAACAGATTTATACAAATTTCGAATTTAAACAAACTTCAAATCAAAATTTTAAAAATCGGTATAAATTTCAAATTTGAACAAACTTCAAATCTGAACAAAAAATAAATCCGAACAAATATCAAATCCGAACAAATTTCAAAACCAAAAAAAATTCAAAAACGAACAAAAAATTAAATCCGAACAAAAATCAAATCCGAGCAAATTTCAAACTCGAACAAAAATTCAAATCCGAACAAATTTCAAAACCGAACAAAAATTCAAAATCAAAAAATATATATAAACCCGGACAAAAATCAAATCCAAACAAATTTTAAACTCGATTAAATTTCAAAATTGAACAAAAATTCAAATCCGAAAAAATCAAATTCGCAAAAATAAAATCTGAACAAATTTCAAAACCGAACAAAAATTCAAAATCAAACACAAAATTATATCTGAGCAAAAATCAAATTCGACCAAATTTCAAACTCAAACAAATTTCAAAATTGAACAAAAAATCAAATCCGGACAAATTTCAAAACCGAACAAAAATTCAAAATCGAACAAAAATTAAATCCGAACAAAAATTTAAATTCGAACAAAAACTCAAATCCGAACAAAAATCAAAATCAGAACAAATTTCGAAACCAGAACAAAAATTCAAATTGAACAAAAAATTAAATCTCAGGCGACTGGGTGAAAAAACACTTAAAAAAATCCAGTTGCGACTGTGATGCAACTGGGAACACTAAGAAAAAATATATTAGTTGCACCTAGCATGCAATTGGGTGAAAAACACTTTAAAATCCCAGTTGCGACTAGGATGCAACTGGGGCACACTAAGAAAAAAAATAGTTGCACCTACCATGCAACTGGCTGAAAAAAAACAAATTAAATTTTCCAGTTGCAACTAGTGAAAGGGCATGGCGCCCCCATGTGTGGTTTTGGTAATTAATGACAATCCCTATGGACTAATGGTTGCATTGAGTTGTACTTGTAGTGTTTGTCCATAGACCATGCTTGAACTCCATATGTTGGATTCAAGGTTGATGCCATGAATATATTGATATAATGAAGTATTTGGCATCAAGATCAAGAAGAAGAGTATGTGTTGACCAAGTTGGTATTCGAGGAGTTATCCGATGATTGATCATCGAGTTGAGCATATTGCAAGTATGTCTTGAAGAAAAGGATTAGTGATCATTCATGGTTATCCTCAAGACATCATCTATTGAATAGAGAAGAAAAGATACAAGGTTGATCAAGATATTGTTCAACACACAAAGCTACATGATGTACCAAGTGGGATCATGTATCTCTTGGTATGGTAAGTAATTGTCCATATAGCTTTGTGAACTAACCCATGATATGTGTTGGCATTTCTATGTGTGGTTAGGTATCTTTCTATGGGCTTGCATCAAATGAAGATTTCATATAGCCCATGATCGATGACGTCAAGTGGTGTTCGTCATCAATGTTGAGAAGCGCAAGTTCAAGAGGAGCATCTCGAAGAAATCCTAGGCTTGAGTCTTGCCACCCATTTAGAGATAATGTTCATGTAAGATGTGCCTAAGAGAGGCTCTCCCATAGTGGAGTATGGGGGAGCAATGTTTGGGTCTTCACCAAGCGAAGCGCAATCAAGAAAGGTGGTCCACTTGAAGAGATCAAGATCGACGTCATCTAGCTCAAGTGGAATGCGCAAGGCAAAGGTATGATAGGGTTTCTATTTTACCGGTCTCGTGGTACTAGTTGGGAGACCGGGTTATAGGATAGATATCGTACTATCAAGAGGGGCTCTCGATTGAGCTTTAGCGTATCAGTTGGAGAGAGCTCAAACATTTGCATACTTGCCTTCATCATCTTTCTTGGTTCTTATTTGGATTGTCTCCTTGTTGGGTTTTGGTGCTTGTTGTGATCTTCATGACAAGCCCAAGTTCTCCGAAAACGGATTTCGTATGGAAAACTTGTTGCGCTTTCGGGTTGGAAATATTATCGGTCCACCTTCGAGATAGGGTCCACACCTTCCCATGTGTGGTATCCCCTCTATATTTGTGACCCTTAATATTTCCAACAGAATTGGTTTCACCTGTAGGAAAGCTCTTGTTGTTACCTTTCCAACAGAATTGGTTTCACCTGTTTTGGAGTTCGAACGAGAAAGTTATTGCATTTCAGGTTTTGCTGTTTCTGTCAAGATTTGCTCAAGCAGGGGAATCGGATTATCCGGTCCTAGCCGACTCGGATTATCCGATTCTCAATATTGCTCGATTTCGGCTAAGGACTTTAAAAACAATGCATACTGGAGTTTTTCGGAATATCCGATCAAGCTGATTCGGAATATCCGATTCTTAAGTTTTCTCTCGAAATCGGCTAAGGACTTCTTGCTGCCTGTTTTGTGGTGCACTGAAGTTTTTCGGAATATCCGATATAGGTCTACCCGGATTATCCGGCTGTGCCGGATTATCCGATACTTTGTGTTTCGGACTATCCGATCCAGTCGGATTATCCGGTCATGACTTATATCGGAATATCGATTTTTCTGTCTGCAACGGCTCTTTTTCTGGGAGGGGTATAAATACCCCTCCACCTACCTCCAGCCATCCAGCTTTGCTGAGCATGAATTTGACCCTCATTGTTGACCTTCTTGAGCTTAGCTATTTCTCAATCCCTCCATGATTCTTGCCTCCATTTAGTGGGAAAAGAGAGAGGAGATCTAGATCTATTGTTCCACCAATCCATCTCTCCTCTAAGTGAGGGGAAGCCTTTGGATCTAGATCTTAGAGTTCCATTTGTTGAGTTCTTCCTTGTTCTTCCTCTCTTCTCCCCCCACAAGCATTAGTTGCTTTTGGTGGGATTTGGGAGTGAAGGATTTGACCACCTCTAGTGGTCTTGCCTTCATTGCATCGGTTGCATCGGTTTGAGTTCTCCACGGTGATACGTGGAAATCGAAGTTGAGAAGCTTGTTACTCTTGGGTACTTGGGGTGCCTGGCCTAGAGCTTGTCCTCTTGGGTACTTGGAGTGCCCTAGACGGTCCTTGTTGATCTCGGAGTTTTGGTGGCTCGCGGGATAGTTGGGAGCCTCCAATTAAGTTGTGGAGACGCGCCCCAACCTTGTGGGTCTTGTGGCTTTGGGAGCCGCGGGATCCCGGTGAGAGCCTCCAATTAAGTTGTGGAGTGTGCCTCATCCTTGTACGGGTTCGGTGACCACCCTCAAGTGTCCCATAGTGGCTCGTGGCACTCTACATTGGTAGAGGCACGAAGGAGATTACGGTGTGCCATTTGACGGCTACTCGGAGATCACTTAATTTGTGACTCCGCACCGCTCCAACGGAGACGTAGCTTCCATTGGGAAGTGAACTTCGGGATAAATCATCGTCTCCAAGTGCCTCGGTATTTCTAAACCCGAGCTTCTTACTTATGCAATTTACTTTGTGATAGCCATCGAGGTTGAAGTAATATATCTTGCTATCGCATAGTTGCTTATCTTGATTAGCATAAGTTGTTGGTGCATATAGATAAACCTAGCTTGTTTAGGTTTTGTACTTGATAAATTAACCGCTAGTTTTATTCCGCATTTATTCAAGCCTAAACCGTAAAGAATTTTAATCGCCTATGCACCCCCCCCTCTAGGCGACATCCGTATCCTTTCAACTAGGATGCAACTGGTCAAAAATAAAAAAATGCAACCTATCGTGTAACTAGAAAAATAATTTTGAAAAAGGTGAATGAAAAAAATAATTCCCAGTTGCGACTACTATGCAACTGGGGCACACTACGGAAAAAATAGTTGCGCCTAGCATGCAACTGGGTGAAAAAAACACTTAAAAAAATCCCAGTTGCGACTGCGATGCAACTAGGGAACACTAAGAAAAAATATATTAGTTGCACCTAGCATGCAATTGGGTGAAAAACACTTAAAAATCCCAGTTGCGACTAGGATGCAACTGGGGCACACTAAGAAAAAATATTAGTTGCACCTAGCATGCAACTCGCTGAAAAAACCAAATTAAATTTTCCAGTTGCAACTAGGATGCAACTGGTCAAAAATAAAAAAAATCAACCTATTGTGTAACTGGAAAAATAATTTTGAAAAAAGGTGAATGAAGAAAATAATTCCTAATTGCGACTACTATGCAACTGGGGCACACTACGAAAAAAATAGTTGCGCCTAGCATGTAACTGGGTGAAAAAACACTTAAAAAATCCTAGTTGCGACTATGATGCAACTGGGGCACACTAAGAAAAAAATTTAGTTGCACCTGGCATGCAACTAGGTAAAAGAAAACACTTAAAAATCCCTGTTGCGACTAGGATGCAACTGGTGAAAAATATAAAAACAAGAAAATAATTTTGAAAAAGGTGAATGAAAAATGAACTTTAGAATTCCCGCGACTAGGATGCAACTGGCACACTAAGGAAAAAAATTAATTGCACCTAGCATGCAACTGTGTGAAAAAACACTTAAAATACCCAGTTGCGACTAGGATACAACTGGTTAAAAAAATAAAAAAACTAGAAAATGGTTTTAAAAAGGCGAATGAAAAAATGAACATTATAAATCCCAAGTTGCGACTACGATGCAACTGGGCACAGTAAGAAAAAAATATTAGTTGCATGTAGCATGCATCTGGGAAAAAACACTTAAAAAATCCCAGTTGCGACTACGATGCAACTGGGGAACACTAAGAAAAAATATACTAGTTGCACCTAGCATGCAATTGGGTGAAAAAACACTTTAAAAATCCCAGTTGCGACTAGGATGCAACTGGGGCACACTAAGAAAAAATATTAGTTGCACCTAGCATGCAACTGGCTGAAAAAAATTATTTAAATTTCCCAGTTGCGACTAGGATGCAGCTGGTCAAAAATAAAAAATGCAACCTATCGTGTAACTAGAAAAATAATTTTGAAAAAGGTAAATGAAAATTATAATTCCCAGTTGCAACTACTATGCAACTGGGGCACACTACAAAAAAAAATAGTTGCGCCTAGCATGCAACTGGGTGAAAAAAATTAAAAAATACTAGTTGCGACTATGATGCAACTGGGGCACACTAAGAAAAAAATTAGTTGCACCTAGCATGCAACTAGGTAAAAGAAAACATTTAAAAATCCCAGTTGAGACTAGAATGCAACTGGTGAGAAATAGAAAAACAAGAAAATAATTTTGAAAAAGGTGAATGAAAAATGAACATTAGAATTCCAAATTGCGACTAGGATGCAACTGGGGCGCACTAAAAAAAAAAAATTTGCACCTAGCATGCAACTGTGTGAAAAAAACACTTAAAATACCCAGTTGCCACTAGGATGCAACTGGTTAAAAAAATACAAAAACTAGAAAATAATTTTAAAAAGGCGAATGAAAAAATGAACATTATAAATCCCTGTTGCGACTACGACGCAACTAGGCACACTAAGAAAAAAATATATTAGTTGCACCTAGCATGCAACTGGGTGAAAAAATAAACATTAAAATAAAAAAATGTTAGTTGCATCTAGAATGCAACTGGAAAAAAATTAAGAAGTTGAATAAAAACAAAGATTAAAAAATTTCAGTTGCGTCCACAATGCAAACTGTTGCACTCTGAAAAAAATGCCGTGCAGTTAGCATGCGACTAGAAATTAATTTGGTGTAAAAATTCCTAGTTGCGACTAGGATGCAAAACTGGTGCACTCTACAAAATAAATTCAGTTGCGTATAACATGCAACTAGGGATTAATTGTCAAAATTGGTGAAAAAAACATTAAAAGATTCTCAGTTGCATCTAGGATGCAGCTGGTGCACTCTAAAAAAATGTTGGTTACAGGTGGCATGCAACTCAGGATTAATTATCAATTGGTGAATAGTTGTAACTAGGGTGCAACTGGTTAAAAGAAAAAAAATCCATAGTTGCACCTAGGATCCAACCGGTGAATAAAATGATCGGTAAAAATAACAATTCCAAAAAAGGGATGCAACCGGTTAATGAACTAAAAATTCGCAGTTACGACTAGGATGCAACTGATTCTGACTAAAAAAATATCAGTCGCAACTAGCATCCAACTAGGGATTAATATTCAAAAAAGGTGAATACTAAAACGAATATTAAAAATTCGCAGTTGCGACTAGTATGCAACTGATTCTCGCTAACAAAATCAGTTCCAGCTAGCATGCAACGGGACTAGAAATTAAAAAATGGTAAAAAGCCCAAACAAAACATTTAAAAACGCAGTTGCAGCTAGGATGCAACTGGAGCACTGTAAAAAAAATATCAGTTGCAGCTGGCATGCAACTGGGGTATTAATTCTAAACATGGTGAAATTCACAGTTGCAAATGGAAAAATGCAAAAAAAGTTAATAAAAAAATCAATAAAATATCCATAGTTGCAACTAGGATGCAACTGGTGCACACTGAAAACAAATGTCAGTTGCAGCTGGCATGCAGCGGGGGATTAATTCTAAAAAATAGTGAAATCACAGTTGCAAATAGAAAAATGCAACATGTTAATGAAAAAAATCAATAAAAAAAATCCATAGTTGCAACTAGGATGCAACTGGTGAATAAGAAAAATGATCGGTAAAATTAACAGTTCTAACTGGGATGCAGCTGGTTAATGAAAAAATTCAATAAAAAACCCTAGTTCTGACTAGGCTAGAACTAATGAACAAACACAAAATTATTAACAAAAAAGGTCAGTGCGCTAGCTTGCAAATCCACTCTCTTGCACAAAAAAAGAGGAAGAAAAAAAGAGGGCGTCTAAAAACTTTTAACAAGTGTAATCGTGAGTCGACAAAAAAATTGATTCAAACTATGTGTAAAAACATGCATGCTAGAGTTTTCGGAAGACACACGCTTGTGTTGTTTCTGCTTGAGACACACAATGGTACATCGTCGGTAGATGGTTTCCATCAAAATACATTAAAAGGGTCCAAAAGTAATCATACTACACATGACCAATTTGAAAAGCAACATAGTGTTATTACACATTACAAACAAAACACGACGCTTAGAGCAAAACACAAACTGGAGCTTGCTTCCGTGTAGTGAGGTACGCAGTAGCAAATGGTAATCATGCAGGTCCATGTAGTGAGGTCAGGAACGAAATACCTGCTGCCTGGATACCAGACTCCACCGTCGTTTCGATGCGAGTCAGGCAGGCTTAGTTCGCTAAAAAGGCCGTACAAAAAAAAGCTCACGCGAGAAAAAAGCCTGTTAACCACACGCTTCGAAAAAAAGTAGTCAACAACCCATATGACAAAGCCCAGCATAAACAAAAGCCAGGACAAACAAAACAATAGAACCCACCGCGCGGACGACGGGAAAAAGTACAGATACAGCACAAATCTCAGGCGCACGAGCTCTAGCAAATCCGAGAACTTGCCTGTGGCAAGATGGTTAGGTGGGTGGTTGTACCCCCAGCCCACCAGAGTTCAAACCCCAGGTTTGACGCTGGTGTTTCTCATTTAAGACGGAATATTCTTCAGTGGGAGGCGACGTTCCCGTCGACAGCGAGGCGCCCGTGGTGACTTCGTCAATCTCAAGACTCGACCCGCCGACTCAGTCTCTCGGAGGTGCTCATAGGGGTAGGGTGTGCGTGCGTGCGTTCATAGGGTGAGTGTGTGCGCGTGTATATGAGCGCTTGCGTTGTACTGTGTTTCACAAAAAAAAAAAAGCTCTAGCAAATCCGATAGTATTTAACTTGGTGGAAACGACTCCATGCTGCATGCGTGCAGTTGGAGGAGTACGTCACCAGACTGCGCGTACGTCGATTTGGAGGATCTTTATCTCGATCGGAGACACGCTTCGGGCCTCGATTCACGCCGCATGTTTGTCAATCAAAGCGTTGATTCCTAGGTCAAAAATAAAAAAGCATTGATTCCTGCTTCTGCCGCTTCATATAGCCGGCCGGGCTTTCCTCTCCTAGGAGTCCTCTTCTTCCACCTCTTCTTCCACTCGACCATGGAGCAGCAGAGCGACACCAAGGGGGAGGAGAAGAAGGACAGTCCGGAGAAGAAGGGGAGGCGTGCCCGTATGTGGATACACACTTACACCAGGGGATGCATGACGTCGTTCCCCATCACGCAGCCAGAGGAGGAGGGCGAGGAGCAAAGGGCCGCTCGTCGTCGTCGAGGCGGAGGGCGGTGGCCACCGTGCAGCTGGACACCAACTTGTTAAGCTGCCCCGTCTGCTCCAGCCTCCTCACCCTTCCCGTCTTCCAGGTACATGCCTATATTTTTCTCCACTTCAGCTTTCGATTCCGTTGGAGCCTGCATTGATCATCGGAGTTGATGATTTCCTCCTACCCGCGCGTGCATGCAGTGCAACATGGGGCACCTGGCATGCAGAGGCTGCAGCGCTGGACAGTGCCAGAAGTGCGAGCGCCGCGGCAAGAACGGCAGCTTCGGCGCCCGGAGCGCGGTGCTCGAGTACATCATCTCGGTCGCCAAGTTCCAGTGCCCACACAGGGGCTGCAAGGGCTTATTCACCTACGGCGACCTCTCCAAACACCGCGGAGAGTGCCACCACGCGCCCTGCTTCTGCACGGAGCCCGGGTGCACCTTCACGGCCCCGCCGCACAGGCTCCTACGGCACCTCGCAGGAGATCACGACTGGCCCGCGCACGGCGTCGCCTATGGCAGGGTCCTCGGCCTCCGCGCGCCCCTGTCGGAGCCGTGCCGGCTTCTCCTGGCCGAGGATGACGGCCGCTTGTTCGCGCTCGTCTTGCGCGATCTTGGCCCGGTCACAGCCGTGTCGGTGGTGTGCGTCAGGGCGGAGGAGGGCGAGACGCGGTACATGGCAAGGCTGCGCGCCGACGGCGCGCCCCCGATCATGACGGAACCCATGACGGTGACGAGCAGCGACAGGCCTGGCGAGGTCGCCGTGGAGAACCTGCCGGGCTACTTTACCGTGCCGCCGACGCATCTGCTGCGCAGGGCTGACGGGGCGTCCAAGGAGTTGTCCCTGAAGATCTTCATTAAGAAAAATTAGCAGCCCTTTATTAGGAGTAATTTGTTGCATGCAACTAGTAATTGAGTGCTAGTAATTCAAACTGAGAGATCATATGATCGATGAGCTACATGGGTGATTGACATTGGTAATCCTGTTCAACCTTATTGTACGACTTGTGATCTGTCTCCATTGGTAATCCTGTTGCAGCAGGTGAGTATTGTCGTTCGATATTACAATGTCCAATGCTGAGCAAATATTTTGGCTTTATAAATTTTCTCATAGGCTATGCACAGTTTGACATCTTGCCAAATTGCTTGCCACTACTGTTGCAAGACATGGAAATTAGGTTTGATTACAGATGGGCCTATTTAGGACAAGAAAGCTACACGGCCTACTTTTTTGTGTGAAAAAGAAAGACACCCCAAAAAAATTACTGAGTTTTTGTGGGGACACAACTAAATCATATATAGGCCAAAATGAATTACATCGTCAAGAATGTTGGTCAACCACAGTGTGTGGTGTCCGTGAACATCCAATGCACCTCATGGTCGATGAGAGGGTCAAGCACCGAGGCATCATGGTCATTTGAAACGAGGGCACGAAGTGCAGTACGTTGCAAAGACAGGACACCCAACACCGAGCTGATCACCAATTTGGTTGGCGTTGACAATGGGAGCCAGTTCAGTGTGCAAGTGCAACGACCTAATTCCACGTCCCGTAGCATCAAAAACAGCATCCCGGCACTATCACGCCCTATCACACCACAACCTCCTTTGGATGTCCCCTCTTGGCCCCGTCCTAACCATACGTCCCCACAGCCACTGCGCACCCGACACAAACCCTAAACCCCCACTAGCCCACTTCACTCCCTTGCCGGCCAGCCTGAGAATGCCGAAGGGTTTCCCGGGAAACCGGGAAACCCCGACCACCAGGTAGCGTGTCCACCTGCCACATGTCTCCATCGGCGGCAATATGGAACCGCGTAAATGTCACAATGGACGTCGCACGCACGTTCTCGGAGGAGGCCATGACCCTGCCGTGTCCGGACGTCGGTGACCAGTAAAAAGGCAATACATGAGTCCGAGATGGAAGAGCTCCTGTGGTAGCCGGATCTAGACATCAGGCTCCGCGCGTTGGCTATGGAGGCGGTGAGCTCCCCGTTGCATCAGTCCCTGTGGGAGCCGTGGCCTGCCCGTCGTGGCAGCAGTGGCTTAGCCACCGGTGCCATGGCCGTGGTAACCGCCGTCGTCATCACGATTGACACCGATGGCGGGCTGTAGGCCACCGGCGGCGCAAGCCCTATATCTACTAAGGTTTTATTTGAATTTATTTTTATTTGCTTTAGTTTTTAATGCATTTTAAGGGCTATGTATAATTATTTTCAATCAAAAATAAGAAAAAAATTAAAAGCTTCACCGTGTTAAATGCACCGGCGGACCAAAAGAGAATAGGAGGATGGTTTGTTTCCTACAGCACGCTTGTATCTAAGATTCGATAGCTACGGACCGTTGACAGTCTGGTTTAGAAATACTATTGTCTCGTCATGTCCTCGCCTCGCGTCTGACTATGGGGGCGTGCTGTCCAGTCTTTTCTGTGTCCAGCTACTGAATAAATGGCACTGAGGCTGCGTCCATCGGATCATAACCAGGTTGTGCAGACCAAAAAAATACTGTATCTCCTACTCACAATGGCATGCTCCCCTTCAGCAGGCAGTCTACAGAACCTAGCTATGTATGCATGCTTGAAAAAGCCAGGTTTGGGGGATTGTAAAACAGTCACGTGAATTTGGTCCTCGAAAAATGTCCACGAGGTACGAGGCCATGTACCTGCAAAGATACAGGCTATGCCATCCAGGCTAGCGAACCTACTGGCTGTCGCGTACTCGAAGCAGTGGTCACAGTTATACTCCGGACAAATATCTAGAATTTCCGAGAAAGCACTTCAAATTTCAGTAAACCGAGAGCTGTAGTTCTTCCTCGTCGGTGGCCAAAATTCAAAATATGAATTGACAATGTCTCGGCAACAAAAACTACAGAGAAATTAGACACGTACTGGTGCCAAACCCAAAGCCTGGTACTTGCCCAGCCCATCTCCCTTCCTTCTCAGACGTGTCTTCTTCTTCTTAGGAGGGGGAGGTGGGGTCGAGGAGGTTAGAGCATCTCTGGCAGATCGCTTAAACCCTCAGCCCTTATAATTCCTGTCGATATGTGGTTCAAGGCCATTTTTGTGGCTCAAGTAGAAATCGCATATCGGCCAGACCAAGCCGAGGCGGTGAACGACAACGACGAGACCAATCGCAGCCGCGACGAGGCAAAAAAGGAGCATGATCTGGCATTGGCTATGCGCAGCACCGCCATCGCCCACCGGCACGTCGAGTAGTCGTCGGAGAAAGTTGTGCAAAATTCCAATGGAATTCTCGTGTCACCAGAAAATGACAAGGCCTTAATTAACACCATCGGCCTTCCAAATCAATATCTTTAGACCCTCACATCGACGAACTAAGACCCACATATTTGCTTCATCTGCACTTCATCGAGGACATGGACAAAAAAAAATATACACACACTTGCCGTGTTATCTTAAAAGTTTTTTTGTTTATTGTAAACTTCCACTTCGTTTTTTGGGAAGGTCACCGATCTATCTCAAGGTATATATGTATGTTTCTTGCTGGAAAAAGTTGCTGCATGCCTCAGAAGAACTGAATCTTTGCAAGCCGGCTTAAGCCGTGTGCTGCTCTGAAGACGACGTGTCGCATCGCAGATGATATTACATAACCTGAAGAAAAACGGTAGCTGCTGATCGCCAGGGTGTCTCGAAGGTGGAGTGATGTACAAGGCTTCTGTCTCGCTATCTACTTTACAATCATGCAAGCACATAGTCCTCCTCTTCGTAATGTACTCGCGTCATGGTTTTCTCTCTCACGATAGTAATTAACCGATCAGATGTCAAGTGTAGTGCTTTCAGGCTGCCAATAGGGCATGCACGGATTAATCACGTGATGTTAGTTTGTTTTTCGTAGGATAAAGGAAATGAAAAATATGTCCCTTGATGACGCGGATAAGATTTTAGAAAAATGCCAAGATAAGAAAGAAAAAACCGAGAAGTTGCATGTGGCAAGATGGTTAGGTGGGTGGTTGTATCCCTAGCCTACTAGAGTTCAAACCCCAGGTTTGACACTGGTGTTACTCATTTAGGCGGAATATTCTTCAGTGGGAGGCGACGTTCCCGTCGACAGCGACGCGCCTGTGGTGACTTCGTCAATCTCAAGACTTGACCCGCCGACTGAGTCTCTCGGAGGTACTCATAGGGATAGGGTGTGCATGTGTTCATAGGGGTGAGTGTGTGCATGTATATGTGATCGTCTGCGTTTGTACTGTGTTTCACAAAAAAAAACTTAATTATGATAAAGAGATTATACCGAGATGTAGCCAAAACATTTATTATGCACAGTGCCAAATGATTAAGAAAAAAGAGCTGACTGATGGAGTAACTCCAACAAACATCATCAACCACCAATGAGGAAACCCGAGGGTAACAGGAGAGATCCTCCAACAAAGATGCCTTCAAAAAGGAAACGATGCACGTCTCCAATGTCAGCGAACCCAACCACCTATCCCTAGGGACTAGTTGGGGTGTTTTTAGGGTTGACCCTTAAAAGAGTAGGGGGCGTAGAGTCACTTTTAGGGGAGGTCTGCTAAAGCGGGCCATATCCTTATGTTGGTAAGTTTTAGGACTTGTGGCTTAGAGGGTCAATCCTCTAGAGTTGCTCCGAGGGACAACGTTTATCTTCCCCTCCACTCCCCTACACCGAAGAAATTTCGGGCATGTTAGAGCATAGTGTTTTTTGTGGGAGCATTAGTATTATTTATACTTGTGTTTATACAATCCTTTAGAATTGTCATCTTCATCGGTCCAAACCTACTTATAATTTAAAAAGATTGCAAGCTCCACCGATGTGACAAATGGTTGCTGTAACAGCCCAAAGTTTGAAAACCTAAAAACCCGAGTAAAATTTTCGCTTTTGTGTTGCATTGCATGATTGCATCCATTTAAATTGCTAAACAACACACTAAATTGGTTTATCAAAAGTTGGAAAACTAAAATGCCAAACTTGCTCAGACAATTTTACAAAGCATTGAAAGCATTCAAAGTTGCAAAACAAAATACTTTGACATCTTGTAATTGTCAAGGAGGTTCCAAGAGCTCTAAAATGATATTTGGCACTTGCTCCAAATTGTTAAAGGAGCAACATTTTGAAAATTAGCAAAATGCCATTTTCCACCTCTCTAAACAAAAGTGGTCCAAAAAATTTTGTTTTGAGGCACCAATTTATGAGGAGCTACTTCACAACGTGGGGAGGCAACCCAAATTTTCCCAGATTTTAATAAAAGGTTAAGTGCCTAAATTAAATCGTTGAAACTACTGGGTTCTAAAATTAATTCAGGAAAGGACCTAACTGTGTTGAACACAGTTTCTCCAGGGGGGTTTTCGCGAAACATCGTCTCTCTCCTCGCCACTGTCGCCCTGCCGTCGCCGTGGCCGCGCCCACGCTGCACACCGCGCCCGGGCCCCCTCTGCCCTGCCTTCCGTGACGAGGAGAATGCCCCCACGACACCACGACCTCACCTGCTCCCCATTCCCCGTTGTTTTTCCCCTTCTCCTCGCTCTCCCTTTCCCGGTCATGGCGAGCCCGAGCCACCGCCGTTGACCGTCGATCCCCGCCGCGGTAGTCCACGCCGAGCACCGCCGTGTGGGGCAAACGCTCCGCCGCGACGTCTCCTTCCTCTCCACCACAGGAATCGGCCGGAGACGCGAGGAATCGCCGCCGCCGTCCATTTTCCTCTCCGCCACCGCCGCATCTCCGCCGCGGGATTACGCCGCCGTCACGCCATCCCCTGCCACGCCGTCTGCACCAACGCACTCGTGGTGAGCACCCCGTGCCGTGCGCACTTCCCCCTTTTCCTCTCTAGCCGTAACTAGTAGCCGTAGCTAGTAGCTTCCGTGCGGTGATACTCGTTGTAATGAGTAAAAATTGCCAGTGAGCGGTAGTACCGCTGGAATAAGTGGTAGTACCGCTGCTCCCAGGCAAACACACTGCTGAAGCAGCACCGGTGCAGGTACTGTCGCAGGTACCGCCGAAAACTGTGTTCTGGGCGCGTGAGCGGTACCACCAACGGTACCTCCAGCGGTACCAGCCGGTACCACTGATGCGGAAAGGCTGGGTCTGATGCCGCTAACGGTACCGCGATTTCCAGCGTTCGGAGGCCTTGTCCGGTACCTCGAGCGGTACCAACTGGTACCGGGAGCGTGGGCTTCGTGAAGAAAGTAGACGACCGTTAACTGGCTGGTTCGAACGATGAAGACCCTAGCGGTACCACCGCCTGTTCCAGCGGTAGTACCGCTGGCATGTTTTTCTGCCTCCCAATTAAACTGAAAGACTCCCTGTCTTTTCAGCAATTTGTTGAGGCCTTGTGTAGTTTTACTTTTTCTCGCTTAATCACCCAACCCTGCATCTTCTCATGATCATGACAATCATATGCAAGTTAACGATAGGGTTCATCCTCTCCATTTAACGAGTAAATATGCTGCATGACCTAATCCTCCGGTAGATTCGTGATGCACCCGTTAAGCATCCGGACTCCGCTTAATTTGAATAGTTGAATCATCCTCCTCCCGGGGATTTAACATGTCATGACATCATGTGTTTGCGCATTGCATCCGTCAAAGCTTGTTTGGTGATTGATTGTTCTTCCGATGTTGTTTGTGCATCGGTAGATCAAGGAGGTGAAGTGCCACCCCCGTCTCGTGACGATCCGTACTACCAGCCGTATCAACCAGGCAAGCGTAATCCCCCTCTGAGCATATCTTATCCTATTTTCCGCAAATATTTTCTCCACTATAATATTGCATGCGGTTCCAAATGTCAATTTGCTTGGATTAGAGTATCCTATAGTTGCATTAAGATTCCGATGCCAATTACCTGTTTCCCCTCCTATTATCCATAGGATTGTATTGTTGGCCTGAAATACTTAACTATGCAATGTTGATGCTTAGCCATGCTTAGTTAAATGCTTAGCCGTCCGATGGATACTTCATGTTGGAAACAGGTTGTTGAAGTGTTCAGATGATGGTGGAGAAATTGTGGTGACAGGTAATAAAATGCTTAAAGGTGGGGATGAGAGGCCACTTGGTATGGTGGTGTTTTGTCTCACTCTCGCCGCCTAGGTGCGAGTTCTTTACCTCTTGAACCAAGAATGAGCGCGCTTCCTTTCGGTGGGCTATATGGAACCCCCGTCGACCAACTAACTTGAGCGGGACTAGCCAGGGTCCTCTAGTTTGGTTTTCCATTTGCGTGTGCGTTGAGATGGTGACCAAGACTGGGATGAGGATGGTGGTGTTAGGAAAATGAGTGGCCACGGGGCACGGTGTCGATGATCCGCTGCTTCGTCCTCACTGATGATCCTGGGTTAGTCCTTAACAAGGTAAAGGTTGTAACCGTTCCCACTCAGCCGGCTTTCCCCGGAAGAGAGCTAAGCGTAGGCAATGAGCCGGGCGGTACCGAAGGTAAACACAGTGCACCCCTGCAGGGTTAAATCTTTTCGAAAAGCCGTGTCCACGGTTACGGACAACTTGGGAAAGGACGATAAGATCATAGAATAACTTTAACGGAATGATTAAAAACTGGGTACTAGAGGTACCACTCAAGATGTAAGGTGACTTCCTCGAGGGTGATTCGGGGAGGTGCCTTTGATGAACAGGTACAGTGGTTGATGATGGTTGATGATGAGAAAGGTGATCAAAGAAAAGAGTTACTTCTTACCCCTTTTGAAAATATTCTGATTAGTCGATGCCATGGTTATGTTTTATAAATAAAATCAGCTTTATGCAAAACAGCCATAAAACTTGAAAGCCTCATCGAGCTAAAGCTCTATATATAATCTTGCGAGTTCGTCGAACTCAACGTCGTTTGTTTTGTTTCAGAGGAGGACTTCACCGACCTCGAAGGTGGGTTCTTTGTGGACGTCGACGAGTAGTCTGGGGTTCCCAGGTGGCAGCTTGGGACATCCCGGAACAGCTGGCGCTGGATGTTTATTTGCAGGCCTCTTAGGCCATAATTTGGTTCTTGTTGTTTAGAACAACCTAATTTGCTTCCGCTTGTTGTAATGTTGGGTCTGTGACCTCTGGTTGTCATTTGCTATCTTTCTCTATTATAAGAGTTGAACTATATGATTTGTGTCGTAGAGTCTGTGATGTGCCAGTTGTTCCACAAGTCTTGATCTCTCTATTATGCTTTGATAGTGTGTCTGGTGGTATCGGATAACCGGGGACACAGTATCACTGTATAGCAGTCGGGTCGGGGCGCCACAAGTTGGTATCAGAGCAGTACTGCCTGTAGGAAACCCTTCTACTGGTCGATGTTGAGTCTAGTGTTTGTGAAAATATTTTAACCTAAAAATGAGTTGTGAAAACCATCTTAGGATTCTTTTTACTCCTTATCTGGTTACCCTCTAATCTCGGAGCAATCTTACCTCGATTTGAGTTAAAGGTTTTACTTCTCATCTGTTACTTCAAAATGATTAGAAACGTGGGTGGGTTCGACCTTTAGTGTTATGTGTCCAGTTGCTCCCGCTGCGTTGCAATCCAAATCAACTCAGATGTTTCTACCAAGTCTAATCTTTGCTCCTCTGTTGGGTTTTAACCCAAGGTCTTGAACCGAAGGTCCCGGATTGTGCTGTGATTCTGGCATGATGAATTGTGTGGGTTGTTACCCATGTGATCGTTATGCTATTTATGATTCTCGGCACATGAAGCTGACCTTTAACCCAAGTCCTTATGTGGTCTGTGTGGTAAATGGTTGAACCTTAATTTCCCACACCTCGGCTGGCTATGTAACTTTAACTCTGCCATAGCTGGAGATTCTGTCTTGGAATCATCTGGGTTATGACCAGAATTCGCTTAGCGAATCCCCCATCTATGTTCATGACTCTGCTGCATCTCTCCTTTTGGGCATGGTTATCACAATTGAGTAATAACCGGTGCATCTTCAACATCTTAGGATTTCTCCTGAGCATGTTTCTTACTCTGATCTGCTTTCCAACCTTTGTCTGTCAGTTGACAGTAAAGTTTATCGTGCGTTGGTATGTTCCGATGCAAGTCACTCCTTGATCCGTCAAGACTTTCCACTTCGTTCTAGGAGAAACAAACTCTAGTACCTTGTCCACTTCTCGGACCAGGTCAAAGTATTAATCTGCAGAATAAGGGCCTTGTTTAGCTTTTGTTCTGCTCCACCTTAGAGTGTCACACTCTTTGATATCAGGGTATCGATAAGTATCATGATCCTCTTGATGAAGTGATGCTCTTACACTTTGTTACTCTCCGATCTCCGAGTGACTTATTACTCCAGAAGGATAAGACGTGAGTAATGAAGTAACTATCGGATATTTCAGCAGTTCTTACTGCGCAAAATCCAAGGACATTTATGTCCTCCTTAGCATGATTGGTTAGCCAATCAATAAGCTGAGTTTGACAGTGCTACCAAGTCAGTTGGCTCTGATGCACTCCCTCGGTCAAAGAGCTAGGTTGTGCCGAAGCTCCCAAGACCACCTCGTTGTGCCTTGAAAGGCATGATCCTCTCTTGAACTCAAGATCCACCGGTATGTCGTGATATCCTATATGTGGATCGTGATATTCTGGAGGTCTTTCCAGAAGTATCGCCAGGTTGTCACCTGACCGTGATGTTGAGCTTATGAGTAAGCTGGTTCTCTGAACAACTCCTTCTCCAAGAAAATCGTGCTGGATGTCCTGAATTATTCGGTTGAGCTTAAACAACTTGGAGAGTTGAAAGACAAGAGCTCTATCCGATATAGTTCCTTCTCAAAGGGATGTCTAGTCTATTCATGTCGAAGAAAGGTGGTATTTCCTTTGGAAATGCTAACCTCCAAATCTTTTGATTTGAATTGGGCTATCGTCAAATCAAACTCAGACCAACCTACCTGAATGTGTTAGTCTGACCAATACTATGCCTCGTTCTGGTGAAATATGAGTCTACCGTTTGGAGTACTGGATAAGTTGTTGTTGAGCCCATCAACTACCTTCTTATCTTCTCCATGTTTGAGGAGATTCATATTGGATATTGGGCGTTAGCATTGGAAAATTGTTGGAACTAACTTTGTGTCGTCACAAGGTATGTGTTCTGGAGTTAGAAGTGACTTTCCTGGTTCACGTGCAATTGCTGAAAGATGTCGCCGTGGATCTGAGTGAATTGTCTGGTTCCCGAAATCATCTCAACTCGATCAAGCATGTGTAGAATATTCTTGGAATGGTATGTTGTTACCTCCTTCCCTTGGGAAGTTCATCTATGCATCCAAGCCATTGATTGAATTGTTCCAGAAAGGGAGGAAGTCTGAGAACTTCTTCGTCTTCTTTGGTGTTTCCCCACAAGGACTAAGACATGTCTCGTTGCAAGTAAATAAAGTAGGGCCGCTGTCTTCTGACAAGTTGCTAATCCGCGAGTTCCGCAATCTCGTTCCTCCTTTGGAGTTTGACCTCGTAGTCCAACTCTTGGGTTCCTAGCAATTGTAATCCGTTGGTATGCATTGCAAAGCTTCCTATTCCTACCGGTGCTGAGTCTGAAGTATCTCTACACTACCCAGGTTTGACTCTCAATCAGAAACGATAGTTGGTGATCCTCAAGAAGCTTGTTCCCGATGTCTAGAACATCAAGAAGTTTTCCCGATACTAACGTTCCCGGAGTTTCTAAAATTCTCTCGGTCCATCTTCTCGACCCTTCTCCTGTGATCCGAAATGCTCCTCCGTGAGGAAAGTTCTACTCAAGCCGACTAGTACAAGTTATCTCTTCATCTGTTGGAATCTTGTTTCGACACTCTCCCTCAGAGACTTAAGGCCTTGTGCAAAGTTCATATTCTGAATCTTGAGAAAACAGTTGTTTACCAACCGGAAACTTCTTATCAATCTCCCGTCACCCACATGTGACTCCTAACTGTCAGTTCAAGGGATGTTTGAAGTCCCATCCTAAGATTCTAATAGGAGGTACTCGGTCGTGGTATATCCATCAAGATCCATCCTTCCGGTGAGGTTTCCTTCTTTCCTATGGTGTACTTTGATAGTGACCTCGAAGTGAACCCGATGAAGATCTTCATGATGCCTCGATCAACCTCTTCAAGAAAGAAGCCACCTGAAGCGAGAAGATCGTGTAGTACCGTGGTAACCCTTTTCCCTCTTTCCTACTCTAAGAATCTCGGGACGAGATTCCTGTAAGGAGGGTAGAATTGTAACAGCCCAAAGTTTGAAAACCTAAAAACCCGAGTAAAATTTTCGCTTTTGTGTTGCATTGCATGATTGCATCCATTTAAATTGCTAAACAACACACTAAATTGGTTTATCAAAAGTTGGAAAACTAAAATGCCAAACTTGCTCAGACAATTTTACAAAGCATTGAAAGCATTCAAAGTTGCAAAACAAAATACTTTGACATCTTGTAATTGTCAAGGAGGTTTCAAGAGCTCTAAAATGATATTTGGCACTTGCTCCAAATTGTTAAAGGAGCAACATTTTGAAAATTAGCAAAATGCCATTTTCCACCTCTCTAAACAAAAGTGGTCCAAACAATTTTGTTTTGAGGCACCAATTTATGAGGAGCTACTTCACAACGTGGGGAGGCAACCCAAATTTTCCCAGATTTTAATAAAAGGTTTAAGTGCCTAAATTAAATCGTTGAAACTACTGGGTTCTAAAATTAATTCAGGAAAGGACCTAACTGTGTTGAACACAGTTTCTCCAGGGGGGTTTTCGCGAAACATCGTCTCTCTCCTCGCCACTGTCGCCCTGCCGTCGCCGTGGCCGCGCCCACGCTGCACACCGCGCCCGGGCCCCCTCTGCCCTGCCTTCCGCGACGAGGAGAATGCCCCCACGACACCACGACCTCACCTGCTCCCCATTCCCCGTTGTCTTTCCCCTTCTCCTCGCTCTCCCTTTCCCGGTCATGGCGAGCCCGAGCCACCGCCGTTGACCGTCGATCCCCGCCGCGGTAGTCCACGCCGAGCACCGCCGTGTGGGGCAAACGCTCCGCCGCGACGTCTCCTTCCTCTCCACCACAGGAATCGGCCGGAGACGCGAGGAATCGCCGCCGCCGTCCATTTTCCTCTCCGCCACCGCCGCATCTCCGCCACGGGATTACGCCGCCGTCACGCCATCCCCTGCCACGCCGTCTGCACCAACGCACTCGTGGTGAGCACCCCGTGCCGTGCGCACTTCCCCCTTTTCCTCTCTAGCCGTAGCTAGTAGCCGTAGCTAGTAGCTTCCGTGCGGTGATACTCGTTGTAATGAGTAAAAATTGCCAGTGAGTGGTAGTACCGCTGCTCCCAGGCAAACACACTGCTGAAGCAGCACCGGTGCAGGTACTGTCGCAGGTACCGCCGAAAACTGTGTTCTGGGCGCGTGAGCGGTACCACCAACGGTACCTCCAGCGGTACCAGCCGGTACCACTGATGCGGAAAGGCTGGGTCTGATGCCGCTAACGGTACCGCGATTTCCAGCGTTCGGAGGCCTTGTCCGGTACCTCGAGCGGTACCAACTGGTACCGGGAGCGTGGGCTTCGTGAAGAAAGTAGACGACCGTTAACTGGCTGGTTCGAACGATGAAGACCCTAGCGGTACCACCGCCTGTTCCAGCGGTAGTACCGCTGGCATGTTTTTCTGCCTCCCAATTAAACTGAAAGACTCCCTGTCTTTTCAGCAATTTGTTGAGGCCTTGTGTAGTTTTACTTTTTCTCGCTTAATCACCCAACCCTGCATCTTCTCATGATCATGACAATCATATGCAAGTTAACGATAGGGTTCATCCTCTCCATTTAACGAGTAAATATGCTGCATGACCTAATCCTCCGGTAGATTCGTGATGCACCCGTTAAGCATCCGGACTCCGCTTAATTTGAATAGTTGAATCATCCTCCTCCCGGGGATTTAACATGTCATGACATCATGTGTTTGCGCATTGCATCCGTCAAAGCTTGTTTGGTGATTGATTGTTCTTCCGATGTTGTTTGTGCATCGGTAGATCAAGGAGGTGAAGTGCCACCCCCGTCTCGTGACGATCCGTACTACCAGCCGTATCAACCAGGCAAGCGTAATCCCCCTCTGAGCATATCTTATCTTATTTTCCGCAAATATTTTCTCCACTATAATATTGCATGCGGTTCCAAATGTCAATTTGCTTGGATTAGAGTATCCTATAGTTGCATTAAGATTCCGATGCCAATTACCTGTTTCCCCTCCTATTATCCATAGGATTGTATTGTTGGCCTGAAATACTTAACTATGCAATGTTGATGCTTAGCCATGCTTAGTTAAATGCTTAGCCGTCCGATGGATACTTCAAGTTGGAAACAGGTTGTTGAAGTGTTCAGATGATGGTGGAGAAATTGTGGTGACAGGTAATAAGATAAAATGCTTAAAGGTGGGGATGAGAGGCCACTTGGTATGGTGGTGTTTTGTCTCACTTCCGCCGCCTAGGTGCGAGTTCTTTACCTCTTGAACCAAGACTGAGCACGCTTCCTTTCGATGGGCTATATGGAACCCCCGTCGACCAACTAACTTGAGCAGGACTAGCCAGGGTCCTCTAGTTTGGTTTTCCATTTGCGTGTGCGTTGAGATGGTGACCAAGACTGGGATGAGAATGGTGGTGTTAGGAAAATGAGTGGCCACGGGGCACGGTGTCGATGATCCGCTGCTTCGTCCTCACTGATGATTCTGGGTTAGTCCTTAACAAGGTAAAGGTTGTAACCGTTCCCACTCAGCCGGCTTTCCTCGGAAGAGAGCTAAGCGTAGGCAATGAGCCGGGCGGTACCGAAGGTAAACACAGTGCACCCCTGCAGGGTTAAATCTTTTCGAAAAGCTGTGTCCACGGTTACGGACAACTTGGGAAAGGACGATAAGACCATAGAATAAGTTTAACGGAATGATTAAAAACTGGGTACTAGAGGTACCACTCAAGAATGTAGGGTTGACTTCCTCGAGGGTGATTCGGGGAGGTGCCTTTGGTGAAACAAGTACAGTGGTTGATGGTGGTTGATGATGAGAAAGGTGATCAAAGAAAAGAGTTACTTCTTACCCCTTTTTGAAAATATTCTGATTAGTCGTTGCCATGGAGTATGCTTTTATTAAATAAAATCAGCTTTATGCAAAACAGACATAAAACTTTGAAAGCCTCATCGAGATAAAGCTCTATATATAATCTTGCGAGTTCGTCGAACTCAACGTCGTTTGTTTTGTTTCAGAGGAGGACTTCACCGACCTCGAAGGTGGGTTCTTTGTGGACGTCGACGAGTAGTCTGGGGTTCCCAGGTGGCAGCTTGGGACATCCCGGAACAGCTGGCGCTGGATGTTTATTTGCAGTCCTCTTAGGCCATAATTTGGTTCTTGTTGTTTAGAACAACCTAATTCGCTTCCGCATGTTGTACTGTTAGGTCTGTGACCTCTGGTTGTCATTTGCTATCTTTCTCTATTATAAGAGTTGAACTATTATGATTTGTGTCGTAGAGTCTGTGATGTGCCAGTTGTTCCACAAGTCTTGATCTCTCTATTATGCTTTGATAGTGTGTCTGGTGGTATCGGATAACCGGGGACACAGTATCACTGTATAACAGTCGGGTCGGGGCGCCACAGTTGCTCCTTAGAATAAGAAGTGAGTATTCACAAATGAAAATTGTAATCGGAGCCGGCCCCCATCCCCCTCATCGTATTGTCTCTCCTAGCCACCCCTTCAGAGTCGCCCATTTCTCCCGACTCTTCTCCCCCTCTTCTCTGGCGGCTTCGCCAGCTAGTGGGGATGGGGGAGAGGAGGCCGGCCCCTAGTATATAGCAGTAGTCTTTAATGCAGCTATCTGAATCCTTGGGGGCCCTTCACCAGTCATGCTCCCGGGGATCTTTGAGGTTTTTGTTGTAATTCCATGCAGCTATCTGAACCCTTGGGGCCTAGCTTCATGTGTTAAATAAAACACAAAGAAAAAATTAGAAGAAGTAACCACTTTACTTTTTTTGAAAAGATAAGTTTTGCACGTTTAGTTCCCCACTTGCATGAATGAACCACCCAACAAGATGATTAGCCAAAGCATGGCATCCCTTTCTCTTTGCCAAAAGCAGCCATTTTTCCAGCCAGCCTCGTAAAAGCGGCCCGGTCGGAACACACCGACGACCCAGCCGGAAGAGCCGGCCGCCGGCCTTAAACCCCGACCGGCCGAACCAGTCACACCTACACCCTCTATTCTATTCCCAGCAGCCGTTTCTTTCCCCCATTCCCAAATTCCGTTTCCATTTCGACGGATTCGGTTTCAAAAGAGACAACAATGCTCGACCGATCTCTCCGGCCGGCGGCGGCGGAGGCGGAGGCCGGCGCCGGCGCCAATGGCGGCGGGAACGTGGATCGGGTCCTCTTCAAGGACCTGGTCGATATGGTGCCCCTCGTCGAGTCCCTCATGGTGAGTGCGCGCTCTCCTTTCCCTCGTCCGTCGGCGCAGATCTCGCCGGGGCGCCAGGGATTCGTATGGTTGAACAAGTGGTGAGATTTGCTTGTTTCTTTTGGGTTTGCAGAACCGGAGGACGAACCCGTCCTACTCGCGGCGCGCCTCGCTCGTCTACACGCCGGCGCCGGCCAAGAAGGTGACGTCACGCCCCTGTTCCTCTGCTACTTTTTTTTTGGCTCTTTGCTCCTTGGGTGTTGTGGATTGGTAGCATGAATCGTTGTAACAGTCGCTGCAGTCTGAGTCTCGCTGTCTACTTTCTGAATCGTTGTTCAGATGTCGTTGTTCAGTACATAGATGTGTTATGCAAGAAAGCTCAGATTAGGCATTTTCATTTCATTCCCATATATAGTTTCTGATGCTTAGTTTCAATCTGTAATTTCCTGAAAACTTACCTGCGTGTGGTTCAGATGTCGTGATTTTTAGGTAGGCTATGCGAGAAACTTCAGAGTAGGCATCTCCCTTGTCATAGTATTGTGGATATCATAGGTGCTAGATTTTGTGGGTTTATCGGGTTTGGTTAGTTTTCTTGTATGTATCCTTGTTGAGATGCAGTGTCGTAGATAAACCAACTTGATTGCTGACAAGTACTCCTGAATCAAACGGAGAGAACGATTGTTTCCTGTTTTCTTTGGAGGTAGTAAACTGTCCTGAGTTAACCGTAATGATGAACCTACGATGGGACCGTTGTTTCCTGTAGGGTGGCGATTTGAAAAGCTTAAAGACGCCGCAGACGGCGCCGGCGAAGAAGCGGAGGGATCCTGTAGGAGACGTAGAGAAGGAGAGCACGCCCGATGCGAATGGAGAGAACGGCTCAGTTGCGCCGACGGCTCTGCCGGGAGCAGACAACAAACCCAGAGACGTGGGTGAGATCGGTTCGCTACGCGAGCAGATCGACGAGCTGCAGAAGCAGCTGCTCGAGAAAGAGGAGGCGCTGAGGTCTGCCGAGAGTGCCGTGAGTGAGATGAATGCGGTGTACTCGACCATCGATCAGCTGAGACGCCAAGTTGCTGAGAAAGAGGCTCTGATCAAGTACTCGAATTCCCAGTTGCTCAACGTAAAGGTGAATTACAGTCTGCCTGCAATTACTTTGTGATATACTGTGGTTCAATGAACCAAAGTTTCCTCCTTTTCTGAATGGTAATTAGCAGGTTTCTTCTATATATGAGACACTAGTTGCTATTAGATTTTTGCCTGTCACACTCTTATGTAAAACGTTATGGTTACTCACACAAAAAGTGTATTTTTATTGTAATTGCAGCATAAAATTAAGGAATGATGTGCTTATCTTCACCACCATTTAAGTTTGCAACATGCCATGTTAATTTTAAATTAAAGTAACTCAGCACAAATATCAGGTAGACCATAAGAAGCAGCTTTCCAGTTGTAATTTGGATTGCATTCACATTTAAGCATTGGTCTGGTACCGACATTTATTTTGACCAGGAGGTACCGAGTTTTATATCTTCGTAGCCCTGGTATTTGCTTACTACTCCCTCCCTTCTATTTTAATTGACTCACATATATCTAAATATGGATGTACCTAACACTAAAACATGTCTAGATGCATCCATATGTAGATATATGTGAGTCAATTAAAATGGAACGGAGGGAGTATCTTGCTATGCAGTCCCAAATTTCTTATCCTCTTTTTTGTTCAATGAGCCAAAGTTTTTATGCAGTCCCAAAGTCCCAAACTGTGGTTCAATGAGCCAAAGTTTTCTTTTTTTTTGTTCTGAATGCTTATTTGCAGGTTTCTTCTGTATATGGCGCACTAGTTGCTACATTTTAGATTTTGGCTGCCACGCTTTTGGCATGCAAAACGTTATGGTTCTAAACTTCAAATGAACCTTCTAAAAGATAAGCTTCTAATAAACGCACACAAAAAGTGGATTTTTTTTGTAATTGCAACATAAAAGTAAGGAATGGTGTGGCTTGTATTCACCACTATTTAAGTTTGCAACATACCAATGTTAATTTTAAATTAAAGTAACTAAGCACAATATCAGGCAGACCATAAGAAGCAGCTTTCGAGTTGTAATTTCGATTGCATCGGCATTTAAGCATTTGTCTGGTACCGAGTTTTATATCTTCGTAGCCCTGGTATTTTCTTACTGCTATGCTATGCAGTCCCAAAGTTTTTATCCTCTTTTTGCTGCAAATTACTGATTCCTGTTCTCGAGCATATAATCAAGCCGTTGTTTGCAGAATTATAGCTAATTCATATACTTTCTTCTTACTAGATGATAATAGTGTCACCCAATCTTGGTAAAATTTAACAAAGTGTGTGTTCTGTTTCCTTCTTTTCTTGTATTAAATGTTTTAGTTTAAGGTCAAATCAGCAGACCATACTACAATATTTGTTTGACGTTTCCGTTCTGTAATTTCTTCTGTAGACTACGCTTGCAGACAAGCAAGCATATTTAGAAAAGTTGGAATGGGAGGTAAAGACCTCAAATAAGAAGGTTGAAGATCTTCAAGGGGATGTCTCCAGTATGGAGTTTGAAATAAGTTCATTGATGGCATTATTCGAGAAAATCTCGGAGAATGTTTCAGGTGATTGTTACGAGGGTGGCATACCATCGTACGAGCTAGAGGCACTTCAATCAGTGGTGAGTAATCCCTGAATGCTGAAGCCTTTACCTTTTGTCATAATTTCTCGAATGCAAACAACTATACAAGTCTGATAAATGATGCTGTTCTCTGCACTCCTATATTTCTGCTGATGATCTAATTGTGATGGAGATGTAGTATTCGAAACTATTCCTTGCTTGGTAGCTGTGCAAAATCGGTGATACTGTAACCTATCATTTCTAGCTTCAAAATCATGTCATATATCTGTAAGATTCAGGTTATACCATGGAAAATCGCTAACAATTCAGAGTATCAAAATAATTTATGTAACAATGTTGGCAAGATACATTAATGAGATGACTTGTGTTCTGTCATTATGAAAGCTGCTACAAAAACTTCAACAAAACTGAAACTGAGAAGTTGTCATGCCTGCATATTTACCCTCTTGAGCTAGCTTACCATCACATGTTCTCTGCCAGAGTGAAATCGACAAGATCGAGGTGGACAAGATGGAGCAGGAAAGAGTCACGTATGCCGAGGCTCTTGCCGCTGCTCGAGAGAATCCAAACGAAGAACACCTGAGTTCGGTCGCCGAGGCGAGGTCAAGGCTACAGGTCCTCGTTGTACAATAGCGCGTGTGTGGCAAATTGTAGTGTATGTGACGCACGGGGTGCCAGCTGTAGTGTATGTACTGTAATATTGTCGTGAGCCACTGATGTAATTATGGAGTGTGTGGGCTTGAGCTGAGTCGTTTGTGCCGTGACCGATCTGACGTCGATCGACCAAGCAGGTGAGAAACTGGACAGATGCTTGGTCTGGGAATCATGTCCATCTCGGTGTGAGCTCTCCATTGTTGACGATTAGAAGAAAACATTAGATGTCCTTTTGATGATGAGCAAGATTGAGCAGTGCTGCCATCTGATGTGATGTTAAATTGTTAATTAATGGCTTGATTGCTTACATATGTGTATGTGTTTGGTTGAATGCCTAGCTCAGATTTCTCCATGGTTTCAGGATATTATATTTTCTGAGGCCTAATTTTGCAATCGTGTCCACAGTGTTGCTGAAGTATTTCCATCAGGTCCTGGAGCTGCACTCCTTTTTTGTTTCGATTTGCAAAATTTTCCCTACTGGATGGATGGATAAGGTTTTCCATGTCCTATGACTGAAATGGCCCCAGCATCTCTGCTGGTTCGTATGGGTTTGGACCGCCACCGTCTCTGGCCGAAACGGTGAGTTCGCCGATCGTATGGAATGGCGCCCCAGGATGTCGCCGGTGGTCGAGTTCCGTCGTCTCTTGTACTACTCGGGCCGATTCGTTTTCCTCTTGTTGTTCTAGCTGCTCCTCAGTTAATGGCACATTGTCTAGGATCAGGCAATTGTATCGACGACTGAGCTGGGTATTTACATGTCCCAACAAACAGACATGCCACATTGGATCTTCTCTCTCATAATAGAACTTCATGCCATGTACTCAACTCAACTCACGGTGGTTCACGCCACTTCTCACTCAATAAAGAGAAGCCCCTAGTCACACCTCTGGCAACCACTGGTGGTGTGAGTTAGGCGGTACTACAATTTTGAATAATGGAACAATTTTGTGTCAAGATTAAAATGATACCCTTGAGACTTATTTTCAAAGTACCAAAGGGGTTTGGCAGGGGATCCTTTTTCACGATTTCTGTTTAATCCAGCTGCTGAATGGTTGACTCAAAGTAATGATTTGATTTGATTTGGTGGAAAATGGTGTTGCTATTTTACAATACAGTGACGACACTGTAATTTGCTTGTCTCATGATCCGGCCAAGGCTGTTCATTTGAACTTTTGCTCTATCTTTTTGAATTGGTGTCTAAGCTTAAAATAACTCTGTTGTGCATAGGCTCAAACATATCAGTCCACGCCGTATCCTATTGCCTTATGTTATAATTGACATTAATATATTTGGATCATTGGATGGTCATTTGAGACCATTTTATTGTCAAAGAGCATCTCCAGCCAGCCCCCCAAGAGGCCCACCCAGAGGCCCTTTTTTAGCGCCAGCGATGCAAAAACGGCTTAGCCGCGCGCCCGAGAGGCCCCCAACAACCCAAAATAGCGCCGACAAACCCAGCATGACCCCAGCGCGTTGCGGGGCTGTAGGGGTGCCAGCGGAAGCAACATCCAATCGCCCCCCTCCCTCCATGCGTCTTTCTTCTTGGCCCACCCAATCACTTCCCCTACAACCCACGCGTCGCATGCCGCTCACCGCTCACCTCCTCCTCATCACTGCTGCTGCGCCACCGCGGCCGACATCGGGGGCTGGACTTGATGGCCTACACCTCGAGCAGGGCCACCTCGCGCCCATACCCTCCGAGCATGCATGTGGCCATCCCTTACGAGCCGACCACGAAGCTGCGGCCACGGCGGAGGCTTTGCTGGAGGAGGACGCGGCCACGGGGGAGGCGCCGACGGTGACGACGATGCGTTGGATGGCGTCGGGGTGCTCTCCAGGTGTTTATAGAATTGCCTTTGTTTAGGGTGGGGGTGCGACTGGGAAGATGTCCTCGTGTTTTATTCGGCGTAAGCGTTTTGCCTATAGGACACGTCACTTTTCGTCCGGCGATTATCCTAGGGGGAACCAACGGGTGGAGATGCTTGAAGTGATAAATAATTACATCTCTCTGGTATGGACACTCTGCAATATATGACGTACTTCCTCTGTTTTTTAATATAAGATGTTTTAGCTATTGCACATGTTGTCTACATGCATGATAAAGTGAGTGAACATGCACACTACAACATGTCTACATACATTTGGCTGCATATGAATGTGGGCAAATACTAAAACATCTTATATTAAAAAACGGAGGGAGTAGATGCCATTATCTTGTGATTCACAAATATAAAATTTAATATAGTTACACATTTTATTGTCAATTTTATCTCATATTTGTAATGGGAATTTTGAAGAAAATTTAATCTCAATTGTGAAATAAAGGTTTCCGTACCAAGGGCTTAATCGGAGAAAATGGACGGAGTAAAATAGAAAATAGCCGGATGCTAGTTCTCCGCTGCCACGCCGCGGGCTGGCTGTGGTGCGCCGCCGCCGCCTCAGGAGATAATGGACGGGGCCGAAGGCGCTCGTGTGCTGTGCTCCGCCTGGGAGCATCTCTGCCGGTTCGTATGTGCAGGGGCCGCCACCGCCTCTGGCCGGAGCGGGAGAACGAGGTGAGTTCGCCGATTGTGCCACGGGATGTCGCCGGCGGTCGGATTCCGTCCTCTGTTGCTGTACTCGGGCCGCCTCCCTTTTCTCTTGCTCTACTTCTCCATTAATATGGCGGTAGATGTTCGATTCGAGCGTGATGAGGACAACGTGTTTAAAGGATGAAAGATCGAGGGAATCAGGCGATTGAGTTGGGTATTCATGTCCCAACCAACAAGCATGCATGCCACACACACTGGATCTCTCTCGATCGGAAGAAAACTTCATGCCATCGCACGTAGTAGTACTCAACTCATGGTAGTTCACGCAACTACTCCCTCAACAAAAGAAATCCCCTGGTCACACCTTTGGCAGCTACCGGCGGTGTGAGTGAGCGAGTGAGGTGGTACTACTGCTACAAGAGCTCTCTTCATCTTCCTCCTCCTGTGAGCGTGTGCGAGGAACCAACCACCAACCTCAAGGCCAACCACATTCAGTGTTCTTCCTCTCCTCCGATCCTGGTCTCGTGCATCTCTTCTTGCGGCAGAGTTCTTGACTTGTGCAGGTTCGCTGCAGCTATTCTGTTGATTTGTGACCTTTCTTGTTCATTTGGGCCGGGGTGATCACATAATTGATCTTTTCACAAGTAATAGGCTCTTCCTGAAGGGTAAAGATTGGCCTCTGTTCTTTCACAGGGTTAAAGGGAGTGTGTTCTTGTTTGTGTTTGAGCCTTTGGCCTCTGTTCATTATCCTCTCGATTGGTCTGTCCCCCATTCGATCTTCTGCTATTCCCCTTTCTTCAAGTGAAAAAATAAACTAGAACGATGAACAAGAGTCGCAGGATCTGAACTTGCTATTTCTTACCAGCATACCAGATCTGAACTTGTGTAGGTTAACACGCACTGTCCAATCCCCCGATTCTATTATTAGAAGATACATATATGTTTCTATTTCCCCTATTAGAATTCATGAAATGATAAACAATGAGCATGCCGACCTAGATTATAAACCCACACAAAAAGTGTGGTCTTATCTCTTATGCTTATGCCCAGTCTGTTACTATCGTCGATGCGGCAAATTTTGTTTCATTATTGACATTGCTGTTTATTAGGACAAAAGTTGAGTGTAGTTGCTCTGTTTTCATAAACAGGGGTAGGGGTCTTAAAATGGTGGAATAAGCCCTGTGCCCTCCTAGCTACGTACATATGCCCTGATGAAATTTAAAAATTGACCCATTTGATATATGCTTACTGTCCATTCCAAATGACCTATAATATGTTTGTGATGCTCTGTTATGCCACTGAACCTGCAGGCTATATGGGCGACTTTGTTGAGGCGTTGACTTTTAAGCTTCAGTCAAAGTTATGCTACCATAGGGATGCACATGTCGACTTCCTGGAAATCAAGACTTATGTTGATAAACTCATAGACGAGAACAAAAGGTTCCGGGATGAGAAAAGTCAATACATGGATTTGATTAATACGGTCATCGAAGAAAAGGAGAAGTTTGAGCATGATTTTGAAGGTTCGTGATCTTTCATATAGTTCAATTTTTTCTCCTAAATTAGCTTCTTAGGATCCTGACTTATGATGCCGACTCATTTTGGTGGTGCAGCAATCAAGGAGCAGATGGCACCAATGGAGGAGCAGCTTGAAACTGTAAAGAAGGACCTTTCCGCGTGGCAAAATAGGAACTTGTGCTGGAGAAACATGGAAATGTGGTGGCAAAGGAGGAGCTTGTGGCGGTAAAAGAGCAACTTGCTGCGGAAAAACAGCAACATGCGGCGGCAAAGGAGAAGCTTGTTGTGGCAGAAGAGCAACTTGCTCAAAAGAACGTAGAGCTGGAGGTTTTAAGGAAGAAGCTTCAGGGGAGTGAAGCCATGCACAATCAGCTCCAGCAACTGAAAGGAAGTGCTCCTGGTCCTTTGTCTGTACCTTCCAGAAGGGTAAAAACTAAAAACTAATGCTTGTAGCCTTTTTTTCTTGCATCATCTTCACCCATTGAAAGTAAGAAATAATTTGATTTTGGTGTTCCTAACTTAATTCTATGATGAAACCCTTTCTTTACAAGCATACCTAGCATTATGTTCAGTATTTTTCTTTCTTGTTGGGCTGAATATAGGAGCCTTTCTGTGTAAGCAGGTATCAATATATAAAATGGAAATGCTGCTCCAAGGATCATTGCACAATGAAGCAGACAGAAATCACCTAAGGAAACGTAAGACCTATCCGCAACTGCCGATTGCAAGCCGAGGCGATGACTTGGAGGTGTTACGGCAAATGCTGATCAAGGTTCAATCATAAATCCCTGAACTTTCACTGAGCATCTACCTAGACCCTGCATGCATTCTATTTCCATGAGTTCGATGTGAGCATACACATACATGCTGCATACATACTATGCATACTACATTGTAAATTTGAGGTACATGAGAGTTGGTCATTTGATGTCATGTCCAAATTGGCATTCCAGGGGCTCACTGAGATTGATGCTGGCCGGTACCTTGGGCTAAAGGAGATGGGAAAACTAAGTGAGAAGCCATTCCGGGATGCTTGTGCCATGAAACTGCCTCCTAGTCAATCTGGTGCGAGAGCTTCTGAGCTTTACACCCTGTGAAAGGCGCTGCTCAATAACCCAAACTGGAAGCCTTTCAAGACAGTCACAGTTGATGGCAAAAGTCAGGTAACCCACTAACTGAAAGAGTTATATATGGTACCTTGCAGCATGTGTGTCATCCGCTCTTAAGGTTAAAGGATCATACATGATTAGGGGGTCATAGATGTTGATGATGACAAGCTGCAAGGACTGAAGATGGCATGGGGAGAAGGCCCCTACAATTCTGTCATTCGTGCATTGGTGGAGAGGAGAGAGCACAACTGCGATGGGACCGTTGATATGTGGAACTACAAGGAAGGGAGGAAGGCCACTATTGGGGAGTTTGTTGAGCATATCTTAGACCAGCTGAAGCAGTTCCGTCTCAAGACATACTGACCTAAAGGTATGGCGGTGGTAATTTTGATAGTACATCCATCTCGTTGATTCTGATATATATTGTTTTATGTGAGCATGCCAACACTTAGTTAGTCCTGACTTCTGTTTGGAGCATCAGAACGGCATTATCACTCTTGGCTTAAAAAGTAGCTTGTCTTTCATCATGTAAGACAGCAAACTGCATCTTGCTTTCATAAAAAAGTAGGGCCCTTTTGGGTGTCCCCGCTAAAAAACTGTTCTATTATTGCATATTTTGTTTAGGCATCCTGTATGTTCTGTTGAAGTCTTTGAGTTGATGAAAAGGGATCCCCGCTAAAAACATGTTCTATTATTGCATATTTTGTTTAGGTATCCTGTATGTTCTGTTGAAGTCTGTGAGTTAATGAAAAGCTAGGCCAAAAAGTAACCTTCCATCATCTAATAAAATGTGTAGACAGCCTGAAGAAAATAATAGCCTTTGATATTTATCCAATTCACTAAAAGTGGCACAATGTTTTTGTTTTTCTAGCATTGAATTGCCTAAAGAAAAGGAAGGATGGCTGGGTAGATGAAGCAACACAAGAATACGTACTGTTAGCTTTGAATTGCTCCTGTGAAATTTTTAGAATTTTTTGTTAGTGCGATCCTATCGTATAAAGGAAGTGCCATATGTTGAATTGGTAGGTTTCTTGCGAGCACCACGTCGATCTTATGTCATTTTTGTGGTTAAGAATCATAGAGCTGACCTCCACTAGTTTAGAACTCAAGCCTAATACAGCTACGTTGGTTTTCATGAAGGAAACAGTAGGTTATTGGCCTGCTGCAGTTTCATTTAAATGAAATATATGTATAAAAAATCAACCGAACAAAAAAGAGAGCTCTTTTGAATTATTTCCAGAAAAAAATCTACTCACAGAGCCTGTTTAATAATAATTTGAATGTGATTTGCCATTAAAGCCTTGGTGTTATCCACAACGGATGTGAATAGGAGGCGTTAAGTATATTATATCCCCACTTCCTGTCAGATTGGTATTTTGGGATAGTTGGATTTATCTAGCTTAGTGTATGGGGGCCGGAATTACCTTTTGAGGTTAAATTACCTTATGTTGCTATAGGTTTTGGCCTTATGCAGAGGAGAGGAACGGTGGGGTTTCTATTACGTTCCATTATATCAAGTTTTTACGCTGCAAAAGTTTTCGCTGTCGGGTTCACACTCACCCTTTGTTTCGTTGTTGCGCAGGTTAAGGCAGGGCGATGTATGTGAACAGTCTGACTACTCATGAAGGTTCTGACAGTAGCAAGCAAGGAAGGAAGTTGATGTCTGACACTAGCAACTAGCAAGCATGGAAGGAAGTTGTTTTATTAGAAGGCAGGCAATGACATCCATTGATGTCGAATTGCGTTACGAAACTGATGTTACCTCCATTTCTAGCAAACGTGGCGTGCATCTTTTTTAGAACCCTGGTGTAAAACTATGTCCTCACTTTGATATGCCCTTACTCTGATGTGTGGCTATGTTATGATTTAGTATGACTTTGATGCTTCCTTCATTTCACTCTCCTTCAGCGATTATTTATCTGTTTAATGCCAGGGCTTTGTTGATTTAGGTTGCAACTAGTGGGATTGTTGTTCTCCTGTTAGATTGCAGAATCAGATGGACCTTTCTGATGGTAGTCTATACACTGGTTTTTTAGATAAAGAGTGTTTATTAATATCAAGAAGATACAACATGCATCCAGCCTCTGCAACAACGCAATAACCAAAGCTATTACGGATGCACACAGCCAAAAGACAATAAGAAGAAGAAATAAAAAGAAAAGTCCCGCTACAGAGTTACAGTCCTTGCAGCAGCCACACAACCACCACCAAAACAACACCTGATGTCCAATTCTTCAAAAGCAACGTCTTCAAGAAGAACCGTGCCAGGCACAACCAATTAAGGCCAGACCTTGGGTTTTCACCCTGAAGATAATCCTCGCTCTCAAAACAATGACTCCAACAAGACCACTGTCAGGCACAACCAATTAAGGCCAGACCTTGGATTTTCACCCTGAAAGGTAGGACTTTGGACTTCACGTATGTTGTCGCCCCCACTTACATGCCGCTGCTCCAAGTCATGAAACACCAAGCCAATTCCTCATCGCCAGAAAGATTCGAACCACCATTGCCAGTCCTCAGATCTCGCCTTCCATGTCATTCTCCGCCAGCACCATGGAACGAGAAAGCATGCTCCATGATATTAACAGCCAGCAGAGCTTCGAAGCGCTCCCTCTGAAACCAAACGGTCAGAGAAAAAACACGGGTGCGCACGATCGAATACCATCCGATCCAGCAATCTCCAGGCAAGAGTCGCCCAGTGGAGTTCGCCGGCGGAGCCTTCCGAAACACGACCGTCCAGCCAGATCGATGGGGACCAACATCCGGTAGATCTTCATCTCACCGCGAATAAGAACCAAGGACCACCGCCATTATTCTTCAGCCTCGCAAGCCCCGACGCCGCAAGGCCACTCCCAGCAGAAACGGCAGCAACGGAGGGGTAGACCATTGCCCGCTAGGTTGTCGGCGTGACCAGAGGCCACAGCCACCACCACAGCCGGCCCCGACCGGATCCAGACAACCTCAGATCGAGATCGAGGCATCTGAATCCCAGCGCCCCGAGCAGGCCAGATCCTGGACGCGAAGCGCCAGATCGGCGACCTCCGGCGGCGCCCCACCATCTCCATGCCCCCAATCCGCTGGGGAACTCAGGCGCCGGCCCGAGGCCACGCCGCCCTATGCCCGCCGCTGGCCTCCCACCGCTCCCATGAGACGCCGCCGCGTAGCACCTCCTCTGCCCACCGTTGAAGGGATGGGCGCCGCCACCACCGCCAGCAACGGCGGCAGCGGCGACAGGTTGGAGACGGGAGGGAGGGTTCTTTTCCGAGGGTGGCGACGCCTCCGGAGCCGCCCGGGAGGGAGCGGCTCGGGAGGGAGGAAGAGGGGAGGGGTGGGGGTGGGGGAGAGGAGTCGGGGACGAGTGCCGGCGGCGGGACTCGGGTGGCGGCGGGGCTAGGTCAGAGGGAGCGCAGATACAAAATACCTAGCTCTATACACTGGTTACTGGTGGAGCTTCAGACTTCAAGAGGTTACTATGCAAGGGATGGTTTCAGTAGCGACATGTCTGTATACTAGACAAAGACAATTATTCAACAAACGGTTAAATTAAAATAAACCTACAATAATGATTACCGTCCAGCTGCCCTGGCATATGCGTCATACCCTAAAGGTCTGCCAATGCGTAGAGTTTTTCTATCAGACTCATGTAAAGAATGATGCGTACTGTTTGTTGAGCACAGCTGAAAAACAGATCGATCAGCCGGCAATGCCAACAAAATCATCAAAATGCGGGGCCATAAATTTACTTCCATTTTTCAGTTGCAGAAGTGCTACTTGGCCGGCATGATGCCATCTAGCACCCCGCCCTCCGGCGGCCGCTGCGGCGGCGGGAGGACGGGGGATCCCCGGATCCGCGCTATGTAAGTTAGGTGTGCGTGTGGGTGTGGCGGCCGGCGGCGCTGGAGTGGAAGCGGTGGCGTCGGCGTGCCTTTTTGTGGTGGCGGGCTTCCTCTCTGTCGGCGTGGCTCCGGTGGAGCTCCGCCGCAGATCTGCTACCCCGACCTCGTCTGCGGCTCCTCGGAGTGCTCGGGAGGTCATCCCCTTCGCCGGAGACCGAGGGATGGCGGTTCCGGTGGCTGACGACTTGAAGAGTGTGGTGCTGTTGACCAAGATGGCGGCGTCGACCAGCGTGAAGAGTGGAGGTGCTCTGCACCGAGGAGTGTTCGACTTCTTGCTCGCGATGGGGAGCCTCCCAGTCCAAGGCCATGGAGGTTTCGCTGCAGGATTCGCCGGCGCGGCGTTCTTCGCGGTGAAGATGAAGCCACTGTTCCAGAAGGACCTCGTTGTAATTTTTATGTTTTCTGGGCAGTTTCTTGGTTAATGTACTGTACTTTTCCTCGCAAAAAAAAGTACGAAGTAATAGCACGTGTTCCACGAGGGTTGGTGGACAGCTCACTGTTCATAAGCAGATGTACCTTCCTGTAAATCTTGTTGTTTCTAGACTCGTCATTGCACCTCCAAGAGATACAACATTTGCAGTGTCTCCAGAGTCCAGATCAAGATCCGTAAAATGTATTTATATCACTCACAAAACAAACCATCACCAGCTGAATGGTAGATGGCACCACTAATCGTACCGGGTGGTAGATGACACCACTTATACTCCCTCTGATCCGATAAAAGTGTTGGTAGGAACAAACTGATTCTGTACAACTTAACAGTACAACTCTCAACACTTATACCCGACCGGAGGGAGTAATAGATTTCAACAATTATAAAATGGCACACCCCTATGATAGTATCATTTACGCATATCAAACGAGTTAGGAGTAATTAAGAAACAAGAGAGGCAGTAGCATAAAAAGCATTTATTCATGTAGATTTTATTGTAAACACTTCATCAAGAGATAAAAGTGTTGGAGTACAACAAGAACAACAACGGTAATGGCAAGATAGGGAAGAAAGTAGTAGTGGAACATGGAAACACAACAACACTAAACTGAAACAACCAGGCTTGTGATCGACTTGCATATCGTCACCCTCCCACGCTCCAGCGATGATCATGCGGCGACGGCGGCGGAATTAGTGCAGGACACAGGCTCCAATTCGCACGACAGCAGGACAAGCCCGCCGACCTCCTCGGCTATCAGATGCAGGAACTCGGGGTTGGCCATGCGCGTGTACTCGCACAGGCAGTCGTACTGCTCCTTCAGCTGGGTGCAGCAGCCGTCCGTCACCCCCTCCTCCTTCCGTTCCAGGGCGCCCTGGCACTTTTCTAGCTTGGGCTGGTCGCACAACGTCGCCGCGTCGGCGGCGAGCAGCACGGCGCCGGCCACCAGGAGCAGGAGTAAGCAGAGGAGTGGAGCCTTGGCGGCCATGGTTTTGGCTGGGTGGTGCGTGTATGGAGGCTATGGAGGATCTGAGACTCTGAGCTATGGTGTTGTGGGAAATGGAGGGTGATGGAAGATGTAGATATAGGCCCAACACGCACGCAGTAGGTGAAGCCAGCGGCGCATGCAACCCCACACCATTGATGATCTATTATAAACGAGAGTTGGCAGGATCATGTAACCGGATTCTGTGGCATGTTTAGGCCTACTTTGATTCTCAGGGTAGGAATAGTAAGGGAATAGGTATTGTGTAGGATTGACTTGCCATGTCCGGTGGAATCCTATAGGAATAGGAACTCTCAAAGGATTTTTTACATGAGGTCCAAGCTCATGTTAGATTTCCTATGAAAATGCACTACAAAATTCCTATAGGAATAGTTCCTACAGGATACAATCCTATGAATCAAACACATCCAAAAGGGAAAAGTTCACAGGATCCAAATCCTTCAAAATTTCTTAGGGGATCCTGTGAATCAAAGGAGGCCTTAATGTTTTCGAGATTAAAAATCAGCTCGAGGCACACAGGCGTTGCCACCCACCATGGATCACAACTTTGAATTGCCCACCATGTGATAATCGAGTAGGCCGGATCAGCTATGTCTGCTGCCACCCGGATTTTGTTGTACATTTCCGATAATGAAAATTAGCATGCGGCACATGCGCGTACGCATCACCACCGACACATACTGCTAAATCGTGTGCTACTAGCTACACATGCAGAGTTATGACAGAAAAAAATAGGAGAGAAAAAAAACCGAGAGAAGCAAAAGTCGACATGATAAGCCCGGGATCGATCCAGGATCCGTGAGTAGTACTCCGATCCTATATAAGACGGCTCTACTGCATGTGTAAATCTAGTGGCACAGTAGTAAATCGATCTCACAACTCTCTCCACAATAATTGAGTTTGAATGCTATGCTGATCGAGATTCGATCTCTGGCCGACCAGATAAGTGAGGCCCCAAAAAGGCCATCACAAATTGAATCGGCTGTGTGGTTTTAGTGGCAGCCTCCACCTTTTGAGGCTTATATGTACTTAAGAATATGTAGGCTTGAGCTAGATCGGTCGCCTAAATAGAGGTATATTATGTACATGTTTTAACAATTTATTTCATGTAGATGTATGTCTACTCCTATATTTTAGCGCGTAATCTATCTCGTCAAAATTGCGATGGTGGATCATGCACATGAAATAAAAATATTTGGTCAACCATAGGCACGACGTTACTAGATATGCATGTCGTTTTATTCTTCGGGGCTTTTATTTGTTCAGAGCACAAATGTCGCACACGGGAGACAGATTTAGATAGATTCGAGACTCGGCAAACAATGTCTGATAACAGCCATACTCTTGTTTTACGGTGGTTTGTACTATCTCTTGGTGATAAGGACGATTTGTGGAGATCTCGATCTTGTCTATATGGATGTGTAAGTTGTGAGAGATGAGATGATGTGAGATGCTTCCACCTGGCAGGCCTCGTCCCTTATATACACAATGGTAGTGTTAACAAACCCCCAATTTTCAATCACATGGTGATCCGGTCCGAACTGCGGCGAGGTTTCACACGGCTATCAGTATTATCACACTCAAATCTCTTTCTTCTCTCTCTAGCTGAAATGAGCCTAATCTGGCTAGCACACCTCCCCTTCTCTCCCTCTTATTTTTCTTCCATTTTCTCCACCAATGGGCCTTGGCCTATCTTCTATTTTCTCTCCCTCTCATTTTCCTTCCCTCCACCTAGCCGCATGGGATTGGCTAGGCCACCTCTGTCGGTCGACCGACAGATCGATCCATCTGTTCGTTACAAGTATGGAGGAAACATACCTGATACACATAGATAGTGCCTTTCCTCACATCCATTTTCATATTTTTAAAACAAATATGGATAAAATTAAGGATGTTGTCGAATATGAGTACGGAGTGGATGTTACTCAAATATGGATACGGATCAATTCAGAACATGAAAAATTATAATGAAATATAAGACCAGTTTGTTCTTTTTTTTAGGTTGGGTAATTTACATATAAGGCTAGAATTTGGCCCGCCAAGGGTCTGGACATCAGTTTTAACTTTTATCCCTAACAACACAGTTTCAGATTTGGCCCGTGGTCCAGCCCAGCCCACGCTAGCTCCATCCAGAACTGCCTCAATTCCCCATCGGCTCCGCCGCTTGCTCGCCGCCGTTGCGATCGACCGGTCGTCGCCCCCTCCCAGCTTCGCCACTGCCCCGCCCCCCGTCCTCCGTCTTCCATTCCCCGACATACTTCCCTCCGCGCCGGGCTTCTACGCCGACGAGGAACGCCGTTGGTCAAGCCCGGCAGCTCGCTGCTGCTCCTCGATCGCCTGTACGAGGTGATTTCTGAATCTCCATTTGTATGTGTAACTTTGGAGTTCGTACTATCTTCCATAGGTTTTGCTGGGGATAGCTAGCCGCATTTAGTTTGTGGCTATAGGTTTGCTCCGCTCTGCCACCCAGCATGAGCTCCGCCGCCCCGAGGACCACGCTACTGAGCCACTGGAACCGCCTGTGCAGCTCGCCGCCGCCTCCGGGTCCTACTCCCAGTGCCTCCGCCACTACGCCTCCCTCCTCGCCGCCACCTTCCCTTTTCTTTTGACAAAATATCCTTGTCATTACTCTGATAATTCGTCAGTCCATCTGATAGCAAATGTTTAATGTTATTTTCACGTTCACGCCCAGTTAGGGCTGGTAGCTTGATCTCAAGTGAGCCAGGATATCTTCCGAATTATTACTCCGATGTGCTGTCCCTTCCCTCGCCAAGTCCTGCGCGGCGCTCCGCCTGCCCCGCCTCGGCCGCTCCCTCCACGCGCACGCCCTCCTCGCAGGCGTCGCCTCCGACGTCTTTGTCCGCACCTCCCTCCTCGACATGTACGCCAAGTGTGCGTGCCTCCCCGACGCCCGCCACCTGTTCGACGAGATGCCTACCCGGACCCTGGTGTCCTGAACTGCATGGTCACCGCGTATAGCAAGGGCTCCCGTGTCGAGGAGGCCGCCGTGGTGTTCAACACGATGCGGGAACTAGGGGTGAGGCCCAACGGTGGCACGCTTGTCAGCATGCTGTCTGGGTGTGTGAATCCCATGGCCGCGCCACGTCTTGGCTTGCCCTTGTACGGGTATAGCTTGAAATCTGGGCTTGACGTGGATTTGCCGGTATTGAACTCTGTGCTCACCATGCTTATCCGTGGCGGGAAGCTGCACGCCGCACGCTTGATGTTTGAATGATGCATGAGAAGTCTGTAGTTTCTTGGAGTGCAATGGCGTCGGGGTTTTTGCAGGCTGGCGACCATGTGGAAGTGTTTGGTCTGTTCAGCCGGATGCAGGGTGCTGGGCACAAATTTGATTCGGTGGCACTTGTTAATCTGATCTCAGCCGCTGCTCTGTTAGGGAACCTGCTGGTGGCCAAGGGTGTGCATGCTCTTCTGGTCAAAAGTGGTTTCGAATCGGATCTTGTGTCATCATTGGTTAACTTGTATGCCAAGTGTGGGGACCTTGAGGCTGCTCAGGAGGTCTTCGATGCAGTTCACTGGAAGAATGTAGTGATGTGGACTTCAATGATAAATGGATACGTTGAAGGTGGTCGCCTGGACAAGGCACTGACCATGTTCGATAGCATGTTGCACACTGATGTTGAGCCGAATGAGGCAACCGTTTCATCAGCTCTTTCAGCTTGTGCAGATCTGGGGTCTGCCAATCAGGCGAAAAAGGTTGAGCATCATGTGGTAGCGATTGGACTGCAGTCGGATCTGCGTGTTGCTACTGCACTGATTGACACATACTGCAAGTGCGGAAGCGTTGAGCTGGCTAGGAAAATATTTGATGGTGTTACCGTTGCCAGTAGAGACTTAGCTATCTGGAGTGCCATGATCAATGGATATGCCTGCAATGGAGAAGGCAGTGAAGCTCTCGTCCTTTTCAACGAGATGCAAAAGGAAGGTGTTCAACCAGATGCCATCGTCTTTACTCATCTATTAACAGCGTGCAACTATTCTGGCTTAGTAGACGAAGTCTTGAGTGCTTTCGCAGTATGACGGCGGAATGTGGTATCGAACCATCCGTCGAGCACTACATGTGCATAGTTGATTTGCTATGTAAATCTGGTCATATTAGTATCGCTAAGGAGCTCTTTAAGAAGATGCCTATTCAACTACGGAATCTGGTTTTGGCTCCTATTGTTAGTGCGTACAGTTCTCACTGTGCGATTCTTCCATGGATTTGGTATCAGAGGAACTACTTAACCTGGACCCTCAAAATTCTGGTCACTGCGTCCTGGTTTGTAATATGCTCAGTTGTTTGGGGAAGTGGAAGAAGGCCACAACTTACATGAGGCTGTTAAGCAAGCAAGGATTAGTCAAGGAACCTGACGGAGTTGTATTGAACTGAGCGGCTAACTATGCTACGGAGTTGTCTTTGAACTAGCTGAATATGAATGTGATAGCATGTTCCCTGGCTTCATTTTTCACACTGTACTTAACATGATGTGCTCTATTTTGTCATCTGATTTCCTGTATCTTACATAAGTTTATCCCCATGGCCTCTTTTCTAGCCCTATGATTTATTTTGCCCATTGCTATTCATATTCAGATGTTATACACCCCTTCTTAATGGGTTGCTCATTTCATTGCAGGACCATGACTTCTGAAGACGGTGACATCTCGGCTCTGCTCTCCGAACCAAGTCTACCTGAAGAGCTGACCGAGGCTTCTGGACCCGATGATTTCCTGCCTGATATCTTGGAATCGATTAAATCAAACGTGAAGGAAGTCAAGCTTTCACCTGTGGAGGCAGCTTGGGCTGATTCGTGTTTTGTGCAGACTTCCGAACTGTCAGATGTAGACTGGGGAGAAATGAGGAAAGCCTTGCTCGATTCCTTGAAAAGCCAGTGGAAGATCCCTATGATACCATGGAAGTCATGCAGGACGAAGGTACCAATGTAATCTCAGAGCTAGAAGAAGAACCGCACACTCCCCATGCTGAAGAAGATACTCGGAACGACGACGTGGACATGGAGCAACGAGGCGGTAGTCACGATGACAACCAAGACGCTACTGAAGTTCGCGAGGCTGAGAATGTAATCAGAGGCGCAGATGGACATGGTAAGCAGATGGACGGGTACACAGCAGCTGAACCTGTTGATGGCGACGAGCTGGTTTCATCCGAGGTAGCCAGGCAGGCAGGGTCAAGGGACTCTATCTTCAAGGTTTGGGATCTGGACGTTTCCCTTCCCGATGACGATGAAGATGAGCACCAACTTGTCAAGGACCTGAAGAGACTCCTCAGGACAATCCACAGGACAAGGTGGCATCGTATCCACCCCCCGGTGACATGGCCAAGGCTCTGAGTGAGGTCAACATCGATGAGCTCGTGTCGGGCTTGGGTGACTTGTCACTGCAGCAGCAAACCGGTGAGTCTCGACCATCCGATGGTAATGATGTGGCGGCAGGAAGCTAGTGAGGAACAGTTTGCTTCTTCAAATGCAGTTGATACTCGTTTTGACCATCCAACTGTGGTGCCGTGTCCGACAGCAATATCGCTTCCTTCATTGAGAGCGTCTTTAGACTTCCAGACTTAGGTTATTGTATTTCTGGATATACCCGATTTATTATCTGAACACCATGCTGGGTGTCGTACTTCTTGTTTTAGGGGCTGCTTGGATTGGTTGCAAGAAAAAAAAATCAATGGTGTAGTTGTAAATTTTGTGCGCCTACCTGTAAGTTAATTCAAGTTGTTGGAAAGATTGCAGCCATTCCAAGCAGGCTTAGTGAGTATGCAAATTTCCTGCTGAAAGAATTTGACAATCGAATTTCACAGATATTTTGGGATCCTTTGGAAATACTTTTGCGTTGATCGTCTGAGTCACAATCCCATGGATTCATTCATACTCTGTTTTGGAGAAAACAGGGAGAGCACGGCGATATTGAGCTCGGGCTTTAGGTAGCCCTTTTAAAATTTAGAAAACTGTAATTTAAAGCTTAAAAAAGTTCAAAAAAAAACTGGATGTAGTTGATGATTTATTCTACCCCGGTGTAAATTTTCAATGTGAAAAACATATATTTTAGCCTCAGCAAAAATGATAAATAAGCAGATCTAGTGGCGCAAACCATTAAATTTTGAATATTCTAAAATTTGTCTGATTTGTTTTTTTGCTGAGCTCAAAATACGAGGTATTTTACATTAAAATTTTGAATGCTCGTAGTGAGAGTTCAAATCTCAGACTTGACAATGGTGTGCCAATATTCTTTCAATGGGAGCCGACGTTCTCATCGATAGCGAAGGCGACACTTGTGACTTCGTCATTCTCATTCTTTCAAAAATGCGATAGGGTAGGATGTACGTGCGTACGTGCGTGCAGCGTCTGAGACGTTTGATTTGTGCAACTCCGACAGTTTGCGCTACGCCGTGGATGACTCTCACTCTTCGATGTTCTGGAAGTTCAGATATTAGTCATAAGTCTACCTGGATGCGGCTTGTATCTTGTATGCAGCTCCACCTTCCACTTCTGAAATGGCATCCCGCACTCATCATGTTTGCGCTGAGGTTTCACTTACAGCCCAATGTCTGTGCTTTTGTATGCTCCTATGCCTGGGACCATGTGTCTGACTAGCTCTACATCATTTAGTTTAGCGATTAATCTCGGCCACTTAATTTTGTTAAGTTGCTCACCAGATTATTTTGTATAAACAAATTGCTAGAAGTCCAAGAGTGGCATCCTAGCGATTCCTGTTAGAGTCATTGTTCAATCTTGATGGGCACCCAACTCTACATTTGGCAATCACTCAGGTGGCTCTTTCAGTTTGATCAATCACTCAGGTGCAATTATACACTGTACATGCTGAGAATATTGCCTCTACATTTGATACTTTAAATCCTGCTCACAATTAGTAGTACAGTTCAGAACTCTAGCGGTGAACTTGCAGATTTCGTGTTGAGGAAAGAGAAATTCAGAACACTGATATTAGACTTTTTTTTGAGTGGAAACACTGATATTAGACTAAACTGGGCTACTGGACTCGTTTAACGAAACAAAATTAGGCCAGAAAATAGCAAGCTATTTTCTTGGGTTTCCGGCGCGAAATTGGGCCTGCATGCTGCTGCTGCGGGTCGCTCGAATTCGACAAGAACCAACATGATCCAAAATTTCGAATTCGACAAGACGAACTAAAGAGAACGTGATCCACAAAACTACGAACATATAAGATATCTTCATTTCGTATTTAATTTTTTTAATACACACTTTAAATGGTGTTGATCCGCTCAAAATTACAAGCACACACATTAACCAGTATTGATGTTAAGGAAACACCATGCATGATTAAGGAAACGCAAATCATCATATTATTCTGCTCAAAATAAGCTTAATTTGCTGATGCTGCCAGCGATAACCACGCACACACATTAACCACTGTTTCCATCTGGTAATTAAGATAGCGCGAGCGCTAATCATGGCCAGGATCAACGCCCTAAACGGCGGCGTCCCTTTCCTTCCATGCACAATCGCTCACCACAGCAGCAACACAACCGCCGCCACGGCTGCGAAGACGCTCCACGGAGCCACCGTGTCGCCGGCGCCGTCATTGTGCTGACCCGTCTCGTCCGCAGGCGGCTGATTGTCGGCGTTCGGCGCATCAGCGGGCGTTGCTGGTGCAGGCGCGGGCTCGCCGCCGGCATGCTTTGGCGGTGGCGCGGTCTGGTTCGTTGGCGACGATGGAGCCACGGCCGGCTTTGGTGGTGACGCCGGCGTTGTCTGGTTCTTTGGCGACGGAGCCACGGCTGTCGGTGGCGGTGGCGCGGTTTGGTTCTTTGGCGACGACGGAGCCCCGGCCGGCGAGGGAGCAGGAGCCGACACGGGCGCGGGCGAAGGCAGCGCCTTCCCCTCGGCCGACGGCGACTCCATGGCGTCGGTGACCTGCAGGACGGCGATGTCATAGGGCGACTCCTTGACCGACTTCTGGTAGAACACGGTGTGACCCCCCGCGTCCGCCGCGGCGAACGCGACCCCTGGGCCGGCGGCCGGCGTGATGGTCACCATACCGGCGTCGCCCGCCGCGGCGCCGGATGTTTGGAAGAGGCTGGTGGCCTGCGTGGCGTTGAGGGCCCTGAGCCTAGCGTCGTCGAAGTAGTCGAGGAGGACGTGGAGGGAGAGCACGCGGCCGAGGCGGTCCGGCGCGAGCTGCCGCCCTCGGAGCCGCGCCATGGCGGCGTTGTCCACGGCCAGGACGGTGATGGTGTGGCGGCCGTCGATGTCGCCCGTGAGGTTCGCGGCGGCCAGGGCGGCGCTGAAGTCCGCGAAGTCGGGGCTGGCGGCGAGGATGGCGGTGATGTCGTGGGTCTGCGGCGCTCCGTCGCCGTTGCACGGCGACGACGCGCAGAGGAGGAGGAGCAGGAGGATGGAGCAGGGGGCGGTCATTCCGGCGAACGGCATGGCGCTCACGGCCGGAAGAGAATGTTTTGTGTTGTGTTGGGGGTGGAAGGAGGGTTTATATCCAGGTCGAACCGCGTGAGAGATCTGGAGATCTTTACAGCTTTGGGATAATTTGATCTTTCCATGTAAACACATTTAATTTCTATCCATCTTTACAGTGCCTTAGTTGGAAATTTGATTTGTCTCACTGATATGTAGGCCGAAACAGGGAAAAATGACTAACAACTTAGTTGGAAAAAAAAATATTAGGCCGTGTTTGTGTTTTTACATGGCAGCAAGTTTTTCTGAAGAAAAGACATGTCGTGTAGTAGGCAAGAAGACAAAAGAAAATTGTTGTAAAAAGCTATTTTTGAGCACTAAATTTATCTCCTTTACACAAATCGCAAAATTGCGCCGACATATGAATGGACGTGTGGTAAAGTTTCCATATTTTCTTGATTTTTGAAATGTTTGGAGGTAAGAGCATGTGTTCCAGGGGGGCATTCTGAACTCCCGCTACACAATGTGCGTAACATGAAATTTTGCTTTGTTACACCTCATCGATCAAATCAACTAAGTACAACCTAGGTTGCAGCACAAGTCTAACGACATCGATCATATCATTTCTGGTTTGCTAAATATAAGCATTGAATTTAAGTTCAAATTCACACTGGGCTGCGATATCAAGATTAGATCGATCAGACGGCCGGATTAGCATGCACCATCGACTGAGACATAAAACAATTCTCAATTGACATCGCGTGTGCCAAAAGGGTGTGCATGCAGCAGTATATGAACATGCTTAATGCACCAATAAAATAATGCTGTTTGTGTATGCTATATTTGTCTCGTGCTGTTGACAGTGGATATATAAAACCAACTGGAGAATTAAAGCAGGTTATATGGAGGATATGGTGTTGGTGCATATGCATGAATGGTGATTAAAAAATGCGAGACGTTGATGAGCTTTGTTTGTATACCAAATATGTGCCGTGCCATTCTCAACTCTCTTCTGTTACCATTTGTATCTTATCAATTGTAGCATGCCCACATAAATGGTTGCCTTCACATGTACACATAACACATTGTTCCAGAGATGTGTGTAGCCGGCTGGAAAAGGTTGGACGGTCCAAGACTGTCTAGTTACATATGCACATGACCTCCATTATAAGACTTGCAATGTGTAGTAACCAATGCAAGTAACCACGCCACATGCCGGTCGTGGTTCATTTACTCCTACTTACTCAGGCCCATCTTCAGCTCCTCGTGTTAACTAAGAAAGTTACCCCGCATGTTGCAGCGGGAATATACTAAGAAAATGTTGGATATATGAATAGAGAAGACATATTACCCGAGAATCACAATACAAAAAGTCATACTACACACACAATTACAAGTACAACGAACACACACGAGCTTAAAAATCCCATTCCCGCACGACTTTGTGTAGGGATAGGAGATGGAGGGTGTCATCGCACACGGATGGGAAAACCGTGTGTGATGGGTCAATATACAATTATACACACAAGACAAAAAAATGCAACTGTGAATGATGGTGTTGCAATTATTGCTCATTGGGCCGGCCCAGGTGTGCGTCCAATTAATAGGAGTAGAAAATAATCAAGAAAATTAGGGGAATAATTTCAGCCCCTGGGAGCACCGGGATGAACGGTAAATTTGTAAAAAGTAGAATTAAAATATCAAATCTATCATTTTTTTACAAGTACTCTTTTTTGTGTCTTTACATGGCTGCAAATTTTCGTGAGGAAAAGACATGCCGTGTGGTGGGCAAAAAACAAAATAGTTGTTGTAAAAAGCTATTTTTGGAGCATCGAATTCATCTCTTTACACAAATTGCAAAAAAACTGCCTTCTTTTCCTGATACTTTTTGTGACGACGTACGAAATGTCTTCTTTTAGAGGCAAGAGCATGTGCTCCTGGGCGCCTTTTTGAATTTCCGCTAAACAATGTGTAACCTATCTCCATTTACCATGAAAATTATTTATCCGACCTTATCGATCGAGTCACTAAGTAAAGACAGTTGTTTGAGCGCACCGTATGTGTAACCGCGCCCTATCATTTTGGTTTGCTAAATCTGAGCCTTGGCTTTCAAATTCACATTGGGGTGGGAAATCAAGATTAGGTCAGACGGATTACACATAAAACAATTCTCAGTCGACATCGGCGTGTGCCAGAAAGGGATGTGGATGCAGCGGTATATGATCATCCTTAATACGCTAATAAATTCTGAATTTTTTTGGTGACGAACATATACATGTTTTTTAAATACGTGCCAAGTTTCGTGGTGAAATATCACGTGTGATGCTCTGTGCAAAAATAACAAAATCATTCAGATGGCACACCATTCAGATGGCTAATCGCGTTCCCTTGATGGTTCCAGAGATAAGCAACATATTCTTTTACCACTTTTCACATGTCCAAGATATAAAGTTATAAGATAGAGGTAGGTTTGTAAGCCTAGATGACCGAGTTTTACAAGAATAGTGTACTACTAGACTTCAGTATTTAATGAATGTGAGTTTGATTTGCTAGCATTGGAAAAAAAACCGGTGTCTCTAGCAGCCAATAACGGCCGATACAAACTTAATGATAAAGATGATGTTGAGTCATAGCTTTCTATCTAACTAGATTTTAAGTTAAATATAATTTAATTGTTTTCCGAATGTTATGTAGTTATCACTGACCGATAAACATGAATTTGCATGTGTATTATATTTTCATGTGTGGTAAGAAAAAACTTGAAGAACCCTGTAACAACGCATCGTAATTAAAATATGCTTGATTTTCCTCATCTTAATACAGGTGTATGCTACTTTGTTATATACACATACTTTGTAATATCAAGTAAGAGAATTATGATGTTGTATTTCAGTGCCATGTTCTACAAATAACCTATGTCTAGATGGAGGAAGCTGTGGTCACCTCTCGATGATGGTAATGTGGATTTCACCATCATGTACCCTTTTTTGCAATGTTAGCAGAAGAGCGGCTAAATTCATTGATAAGAAGGAGCAAAACAAGCGGAGCTACATGATGAGCAACCGCCTAGACACAGAGGTCGAAAAAGGAAAACAAACAAGAAAAATAAAGAAAACAGGGTGGGGAGATAAACCCCTCGGCTCGGATCAAAACAGGATTGAAGCCCCTGCCATGGGTGAATCAAGTACTATATATCAAGCGTATGGGCTACTATTGCTGACCATGCTGAAATAGAGAATGCCGATTATTACATTTTTGTTTTAGTTTCACCTACTATTGCTGACCTCGCTGAAATTGAGAATGCCAATTATTACATTTTTGTTTTAGTTTCATCACCTAATTCTCGGATAAGTTTGGTGATGGAATCCACCACGTTCTGCACTAGCCCTATGATGCCCCTAGATAATGCATGCCACTTAAAAGGTTTCATATCGACGTTATACATCTTATTTACATGCCAAAGTTACCCGTAGCAACGCACGGGCATTTAACTAGTACTACTGAAAAAGTTCTTCAATAATTCGGACATATAATAAAAAACAATGGGCCAGACGAGCTACAAATGAAGTCTACATGAAAGTGAAATATAAGAGACTACTATTTAATTATGTTATTTCCATAAAAGTGTAATAGTAGTGCAATATGGATCCAACGTGTCATTGAAATAAAAAGTGAAATCTACATGTCTTGTAGAATGGACATAACAATGGGACTTATTAAACTTATTTTCTTTCATATCCCCTCACTATAAGCTCTATAAGAATCTAATTTAAACAAATGTCCAAATGCAGTGACTTCAGCTCTTCTAGTCTCAATGCCAATATCAAATAGGTGTTCTTGGCAAATCAGAAAACTTGATGAATATCAAAAGGAGTTTATGGCAGTGTTAAAAAATGGACGGTGGCTATCATTTATAGCTGTTTTGATGGGAATACCATTTGTCAGTGTTCTATGCCGACAGTATGGCAAAAACAATTGTCTACTTTAGCAAAATGGGAGCTTCAAAACAAAAATTCCAACTTAATATGCCACACCGATCAAACCTTATTTATATGGTGAATATGCTATTGAATTGAAAACATTACCTACAAAAATGAAATTGGAGCATCATGTCGTAATTAGGTATTTCAAACACGTACACACACGTGAAAGTACTACATTACCTAGGGGACGCAGCCCGCTAATTAATACATAATACATACATGATTAAAATACCTTGCAACATAAGTAAAAATATATAACCGATCCATATAATAGAGTTATTACAACTGATTGTGAAAAATAATACTACAATACCTAGGGATGCAGCCCGATACATATTGTTCAGACGCAAGGTTTTGCAGTACAAAGTAGAAACGACATAGATAGTCTAAAACTACGACTACATTACTCCAAATCAGATAGAGCCTTTGGTGGCCATTGCTCACTCAGAGGGTTCACTTTTCCAATAAGGCCATCACGCGATTCATTCAGCATCTCGTTGACAGTTTTCTTCACCATATCAACTTCATATATGCCAATAGCAAACCCAAAAGTGAGGTAAACTACACGAGCATCGTCTGATACTCCTCTGATTTGGATGGAATAGAAATCATTTAATCCCATAGGGAATGCCTCCCTAGCTAACACACGAATCCATATCCAATCACCTATCCTAGGGCCGAATGCCTCCTCTAGATCTATGGTTCTTCCAGCTGACCATGTGTAACCATCACCATCTTCGTTGTAGATCCAGGTGAGAAACTTGGTTTTAGAGTAATTAACCAAAGCAAGCCCGTCTCCAGAATGGTGACAGACATGAAAATCGTACCAAGATGTAGCCCTGACTACCAGTGAGTAAGGCAGCGCTATACTAGTGAAGGTGGAGGTATCTAATTCCAAACAGTAAATTGAACCTAGGACATACATCATGTACAGCTTGCCATTGTGAAGAACGGAGTAAGGGTTCCTATGGAACAATGCTTGTTCCGGGGATTCGATTGGTGGTGACACTATGCAAACCCAAGCATATTGTCAGTGAAAACACATACATGGATGAAAATGTTTTCATCAGAAAGGAAGCTAACGCCAGCATACGTGCAAATGGAGCTGTTTTTGGGATCGGTTTCTTTGTGGAAGAACGACATATTGTGGTTTGGTAGGACGGCGAACTGCCCAAACAGGTTTTTAGTCCGATGCTCCGGATTCAAAGGTATCCTAGGCAGGAGTGGAGCTACCTTGGTGTAGATCCTTGGGTACGCGCACGGGCTGCTCTTGAAGTCAGTTGGAGTTCAAGCCAAGCTGCGAGCCGACAGTCAGGACGTAACCGTCTTGTGATGCAAGCACGGTGTCCCAAGCTAGTACCGGCTTGTCGATGAATGCACAGACCGCAACCGCGGTGGCATCTCCTTCTTCTGGCTCGGCGTAGAGGATCTTCGTGGTTCTGCCGGAACGCTGCTTGAACTCGGCGAGGAAGCTGATGTGGACGGGCTTGTTCCGCACTAGGAACTGGCGGGCGAACATTGCTGTTCTAGTAGCAGCTAGCCATGTCCTGTCGACCATGCTGGAGCGCACCATAGATCTGGTTCCTCCAACTCTCACAGCTATCTCCCCTAACAAATCTCTCATACCGAACACACGCGAGGCAGGAGCGACTTGCTGTACGTGCTCCATTGATGGCGAATGGGAGTTCATGGCTGAGTTCGTGGGGGACGGTGGAAGCTTGTACTACTGTACAGGACGGTATGGGATCGAACTGGATAGCAAGCTAATGTATCATTGAAGTCGAACCTATAAAAAAACGAATATGTACACCAACAATGTGCTGATCATGTTATAAAAAGTACGGGAGGAGAAATGGATTTCGTGTCAAGCCTGATTAATTTTGTTTTCCATATAATTAAGACATAATAATTATTTATCTTTCAGTTAGAATTTGTTTTCGCATACAATGAACTTGGTGTATAAGTTTTGTCTCTTCTCCACGTGTAGAAAAATCTGATGATACACATAATAAGCTTTATAACCAGATAATAAGTATAGTAGGCACAATCTACATATACTACACCACACATATATTCTAACTGAAACCATGGGCACAATGTTGTTTTCCGAATGTAAATATAGTTGTTTTTTCTGTCATATCATACAAACCATGGGCACAATGTTGTTTTCGTAAAAAACTAACATGTGTATATGTCTGTTACATTCTAAATATAAATGAAAAAAAGATGATCGCCTACATTATATGTTCTAACCATATGTCATATGCTACAAGATAGATATTTTACTATCGTCAAGGTGAACATACTACTTGGTTTCCAAGTTTATTTCATTGGAATTTCTTGTTATATCATAGAATCTATGTACACAATTTATTGTTATCGCAAACAACTTACTTGGTGTATAACTTTAGTCTATATATCATTAAAGTTCTTGCTGTCATGTCATACAAATCATGGGCACTGTCGTCATATGAAACAACAGATGCCTAAGGATAGGCTTAAGTTTGGGGTCGATGGACGCTAGAGGATTCGGGGAGGGATAGCGCGCTGAAGAGCGCACACGGACAAACAGATCAACACGAGGATTTACCCTGCTTCGGGGCTCTCGTGAGGAGATAAAACCCCTACTGCAGCATCTAGCCTACTTGGTGTATTTCTCCTCCGTATATGGATGGTACAAACGCTCCACGAGCTGGGTGAAGATTGCCTCTCAGAGGTCTTAGCTAGGAGGAGCTCCATGTGAGCGGGGGGAGAAGAAGGGAGTGAGCCCGCGCAGGGGCCTCCTCCTCGTGAGCGCTCCCCTGGTGCTCCTTATATAGGGAAAGCCCAGGGGACAAGGGGTGGCTCACAAGTCACTGTACATGCACTGTACATGATTTGACTACTGGGGTCTAATCAACATTGTACACGCGTCACCAGTTGTACTCTCGTCCCATCGCTGGCACTGTAGCCACATCCCTTGTCCTTGTCTTCTAGCTCCTATCTTCCGGATATTCTGGGGAAGGCAGGGGGTATCTTGTACTTGTCGAGGAAGTGCTGGGGATGTCAGAGATTGAGGCAGCGTGCCGAGGTAGAGGTAACAGCCGAGGTGCCGCTGTCCCGGTCCAGCCTGGAGGAGGAAGACTCGGTTTGGGATACCTCGGTAGCAATACGAGTGGCAGCTTGTCTCGGTCGCAGCAGCGTCGTGCATGGAGCCAGCCTCGGTTGCGGGAGATCTCGGCAGAATGCACCCGGGCTGTAGCAACGCGAGAGAGGACGAAGCGTGTCGATCATACGTGTCCCGAGGCGCTGCGCTGTCTCGGTCCTGGTCGAGGTAGCACTCCAGTGTCGCTGGCGATCTCGGTCACGCACGACCGAGCGAAGGACAGCGGGGCGTCTCGGTCGAGGAAGCCTCAACGAGCGACGACGGCCACGGGAGCCTCGGCCCGCTCCGAGGTAGAGGCGTGGAGCAGCCTGCCGAGGCGTCGAGCGGCCTGCCGAGCTTCGGTCATCAAGCTTCGGTTCACCACACACACGCCGGCCTGCCCGAGGTAAGGAGCGGCCCAACCGAGTTGCGGCGAGGTCGGCCCGCCCGAGGTCAAAGCGGAGCTCGGCCCGTCCCGGGATGCGAGAGGCCTGCCGAGGCTGAAGCTTGGTCCAGCCGAGGCTGGCTGAAGCTCGGCCCAGGCTGGCTGAAGCTGGGCCCAATCCGAGGCGACGAGGCCATCTCGGCCTGCAGTGAGTTTCGGCCCAGCCGAGATAACTGGACTCCGGTCCAGCCGGGATTGCTGCTGGATAATTCGGCCCATCCGAGATCTGGCACCTCGGTTTAACCGAGTTAAAGGTAATGTCGGCCCAACTTTAATGTATGCCGGCTTGGACCTTGCCAAATTCGGTCCAGGGTGCTCTTTTCTGTTTTTCCCTTTACCTTATACCTATTTATTTCCTGTTTATCTCTTTTAACAACCCAACCACCATAATTCTGGGTACCCGGGGTTACATCCCCGACAGGCACAATGTTGTTTTCGTGAAAACCTTACATGTGTGTATATGTCTTTTACCTTCTAAATATCAATGAAAATTGTGATGATCTCCTACATTCTAATTTCTGACCATTTGTCATATGCTACGAGATAGATATATTACTATCATCAAGGTCAACACACTACTTGGTTTCCATTTTAATTTCATTGGAGTTTGCAAACAACTTACTTGGTGTATAACTTTAGTCTATTTTCAATATCAATTAATATGTGATGTTCCAGTCCACGTTATGTTTTAACCAGATGTCGTATTCATCATTTGTTTTGTTATCATCTCAATTATCATCGAAAACAGAACTATATCAAATCTGTTTCCCATATTTCATCGATCCTAGGAATGGTATGGTACACAAAATGATAGCGACTATGTAAGGAATCCTTGAGTTGTTCTACTCATGCGACCTGAACGTTGTTGCCAACGTTTACAGAACGGGCACTCTCTGACTTGGGACTCTCCGGCACGATGACTGCTGCTTCTTCTTGCTTGGGCGCCGACGCCACGGCAGCCGCCAGTGCAGCGGCATCTTCTCTGGCCCTCTGCCTCTCGGCGGCCTCCTCGTCCAGCACGGCGGACATGACGTGCGAGTACCCCTTCTGCAGCATCCGGTACAGGAACAGCGCCGACATGCGCGCCTGGTCGCGCACGTCCTTCAGGTCGCGGTGCTCGTCCACCAGCTCCAGCCGCTCCGTGAACGACGCCGACCGGTCAGGCTTCAGCTTCAGCGTCAGCAGGAGGTGCGCGCGCACCAGCTCTGTCCGCGTGCATCCGCGCTGCACGCCGAGGAGCGCGTGGTAGTCCACGCTGCACCCGTCGCCGGCGGCCACGCGGCCGCGGAGCTGCTGGATGCGGGCCACCAGCTCGCGGTGCGCCCCGGCGATCTCGCCCTGCCGGACGCCGCCCTGCGGCCGCCAGTTCGGCCCTGGCAGCTTCCCGTCGCGGAGCGCCGCGTGGTAGAGGAGCTTTAGGTGGTCCAGGTCCCGAAGGCTGTTGGGGATCGCGCCGATGGACTCGTACACGTCGGCCCGCGCGCGCAGCGCCGGGATGAACGCCGGGTCGAGCGCTAGCGCGCGGTTACAGTCGGCGATGGCGTCGGCCGCCGCCCGGACGCGCGGAACGCGGCGGTACGGCCCACGAGGCAGGCGGTCGCGAAGGAGTGCGGGAGCACGCCACCGCGGCGCGCGTCGAGCATCTTGGAGAAATGTCGCACGGCCTCGGCGGGGTGGCCGGCGTCGAGAGCGGCCATCGCGGCTGCACGGCGCCAGAGCAGGAGCTTCACGTGCGCCAGGAGTTGGGACACAGAGTCCGCCTCGCTCGCCGGCGGCATCTCCGATGCCGAGCCGAACGCTCTCACGGCACACGCTCTCACGGCGGATGAGAAGCTGTCCTCGGACCAGCAGACGCTCTCACGGCGGAACGCCGCCGAGGCGAGGCGGCGCCCCGTTTGGAGAAGCACCACGGCGTCCTCCATTAAGCCAAGATGGAAACAAGCTTGACCCAAAATCAAGTACCTGCAGCACGAGATTTGGCAATGATTATTAGTACCACACCACCACAGGTTGCAAATAAATTAGCAAAAAATTCAACTTTGGTCATGGCGAGTTTTTGTTGTTACCTCCACTGGGTGTCGGCATCGGAGCTCCTGGAAATGCCGGCGACGACGCGGCGCTTTATCTCGGAGACGTCGAAGCAGCAGAGGAAGCAGGAGGCTACCGCGCCGGAGACGGAGAGGTCGCGGCCCGGGGAGATAAGCCCGGTTCTTGAGGCGATGGCGATGTCGCCAGAGCCGGACGAAGAGGACGAAGAAGACGAGGCGGTGGTGCTGTCGTCGCCGGACTTGCCACAGCTAGGTATGTAGTCGCGGAGCATCTCCGCGACGTCGCGGTACCGCCGGAGCGCGAGGAGCGCGCGCGCCCGTAGCTCCAGCGCGGCCTCCATGCATGGTGACATCTCCAGCACGGCCGCCACGAGGCCGAGCGCCGCCTCGGCTGCCGCGTCGTCACCTCCTTGCGTCGCCGCGTCGAGCGCCGCCCGCGCCTCGCCGATGTACGCTTTGATCACCTGCCACCGCGCAGCAACACGAAACGAAATCACCATCAGATTTGGGAGGCTAACACTTGGTGAAGACGAATCGAACACACAGCCAACTTGGAACTCTCCCGGATCAACACTTGGTGTCGTCAGTCGTCACCCAATCACTCCATCTCTATCCGTCGGACGAGTAAGCATTGACATTGAGCAGCGAAAGAAGAGTAATCGCAGGGAAGCACACCAACCTTTCTGTTGCCGCGGCGCCACCTGAACTTGTTGGCCATCATCTTCTCGAGAGCGGGAGACGAAGGCGAGGACACCGCCATGGCCCGAGCACCAATGGACAAGCAGAGGCGTGGAGAGAGCAAATATATATATATGGGAGGAGATTTGGGATCCCGAAAATCTTGCTAAATATATACGGGAATTGCCAGCTGCCTAGAAATCGTTGCTTAATTGCTTGCTTGCCCGGACTGCTTGCCTTCTTCCCTTGAGTAGAGAGAGAGAGAATGGATCCTCGTCAAGCTGGACAAGATGCCTGAGCCCAAACACCTCCACGCAGGCCTAGGAGAACAGTGGTGGCCTAGCCTACTCTAGAGTCTAGACCCTAGACTAGTGCAACGTGGATTTTCTGGCGGAACCGCGTCCTACCGGGGTCGCCGTTGCCGTCCGATATCGCTTCAAGATTCGTGCGGTCTCAAGTCGAACTTCTTTTCTTATATTGCGGGAAATTGGAAAAACGATTGGTATCGTATTTTATGGTCGCGTATACCTAACGCTATACCTGACCCCACGGTAGAAGATTCCGCAGATATTTTTCAAGCTTGAATGCAGGAGGTGGAGATCCATCCCGTGACCTAATTCACCCGGGGACGCGCGCTGAAATTCCTTCGTTCTTCCGGAGTAGGGCTTCTTCATCCAAGCTTCACTGTTCTTCATCCCGTAACCGGAACTCGCCCATCCAAGGTATGAATTAGAAGATGCCATTTTTTGCTGTATTTTCGCGATTTTAGATGAATATGGATGAAATTGATACTCGTAATTTATTGTAGTTAACCTTCATGAAGCAGATCCAGAACTTCGCTGATTACATTTGAATGGATCCTCACGAAAACCACTGCTGCATTATTACCGGAGTTCGCTGATTCCATTGAAATTGATCCAAAATTCTCCTTCGTCAATTTGCTTACCATGGTGGAGAGCCAGGGGGTCCTAATTTATTCATCAGGTATTTTGCAGGACATGACACTATTTATAATGGAAACTAAAATGTTCGTTTATACCGTCTCACAAATGCTTTGCTTATGTTTTGGGGAAAAAAAGCCAGAAGCATATTGTTACTGAAGAGGAATCAATACAAGAACAATTGGTTCAAAGAGACGGTATGAACAATAACATCAACCAAGACGAACATCGATACATCTCCTTTGCATTTTTTGAAATACTGGCAAAACCAAAAGAATACCAAATCTGCACCCAACACTCTGTAAACAATGCTATTTGTATGTTAAAAAAATACTTGGCAGTGTGTGTTTTTATATTCGGTGTCTCTTTTGTTTCAGTAGGGGTTCTTTAACTTCAGGCATACCATCTGAATCAATAAGTACAAAATATTTCACGGCTACGCAGTCGGACGATGGGCAGTCAAAAGTAAATTCAATACAAGGTGTTTCTAGATGTTTTTCATCCTTTAACAAGACAGAAGAAGAATGTGCTTCTCCTGAGGTCCAGGGATGGCAATGGGTACCATTACCCTTTTACCCTGCGGGTAAAAACCCTATTAGGGTAAGGGTATGGGATAAAAAATTACCCATGGGTACGTAAATGGGAAAATATCATACCCATCGGGTAGAGAGGGTATGGGTATGGGATCGTATAAGAGAGAATTCCTTATTTGGCCCTGGCTCAACTTTGCCTTCCTTTCTTGGCCCTGAGAAATATTTTCGTCCCTATTTGACACTGAAAGTTGGGTTGGTTCCTTATTTGGCCTTACCGTCACTTCCGTTCGATGCTGCCGTTAAAATTTTATTCGAGGGACTATTATACCCCTGGATTGATCGAAGGAAAACAAAAAAGAAAAGAAAAAAAGAAAAAAGGGAAAACCACCCCGTCCCAACCCAACCCGAACAGAACCGACTCAACCCAACCCAGACAGAACCTGCCCGTGCCCAACCCAACCCCGTGCCCGTGCTCTTCCCGCAGCGATGGCGGCGCCTAACCCTAGCGACGGCGGCGCCATGGGAGCAGAGGTCAGCGGGGCCCTAGTAGGGGATCCGGGAGGTGCTGCGGGGACGGCGGCGCAAGGTGCCGCGGGGACGGCGGCGGAAGATCCCACGGGCACGGCGGCTTCGGCGGAAGATCCCACGGGCGCGGGGACGGCGGCGGAAGCTCCCACGGGCGCGGGGACGGCGGCGGAAGATCCCACGGGCACGGCGGCTTCGGCGGAAGATCCCACGGGCACGGCGGCGGCGGAAGATGCCACGGGCACGGCGGCGGCGGAAGATGCCACGGGCACGGCGGCGGCGGAAGATGCTGCGGGCACGGCGGTGGAGCGTTCTTCGGCGACCTCAGCAGCAGGCGTGGCTGCGGCTTTGGGCACGGATGCGGCTACCGACTCGGCATCAGGCGCAGCGTCTTCCGCATGGCCAGGGTAAACATCCTCCTCTTTCTTATGTTGTTGTCTTGTTAGTATTAGTCCGTCTCTAGTACAGTTGCTTATGGATGCATATTTCGTTCACAGGATGGATCACAGCTCTAGTTATTGTTTGAAAATTAGTTTGTTTGGCAACCCCAAAAAGCTAGAAAAGAGCCCTTGCGTTATGTTTTCGAGAAGGTTATTGACTCTGACTTGACAAACTACAATGATTTGATTGCATCAATCATAGAGGAATACCAACCAAGATATATGGAAGTTGTACATGTTCAGTATTATGATGAGGTTCTGAACACATTCCTAGAAATAAAGTCTGATCAAGAATTGATGGCAATGTTTGAGAAAAACTTGGAAACAAAGTTTGTTCAAATGTTTATTACATATTGTGATCCATCTGAACCATTCAAGCCAATCACAGAGTCTGATATCGATGTGAATGTCCAGCCGAACACCAATACATCACATGATGAGGATAGTTACCTTCGGAACCCAATACCCGAGAATGAGCATGTCGGTATTGATGAAGAAAACATGTATGGAGAAACTGAACCTACACCTCTAAATGTGGTTATTTATTCTGGTAACAAAAAGGATAAAGAATCTGTCTGTGAGAGTGAGGATGAGAGCGAGGATGAGAGCGAGGATGAGGCTGAAGTAGAGGAAGATGAGGAGGTACATGAGCCAAATCATGCACCAAATGTTGAGTATGATAAAGAGGACCCTCCTATGACAGTAGGATCCAAATATCCTAATATGCATGAGTTTAAGTTGGCCATTCGTCAGCATGCAGTCAAAGGAGATTTTGAGTTTAACACAGAGAAGAGTGGACCACATAGGTTCACTGCCTACTGTAAAAGAAAGGATGAAGATGGCTGTCCATGGAGGATACATGCTTCTACAACGGATGATATGTGTACTGTAGTGGTGAAAACAAACCCGTTTGATCATGACTGTTCTAGCACAAAAAGGAAAAAGAAGGTGAAGAATGCAACAAAGCATTGGATATGTGAGAAGGTGAAGGACTGGCTCATTGAAGATGCAACTCTTGGAGCAGATGAATTGCGACAGAAGCTTAAAGAGCACTACAAGGTCAAACTCCACTACAAAAGAGTCTATATGGGTAAGCTGCTAGCTCTGAAACAACTGTACGGCGACTGGGATAGCAGCTTCAATAATTTGTACAGGTTTAAAGCACAAGTTGAAAGTTGTATCCCTGGTAGCATAGTGCAGATCGATCATCACACCATCAATGGCAAAATCAGGTTTAGAAGAATCTTTGTTGCATTTAAACCTTGCATAGAGGGCTTCCTTGCTGGATGCAGACCATACTTGGCTGTAGACAGTACCTTCTTGACAGGCAGGTTCAAGGGGCAGCTAGCTAGTGCTACCGCTGTTGATGGCCATAATTGGATGTATCCGGTCTGTTTTGGAGTTTTTGACTCTGAAACTAATGAGAATTGGATATGGTTCATGCAATTGCTTAGACAGGCCATTGGATCACCACTCGGTTTGGCGATATGCACTGATGCTGGTCAGGCAGTGATGGTAGGGGTAAAGGAAGTCTTCCCAGAGGCAGAACATCGAGAATGCATGTTCCATTTGGTAACCAACTTCAAGAAAAAGTTTCACGGGAAAGTGTTCGATGACCACCTTTGGGCTGCTGCTTATTCATGGAATCCATATGTATTTGACAAACATTGGGTTGCAATGGAGGAAGTAAAGCCAGCAGCTACTGCATACATAAGGAAGTGGCACAACCGTTTGTGGTCCAGGAGTCAATTCTCTACCTTGTGCAAGGTAGACTACGTAACCAACAACTTGGCAGAGTGCTTTAATAATTGGATTAAGCACCACAAATCCTTGAACTTAGATGACTTCTTCGACAAGGCTAGGCAGTTGATTATGATCTTATGGAATCGAAGGAGAAAAGTAGCCAAGAAGTTAGATACATTGGTTCTGCCCCACATAATGAAGAGGTTGAATGCAATGACCAGAGAATTAAACCTGGAGGTGGTAGAATGCTCAGAGGAGGTGGCTGAAGTGACTCAATTGGGAGGCAGTGGCTTTAGGTTTGTTGTGAACTTGGAAGAGAGGACATGCTCTTGTAGACAGTGGCAAGTTTCTGGGCTTCCTTGCAAACATGCTCTAGCCTTCATCACATCCCTAAGCAACACACACATCAAGAACCATGTTGACTTGTCTTACTCCGTTGACACATTTAGAGCAGCTTATGCACAACTAATCCCAGCCATGCCTGACAAAACTCAGTGGCCTCAATCTGACCATGGATTCTTCATGTATCCACCACTACTAAAAGCTACAGCTGGTAGGCCTAAAACTGAGAGATACAAAGGCTGTGGCGATAAGAAGAGGAAAAAAGGCCAGCATTTGTGCCCTATTTGCAAGGACTATGGTCATCATTGGCACAATTGTAAGAAGGGTAACCCGGAAGACATTGCTGCAATGCTCGCTGTGAGGTACATCATTGGCACATTTATCTCTTGTTTCTTGCATTAATGGTTTGTTGAAATATCACTTTTGTTGACATCTCACATTTCTTATTGCTCATTTAGACAACCACCAAAGAAGAAGAAAAAGACAACCAAAACAACCGAATCGGCCACTGAGGCGTGCAATGATGGAGAACCAACAAGGATGTGTTTTCCACCAATGTAAGCATTTCGAGCACCAACACAATTACAAGCAATCTGATTTTGTATTCTAAATATCTATTTCTCACCATAGCCTAAGCTTGGAAGCTACACCAAAGACAAATGAAAAAGAAGGGAAAAGCTTGGAGGACAACACTAGCAAGAAGGGAAAAAAAGCCAAATGTGAATCTGGAGGGTCAAAGAGGTGCGGTTTATACTTTTTCTACTTTGGTCTTGTTATGCACATTTTTTTGCTTTGTTCTTGTCCTGTACATTTTCTGCTTTCAGATGCTCTAATATCATACATGCATAATTGCAGATCAGGAACCGGCTCAAATCAACCACTTTCCATTGAGACTTCTATGCCCAAGAAGAAGAACAAGGTTCCTGCCAAGAAGAACAAGAAGCAGCCTGCTACAACGGTGCAATTTGACAGCCCATCAATGGGCACAAGAAGCAAAGAGAATATCCCGTCCAGCCCTGCAATGAGCACACGTAGCAAGAGAAGGCTGAGCTTGTGATTCTATGAACTTAGCAGCATGTACTTGTAGACGTCTATATGTATTAGACAATTTGGTCATGTACTTCTAGCTTGCGTACTCTGAACTTAGCAGCATGCTTTTGATGTATTCGAAAATTTGGTTATGCTATCAATATGTATATATACTGTGTGCAGGGGATAAGGGATCCAATTACAGGGGAGGTTCTGTCGAAATTTCGAATTTTCGTAATTTAAATCTCAAGTTTTGCTGAACCGAAAATAAGTATTGTAGCACAGTTAAGATGAAAATCTCAGTCAAGATGCACATATTTTTCGGTTCTCTAGTTAACACAGCTACCATTTTGGCCACATATTGTACCAGGGGCAAAAGAGACATTGTACATGCCAAGTTAACACCGTCTCTGCTGAAAATGAACTACAAGGCCAAATAAGGAACCAACCCAACTTTCAGTGTCAAATAGGGACGAAAATATTTCTCAGGGCCAAGAAAGGAAGGCAAAGTTGAGCCAGGGTTAAATAAGGAATTCTCTCATCGTATAACCCATACCCGCGTACCCATGTACCCATATAATATTTGACAAGTGAGTCTAAACTTTCACGCACGGATATATGAGTAGGGTCTATGTATGAGGCTACAATCGTAATTCAAAGATATATGCAGGGATTGCTCACTAACCCTCCGCGGATGGCGCACCATCCGGTGACTACCTCACTATACCGATAATTTAGCTATTCCTAATATTATATCTAATCTATCTGATTCACGTGATCACGTCTCGACTCCTGATATAGCAAAACAATGAAATATAACTCTTCTGCATGAGTTATGTGTTGTTTTTACAACTATTTTTTGCCCAATTTTACGTGTTTTAAACACGGGTATTTTTACCCGCGGGTACCCATCTACCCTGTCGGGTGATGGGTATGGGAAAAAGTTATACCCGTTGACGGGTATGGGTAAGGGTGACGGGTAAGATCGTGGTTGACGGGTAAGGGTATGGGGTGGCTCCACCCTTACCCATACCCTGCAGGTGCCATCCCTACTGAGGTCACATCACTTCCGAAGTACTCCCTCCATACCAAAATACAAGGTGCCCTTTAATTTCGTTGGTCAACGATGTCTAACTTTGACCATGACTTGTACTTATAATATGATCACAAAATTAGCATAAAAATATATGAAATGATAGAATTGCGCAACACGAATACACTATAGCATTCATACATTCTCGATACACATAATTTATCATGTATTAATAGTCAAAATTGAGCATCGAAGACCAGCACAAAAATAGCGCGCCTTACATATCTATATTGGTGGAGGACGCGACTTAAGCGACCGGACACCCGTTGTTAGCGTTGCAACTAGCTAGCTAGGTTCAATTGCCTTGACGAGAGTGTACTAGAGCACGTGAACCACGTTATGGCCTAATTGTTGCGTGCGTGTAATTTAGACCTGGATATTTGTACATATCTCGTGTATTCCGCACGCTGGTGGTGCACTGTTGCCTCGGCCATAACTTTCTTTCTCGCCTCCTTCGACCTCCGCCTTCACCACACTCTCCGGCTCTTGTTAAGGATATGTTGTTGTCGTCAGCGACAGCATGGCAAGCTGCATCTTCGTCGACTATCAATCGAGCACGACATCTTTTGACTCCGAGAAAACTTACAACTCTCACCAATGCTGTCGTCCTTACATTACATGGGAGTACTTTCTCTCAAGGTTATTTTGTTTATGCTTTTTGTGAGTGCAAGGGTGAAGAAAATTGGGATTCAAGAGTGAGATAAGGTCGGAGCAGTTGTTTCTTTTATGGGAACGACTATGTGTAAGGCGCCTTACATTTGGCAAAAGTGTAGACACTAAGATAAAAACATGTCCCGCAAACAACATGCGTGCCGGCCACCATTTTTTGATCCAAACCGAGCCCTCACAAAACAAATATGCATGCATGCACTAAATGACAGAATTGATGACGTCATTCCACATTAAATGCGAAATTTGAAAATTTAAAATGTTTTTTTAGCACAAACCATTTATCCGATTTAAGATCCGTTTTCACCGTTGGACTAGTTGCGACGAGATCTTCAAAACTAGATCCCATGTCGATATGTTTCGACGAAAATTTTTTTGGCACAAAAGTTACCACCCCGTAACATATAAGTTACCCAGCCTTACATATCTATATTAGTTTTCAGGTTGAAATAGAACCATTTTTGTTGTTCTTTTCGATTTTTTTCGATTTTTGAAGTTACCACATCACTTTCGTGCATAAGTATTAGGATGATAAATGTCTATTTCATAGTGACAACTTCGTAAGTACTGAGTGGGTAACTCCATCAGTATTGGGTGGGTACCTATTATCGACAGAGTATGATAACTAAATTGATTTCGTATTGGATAACTACATCATGAAAACACATGGGTAACTTTATTAGTACTGGGTGGTTAAATCCATCCGTATTGGGTGATAACTATTACCGAGAGAGTAGGGTAACTATAACGATTTTGTGGTGGATAACTACACATGAAAACACATGAGTAACTTTATCAGTATTGGATGGGTAACTTTATCAGTATTGGGTGATAACTATTACCAAGAGAGCATGATAAACATGAGTAACTTTATCAGTACTGGGTGGTAACTTCATCAGTATTGAGGTGGTAACTATTACCGAGAGAGTATGGTAACTATATTGATTTTGTGGTGGATAACTACACATAAAAACACATGGTAACTTTATCAATACATGGTGGGTAACTATCTCAGTATTGGACGGATAACTATTACCGAGAGGGTAGGGTAACTACATTGATTTTATGTTGGATAACTACACCATAAAAACCATGGGTAACTTTAACAGTACTGAGAGGATATCTTGAGTTTGTGTGATAACTATTACCAAGAGAGCATGATAAACATGAGAAACTTCATCAGTATTGGGGTGGTAACTATTACCGAGAGAGTATGGTAACTACATTGATTTTGTGGTGGATAACTACACCATAAAAATATATGGGTGACTTTAACAGTACTGGGTGAGTAACTCCATCAGTATTGGGTGGTAACTATTACCGAGAGAGTATGGTAAACATGGGTAACTATATCAATTTCGTCGTTGTGTATAACTATATCATGAATATATGGGTAACTCCATCAGTACATGGTGGGTAACTCCATCGATACATGGTGGATAACTCTATCGATACAGGGTGGGTAACTATATCGTAAACACATGGGTAACTTTATAAGTACTAGATAGGTAAACTCCATGAGTACTGGGTGGGTAACTCCATCCATAATAGGTGAGTAACTTTATCGGTAGCAGGTTGATAACTTTATCAGTACTTGGTGAGTAACTTTATCAGTAACAGGTTAATAACTTTATCAGTGCTTGGTACGTACTCTATACATCTATATCAGTAGAAGCAAGCATCAACAAAATCTCTCCATCTAGCAACATTTTTTTTGGCAAACATAAGTAAAAGAGCTTGCATATTCAGCAAACATCTCAAGTCCTCTCTCACTTGACACGGTGGGTATTAGTACTAGTAATTTGGCTCACACATGACCAAATGCGTTATCTTCTCACATGAGGCCCAATGTAACTAGTGGCACTACTAATTATTTTCTGGTACCTAAGTTATGTCTCATTAATCTTCTCTCTATCATTGAAACAAGTTCTAAACACATGATAAAAATGTTCACAGAATATTTTTTCTGGTACACTACTATGTGTGTCTAGCACAGACAAAAAAATCATTGAACCCCATGTGCATATCTGGTCAATCTTATCGTTACCAACCAGGCTGCCACCGCCGAATGGGATTCTTCTTTGTCTCTCTATCTCCTTCTTGGCAACGACAGCAAGATCCGGTGACCAACTATGGCGGGCGCATGAAAAATGGGGCGGTGGTCGGAGTACGTTGGAGAGGCGGTCGGGGGCCTGGTGCCAGGTCTGTAGGCGGTGGAGACAGGGGACCAGGGCGGCGTGCAGGAGCCCCGGCGGCAGTTGGGATTCGCTCGGGGATGCGCACGTACCCAGCGGCAGCGGCGGCGATATCCGGTGCCTGAGCTGGTAGGGGTGGTGGGCGGCGGCGGAATCCTATAAAGAGCAGGACTGGATCGGTCGGTCCGCGGGTGGCGGCAGCAAAGCTCCGACGGGGGGTCTCGCCGTCCCCGCACAACGGCAGCAGCCGGAGGCGAAGGTCCTGCATCTCTCCCCGACCCCGCACGTGGCGACGGCAGAGCCCCGGCAGGCGTTTCGCCGGTCCTGCCCATGGCTGCAGCAGCGGGAGGCCGAGGAGGCGGCGGTGTGCCTGCTCGGGGAACGGCGCGACTCCTGGGTCGCGGTGGTATACCGAATCGGGTGGAAGGGGAATTGGGGTGCTTGTCGCGGAGAGAAAAATGAGGAAGAAGGGAGTCGCGTGACGAGTAGAATCTCAGCCGTACGTTCGTTCATCAACGGTGTGCGGGGCCGTCTCCACTTACGCCAAACGTAAGGCGGCTGCTAAATAGATTTTCCGTTCTTTTATAGGTCGTGTGTGAGGTCTACCTATATATGGGATTCTTATGCGCTTTGCTTGCATGTTTTTTTCTTTTCTTATGGGAGTAGCTAGCCTGATCCGCGAGGCGTGCGTGCTAGTGGGCCTGATGCGTGGTTCGGGACAGGCGTTCCAGCCTGGCAGCAGCTTTCGAACAAAAAGAGAGAGTCCCGCGCGCGCGCGCGTTGCCAAACTTTCGTCGACCCGAGAAGCGCCTGTCGGGGCTCCGTCGTCGCCAAAGAACCAAACCGCGCCACCGCCACCGACGGCCGGTGCTCCGCCGCCAACGATCCAGACCGCGCCGGCGTCACTGCCAAAGCCGGCCGTGGCTCCATCGTCGCCAACGAACCAGACCGCTCCACCGCCGAAGCATGGCGCCGGCGACGGTTGTCTTGCTGCTGTGGTGAGCGATTGCGCATGGAAGGAAAGGGACGCCGCCGTTTAGGGCGTTGATCCTGGCCGTGATTAGCGCTCGTGCTATCTTAATTACCAGATGAAAACTGTGGTTAATTTGCGTGGTTATCGCTGGCAGCATCACCAAATTGAGACTGATTTGAGCAGAATAATACAATGATTTGCGTTTCCTTAATCATGCATGGATGTGCTTGTAATCAGTTCGTGCCATGCATGCATGCATTGCGTGGCACACTTCATCATATCCAATTTGTTCAAATCATGATTTCCCTTCTTTTACTACCTCCGATCCGATTTAATGGGCGTGAAGAATGAACTACACTAGTACAAAGCTTGTACACGCCTGCGACCATTAAAACGGGTCGGAGGGAGTATTTATTTCCATCAATGGTACGAATGCAAAATGATTTTGTTTAGATTAGACCATTTTTCCTAGCTTATTTGTTACCTAACCTTAAATCATGGATTCGCTGGTGCTTTTGCCACCTGAATACACGTGAATTTCCATTCCTAATGGATGGAAATATGGAAGCTCAGCTCAGGGTGCTCTGTTCTTGATTGTGAGGAGTACGAAATAAAGAGCGATTGTGCTTGGAAGGTAAGGATACCGGCCGTGATTAGAGCTCCCACAAGTTTGCCCAGATGGAAACAGTGGTTAATGTGTGTGCGTGGTTATCGCTGGCAGCATCAGCAAATTAAGCTTCTTTTGAGCAGAATAATAGTATGATGATTTGCGTTTCCTTAATCATGCATGGCGTTTCCTTAACATCAACCGTGGTTATGCGTGGGCTTGTAATTTTGAGCGGATCAACACCATTTAAAAGTGCGTATCAACAAATTAAATATAAGGTCTCGTCTACTTTGCAGGCTCCAAATGAAGATTTCTTATCTGTTTATAGTTCTGGATCCACGTTCTCTTTCCGAAATTTTGGTGTTTATCGCAGAGGCCGCATGCAGGCCAAATTTCGCGCCAGAAACCCAATAGCATAGCTTGCTATTTTCTGGCCCAATTTTGTTTCGTTAAACGAGTCCAGTAGCCCAGTTCAGTCTAATATCAGTGTTCTGAATTTCTCTTTCCTCAACACGAAATCTGCAAGTTCACCGCTAGAGTTCTCAATTGTACTACTAATTCTGATCAGGATTTTAAGTATCAAATGTAGAGGCAATACCAGAGTCCGCTGTCGACTCACATGTTCGTGGAACGTTTCCTGGAGGATCTTGCTCAAAGTAGCGAGAGGAAGTCCAAGCAAGTGGTGGCTGCCGCTCAAAATCGTGCGGCACCGAGATGGATCCCCGCACCACCGGGGATGGTGAAGATAAATGTCGACGCAGCAGTCAGGAAGGCCCATGGCCAACGATCGGTGGCAGCAGTTGCTCGATCGGAGGACGGCGTGTTCCTGGGAGCGTCGGCACCGGTGTTGGCTGACAAGTCCGACAAGTCCGACGCTGAGACACTAAAAGCTCTAGCATGCTGGGAGGCGATTGCCTTGGCGCATGACATTAACATCACGAGAGCCAATAGCGAAGCTAGCTCGTCAGCATAGCCTGGGCAAAGTGTAAGCAAACATGCGTTGCCGACTGCTTGCCCCATAAAACTTCTTGCTTAAAGCTTCACCTCCAAGTAGTACTTAAGGGTAATTCACCAGCTTAGCCCGGGCACCTGCCCAGGCATGCCGGGCCTGAGCGATGGTGGCGAGTGACTGTCTGGCTGTGATTCGCAGTTTGGAGACAGATAGTTTAGGGACTTATGCCCTAATCATTAGAGAAATAAAGGAGGAGGTTCGAGCTCCTGTCTTTCGGCCATGAGCGACGATCTTCAAATAAAGAAGCTCATGTGCTTGCTAGAAGTGTGGTGCGAGATGACCCTGGCCGCCAAGTGTGGCTGTTTGAACCACCAGCCGAGTGTGGCTGTTTGAACCACCAGAGGGCTTATGTATTCCGTTTGCTATTGAAGTTTAATAAAACTAGATTTAGGGGTGCGCCTTGGCGCACGACCCCCAAGCCCTGTTTTGACAACACGCCATACACAATTCTAATAATCAACGGGTTTAAATAATTATATCCACATGTAAGTTCGGGCACAGATCAATGCGGAGGATCTTTATGTATCAGAAGACGTCATGGATACGCTTTGAAAACTACAGACGGGATCCTTAGGAGGACCGGTACGCCAGCCGAGTCAAAAGTTTCGTACGAACGTCGGCTCGGTGCTTCAACTCTGCTGAGGTATGCCTTGGCACACGATGCCCCGAGCCCTTTATTGACGACACGGCACAAACAATGGTAATAGGTAAGAGGTGAACGAACAATTTTGAGCAAGTAAACGACATGCAAGCACGAAGGAAAAACTTAAGCCACGAACATCTATCTCCTGATGACCTCAATCTACCTCCAATCATAACGTTCGAACACCGAGAAATCAACCAGATCGCCTTCCACGTCGATGTCGCATACAGAATCGCCCCTGTTCACGCTGATTACTTCATAGTCCTGTTCGGCGACGTAATCATCAGTCGCAAGGACACATCGATTCTCCAAAGGCCAGCCACACGTGTAAGCATAGCTACCCAACCACCCAACGTCAACTGAGTCGGGAACATCGGATGTGAACGTCGGATCAAAGGCATAACCCGAACAATCCAGCGATGTTGTTACACGGTCAGTCGGTAGATACGCCGGCTCATCCTCTTTATGCGTCTCCACACTAACTTTCACATCAGCCGATTGCCCTTCCATCCCCTTTTCGGGAGAAGAAAGGAATGGCGAGATCTTCTCAACAGGCACATCGCTATCCCGCGTCGACCAAGAATGCGAGAGGACAACCGTATCTAGTTCTTCCATTATGTCAAGCCTTCCGGCTAACGCATACGAAGACAACCACTTGCCGAACAGCCCAACGAAGAAGAGAACGATGATGGCACTGGCGACGTTCGCCGAAGGACCGGCTTCTGGTACCCGTTCGCCGCCAGAACGTCATCCAAATCGTGCGTACTCCACCAATCGCACCTCTCGTGACCATTCCGATTTCAAGGCCGATGAGGTCCAAGATAGCGCGCAACTGCATGTTGCCGCTCAAGCAAAAAAGATTGCAATCCAGGTATCGCTGTCAGCACTGTAAGCAGGGTCTCGGCGTTGTTCTTTCGTCAGAAAATCACGCCTCCGATCAATCATCTTGGACAACACGTTGCCAGTCGGAACAGTCGGCACAGCGAGCCCACCCGCGCTAATGCACCATCCAGTGGGTAAATGCATACGCGGGGGCACGAGAATGCTATTCTTGGCAAAGACCATCGCCTCCGCCTTCCTGAGGTAACCCCTGTGGCGTCGACCGGCTCTACGTGCCATTGCGAGGAGGAGAACGAAAAAAGGAGGACGAAAGTGGAGAGAGATGGGAAAATACAAATAATACGAGGTGGAAGAGAAGGACATAAGAAGTCAAATGGTTAAACGGTGCTCGACACGTGCACATGCTATAAATACGAACGGAGAAAGACACATTGCTTACATTAATGACGATAACTCGTTGGGACGGTCAATTTACGCCACACAATCACTTTATTCAAACCAAGACATCCGGTATACGTGTAACCGTGACAGCACACGGATAATTATAAAACCGTTTGCAATAACAAAACATGTACTACCACATTTTCAGATTACCATCACAATTGCGTGTTCGCCGAACCCGTTCGTCCGGCTAATAGAAGTTTGAACGAATGAGAAGCATCACGAAATATCTGCTCTCCAAACGTAAAGACAGAACTGTAAATTGTAGAGTAAACATTAATTTCCACCTTACCATATCCGGCTTAATGATCATCGTCACAGCACCGTGGATACAAACAAAGCCAATGAAGATGAAGCCGCAAACAAACCTTGTGTCGCTGAAACGACCCGAAAACGAAGCACTGTCACTTGAACTCATACCCTGAAGCCGGCACACCTCCACTACATAAGGAATACACGGACTACCAGGTCGTTAAACCATCGCCAAACCGATAAAAGATCAGGTAGCTCTATTGTCATGATCCTCGCTCCTTCTAACACAAGTTAGTCCTCTTTTATAGGATCAAACTCTACAACATAGATCCTAATTCAACCCTTAGCATCACCTGTTCCATTCACCGTGCGAAAGCCTCCCCTGCATCAAGATCTCCATCGCCTTCTGACTACCAAAAAGGGGACGCATTCAGATAAAGGTAGCGTATATTGCATGCCGCTCTTCGTAGCTGATGATCATCGCCATAAATGAACTAATCCCCCTCTCGTCTAATTCTTATTATTAGGAAATGGGTTCTGATCCTAGCAGTTTCAGTCGAAGCATCAATGAACTACCGGACGATCTACTGTCTGAAATCATTGTCAGGGTTCCTCCACATCCACACGCGTTTTTAACAGTGTCAGCCGCCTGTAGAAAATTTAGACGATACATGGAAAGCAACGATTTCAGAAAGCTAACCCTGACATACAATGGAGGAGTTCCGTTGTTAGGATTCTTCACCAACATCTCGGAGGACAGACGGTTCTTAACAAAACATAATCTGGACCCACCAACCCTGGAAACATTAAGACTGCCGAGCAGCAATTGTTGAGTATACGTCCTAGCATGCCGCGATGGTCAGGTGCTACTTAGTCAAAGTACTGGACACAAATCATTAATTATCTGGGATCCAATCAAAGACACCGAAACACCAATAGTAAATCCAAGATGTCATAGCAAAGAAGAGCTTCTGAACGGCACAATCCTACGTTCGAGAAACTGAGCTGAAGCATGTACATACTGTTCTCAGTTAAGCAATTTCTGGATTGTCTGGATATCAACCAACATAAAATCTTAACTTAACAACGGTCGAGAGATACTCAACAGAATTAGGAGCATGGGAAAATTGGACTGCACATACTGCAAGGATCGCAGAGACCAACGACAGGCCGGCAACTCTCGTAGGGGATATCTTGTACTGGCCAACGAAATCCAACTATATCATTGCCTTTAACACCATGACGAAGGACTGTATTATGTTGAATGCCCTGAGGAGACACATGATATCCACGGGCGCAATCTTCACATCATCAAGGGCCATAATGAAGCTGTTGGCCTCGCAATCGTAAGAGGTTTCATTCTACAGACCTGGTGTAGTGCAAGATCGTCAACAGATGTTCATACATGGTCACTTCACAGAAATGTTGATCTGACAACTCTCTTTGCGCTTGACACATCATTTCCTTATAATTGGAAATATCCTGTAAAGATACTCTGCTCATTTGAGGACCGAACTACAGTGGTTATACGATCCAAAGAAGGAGTGTTCCAACTAGATGTCGTTAAATTGCTGTGGAAAAAATTATGGCTTCAAAAAACATCATGCACTTTATATCCATACACCATGGAACCAGTTCAGGAGCATCACCGATGTTTAAACTGTGCATTCATATATCTATCTTTTATCTCATGAATTTGTTTATTGCATGTCAGCAACCGACTTGATTCAAAGAGCAGCGGGAAGGAGACGAATTGAAGACAGTAGCAACAATACGCCTGATTCGGAAAACAACACAAGGGACACAAAAAACGGTCGCGCCAAACAAAGCAGAAAGACTTGCTTGTCTGCGTTTGCGTGACATCTGCTTGTTCTGGCAAGTGGCGCAGTATATGCAAGGAAAAATGGTTCGAAGGAAACATGGTATGTTTTTCATATTTTCACAATTATATTTGTTCTAGCACGATGCATTGATCAAAAGTGTAATCTTAAGTAGGTTTCTCAAGCTCTAACCCGCTTTCACAGATTCCGTTTGCTGACCTTCTAACTAAGATCCATCCAGCTATAATTATGTTGTGTTTTCTTACCATGTGTTTCTCGCTGTTCCACGTCTTGTAATCTATTTTATTTTCTTGTCCGAGTTCCTTAACAAAAAGAGAAGACAGTAGCTGAAAACATGATAAACGGCTTAAGAAGTAAGTCGATAACCACGAGAAAGAAAAAAAACCCAGCCAGGTATACTGGTGCCGTTACCGAGAGGGCTGGGGGCTGGGAGAGGGGGCAGAAACTCGATACACGAATAACCATATCAAATCGCTGGTAATGCCGACTCCAGGGAGCCGACACCCTCGGACGATGGGGACGACGGAAAGGAACCACGATCACCAGGAGACCCCAGTTTCCAACGCGCCAAATGCAGACGGCGTTAGAAGACTCGTCCATAACTCTGTGGATAGAACAAAATCTTTATCACGTACAGCAGACGACTCAATCGTGAATTCGTGATAAGTCAGTTAAAAAACAGTAAGCCGGCAGCTTATAATAAGTTTACCTGTCGGCACAAAAAGTGTAACCAGGACGTCAAAATTGATAGTTTCGTCCCACTAACGTTTTTGGATTCTCAAAAAAGATATGTGCCTTAAAATACAGAACACACGTAATGAATTCGGTATTGCTTGCTACGTTCACTGCCGAAACACCAAAAACGTAGCGCAGTACATCGATAACGCTCCAAGGCTTTCCAAAGAAGGAATGTCCATCCAAGGCTTCCCAAGGAAGGAGCCTGACTGCAAAATTTCCCAAGCAGACCATCCAGAATAGCTGAGGCCAACCGTACCGTGGGACCAATAGAATAATTAACACGACGGAAAAAACATTAAGACGAATAAGCCAATATCGTTATACCCTAGACTGGTGACGCCGACTCCAGGGAGTCGGCTTGAACGGATGGTGCATGAACACGGAGAAGCTAATATCGTTGGCTCCGGAAGTAGTACAGTTAACAACACGATTACATATTTCGGTTGGGAAGAGAGATTCCTTATTCGTACATGCCCTTCTCTGAGATTCGGTGTACGTCGTCGGTAGATTCGGATAAAGATGACCTCGAATCAAGTGTCACTCTGAATGTATCCAAACGTGGGAGAGATAAGCCGGTTGACGTGGGCATACCCTTCGGGTCCCCCACCATTGGCATACCCGATGCGGTCCAGCCGAAGACATACTTGGAGGCCCATCTGGCGGCCCAACGAAGCCCAAGAAGGTACAACTTCAAGCACAAGCCAAGAACTCCAAGTCGTAGTCTACTAGGACTCATGTAAACCATACCTGCTTCCTTTATAAAGCCAGGCAGGGGCACCCCCATAGACATATCCATACGGCACAACTAGAGAGACAAGACAGACGACACGCTCATATTCCACCACCGAAACCCTAGCGAGATCGACATCTCGCCGGGATCGCCATTGTAAACACCTCCAATCTATCAATAACAGACAAGCTGGAAGTAGGGTATTATCCTCCGAGAGTCTGAACCGGGGCAAATCGTCTTGCTTGTCAGCAGTGGTAACTACCAGCACTCCAACTTCTCTCCCTCTCAATCAACCTGGGGTACTCGACCCTGGGATTTGTCGTGGCCACCCCACGACACCGGTCGTCTATAAAAAAGCACGAAAGAATATAGCAAGAATAAGAAAAAAATAGCAAGAGACCGATCTCCAAAAAAAAAAGGCCGAATGGGACTTGCACGAAAGAAAAGATGTCAGTTAATTAAGCCGGGAGGCCGGTCGTACGGAAAAAATCTTCCTACAAACCTACGAAACAAAGAGACACACGTCTTAACACGCACTAAAATGATACTCCCTCCATTTTTTAATATAAGATGTTTTAGCATTTGTCCACATTCACATATATCTAGATGTATGTAAACATATTTTAGTGTGTATGTGCACTCATATTAGAATGCATGCAGACAACATGTTGGATAGCTAAAACTTCTTATATTTATGTACGGAGAGAGTAGATGAGAAGCCTTGGAGCTGTAAGAACCAACTTTCCCCATGAAGCAACCGACTCCATACTTAGGAGGCAAGGGTACTAAAGGAAGGAACTAAACATCTCTTTTGAACAGGTATATACTGCAAGCTTTACTGAATACTCCACCCCTCTACATCATCTGGCCTCGGGGACTCCCTGGAATTAGAGGAAACACATCACAATGCAACAATGGAAGGACGGAACGATATGATCGTGTGTCACGAGAAGGCCAGTTGGACCATAATGTACACGCCGCCTGTAAGTCGGCAGACAAGCAACGCGTATGAACAGTATCGCAATAACGCATTGCTGGTCAGACACATCATTTATTCTTCACTTTAAATCACTGACACACTCTTGCCAACTCCAGCGGCACACCGACTATGGGCCGTACCAGTTAATCAATATAGAGTGCGGTAGGTAGACAAACAGAAACAGACATCTTAATAGAGAAGCGAACAACTTTGTGATACCTTCCGTTGTCCCGCATCGGTAAAGCGTGCCGGCTCCCTGAATTGGAGCTGGTCGAGTCCCGGGAGTCAGCTGGACTGACCTTTCTCTTTATGTGCTGGTCGAGTCCCGGGAGTCGGCTGGACTGACCTTAATGTTTGTTCTTTTTTTCCGGAGGGTACAATATTTATCTTTAAACTCAATCAAAATATGTTCTTCCTTTTTCGGATTGCACTCGTTTAAGTTCGGACACGACGAGACGTATTATTCCATGTTCCTGTTGAGCCAATAAAATTGCCCTCCTGGGTTTTCAACGCGTCCCTTGGCTGTCACGTACTCGGCCGACTCCACGCGTTGGACGGTCAAAGTTATCACAGAAGGGAGAAACACGGGACCTGGAAGCGCACGTTCCTGCAACCGCGACTCCAGGAGCCGGCGAGACGGATCAACGCGGAGGCGTGAAGAGGCAGCTTTCAATTGTCATAACGATCAAAAATACGTCTCCGCTTTCGATCGGGAATGCCCATGTTTGTCTGTGAATGAAGCCGGCAACCAAACCAGACGATCCCGCACGGTCAGCGCCACCTAGCCTGCGAGTGCTTCCTTAAGCCAGCCAGAAAGAAATCATAAAGTCGGCGAGGTCGGGTTGTGCATCAAGATGGAAACCTGGAGTCGACGGGAACGGGCTGTGCATGAAGTCGGGAACCTGGAGTCGGCGGGTTGCACAGAAAACGCGTCACAGATAATAGCAACTCTCGAATCGTCTGCCCACCCACGAATCTCAACTCCTTTTTTTCGAACGTTGGAATATCTGATCCTTAGACTGAAGCATCAACCCTATAATAATTTTGTTATTCAGCCATTTTTTTGTACTTCATATCCGGAAGTTCCATGGGGATGGGATGAGGAAGATGAAGCTGGAAGAGATATGGTTAAGATGGCTGACTTGCGATTGAGCCGACTACCATAACTTGACCGCGAATAGTCTGCGTGGCTCCCGTATGACGAGTACAAAAGAACACTGCGTCTCGACAGCTGAGCAAGGCATGGCAGCCAAGTATATGAAAGGAGGGCTTATAGCATGGAACGTTTTTAAACCTACCGTTTTTCACGTTCCCGTTGGTCTTATCCTTTTTACCTCATGGGTTGTTGCCACGTCAGTTGACCGTCACCTTCTCCACCGACTCCACGCGTTGGGTGGGTAAGTGCATGGCAATTGAGATCGACTCCAGGGAGCCGGCGGCTGGGAATCATGTCCAAGATAACTGCACCGTGTTATCACGCCGACTCCAGAGCCATAATCCGTCTTAATGCATCCTTGCCATTAAAACAGGGCTCCGATCGTGGATTAAGACACAATGTCTGTGTTTTTTGTTTTTTTATCGATTCACGAGGTTGGAGTAAGGAAGATGGACAGGGTGGAAACGATCTCACTATTGAGCCGTTTGCCATAATGTGTGTAGAACCGCCTGTGTATGTACTATGTTTTTGCTCTGTTAGCTAGTACTTATTTAGCTCGGTCTTCTCTGTTAGTTAACTCTGTTCAGCTATGTATTTACTATGTTAGCTACTTATTCCACTCCAGTTTACCATGTTATTTCCCTCTGGCTTGTCGTAAACACTAACCTTTCGCGGTCTCGCCGGCTCCCTGCATTTGATACATTATTCTTGTGTTTTTGGTCTCTGATACAAATTTATTTGGCTTGCCGAGGACATGCGACGCGTGACTACTCATGTGACTCCATGTTCGGTATCTCCGACTCCACGCGTTGAGTGAGTAAGCGTATGACAGTCGAGACCGACTCTAGGAGCGATAGTCCGTCTTAATGCACCTTGGGATCACGCCGAATCCAGGAGCCATAATCCATCTTAATGCATTGTTATCGTTAAAACAGAGCTGGATCGTGCATTAAGACGGAACGTCTGCTTTCTTGGTTTTTCTATCAATTCACGAGGTTGGGGTGAGGAAGATGAATCCAGAAGGGACAGGGGTGGAAACTATCTCACTATTGAGCCATCTGCCGTAACGTGTGTAGGAACGCCTGCGTGTGTAGCAATAACTTGCCGTCTGTGAGAACAAATACCACAACGACCGAAGCAGACATGAACGAAACGAATGACTTACGCTTTACACGTGTGCGATTAACTACAGGATCCTGACACGAAATGAAAACGACGCCGATTTTCTTTTCCACGACGTCGCCGGTTTACTTATTAAACCACGGAAGCCAAAACAGACGGAAGACCAATAAAAAAAGCATACGCGCAAGGACCTAGCAAATCCTCATTCATGCCGAATCCAGGAACCAACGTCCTGTTTCATTGATCAAAAGTGTAATCTTAAGTAGGTTCCTCGAGCTCTAACCTACTTTCACAGATTCTGTTTGCTGACCTTCTAACAAAGATCCATCCACTATAATTATGTTGTGTTTTCTTACCATGTGTTTCTCCCTGTTCCTCGTCTTTTAATCTGTTCTATTTACCACCTCCAACTCCAAATCTATCGAAACTATGCAATGTAGCAAAACGAATAAGCGTCTGGAGCCATTTCACATGGTATGGCTGTTCAATCTGTTCTGACGCGGTGTCCTGCTATTAAGCCGACAACCTGATATTAAGCCAGCCACTGTGTCTACGCGTCGCCCTCCTATGAAGCCGGCCACTGTCCCTACGCGTCGCCCTCCTATTAAGGCGAGAATCAAGACACTCAACGGTATCTTCTATCCTGAGTGATGACACATACTTCGTCTTCACATGTCTTGATGCCTGCAAAACAAAATAATGTAGTAAACGAAAATACGAAGATGTTAATAAGCAGTACCAACATCCTCATTCGCAAGACATCAAGGAACCAAGGAACACAACAAAGACGTACACGAAGAACCTCTCAAGCAAATACTCTTGTCGACTCTATCGTTTTTATTCATCTTTACTGGCTGTTCTGTTTTTGAAACTCGTCTTGGTTGCCGACCTGTCTATGTTGGAGTTACCATACCCGCAGTTTTATTGGGGATCATTTAATGCAGGGAGTGGTCACGGTTTCTTAGTTCGCATCGGGTATCTGGCCTGTCGGCTCGGTGGTTGCCGACTCCACGATGAGTTTCTCATGCTATATGGTCCCGCCGTCCGTTTCATTTTTTGTTTGTTTTTCATTTCATTTTTTCAAGTACCTTCTCGGCGTTGAAAGACATGCACAATAGAGAGAGTGTGTGAGAGACTTGTTTCCTACAACCAGCCGTGCCGTCTCGGTTGTCTTTTCCAAGAAGTTGCCAGAAGAACGCAGGTCACGCCGACTCCAGGGAGTCGCCTGGATCCACGAGCAGCGAGACAGAGAATGTCAGGCCGGCCGACTCCCTGGACTCGACGCCTCTCACAGTTTATACTTTCATAGATATCTCGGGGTGCGCCTTGGCGCACGACCCACCGAGCCCTGTTCTCACGACACACCACACACGATGCTAATAATCAACGGGTATAAATAGTTATATCCATTAGTAAAATCGAGGAGAAAAGATGACAAATAATAAACAGATAACAGATTCATGTAACAAAACCTGTACCTTTTAAAAAAATATATAACCTCACGGGCGCAAAACCCTTTAAAACCCCTAAACCCTCAGAATATGTCAAAAGCAGAACAACCTGTAAAGATGGAATTTTTCGAGGTACTTCGGTAGCTGAAAGCAGAAAACTTAAAACTAATGAAAGTTAGAAAAAACCCAGATGCTTGCTGTCAACAAATTTCAGAACCAGATCACATTCTGTGATTTTTTGGATTTTCGTACGGTGACGGACATATATCTGTTTCTGGACAATAAATTGCATGTCTCGAAGTGTTTGGCGAGCCGGCTGGCGCTTTGTATAATGCTATGGTCTCTGTACTGTCGTTTGGTGATGATCTTGGATTGCGAGGGTCCGTACTTATCAGTCAGACCAGAGAATCTTGTCGTCACGAGGTTGGGTCAGCGGTTTAAAGACAAGGGTAAAATATATCCGCTTGATCCACTTGATCGGTAGAAGGCGTCATTCATTGGTGCTTGCATACCATTCAGTTTTCCAATTTGTTTTATATATGTTATTTGTCTAAGTCGTACGCCAAGGCGCACCCCTAAATCTAGTCAGAATAGGCGACAGCCAACAGACGCGTCGATAACCCAGGAAGACAAAAAAAAGGCCTGACTCCTTTGCTACCAACTTAATGCGTTACGTCTATGAGTGTCTCCGTACTATCGCTCCCTGCTCAATGGTCAGTCAGCCGACTCACTGGATTCGCTGGAGTCAGCGGGATCGCCGAGCAGTGAGACGGAAAAGAGCAGTCCCGCCGACTCCCGGGACTCGACCAGTAACAAAAAAACACATTAACGGAGAAGCCCAAGCTCTAAGCTTGGGGAAGTGTCGGTCTTACTGAATATATGTTTCCTATCGCATTTGTTACCGGCCATGCTGGCATTTATTATTGTTTTACTGTCAGCTGCTCACATTTAATCGTTGTCGCGACGTTACATTATAGGTGACTTCTATTTATGAATCGCATTGAAGACTACCATGTGTAAGCTATGACATCGATATCAACGATGCCGACTCCAGGGAAAGGGGGAGATATTATTCTAGATTCATTTCGGTGTGAAAAGACATATACTCTACACGCTATCATAGATGCGCGTGCCCCTTGCTTTCTCGAAACGTCTGTAGGTCATCACCTACACTGCCGACTCCACGCGCTGGATACTACTCACGATATATCGCACCAAAGGATAACGATACGCCGAGTCACAAACTTTAGGGTGGCTGATAGAAAGACAAAACATAGATACCACCTCAATACACACTCAGAAATACTTGTACAGACAACACGGCTACAAACAGTTTCACACTAACCCTGGAGTAGACGTGACAGGCTTCTCCGTCTTACCACATGCCGATCCCACAGATAAAGCGTCAAAAAAATGATACCGACTCGAAAATGAAGAGAAGAAAGGTCGCCGACCAGTGAGACAGAGAAGGTCAGACCTACCGACTCCCAGGAGTCGACCTTACTTCTTCAAAATCATAGTAGGGATTCGCCTACACCAAAAAAATAATATGTTCAGTTCATTTATTTCCCATACCCCTTAGAGATAAGTAGCATACTAAAATGATATGCATAAAGATATCTTTCTGAGAAAAACGATTCATCCTACATAAACATCATATGCTGAAATCATAGATTTATCAAGAAATCGATATGCATAAAGATAGCAAAGAAGGAAGCACAAACAAAGAAATATCAATCATCAAACCCACCGCATAAACAGGAAAAAAAAGAGCACAAAGGCAGCAACCACCAACCAGGATAACTCACCACAGAAATTACAGGAACCCGAAACCAAACAGGAAGCAAAATAACACCGCGTCTGAAATATTCCCGAAATATTCCCGAGTAAGACAACGACCTGCAAAGAAAAAAGGCAAAAGAAGACACAAAACTATCACAAAATCAGTGCAACCACCTCAAGAAGGCCCAAACTCAAGATCAGAAATCCATACCAAGAAATTGACCTGCATCACGATAGCAGAGTAAAAATCAAAGCATCTTAAAATTAACCGAACTAAACATCGATCGATCAGCCAAGCGAACTATGGAGCACCAAAACTTACGAAAAACTAACCGGCAGATGGCGAATGGAGCCCAGCCAGCCAACCGAAAGAACCAACCAAGATGATGACCTGGAAAAAAAATGAAACAGGGAAAAATAACATGAGCAAGACCCACCAAAACAAAATTAAGAAAACACCGAAAAATCGCACGATAGCAAAAACATTAGGACAAGAAAAGCACGGAAATAAAAAATAGAAGAGGCCGATCTGCAAAACAAATAACAAACATAACCATGTGGAAAAAGAAAACAAACAGGCATAGAAATAGAAAAACACGAAGCAAGCAACCAATGAATAAAACATACCACAATCAGCACATGAACAACACGTGAACAACCACCGGGAGCCGGCACATCCTCCGGCGCAACCAATAACAGTAAACCGGCGATCTGCGAAAAACAAAACAAATAGGAAAGAGATTTGAGAAATCGAGGAAACAAAAAAAACCGGATAAGCAACAAACAATACAACAACACAGATCAAACACACAGTGAACGACATGAAGAAAAGACGACCAAAAACAGAGAGTCCAACACGGCAAGAAAACCCAACCTGATCTCAACGGGAACAACCGTGACCGGAAGAACATCGAACGGATTCCATTGAAACACGGCAGAGGTCGACGAAAACACGGCGGTGCAAGAACAGAGAGGAAGAAGAAAAGGGGGAAATGAGAGCTGCAGTAACCATCCGATCCAGAAAACACCCTATATACCCCGTTCCATGGCACTGTATTTAGGTCGGTAACCACTTGCAACCAATGGCGAGCCGCCAGCGTGATGCGAAATCGGGCCTTCTGACTACAGCACAGTGCACCGTACCCACCGACGAATGGAAAGGCGCCATGTAGGACGGTGAAATCGGGCCCGATTTTCAGCTGACATCACGAACAGTACCGATCCTGCGAAATACCGAACGTGCCCCGTTACACTGTAGAATATACGCACTTTACTGTAAAAAAATACGCATCGGCGACGCACGCAAGGGAAACATCAGCGACGCAACGTCCCCAGCAACCGACATGTGGGCCAAGGAGAGGGAGGGACCCGCGATCAGCGAGGGAGAGGGGAGAAGAACACGTAGCATGATCACTCTCCCGGATGGGCACTCCCTAAAACCTAGAACGGTAAATGAACAAAATCAATCAATGGGAGGAACGCGCTCGAAATGTTTGGCACTGTTGCCCGTCCGCCACACCGATTAAACACGAACCGTGAGGCTGACGGGAGGGCCCTCGGGCTACAGCGGTGATCCACGTCGGACGTCAGCGAGAGTGGGTGCACGAAGCTTGTACGGTTAGCGACTTTGCAAATCCCTATTCATTCCGACTCCAGGAGCCGGCAGGGATCGGACGGAGCAGAGGCATGGAGCGGGGAGGATCGGACGGCCAGAAAGCGCAAATCGCTGAGGAGCCTCCAAGGGGTCTCACCATTTATATCTTTAGATGTGTGTGAATCTCAAAAAAGAAAATCAGTGTTCTGAATTTCTCTTTCCTCAACACGAAATCTGCAAGTTCACCGCTAGAGTTCTCAATTGTACTACTAATTCTGATCAGGATTTTAAGTATCAAATGTAGAGTTACAGTGTATAACTTTTTTTGAAAGGGGGGGGAGCTCTATACATTAGACAACCATGGCATTACAATCTTGCGTAAGGGATTCCGACGAGCAGGAAGGAATAGCCCCATGCTTAACACCACACTCACGCTTGCCTAATTGAGCTAGATCATGCGCAACTCCATTGTTCACCCGAGCAGTCTTGCTCACTCTGACTTCAACCAAGACGCCAAGCAAAGCTTTAGCTTCCCGGTACAAACTCGTGTCCAGAACGATCCTTCTCAGTAGACTTGAGGATAGAAACCACCCGAGCGCAGTCAGTTTCAATGATCCCAGCCTGTTCGGGGTTTGCTGCCAAGAAGCGGATGCCCTCGAGCATTGCCATCACCTCCGCCTCTTCTGCACTAGCGCAGGTCGCAAGAGTTTTCCATTGTGAGAACAAGACAGCACCATTAGTATCACGGGCAACCAAACCAGTGCCACCAGACGCCGATGAGTGATTGATGAAACTGAAAGAGCCAACTCTTGAACTTCTAGCCATTTGTTTATACAAAAATAATCTGGTGAGCAACCTAAAAAAGTTAAGTGGCCGAGATTAAACGCTAAACTAAAATGAAGTAGAGCTATCAGACACATGGTCCCAGGCATAGGAGCATACAAAAGCAGACATAGGGCTGTAAGTGAAATCTCAGCGCAAACATGATGAGTGCGGACTGCCATTTCAGAAGTGGAAGGTGGCCGTAGCTGCATACAAGCCGCACCCCGGTAGACTTATGACTAATATCTGAACTTCCAGAACATCGAAGAGTGAGAGTCATCCACGGCGTAGCGCAAACTATCAGAGTAGCGGTCCATGTGGCCGTATCCCCCGACCTCTGCTGTCAACAGCGCCAACAGGTCCCTGTGACACGATTGCTTTTTCTGAAGAACACGGATGTACGCACATAGTCCGAGCCAGATGGTTTCTTTGCGCCTTAGCTTTAGGACCGGGCGCACACCGTATTGCAGCTCCGCGTCTTGCATGCGGCTGATAATGCGACTATGCATGTATCTGTTCAACAGGAAAAAAGGGGGAAAGTTGCTAAAAATGTCAAATTTACATTATATACCTTGTTTGCTACAATTCAGAGAGAGAGTAAAACAGTAGGCTGGATGAAATACTGTGAGCGCAGTTTGTTGTATGATGATAATTCACGTCCAGAAACAATCTAATACCTGAAGGTGTTCTTGATGATATGCAGAACCTCCGGTTTGCTCATGCTGGAATACGGCAAGCTTCGGATGTAGCAATGGAATTTCATCGCGCATAACAGGAAGGCCTGATATATATTCAGTCGTACGGTGCCTGGCGAGTTGATGTTGGAGTCGTAGAAAATGGGATGACACTTTGGACGCATATAATTACATAGCTTACTGCTAAGGCACTTCATGGAAGAATGCAACTTCACAGTGATCGTGGACATGATCGTGATATCTGAATACCTGTTAAAAAATGTGCATACTCATTATTAGTTCTTTTGGTTAGCTAAATTCGTCTGTGATACTTACTGAACAAAATATGGGAGTGTTTGCAAAAACAGTAAGAACAACAATACGAAATTTAGGCAATTAAAATAAATGGACATCTTAACATCTATGAAAGACAAGCAATGAAGCTGATGGATAGCTAAATAATCAAGTTCCGTCTTCAAGACAAGGTTAGAATAAGTATCCATGAAGGAACTGAATCAACATCTGGTGAACTGCACAGATCTATTGTAAGTTTCAACAAGCTTTAAAAATATAGGAAAATTCTGGTGTCTTGTATCAACATTTTACCTTATGAAATTCAAAAAAAAAACATTTTACCTTGTGTAATTTGGTGTGGTTTAAAAGAAATTCATGACTAATGATTAGTCCAGGTATCAACAACACGATGGCAAAACAAGAGCAGTGGTTCATTTGTTTCTCAGGGTTAAAAACGGGTCAAGAGTCCTAGATCCTTGGTCTATATCAATGAAATTTATCACTGTATTGATGAACTGAATCAACAAAACTAAAACTAGACACAGCAGACGTACCTTGTATAATCAGCTTGAATTTCCTAATTTTCACAATTTATGATTAAACCACTCCATGGAATGAAATCAACTCCATCATCACCCGTGTAGAGTCTATTATGGCAATGCTCGCTACTTCCAACTTTGAAGTTGAAACCATATTTTCTGTCATTCATGTAGCAGTTGTAGTACACAAAGCCTCTTCTCATTCTATTAAAGAAGTTTAAAGCATGCTTCTTTGAGAAAGAGATAAACATGAAATCATCAATGAACCTCATCAACAAATATTCCGGTTCTGAAACAGCATCTCCTGAATTAATCATTCCATCATGCAGAAATTTCAATACCACGGAATTTTCAAGGTGGCCATAGTACAGGGAACAAAGGTTGGAAGATAACTTGTTTCCTTGAGCAATCCTCACTTGTTGCAAGTAAAAGTTTTGGCCAATCTTCAGAATATTAGACTTGATTTGTTCAAAAAGGATGCGGCGAAGCCTCCTTCCGGATTGTAGTAACAGTTCCCTGATTTCCCACAATGAAAGTAAGGTTTTAAGACATTCTGCTGGCCGAAACTTTTATCTAGGAAACAAGAGGAAGTAAACAGACTGTCCAAAAAGATTGAGCGACAGCATAAAAGGAGTAACAGGCTCCCTTTTAAGACAATTTTACAGCCAAATATTCTTAGGACCTGACCGAGAGGTGAGATAGTTCTTTTTCTGTTGTATTTCTTACCTATCAAATTACCAACCAGTTAGTTCTATTTTTACTACTTATATTAGGATATTTTCTTATAACATAAGCGATTTTATTTTTGTTAGGATTTTTTTTGGGCCAGCAAAAACTGAAAAAAAAATGCTCACAAATAACTTTCTACCCCCTTTGGCTTCTCTTAGCTGACTGGACAACACAACACGAGCCTCGCGTGTAAAGAACAATATCACCAACAATAAACAACACCAAATCTACATCAATTTGTCCTCACTGAAAAAATAGTGAAAGCTATCAATTAGCCTGCCACTGCTCCATTCTATCAGAAGAAATCAATAAAAATACAAGTGTCGTGTACAACAAGTCAACAAGGCCTGAGCAGAAGAGGTTAACAACCGAAAGAGAAAAAAAGCTAAAAACCACCTTAATGAATATTAGCCATTGCCATTGTTTTCACGATCCTTGCAAGGCAAGACATACATTTTGTGTCATCGCAGTTTTACTCACCAGATGAATTACATATTTACATTATAAAAACTCGCTCCAGATGTGATTCTGGTTTAAGAAATATGTCATACGAAGCCACATATCGATTTACCAAGTCTCTGGACTGTAAAACGATGAACATGTAACAGGAACAGAAGTTCGGCATATGGCTAACTCTAAATCAGTCTACTTCACATTAACTAGTTTAAGTAATTGTGCGGCTAGGTGCTACAATACATGTATTTGAATTTAGATTTGTATTAAGCTTCACTATTGAATTACACTTCTATGGGAGGGAACGAGTGAAAATGCAAAACCAACTCCACAACTAAATGAGACAAACAAAATATTATGATTTGAGCAGATTTGACTTCCAGTGACAAGCATTTTAATATTGTTTAGTGGTTGTTACATATATTTTAATATCAGTCACGTTCACTTATAAGTCAACCCCAGGAGAATAAATGAAATGAGCTCTGATACATTACCTGATCAACAAGAATGCCACCACTTGACGATGGCTGAATTGAGAAATCGTGGATGTTGTTTCCGTTGCTGACAGAAACATTTGAATCAAAGCGGTAAACCGCATCCTTAGACCTACTGTATATTACTTTCGCACATTTCCTCAGGACATACTCATCACCTTTCAGAACTTCATCCATAATTTTCAGCAGCATGTCATGATTAACACAATCAAATGCCTTGGATACATCAGCAACAACAATATATATCTTCAGCTCCTTCAACTGTCTTCTTACTGAAGAGATAAAACTGGAAAGGTTTTTGTGAACACTATCGTACTCGAAAACAGAAGAACCAAACACCTCTGGATTCTCATCCCTTACTTTCTTAATGACTAACTGACACTTACTGAGAATGTCATCCTTTGATTGAGCTTTAAAATTTACTAATGGTCTCATATCTTCGGTTTTTGGAAGAAATCTCACTGTTGAAGAACGGTACAGATGTCTTATTGCTGTCCTTGATGTACCAGACAAAGTCCTGAAGCTCTGGGCATTTAAGGAAGCAATAGCATTGCTAGTAAGATTCCTCCAAACTGACTTTGGATAATAGAAAACATCATATCGCTTTGTTTCCCTTTCTGTAACATAAAAGTATGTATTGATCAATGGTATCACAACATCAGAAAATAACCAGCTCATCCAACAACGCAAGAGGTTGTTCTGTTTCTGCTCCTCCATGCCACTTGACACCTCAGTGTCTTTTCTCATTGGTACAGAGCAAGAGCAACCAGTGAATCCAATTTTTGATAGCCAAGAATAATGTGATACTTTTAGCTCACCAATACAATCAGTTACTTGAAATGTTTCAAACCTTCGTAACCTTATAAACTTCCAAATGTTTATCCTTAAAGATCTCTTACTAGAAGGATTGCCAAGCAAAGGCGGCAAGTATGATTCGTGCCAACACTGCCCAGACAAAGGATACTACTTGCTGATGCGTAGTGTAAGCTTCCAATTGAGCAAAAGATCCATCACAAAATGCTGATTTTCCTCTCACTGAATATTGTATGCTTCCTTCGTTTTTGGCCAGATCAGCTGAAGGGAACCCATCCTCTACGACCTGCTTTATATTGAAAGAGAATATGACATCATTCTTCTAGTTTCACATTAACAAATTTGTGATATTTTAACCAAGTAAATAATATACCAGCTGGTGTAGAACGAAATGTCTAAACATATACTGTATATAATTATGCATTGAGGTTCAATAATTCGCTTATGTCATGTTTGATCAGCATAACAGTTAAGAGACAACTATGTCATGCCATAACAAAAATACTATTTTCCCTGTTCTAATTGGAAGAAAAATAGTAGAGGAGATGGTTTTCCTCTCTAAGATTCAAAATTTAGAGCAAATAATATAGGATACTCAGCAAATAGGAGAAGTGAGACAAAATAGCCATAAACTGTTTTGTTGTGTGATTCTCTATTTTACTCAAAAGTGGTTTAATTGTCCAAACGTACCTTAGACTTGGCAGAACAATGCTTCCTAAATAGTTTATTATACTGACAGCGTTTAGAATTTCTTATGAGATTTTTCACTTGTTGAAGTAGCCCATGACACCTGGTAACAGGAACAGTTAACCACTAGCAACAATATAGTCAGATAGATGAAAAGTTGAAAAGATGAATATATGAGACTGCATAAGTGCGACAACAAACAAAAGCCACGTTGGCTCTTTACTGGCAAAATAATACGAATCAAATCTGTTGACTCACAGGCAACTAGAATTTCTTGTGGAAGATCCATCGCAGTCGCAATGGAAGAACTCTATGCAGCACCCCTTGATTCCAAATATGCGCTTTATAAGAGATAGTGCATCTTTTCTTTTCCTTTTATTAGTCAAGTCTAACAGTGTTAAAGAAATTTTGAAGATAGTATCACAAGTAATATATGCAATGCTAAATTAGTACACAAAGTTGATGTGGAAACAACAAATGAATTAACATATAGTAAGAGTTGCGAAATCCGAACTGTGAAACTTCAAATGCCAGTATTTAACGAACTCGCATTCTAGTTTTTTATTGTACATGCTGTAACATGTAAATGTTCAGAAGACATCCGATAAAATATAGAGTTAACACATGCAGCAACGGAGTATTAATATAGAATGAAACATATCAGAGCTATGAAACAATATCCATAAGGCCAGTTCATGTTACCACAAGAAATTAGCCTGAAATCAATTGATTTTGATTTTCAAATATCATGCATTTGTCCATATCATCTTAAGGAGGACATGAAGACACTGATAAATGTAAACTATTTACAAGTTGTTTTGAACAATTCATACGTTTCCTCCAAATAACATCTTAGATAATGAAAAGATACAGCAAGATATTAGTTGTATACTTGTATTTCATATATGCATTTCTTTTTTTAACTAGTTTACCTCCAGCTTTACAGGCACATTTCATACTTAAAGAAAATATGTAGAGTACATCTCTAAAATATAGGAACGTATGTTTTGTTTACAAAATGGCTTACAAAATAGAGACATCTGTAAATCAGATGATATGATCAATGGTAACTAGAAACATTACAGTGAGTAAACCATAACGAGATACGGCAGCATACTACCGTTTATTACCAATATCACACCAAATCTGTGCTATGATAAAGTACATCTGGCGACACAGCAGCACAGAAGGTCCCATATTGCAACATGAGTCACCAATAATCTATATCACTTCCGCACAGAACCTTGCACCCATCCACTGATGCTCTTGCTTTAGACCCCAGCAAGAAAAAAATGGGAGTTGTTTAAACTCAATCTAGATCTTCACTTACTGCAACTTCAGAACAATTTTGTTAACAGTAACACGGGTTGCAGTTACAGAGATTGATACACTTCAAGTTTTGGTGGGTAAACAAATAACAAAAGGATACTGTTGCGATGGAAGACATTCTTGGATATTCTTTTGTTATAGAAAATACTGTGTCTTCGTATGAGAGAATCTTCTGATACACATTTCGAAGCATTCAATAAAAGGCAATTGAAGCAGACGGGACCACTCTGCAAGTACAAAAACATGTTGAAGAAATTGCAGCAACATAAAGTTCATTCCAAACGGCAAAGCCCAGTATCAAAAGGCAGATAGAAATGTGCACAAAAACTAAAAAATTGTCATGTGCTGCACTTTGCATGTTTTAGTTTCGGCTAGGTTTGGAGCTTAATATCATTTTTGAGATAAGAAATAATGAACAAATCTTCAGGACATGACAAGCATTACTTGGAAACATACTCAAACTAATCAGACTAATTCAGAAGATATCCTGGCTGACTTGAGATCAAGTCAACAGCCCTAACTGGGGGTGCAGCAGCACACATATGAGCAGCGACACGTGAAAATAACATTAAACATATGCATAGCTGGGCTGATGATTAGTAGAAATGCTCACTTGTGTACAGAACATTCATGAAAGGGTACAGTATAAGCCTAATGACAAGGATATTCTGTCAAAAGAAAAAGTAACCAGACCAGTAATGATCACTAGAAACATTCCCATAATTATCAGAGTAAATGTGAGAACCAAGTTCTGGCGTGGTGGCTAGAGTTCATGGTGGTGAACTCGCCCACCCGTGTTCTACTCCCGGGGGTGCTATCCAGATGAAAGAAATCGCGAAGAGGTCTATCCCTACCTAAACAACATACAGTTCAGGGAGGGATCCATCCTCCTTTAGCCACGTTTTTTTAAGCAGAGTAAATTTAGCAGATGAAACAAAAATGGAAGGAATGCATATAGTATTGAGCACATGGACTTCACTAGAATCATAAATGGTACCCTCCAACAGCATGTCATGGTTCCAATTTTATGAGTAACAAATGTCCAATTTTATGATTTGCGTATGAATATAACTGAGAATACTAAAACGAAATATGTTTCTGGCCTACTTTCTACCATGTTAGGCACAAGACATCTGTTGCACTGTTGTTCACCCCACACGCTAGTAAAATATGCAAAGAGGTGGTATTGAGGAATTGCAATTCCATTGTCTCACTGACATGTGACCCTAGGATTAGCATGTCAGTGTGTCTAGTCCAAGTTGTTGTGTTTCACAATTTTTAACTATATATATAACTTTAAGTGTAAGCACAAAAGAATGGAGTAAAAATCAAATAGCAGGAGATGGGGAGGGAATTGAGATACAGTTGTAAGTAGCTGGAGAGTCCTACTTGGGGTCTTGTATATTGGTCGCCTGAAATATCCAACACAGAACTGCGTGACTTCTGGCATGACAGGACAGGTGCATTGTATGGCTCTTTGATATGTGGAACATTATTATCATTGTTCATTCCAAGAGAAGTGTTATCTGCAGTAGGCTGCAAGGACTGCCTTTGATTCTTCACTTCCGCAGCTAGGCCATCTGGTAAGAGATTACACACAGTGTAGTTACTCTTGTTTAATTTACTTAACTCTGTTGACCTTTCTACAGAACACGCCTGCTTCTGCTTACTGCGACGTTGCCACTTATACAACCGTTTTCTTTTCCTAGGCTTCTGGGTAACACAGTTGGAACAGTTACATCCATCACCTGAACATTTAGGTTTTATAATGCCCACAGCATCACAATTTCCAGAACTTGGTAGAGCATCAGTTTTCTGAGTGTTATCTGAGCAGTCAAACCCAGATTTTTTGCTGCTGACAGGATTGCCTCCAGATACGTTTTGTGCCATCTCTGCATTACGCCACATGTGGCACTGAAATCACAAAGACATGCATTATCTGATCAGTTTATTTGAGAAAAGAACACCTTAGCGTTCACTGTTTGCTAAAAGAACACTCAGCGGTGAGGTCACAAGGAAATTTTAGGGTGTAGACGCATACCGTGTGGCATTTGGCTTTTACGGATTTGGATTGTTGTTTTGTTGCCATCCTACGTGAGGATATCAGAACAATGTTGAGCGGAACACCAGTCACCTGAAGAAAATCACTCTTTCTAACGGGCAAGAAGACAGACGAATGCATCAGGATGTAGCACATGAGCATATCCCCAATCTGAAACACAACGAGCTTCTGTGAGGCAAAATAACATGAGGAACTCCTCACACATCAGAGAAAGAGGGGCTTTCATTGCACTTACTCTCTGCCGGAGAATATCCCAGGATGAAGAAGCAACAACAAGGGTACCGGCAAAGCCACCCTGGTAAAGCAAAAGAAGTTACAATCATTATTAATGTACTATATAGTAAAAGAGCAAGAAATAGTGTGCATTTTTTAAGGATCGAACATTGCAATGCAGAGAAAAGGTTGTTCTTTGCGGGGGGCTACATTTCACATCTGAAGGAAGAACCTACTACGGCTACATTTCACTTGACTGTACCTGACGGATGCTGCTGCAGAGGACGTTGGTGGTTCTGCCGGCGCTGTCCGTCCAGATCAGCTTGGTCGACTCCCGAACGAGCTGCGCGTCGAGCACCGTGCAGGCAAACAGACGACCTCAGCAAAAAGACGAGGAACCTAGTGCAAGAATGGCAGAGGGAGAAGAAGAAGAAGAACCTCGGCCTGCGTGTGGGCGTTGCCTGGGGAGTACCGCGGCGGCGGCGGCGGGGCGGGAGTCTGCTGGACGGCGCAGACGGCGCGGGTGACGAGGCGGCGGTACGCGACGGGGTCGCCGGCGCGGAGGAGGTGCGCCCAGCGGCGGCACGCCAGGCACCCGGCGCCGCGCCGTGGGAGCAGGCGGGGCAGGGGGCGCCCGGAATTGGCGGGGGCAGGAGGGCGAGGATGGTGGCGCCGACGGGCGGGCGCCGGACCCGTAGGCGAGGCGGAGCTCCGGGCGGCCGCCGAACGCGCGACGGCGGCGCCGCCGCGCCATCGCGTCGCCGGCGGGGTCGGGGGTTGGGGAGGAGGGGAGGAGGCGCCGGTGGTGGGGGAGGAGGAGGCGGGATTTGGAAATGGGTGGGTCAAAAAGGCGCCATTTTTGGCTCCCGTGCTTGCTTTGGTACTGCTCGGTTGGGCGGCGGTTTCTCTGCTTGCCTCGGGACCCGGGAAGTAGGGCTTGGAATTAAAACTCGAAAGTCGCGAGTTAAACGAGTAACTCGCTACTCGACTCGACTCGACTCGAACTCGAAATTAAACAAGCCGAGCCAAATTTCTAAATTTTAGAGTAAACGAGTTCGAGCTTTTTGAACCGAGTATGCGAGTAACTCGCTAAGCTCGTTTAGCTCGGTTAAAAATAGAAAATATGGTGGAGCAAGCCCAGCCCAACAAGCAAAGTAGCAAATGAGCCCAGCCCAACAAGCAAAGTAGCAAATGAGCCCAGCCAGCAGCCCAACACAACACGATTAGGCATTTAGGCTAGGGATTTACCTCCTGTCTCCTCAGTCCCCACACCACGGTGCGATTGCTGAGAGTGGCGGCGGCGCACTGCACCGCACTCGACCGCCGGCCACCGCCCGGGCGCCCTCGCCGACAGCCACCGCCCGCACCACGCCATGGAGAGGCAGCCGAGCTTGGAGTCGAAGACCATGGGGAAGAAGAGGCGGGCTGGTCCATCCGCCGCTAGGTCGGCATCGCCGGCGTCCGTCACAGCTCCGGTGCGCACCGCGTCACAAATTTACAAAATCTCTTTCTAACTTGCATGTGTATGTACAGGTTAAAGATGAGGATGATGATGTTGAATTGGTTCCATTTCCTGAATCTGTGGTGGAAAGTAGCTAGATTTCAAGTATGTCGCTGCATTTTGTGCTATTTAATTTCTGCATTCAGCTTTGTACTTCATAGTTCAAAACCTGATGTGTTTCTTGGCATTGTACAGGTACTGACGGCATGTAGATAAGTTGGATTTCTTGCTGGAGTGGAAGGCCTTTTGGAGTGTTATTTTGTTATGGACTATGTGAACCCTGGATTTTGGACTGTTATTTTGTTAAGCAATTTAGTGAACCGTGGATGAACTATGTGATAAGTTAAACTTCGAGTTGTGTTATGGTTCCAATATTATTCTTGTGAATTGTGTTATGATTATCGATTGTTGTGGTTTGTCCATTATAATGTTTTGCTATAATATTGTTGTGATTGCATACCGTACATGTCCAAATAATCAGGAAAAATTGCATCATAAAGTATATTTTGATGGTTGTCTGTTTTTACCGAGCTACTCGCGAGTAGCTCACGAGTTCGACCGAGTCGAGCCGAGTACTATTTTTGTGCTCGATTGTTGAACGAGCCGAGTTTGAGTAACTCGATAGTTGACCGAGTTCAAGCGAGTCGAGCCGAGCTTGCTCGGCTCGGCTCGAATTCCAGCCCTACCGGGAAGTGGATCACCATCAGATATCTAGTACGTCTTCTTCGGCCGATCTGAACTAAAAGCCGAACTCCTCCTTGTCAACGATCCTGCGGATCGCCCACGCGAGCTCATGCTTGTCCATCGCGGCTTGGAGTCGTTCCGCAGCACCGGGAGCGCATGCCTCCACCATGGTCGTGAGCTCATCGTCGGCGTCGGCGGTCCGCTTGAAGACCGGAATCAGTTCCTCCATCATCACGTCCGTGTTGTAGCCACCGGAACCTATGCCTCCACAAGTGACGACGACTTCCCCCGTCGGCAATGATGGGAGATAGAACGCGACGGAGAGATCGGGGGTGGGACCCTAAATGGCCATCCCGATATGCGGTATTTGTTCGGGCCAAAAAAACAACCCACCCCGCATATCGGACGGAATTTTCCGGGTCGTGGGGGCTTATCCGAGATCTGCTAGAGATGCCTTAGTCTCATGTCGTTATGGTGTTTTGTGCCAAATGGCGCCATAAATTTCTTCTTTGTCCCGCCTTCTCCTGCCGTCCCCCAATTTCTTCTCGGTTCAAGCCGGCGGAGTCGGAGAGTGACGAGGATATGGAAAACGCGCGATGAAGCATCAAAGTTCAAAGTCAGCAGTGACGAGGACGAGGAATAGAGCGAGCCAGAGCGGCAAGCCGCGGTGTATTTGAGCAAGAAACTTGGAATGTGTGGTGGTGCGTGACGACGCGACTTAGAGGGATGATCCGGTCGTGTCAGATCGAAGGAGAAGAGATTGCACCATAACAAGGGGGTGGAGCCGAAGAGAGAGACGAGGATATGGAAGATGCACGATGAAGCCCGAGAGAGCAATAATGAGGACGGGAATAGAACGAGCTGCTGGCCACGGTGGATGTGAGCAAGAAACTTATGTGTTTGATTGAGCTGTGGATTCCTGAAAATCAGCCGTAGGGAATCAGTAGTACAAAAACGGTTGTGAGCTTAAAACTGTGAGAAAGCTGAAAACTATTTGGTTGAAGCACCTGTCAACTGTGGATTTGATAGGAAATATCTATAATGCGCCTCAGTCCCTAAGAATTTATTTATATGCTAACTGATTTTAGAAAATTGATTTTTTTTCATTTCTTGATGTTTTACTACATATGGCTAATAGAACAAAAATATTTCTTCGTAGAAGCATTTCCACAAACATCTTGCAGCAAACAAAGTAAAGCAGAGTCGAACGGAACATCTTCGGTCCATTAATTGGTTTTATGCACATGCACCCACGAATTGCATCAGCTGTTCAAACCTCAATAGCACATTGTAGGCACACACACTTTCTTTGAAAAGAGAAGGTGAGGGGGGCGGCGGCGGTTTTGCGAAAACGACGGTGCGGCCATCAGTTAGCTTTGCCCAATTCAAGGTCCCATTTGCTTTCTTCAAAACAGAGCGTGAATTAATCCCTGGGAGAATTCCTAAGTATTCCAGTGACCAACGCAAAAATATTACCAATCAAATTCGTTCAGCGGGAAATCCGTGTCAATAAGTCTGCTTGGAATGGTTGCAATCTTTCCAGCCACTAAAATTTACAACCAAACCATTGATTTTTTTTTTACAAATAATCCAAGCAGCCCCTAAAAAGAAGAAGCACGACACCCAGCATATTTTTCAGATTGTAAGAAATAAGGGTTATATCCAGAAATACAAAAAAACAAATAAAAAAGGTACATGTACACCCATTGTTTTTGCCAAAAAAATGGAGTACATATGAATATACATGTGACTGGTACACTGCTAGCTGCTAGCTGCAATCATTCGACAATCCCAGATTCCCAGGACAAGCAGCCCGCACTCTCTCCCCCCGAAAAAGTAGTAGTGCTTCTTTCATCCCAGGACAAGCAGCCCGCACTCATCTGCTAACTCAACGAGTAGAAAGCCTATTTGGCTTCTCGGCTCCAATTCTCAATTCCACAATCTATCCTGAGTAGTTCAGGACAAACAGCTCTACACATGCAGCAGCTAGGTCTTGCGGTCGCGCCGCTGTTATTCAAAAAATCGAGAGGCCTCACAAGTCACATTAACAACTTTGTGATGATGATATATGTTATTGTTAGCATGGGATTTTTTGTATGCTCTGTACACCCAAATTAGATCCTGGATCCGCCATGTGCGATCATCTCCAACGCCTTGCACACGAGCTACTTGTTTATGTCAAAGAAAATCACAAAATTTATACAGTCAAAGGAACGCCTTGCACACGAGCTACTTGTTTATGTCAAAGAAATCACAAAATTGATACAATGAAAGGAACGCCTTGCACACGAGCTACTTGTTTATGTCGAAGAAATCACAAAATTGAAAGGAACGCCTTGCACAAGAGCTACTTGTTTATGTCGAAGAAATCACAAAATTGATATAGTGAAATTTCCTTTGACCCTCAAGTTAGCTATACATGGAAAATCTCAGCCGATCTGATTACACGGGATACACAATACTCAGGAACTCACACGCAGTGGCGGAGCTACTAAGGGCTAGCCGGGTGCACAGGACACCGGGTAGCAGGATTTTTCTTTGTAAAACAACATTTTTTCACCATATATGCACCCCCTAAATATGATTTTTATATGTTGTGACACCCTCTGTGCACCCTGGTTCCAGATCGTGTAGCTCCGCCGCTGCTCACACGTCCTTTACAAACACATGACGAGTCCCTGGCGGATGATGAGGAGAGATATAGTATATGTCAGAAAAAGCGTTGAAATCCTGATGCACGAAATCTCTGCTCGAGCTGTTGAAATCCACAACGAATATTGAGAGGCTAGCTGTTGAAAAAGATCGCATCGGATTCAGGTCTACCAGCTAGCTATAAATGGTTAACTTCCATCTATCGTATATAGTACGTCTTTGTGCTAGCTTCATCTCTAACTTAGTGACCTCTCGCCTCCGCTTCACCTTCAGTCAATCATGGACCTCCCTACAGACTCCCAGGAGAAGGGTGACAGCGCCGGAACGTGGAGCGTCCCCGTCATCGACTTCGACGTCCTCATCAATGGCGATGCTGATCAACGGTCACGGGCGATCCGGCACCTGGGTTGGGCGTGCGAAGAGTGGGGCTTCTTTATGGTACGTACACGTAGCTAGGACTCAAAATTTGCATTTCAAGTAACTTACGTGTGAGTGTGCGCCAAGGTAATCAACCATGGTGTTCCTGAGTCTCTCCAAGAAGCAACCATGGATGCGTGTGAGGAGATGTTCAGTTTACCAGGGGAGGAAAATGCTGCGTACATGAACGCCGGCCCGATGGCCCCCGTTATACTCGGGACAGTTTCCAGTGCTGGTTACAATAGAAACTACGTCAAGTTTCTCACGCACCCGGATCTCCACAGCCCGGAGAAGCCCGCAAACCTAAGGCACGGAAAACTAGCTACTCGAATTAATGTACTACCTCCGATCCATATTAGTGGGCACAACTTTGTCTAGATACACATGTATCTAGTCTAAATACTTAACTAGATACATATGAATTTAGACAAAGCTATGCCCACTAATATGGATCGGAGGGAGTACTCTTATTTACTTTCACCATCGATCCCTCATAAGCTCATTGCTTTGCCAGAGGAAATGTTACCGAGTACGCGACTCGCGCGCGAGGCCTGATGCTAGAGCTCACGATGGCCATCTCCGAGAGCCTGGGGCTTCACAACGGTCGCATTGCTGAAGTGTTAAACCTTCAGGACTGCTACCAGCACCTCGCCTGGAACCAATACCCACCGGCAGTTGGGACAATCGGTTTGGGTCCTCACACTGACCACGGCCTCCTCAATCTCCTCTTCCAGAATGGAGTCGACGGCCTCCAGGTCCAGAAAGATGATTGTTGGATCCTCGCCAAGGCCATTCCTAACTCGCTCATCGTCATCATCGGCGATCAACTGGAGGTACTGCTGAGCTTGAAGCGATTTTTGTACCTTCCTCAAAATATGTACTATGCTTAACTCTTAGCTTGCTTCAAGATTGTTAGCAATGGAAGGTACAAGGCCGCGCCCCACCGCGCACTGGTCCATGGAGAGCAGGTGAGGATGTCATCCTCGTGCATGATGGGGCCGTGCATGGACGTCATCGTCAAGCCGATACCAGAGCTGGTACCAGAGGGAGTGGAGTTTAGGGGTATAAAGTACAGGGAGTACATGGAGCACAAGTACATGAGCATTATCAAGGATGCCAATGCGGCGCTGCTCAACCTTCCGGTGCAGCGTGACGAGCCACAACAGTCCGGAACTAATGCCTAAGACTCTGCTAGCTTATTCAGGTCGGAATCCTGAATAAGCACTTCTCAACTTATGATTATGTCTGGATGCGTTGTTGCATTTCTATATGGATTGGTTTGTTGTATTCATCCGTTTCGTTGTGGTTATAAGTGAACTTATAGTAATTTTTTAGTCTTAGTGCTAATAGGTTTTATCCCGTAGATGTTTCGATGCCGACCATCTGTCAGCAGGTTTCCTAATGGTACGAGGGCACTTCACTTTCCCGTTTACTTTTATATTTCTTCTACAGAAACTAGCACGATGGCCATCGCAAATACGAGGGCATCTTTTTGCAAGTTTCATGAAAGATTGTGTGTACCATTCAATCTATCATCAATGATGAGAAAAATTAGCTTTATTTTTCTAACTTGCCATATCATGCCTAGCTGTTGCTAACGTATTACTACGAGACTCGCACGAGAGGCCCCATGCCGAACCTCACGAGTCACGACGGCCATCTCCGAGAGCATGGGCCTTGACGATGCTTGCATCGCGCTAAACCTCCACGACTGCTTCTATTTCCTTGTCTGGAAAAAATACCCACTGGCTGCCCGGGAAATCAAGTTGCCTCCTAACTGTGACAACGGCCTCCTCACTTGCTCTTCCAGAATGGCGTTGACGGCCTCTAGGTTCAGAAAAAACAGCCGTTGGATCCTCGCCATGCCCATTCCCAACTCGTTCTTGCTCATCGTCGGCGATCAACTCGAGGTGACTGACCATCTCGCCATGCCCATTCCCAACTCGTTCTTGCTCATCGTCGGCGATCAACTCGAGGTGACTGACCATCTGAGCTAAGATATTGCCTTGTTGGAAATGTGTCATCAACTCTGCGTACCTCCTTGCACTTGCTTGCAAATTGAAAGGCACAAGGCCACGTGCGGTGACCCAGTACACCACTGCATGTTTTAGTGTACAAGTCGTTGACACAATACCCATGAATGTTCTTATCCATAAATATGACCTACTCAGAGTATTACAGGTCCAACTCTTACTCTTTATTGCACGGTGTATTGCACACCGCTAAATATTACAAACCAAAAGTGGATATAAAACTCAACTTCCTCCTCAGTCAGTCAAGGAAGATCAAACGTACTACGGTCAACTTTTGAGAGTTGACGTGCGACTTTTAAAAGCAAATTAAGAACCATTATAATCAAACAACCTTTGGTCTATGGCTGTTTGACTAGGATCTCGTCTAGTGAATATAAGCTTCTCAAGATCACGGAATAAACGTCTGTCAAAGATCATATACTAGACACAGGACACTAGCAACTTCATGTGTTCCCAGGTGATTACATCCATGAATATTAGTATATAGAAATTTCATATGTCTTATCTTTGCAAGGAGGTGACTTCCTTCTGCGGTTTTCGTCAGAAGAACCATCGAGCTCGTCACGGTTCCTGGTCTTCTCAGCCAGGTAAATGCCAGCCAGGCCAGTGTAAACCGGGTGCCGAGGACCATTAGATGAGACCGCCTATAGCGTCGCCTACATGGCCAGTCATCAGATGATATAAGAGTCAACAATAATATATATCTAAACTCTTGTTTCTTTTTTGAAAAGGGGGAAAATGCTGAACCTCTACACTATATATATAAACCCTTGTAGAAAAGTCATAAATTAAATCTATGGTTCGAGAGACGGTACCATTCCGTGTCATCGGGTCGAACGTCGCCCTGCACGGAGAGGTGCTGGAGCAGGACCCTATTCTGATGGTGGCCCGCGGCCCAGTACAGAGCCGACCATGTGGTTCCTGTTCCTCTCCACCTCCGCGAGAAGGTCATAGAGCTCCTCCTTCTTCTTGTCGAGGAGCGTCACCCTGCTCGCGAAGTGTTCTTTCTCGTCACGGTAGAGCGCGGCGGCAGCAGGAGTTGCGCAAGGATGCTGCCGACACAGGCACACACACAAAATATGGGTTTCAGATTTTCTTCTGGAAATAGAAGTGAGTTATATATACATGTCATAACGTTATGCAGCTAGCTAGTACGACCTTGAAGTCAACGGTCAACCCTATACATATCACAACCACAGGAAAAGCGGGGGCAGAATACTCATTTAGGTGTTGTTAGTATGTAGTGACTAAACAGGTATGGCTAATCATTTTTAGTTAATCATGAATACCGGATATATCTCGACTTTGTTCTAGTCCAAAAGCATCATGTTGGTTGGGACTTGGGAGAATATGCACGAAAGAGAGACCGTCATGGGTACGTACCTTCTTCTTGGTGCTGATTTGCCCGCCGGAGGTAAACCACCGTCGAGACAACACGGGCGGGCTGATCCTTGGCAGCAGCAGCTCCTCCGCCGGGGAGGCGATGGACGCGTGAAGAGCGAGCCACCTGGCCGCGAGCCGGAGCGCCGCCATCGTCGCGACCTGAGGGCGAGGGTTCATGACGTACGAGGTTTCCTCGGGTCCTCGGTCGCCGATCCTCTCAAGGGAGAGATATTACTGTCGGACACGGCACCACGGTTGGATGGGTCCAAATGCACAGAGGAACAACAGGATCTGAAGAAGCAAACTGCTCCTCAGTGGTTTCCTGCTGCCACGTCAACACCATTGGATGGTCGAGACTCACCGGTTTGCAGCTGCAGTGACAAGTCACCCAAGCCCGACACGAGCTCATCGATGTTGACCTCACTCAGAGCCTTGGCCATGTCACCGGGAGGTGGATACCCGGCCTCCTGGTCCGGGGGATTGCCCCTGAGGAATCTCTTCAGGTCCTTGACAAGTTGGTGCTCATCGTCATCGTCGTCGTCATCGGGAAGCGAAACGTCCAGATCCCAAACCTTGAAGATAGAGTCCCTTGACTCTGCCTGCCTGGCTACTTCGGATGAAACCAGTTCGTCGCCATCATCAGGTTTCGCTGCTGCGTACCCATCCGCCTGCTTACCATGTCCATCTGCGCCTCTGATTACATTCTCAGCCTCGCGAACTTCAGTAGCGTCTTGGTCGTCATCATGGCTACCGCCTCGTTGCTCCATATCCACGTCGTCGTTCCGAGTATCTTCTTCAGCATGGGGAGTGTCCGGTTCTTCTTCTAGCTCTGAGATTACATGGGTACCTTGGTCCTGCATGACTTCCATGGTATCATAGGGATCTTCCACTGGCTTTTCAAGGGAATCGAGCAAGGCTTTCCTCATTTCTCCCCAGTCTACATCTGACAGTTCAGAAGTCTGCACAAAACACGAATCAGCCCAAGCTGCCTCCTTAGGTGAAAGTTGGACTTCCTTCTCCTTTGATTTAATCGATTCCAAAATAGCAGGCAGGAAGTCATCAGGTCCAGAAACCTCAGACAGCTCTTCTGGTAGACTTGGTTCAGAGAGCAGAGCTGAGATGTCACCGTCTTCAGAAGTCATGGTCCTGCACTGAAATGAGCAGCACCTTAAGAAGGGGTGTATAACATCTGAAATGTGAAGCAATGGGCAAAATGGATCATAGGGCTAGAAAAGAGGCGACAGGGAGAAGCAAATGTAAGGTACAGGTAATTGGATGACAAACTAAAACACATCATGTTAAGTACAGTGTGAAAAATGAAGCCAGGGAACATGCTATCACATTCGTATTCAGCTAGTTCAAAGACAAAAGGAAGAGAAGTAGTTAGTTCTGTAAAATTGTGATGACCAGCTTCTCAGCAGCTGGCAGCAAATTAGTTATGAAGGTTTGTTTTTTGGTGGTGGTCAAGCATGGCTTCCTTAGAGCTCAGTTACTCTGCATACTTGAGTTGAAGAAATCCACTCATCAGTACAAAACATTCAAACAATGGAAACTGGGGAGAATCTTTAAACCTCAAATTCTATAGGGATATTGAGATGAATCAATAGGCACACATCAAAGATATATTTTTCAGTAACTAATATTAGGCAAGAAAAAGGTGGACCATGCTCGTATAGTCTCTAAGAGGGTAGCCTGCCTCAAGGTATGACATTATCCTAAACATCTCGTGTCATATTTAATAACATTGGTGGCAAGCATAGTCTCCAAAATATAAAACGAACATCATAAAACGAAATGATTTCCCATCACAATTAAGCCTGTTTTGGGAGTGCCAACTGTAGACATTGTAAGAAAAAATGACACCTGTTAGGATTGGAAGATATGTGAACCGAGTGTTCATAGCATAGTTAGCCGCTCAGTTCAATACAACTCCGTCCAGGTTCCTTGACTAATCCTTGCTTGTTTAATAGCCTCCTATAAGTTGTGGCCTTCTTCCACTTCCCCAAACAACTGAGCATATTAGAAATCAGGACGCAGTGACCAGAATTTTGAGGGTCCAGGTTAAGTAGTTCCTCTGATACCAAATCCATCGAGGAATCGGCACAGTGAGAGCCGTACGCACTAACAATAGGAGCCAAAACCAGATTCCGTAATTGAATAGGCATCTTCTTAAAGAGCTCCTTAGCGATACTAATATGACCAGATTTACATAGCAAATCAATTATGCACATGTAGTGCTCGACAGATGGTTCGATTCCATATTCCGCCGTCATACTGCGAAAGCACTCAAGACCTTCGTCTACTAATCCAGAATAATTGCATGCTGTTAATAGATGAGTAAAGACGATGGCATCTGGTTGAACACCTTCCTTTTGCATCTCGTTGAAAAGGACAAGAGCTTCACTTCCTTCTCCATTGCAGGCATATCCATTGATCATGGCACTCCAGATAGCTAAGTCTCTACTGGTAACGGTAACACCATCAAATATTTTCCTAGCCAGCTCAACACTTCCGCACTTGCAGTATGTGTCAATCAGTGCGGTAGCAACTCGCAGATCAGACTGCAGTCCAATTGCTACCACATTATCCTCAACCTTTTTCGCCTGATTAGCAGACCCCAGTTCTGCACAAGCTGAAAGAGCTGATGAAACGGTTGCCTCATTCGGCTCTACATCTGTGCGCAGCATGCTATCGAACATTGCCAGTGCCTTGTCGGGATGACCACCTTCAACGTATCCATTTATCATTGAAGTCCACAACACTACATTTTTCCAGTGAGCTGCATCGAAGACCTCTTGAGCTGCCTCAAGGCCCCCACACTTGGCATACAAGTTAACCAATGATGACACAAGATCCTGCTCAGATTCGAAACCACTTTTGACCAGAAGAGCATGCACGCCCTTGGCCACCAGCAGGTTCCCTAACAGAGCAGCGGCTGAGATCAGATTAACAAGTGCCACCGAATCAAATTTGTATCCAACACCCTGCATGCGGCTGAAAAGACCAAACACTTCCATATAGTCGCCAGCCTGCAAAAGCCCCGATGCCATCGCACTCCAAGAAACTACAGACTTCTCATGCATAGAATCAAACATCAAGCGTGCGTCGTGCAGCTTCCCACCACGGACAAGCATGGTGAGCACAGAGTTCAGTACCGGCAAATCCGTGTCAAGCCCAGATTTCAGGCTATATCCGTACAAGGACAAGCCGAGACTTGTCGTGGCCATGGAGTCCACGCATCCGGACAGCACGCCGATGAGCGTGGCGCCACTGGGCCTCACCCCTAGTCCCCGCATCGTGTTGAACACCGCGACGGCCTCCTCGACACGAGAGCCCTTGCTATACGCGGTGACCATGCAGTTCCAGGACACCAGGGTCCGGGTCGGCATCTCGTCGAACAGGCGGCGGGCGTCGGGGAGGCACACGCACTTGGCGTACATGTCGAGAAGCGAGGTGCGGACGAAGACGTCGGAGGCGGTGCCGGCGAGGAGGGCGTGCGCGTGGAGGGAGCGGCCGAGGCGGGGCAGGCGGAGTGCCGCACAGGACTTGGCGAGGAAAGGGAAGGTGGAGGCGTCACCGCCACGGAGGCCCGCGGCGAGGAGGGAGGCGTAGTGGTGGAGGCACTGGGAGTAGGCACTGGACGCAGCGGCGAGCTGGATCAGGCGGTTCCAGTGGCTTAGTAGGGTGATCCTCATTTCGATGGAAGACGTCCTTGGATATTCTTTTGTTATAGAAAATACCATGTCTTGGTACGAGAGAGTCTACTGACACACATTTGGAAGCATTCAACAGTAGGCAATTGAAGCAGACGGGACCACTCTGCAAGTAGAAAAACATGTTGAAGAAATTGCAGCAACATAAAAGTTCGTTCCATTGTGTAGCAAGACAAATGATGAGTGCTTCTGAATTTCAGTAACACGTTGCAAAAAGAAAGGAAACGGCAAAGCTCAGTATCAAAAGGCATATATAAATATGCACAAAAACTACAAAATTGTCATGTGTTGCACTTTGCATGTTTTAGTTTTCGCGAGTTTCAGGGCATGGGCGTACAGTAGTCGACTTTGGTGGTCAGATGTCGGTAACCACCATTGCAGATTTAGGTTTAGAGGTTAATATCATTTTCGGTTTCTTGATTCAATGGTAGAATCTTTTGAGATAAGAAATAATGAACAAATCTTCAGGACATGACAGGCAGCTAGTTACTTGGAAACATACTCAAGCTAATCAGACTAATTCGGAAGAAGATATCCTGGATCACTTGAGATGTAGCTACCAGCCCTAACTGGGCGTGCAGCAGCACAGATATAAGCAGCGCCACTTGAAAGTAACATTAAACATTTGCTATCAGATGGACTGACGAATTATCAGAGTAATGACAAGGATATTTTGTCAAACCCCAGGCCAAGAACTAAGCGCGTCTAAGTAATCCCTAGAAAAACCTCATGTCAAATTTGAACTCGATGCCTAACGATCTGTGGATTCAATTCAAGACAGTACACCGGAGCCCTAAATCACACATACAAATAGGGATTTAGAAATCACCTCGTACTGGCCAAGCCGATCAAGGAGCAGCAGCGAGCTGCCGGTTGGCGTTCCTCGGCGGCGCAGGAGCCCGGCGCGGAGGGCAGTAGGTGGCGAACGGAAGACGGGGGCCGGGGCAGTGGCGGAGCTGGGAGGGGCAGGCGGCGAGGAAGCGGCGGAGCCGATGGCGAGCCTTGGTGCCTGCTGGTGCTGGGCTGGGCCACGGGCCAAATCTAAAAACTGATTTTAAGACCCGGCCACGGGCCAAATCCTAGCCTGATATAATCTGGTCTTAAATTTCATTATAATGTTTTCCTGTTATGCATTGAGAAACTATCTGAGTAACATCTGCTCTGCATTCATTCGTATTCGACAGCATCTATATTTTGTATCCATAATCAATTTGAAAATATGAAAATGGATGCGAGGGAAGGCACTATCTATCTCTGTTTCCTCCCCTACTTGTAACAAACAGATCGTCGATATATCATACACCTCGCCTCTCCTCCCTCCCCACCGCTCTCCTCTCTAGCTCTCCAGATCGGGGTCGCTTGGCCCCTATCCCTCTCTTCTCCGGCGTGAGCCGGCGTCGAGGCGGGTGGGGGACCCTCCCTGTATAGCTATAGTGTAGGTGTAGGTGTCTAGAGTTTGTTTTGTCCTTTATGGCGTTTGGCGTCTTGCCGGGAGGTGGTCGACGGCGCACGCGGGCTGCGCTGGCCGGCTGGCGGTGCTTCTTCTCCTGCTCTTCGTGCTTCGGTGGTCGGAGCCGCTGTTGAGTGGAGGAGGATTCCTCGCCGCCCCTTTAAATAAGCTCGCGCTCGGTGTCTTTGACCGCATCCAGATCTGTAGGGATGCTGGAGTGGAGCAGCTCCTGGCCGGCCGTGGCGGCGAGGAGGAGCTACTCTGCAGCCAGTTCGTCTCCCTCGATTTCTTCCCCTTGGCCTGCCGTGGTGGCGAGGGAGGTTGGAGAATCGAGGCTGCAGCCCCTCTGTTAATCTGGAGTTCTTTCGCCTCGCACCTGGAGCTGGACTGCGATTGGAAGTTCGGGTTCTCTTCTCGTCGACGCCGTCGTGGTGATGGTGTCCACCCGGAGGAGGGCTGGGCTCCTCGTCCTGGTCTGGCTCCCCCTTATGCTGCACATCGTCAAGCTCATCGCGCGACGGCCTGTGTTTCTCTGGCCGGCCGTGGCGGCGAGGGGAGAAGGAGGTGGAGGTGGGCGCTCTGTTTTGCTGGTGGTGATGCAGGTGGTTTACTCCGTTGGCTCTGCTCCGGCCGGCCGTGGCGGCGAGGGGAGCAGCGTCTGCTGGCGGAGGGGTGCTGTTGGTGGTGGACCTGGCCGGTGCTGCGTCGGCGGGAAGGTGTGGTGGTGCTCGGGAGCTGCTGCTGTGGCTGTGCTCGTTCAGCGAGTCTAGGTTCCGGCGCGTGGCGGCGGACGACTCTTGCAGCCGTCTACAACGTGTGGTGGTGGCCTCTCCCCGGCGGATCGTGGTACGGCGACGGTAGCGTCGGCTAGGTGCTCGGGAGCGTGGTGGTGGATCCGATCGTGGTTCTTTCTGGGCTCTCAGGGGGCTCTGTGCATTTTGCAGGGGTCTATTTGTAATTTCTTGTCTTTGTTGGACCTGTTTGTAAGGTGCTCTGAGTTTCCTGAATATAAGAGTCGGATCCTTTCCTCAAAAAAAAAAAAAAACAGATCGTCGATATGTCGGTCGACCGAACGAGGCGGCTTAGATCCGGACCACATCTAAACTTTTCTTGAGACGTAGCATATGATTGAAAATCGGGGTTGCATGTAACACTAATCCTCATTAATTTGTATATAAGGGTGTGGGGCCTGCCAGGCCATAGCATCTCACATGGTCTCATCTCTCAAAACTTACACATCCTCATACCACCATAGGCAAGGTCGAGATCTCCTCAAAATCGTCCTGAGCACCAAGAGATAGTAGAAACCACCGTAAAACAGGAGTATGGCTGTTATCAAACGTTGTTTGCCAAGACTCGAATCTATCTAAATAAGTAAATATGTCTCTTGTGTACGACATCCATGGTCCGAACAAATAAATGCGCGAAGAATAGAACCCGCTGCTGAATGCTTGGATACATGAAAAAGAGGTGCCCCCACACCGACAGGAAACCCGTTGCTGAATGCTTGGCAAGTTGGCATAGAGGCATTCACTATGGGGCCAGGCTGCCAAACTCAGTCTATCTATGTCCGCACTTTTTTTTTTTGACCCATGCATGAGAACTGCATGTAATAAATTAAGAGAGGGGAGATTCAGGTCATAAAAGACCTAAGTACAGCGACCAAGAAACACAGACAAACCACATGACCAGAAAAAAATGTAGGAAGGAGAACACAACAACGACTAAGACTAGTCACAATGTGGAGTATCATATACTAGTATCATGCACATGATACTAGGCTAATTTTTTTTTAATAATACATTTTTTTACAGAAATTTGATAAATATTACGCATTTTGCATAAATTACACAAATAATACGGCCTCGGCCCAGGCTAAGCCGACAGGCACTAATCGGCCCAGGCCTGGCCGATTAGTACTAATCGGCCCAGGCCTGGCCGATAAGGTACGCCCAGCCGTACCCTGATTAGTACCTTATCGGCCAGGCCTGGGCCGATTAGTACCTTATCGGCCAGGCCTGGGCCGATAAGTACTAATCGGCCAGGTCTGGGCCGATTAGTGCCTGTCGGCTTAGCCTGGGCCGATGCCGTATTATTTCTGAAATTTTGTGATTTTGCGTAATATTTTTCGAATTTAATTAAAAAAACGTATTATTAAAAAAAAATTAGTCTATGTTACTAACTCCACAATGGGTAGTAACATATTTGTGGTATCATATAATACTGCATTAATTAGATTGTAGACTCATATTGCATTGGAATCCGTTATGTTACGGTATCTACCTATGATACCACTATCACCTCACTCTTCATTAATTGCAGTGCCATGTCATCTTTTTGCCAACATGGCATGCATGATACTATCTATGATACTCCCATTGTGGCTAGTCTAAGCCTAGAACACAACAACGACTAAGCCTGCTCCAGGAAGTTTAGGCGACCCTTGCTGACGACCGCCAATTGTTTAGCTTCGGACTTGATGTTCTCGACCAAAGTCTGCATCGGCTTAGCCACCTTGTCAAACACTCTCTTGTTTCTTTCGCACCATATCGTCCAGATTACCAACATGAAAATGGCGAGGAATTTTTTCCTGTCCTTCCCATGTAGTGTCTTCTCATTGTTCAACCACCATTTGTTTAGTGATGAGTTCGCCCGTGGATTGACCTGGTTTAGACCGGCCCAACCAAGGACCGAGCACCACAGAATGTTGATGACCGCACACTTCATGAACAAGTGCTTAGCGGTCTCATTCTCCGTGTTGCAGAAAGCACATTTCGGATTATGGGGAAGGCCTCTCTTAGCCAACCTATCGGCGGTCCAAACCCTCCGTCTGAAAAGCAGCCACGCAAAGAACTTGATCTTAAGCGGGGCTCTAGACTCCCAGATTGCCTTGGCAGCCTCACAATCCGTGTTGGTAGCGAAATGGGCAGCATACACGGATTTTGCGGTGTAAATGCCGCTGGGTTCCCAAGTCCTAGTCCAAACGTCCTCGTAGCCGGGGTTAAGGATCAGCGACCTAGTTTCTTCCCAAAGAGCGACCGCCTGCAAGAAAGTTTGGATGTTTATCGCCTTTTTGATGTCTTTAATCCAATTGCACTCCGAAAGACCTTCCGCTACCGTTCTAGAAGCTCTGATCACGGGATTCACGGCTTGATAAACCGCATGAGCTATACTCTCCACTGAACGACCCAAGATCCAATTATCTGTCCAGAAGAAAGTTTTTTCTCCATTTCCAACAACCACCCGAGCTGCAGCATTGAAAAGGTGTCTAATTTTTTCATCTACAGGAGACATAAGAGGGCTCCAAGCCTTATCTGCAGTTCGAGCATTCCAGGCCCAACTCACTTGAAGTGCCGAGTGCATGATCTCCAAATCCATGATTCCTAGCCCTCCTTTTGATTTTGGTCTGCATACTAAGGGCCAAGCGACCAAGCAGTGTCCTCCGCTGACCGTCTCTGTCCCCTTCCACAAGAAAGCCCTACGAATTTTGTCAACTGATTTGAAGAACCACGGTGGAGGGTTTAGCGACATGAGGTGAAAGATTGCCATAGCTGACAACACTGATTGTACTAAGATTAGCCTTCCCCCTTGCGTCAACATGTGAGTTTTCCAAGCGGCGAGCCTACTTCTGATCTTATCCAGCAAGTTTTGGAAATCTTCTTTTTGGGCTTTTCTGAAGTGCAGCGGCAAACCCAAATATTTGATGGGGAGCTGATCCACCTTGCACGCGAGAATAGTGCTGATTACGGCCACTTGATCCGGATCACAAGCACTAGTAGGAAAAAGCTTTTCTATGGATCCCTATTCTGTGGCGCACGAAACAAGCCGTGCGCCACAAAACAAATTCGGTGGCGCATCTGTCACAGTGCGCCACAGAAATGTCACAATTCTGTGGCGCACTGCAAGCATGGTGCGCCACAGAATGTCCCTATTCTGTGGCGCACCAATAGGGGTGCGCCATAGAAAGTGTGCGGGCCCCACACCCACCCACGGGTCAGCCACTTTTGGGCCCATTCTGTGGCGCACGTGTAAGATGCGCCACAGAATATGCAAATTCTGTGGCGCACCCCTGCCCATGCGCCACAGAATTAGCATATTCTGTGGCGCATCCGTGAGGGTGCGCCACAAAATTACTTGCGCTGGCCCCACCAATAATTGGGGGAGAGACATTCTGTGGCGCACTAGCTGCGGTGCGCCACAGAATAGTGACATTCTGTGGCGCACCAGGAAAGGGTGCGCCACAGAATGTGTGTTCCAGATATTTTAAAAGGGGCATCTCCCCACTTTACCCAACCCATTTCCCATTTGCTCTTCTTCTTCCTCTCCTCCACCCACCTCCCAACTCGTGGTGCTCCTCCCTCCCATCCAATTTTGACCATAGATTTCTCCATTTTTTGTAGTTAAACCTATTTTGGTTGATAGACTCCCCCATATATACTCTCCTCCTCTCTCCCCATCATTTTTTTTTCCACTATCACGTCTCGGGATCGAATCTACAAGGTGAGGAAAGTTGGATGGACATGCATGAATGAAGCTTGTGTGTTGTGTGCATGAATTGGTCCGGAAAAAACATTTTGTTGTTGCTTGTGTCGGCGTGGTGCATGGATGTTTGCCGAAATGTTGATTAATTTCCATTTCGGCAAATTTTTGCACCACCCATATGTCATACTTTTAAGAGAGGTCATGCCGAATTTTTCGTGTATTATATATAATTTGTTTGTGTGCGTGAGACAAGAATATCTATGTATTTTGATATATGGCACAAGTTCAATATTTTGATATATGGCACAAGTTCAATATTTGTATTAATTTGTGTGTGTGAAACTTTTTTTGTGCATTAATTAATATAAGACAAACACAGAATTTAACAAAAAAAAAATATGGGTGACAGCCAGGATTCGAACCTGGCTGCCCCAGGTTTCAGAGTTACAGAACAGCTAACCAGTGGGCTACTGAGATGGTTTTGTCAAGATCAGGGACCAGAGGCTTATGATATTTCTGGCGAAGGAATTCTGTGGCGCACCACCTAGTGGATGCGCCACAGAATATCAAAATTCTGTGGCGTATCCACTAGGGGGTGCGCCACATAATTCCAACACTTAGGCATATTTCGCGTCCCCGCCAGTTACGTTTCTTTCTCTTCTTCTTCCTCGCTCTCTGTACGTGCTCTCGACCCACTCGTCGCCGTCGACCTCGAGCCGCCGCCGACGCCCCCGCCTCGGCCTCGCCCACCTCGCGCCCGTGCCGCCTCGGCCTCGCCCACCCCGCGCACGTGCCGCCTCGGCCTCGCCCACCTCGCGCCCATGCCACCGACGACCTCGCCGCCACCGCCTGGACACGGCGCACCGCCCTCGACACCGCCGCCGACCACCTCCTCTCCCTCCTAGCACCGAAGGTGACCCCTCCTCCTCCCCTGGTCTCCTCTCCCTCCTAGCACCGATGGTGTTTGTCAAAATGCCTACACTAAAATTCTTGTACGAATTTGATAATTTCAGTTGCTATTAGGTTAGTTGTTAGTTTAGGTTAGTTTGTTGCTTGCTTGCTTGTGCTTTAGGTTAGTTTAGGCTGTTAGGTTAGTTGTTAGTTTAGGTTAGTTAGTTGATAATTTTACTTGTTAGTTTAGGTTAGTTTAGTTGTTGTTAGGTGTGTTGCTGTTAGTTGCTGCTTGCTGTTAGGTTAGTGTTAGGTTAGTTGCTACTAGCTAGGTTAGTGCTTGCTAGTTGTTAGTTGCTACTAGCTAGGTTAGTATTAGGTTAGTGCTAAGTTTTTGCTAGTTGTTAGTGCTTGCTGTTAATTAGTTGCTGCTTGTTAGTTGATGTTAGTTGCTGCTGCTAGTGCTAGCTAGGTTAGTTTCTAGTTGTGTTGCTAGGTTAGTGCTGCTGCTGTTAGGTTAGTTTTACTTGTATTTTTGAAATGCATTTCATTTGTAAACTAATATATTGTTTTTCCGTATGCAGGAAGTTGGGAAGAAGCACCGCGTTCTTTCAGGTGAGATGTGGGATGTGGCGATGCCGGCCGGACATGTGGATTTTTTTTTGGAGATGTGGATGTGGCTCCGACCATCGTGTCGTGGAGTTGGGTGTTTGTGCTTGTGCTCCGACCATCGTGTCGTGGAGATGCCGGCCGGAGATGCCAGCCGGAGATGTGTTTTTTTTTGTGAAATATATGCAGGTACCCCGAGACCCTTGAGATTGCCGGAACGTCGATTAACTTCCGTTCCGGCAATTTCGGGTACTCCATATGTCCCTTTTTTAGCAAAGGTCATGCCGATTTTTTTCGTGAAATTTGGCATGACTTTGCTAAAAATAGGACATATGGTGTATTGTGCTTGTGCTCCGACCATCGTGTCGTGGAGATGCCGGCCGGAGATGCCGGCCAGAGATGTGTTTTTTTTGTTGGAAATGCTTGCAGGTACCCCGAGAGGCCCTTGAGATTGCCGGAACGTCGATTAACTTCCGTTCCGGCAAATTCGGGTACTCCATATGTCCCTTTTTTAGCAAAGGTCATGCCGAATTTTTTCGTGAAATTTGGCATGACTTTGCTAAAAATAGGACATATGGGGTATTGCGACTAATGCATGGGCCGGGGTATCTTAGTACTTAGTTAGGTGATTTTTTTCTCTTATATTTGTTATACTAACTTTTTGCCTCTTTTTAATGCAGTTCAAACAGTCGGGCGACGCTTCTAAGCGCATGAGCGTCGAAGAGCAAGCAAGAGAACACAACAAGGACTTCTGGGAAGAACATATGGGGGATGCCGCGGCCACTAGTGGCCCTGAGGCTGAGCAGCAAGAGGTACGGGAGTCCGACCCCGAATACAACGAAGAAGGTGGTGAGGATGACACCTCAGGAGATGGTGGCGACCACACGGATGGCCCCACCACTGGCGATGACCGCACGGATGGTCCCACCGATGGCGGCGACCAAACGGAACCCGGCTGCAGCAACCCGGCCGCTCAGAACAAGAAGAAGCGGAGGCCAAGGACCAAACCGCGGAAAGTGCAGTCGGTGGACAATGTCACGGACGTGATCACGGAGGTCAGTTTAAGTGGCGCACCATTGATGCCTAAGAAAGTTGCACGAGGGTACAGCATGCAACTAGGGTGCATCCTCCGAGAAGGCGTGTCGATCAACACGACTGACCTCAGAAGCGACGATAATGCATACTCTATTGATATTATTAACCAATATATATATCTACCTCCATCTACAGGGTTGCATTAGAGGGAAATCGAAGAACGCCTAGAGTTGCAGAAGGACGACAGGGCGTGGATGACGAAAGACGCGTGCAAACCGTTCCCGGCGCCGCTCCGAAGAAGAAGGCTAAATGAGATCGTCGTGCTCCCGCTCTTGCTCACCATCAACACGCCGAGATGTGTAATCTATTTGATCCTAGTGTAGGCGGTGAACACTTCATTTGTAACGTGTGCAACGATCGATGAACTTTTGTATATATCTCAACACTTGTGTAAAACTTCCGCACTTTTGTATCAACTTGCGATGACATTCGTAATGTGTTTGTTTTTATATACCTGTGAAAATATATCTCTGTTTCTGTTATATCTGTGTAAATATGAAATATACATGTATTCTGGTATTATACGGGTATTTGTATTCTGGTATTGTACGGTACAATACTGCATAGGAATTCTGTGGCGCATCCAAAATATTTCTGTGGCGCACCCTATTCTGTGGCGCACTCTTAGGGGTGCGCCACAAATAGTTATTCTGTGGCGCACTAGGTGGGATGCGCCACAGAATTGTGACGCACGGAGTGGTGCGCCACAGAATTTACAATTTAGTGGCGAGTATTCTGTGGCGCACCCCCCATGCGCCACAGAATAGCTTTAGGGGTGCGCCACATAATGGCTTTTTCCTACTAGTGAAGTAATTGGGGTAATGCTGCTCTTGGACAAGTTGCACCGTAAACCTGAAGCTCCACCGAAAGCCTCTAACAAAAATTTGATCGTGTGTGCCTCATGTGTTGATGGTTCATGAAGAGGATGACATCATCTACGTACACCGAGAGCCTCTGCGGTACGTCTTTTCTCTCGTGTACCGGAGAAAGGAGGCCCTCTATGTCCGCACTTAGTGTATGCACGTTCAAAGGATGTAACCGCCGATCAATGTGTTAATCAAATACAAAATGAAAAACACCTTATCGTCGATCTGGAGAGAGAGAGTTGACAAGGCGTTTTCTCTCCTATCTAAAAAAAAAAAATTGTTCCTTAGTCTGCCAACCAAAGCACTTCGTCAAAATTTTCATCCAACTCAGTACGTCCCGCACGCCGCACGCTGGGTTTAAATCAGCGATTTATTAGCAGATCCAAAATTTCCGCAACTCTCACGTACTCCTACGTCCCACCGCAATCCTCTCCCATCCCCTGTCGCCTCTCTCTTCCATGGTCCGCCACCACCGAGGGAAAGCCCTGCCTTTCTCCTTCATTGGTCAACCACCACCACCGAGGGGAGTCCATGGCTCTACGCCGTCCCATCGAAACCATCGCCGTCCGCTAGCATGCCAACTCCACGGCGTCGCCGCTCTGTCCCTCACCTCCCACCGTGCCACGCCACCCTTCCGCCGGGCCGCCCGCCGCCGTCCCGTCCGAACGCGAGATCCTCCATCCCCAACCTCGAGATTCGTCATCCCTGACCAAGGTTTTCCGCCATTCACGTGTCCGCCTCCTCGCCGTACAGGATCTGGCCTGCCGGTCTCGAGCTCCTCCGCCGCTGCGTCCCATCCAGGTGAGTTTCAGCGCTGTGGTGCTTCCTGGTCAAAGGTGCGGTTGTTGCAGGTTGCAGCAAGCTGCTCCTCCCCGTCCATCGCTGCTTGCCCAAAGGTAACCGGCCCCTACTATTTTATTTTGCCATAGATCAGCGATCAGCTCTTGAAGATGGCATAGGCAGAGACACCATTTAGTGAAATTCAAACACTATGATCATTATATGCTTCTTCTGAACAAACATATAAGAAGTAAATATGTGGACATCGGTTTATAAGGTGTTGCACACTTCCGTAGCCCATTTTATAACTTTTGCTACTAATGAAAATGTTCATAACAAACATAATTGAAGGTTGTACTTTTGGTTGTGGCATGTTTATTTGATACATATGTTTTGATCGAAATGTACAGCTAGGTAGATGTCATATCCCAAGGATGGACATGATCAAATCAGCACCAAAACAACACAAATATGGAGATACATGTGTTCCCGGTGTACGAATTGGATTCGCCTAACCAAGGTTCACCAAAGGGGATACAATCTAGAGAATGGAATGAAGGACTGGGAAGAGCAAAGAGTCTAGGGTAGAGGAGCAAGAGATGAACTCGTGTGGAAACGAGGGGTGGGAGATATCTGGAGGAAGAAGAAAGCCGAAGCTACTCTGTTCTCCTCGTTTGACAGTTGCCCGTCGCATCCTTTGTAGAGACCAGACCAAGTCCACAGCTCCGGTCCAGTAGGCCCATAGCCAAAGTATGCCTGGCCCAATACTTGTCCACCACGGGTGTTACAGTAGAATGCATGGAAAAGCTGGAGGATTGATTTGGACCACTTGTTTGCAATCCGAGGCACATTTTTCAGGAGGTCGAGGCCCAGGAGGGCGGTGCAATGGCCAGGAGGAGGACGAGGAGGAGCCTGCGGATAGCATTCTTCAGCTTCCAGGGGGATCCCCGTACGGGCCGCTGCCACGAATGCTTATGACGCGCATTCTGCCACTGCCGCTCTTGGCCGGGATGCCTGGAGAAGGTAAGCTGCTCGATGTAAGTTGAGGAAAATGTGAACTTAGGCTTGCAGGGTAGTGCCTTCTGTTTTCTTTTGTTCACTGCTATATATCGCAGTTTTGAGCATGGAAAGAACCCTCGGTAAGCTGTGTAACTCGGTGTGATCGCTTGGACAATAACGAGAAAATGGAGGATAGATTTCGCAATCACCATTGTCTTCGGTGAGTAACATTTTGCTACAGGTTTAGCCTACTGCCTACTACTCCATGATATAAGGTCCACTTTAAGTTACGGATTTCGTCGAGTAAAACGGTTCTCACAAACCCTACTGTGGTTTTGTCGACTAGATAGCTGTCTTATGTGGACAGAAATATCTTAACTGTTTAAAAGGTGTGCCTTCTCGATCATCTTAGGTAATAAGCAGATAGGGGTACGAGTGAATGAGGGCAGTGTGTTTGCATGTCCGACTACTTTGTCTGGTTGAAGAGCGGAGTAATTCAGTAGCTAAGCCAGGCCCAAGATGTATGATGCATATGCAGGCAGATAATATTTACAGAAAACAGTTTGTCAATTATACTTTTTTGGATGGTGTTTGGTTGACACATGAAGCTCTTTTAGGCCTGCAGATTCTTCTATGTACCTAGGAATTTTGATTCGGCAGGTCTGTATGCAATGTTCAGACACCAGTCTCAGAAAGCAACAAGGTATTAATTTGGATTACAAGTTACTTGCACTAGACATCTGGATATGAGTTTATGACCGTGACAATTTGAGTAAATTTCGTCAATCTGTAACGTGTGCATTTACACCAGTTTCTACATAAGTACACGTTAATTTTACTTCGTTGCAGTCTATTTATTGCGCAATTTATTTGAGAAGTATGTTGTCCTGGGAACTGACTTTGTTGTCTGACACACACCAAACACATATTTCTTGGTTTTGCTGCACAGAAGTTTCACTGCGTGAACAGAGTTATTTTAAGCAATAAAAATAAAAATGTCTTCTTCAAGTTCAGAAGGTTCCTCTACTCATTGTCGTTGCCCCTGCAACAACTATGTACATACAGGAAATTAAACTTGATTTAAACTTAACTCTTTTGTGTCTCATTGCTATTTCAGAAATCTCCATGCTGCTGCAGTCGTGGGCGTACGACAGCGCTGTCAGGGAGTGTCACGCCGCCGACGACCAAGAGATGATGTTGGCACTGTCGAAATAATGAGCGCAGGCAGGAGCACGAGCAGGAAGGGAGGGTCATGACTGCCTCCGGCATTCGGACAACCGTCGGTGTGAGTGTACGGGATGACAACATGTTGTGATTGTAGTATTGTACTTGTGCCTATCTTTTTTTGCATTATCCTATCACGTTTGGGAGTTCCAGTGCAAAAGGAGATGCAGTTATTTCTTTGAGTTTCTGCTGATTTTCTGATGCACTATCCTCTCAGGTTTTTGGAAATGCTTTATGTCTCTGATTTGTTTTATTGGAACTTGCATGACAAATATCGCATATATTATATAAAGCATTGAACCTGGGGAATAGCAAGATCTTTTGAAATATATTGGAACCTTTGTGGTACATTTAGGGAAGAGTAAGATGATGTGAAAATTCATTGAAGGGATTTTTTTTAGAACCATGCAGGAGCACTGCATGTATTAAAATAGATAGAAAAGAAAGCCATAGAAATGGCCGATGTCTTACAGAAGATGGCGTGAAGCCAAACAAAGGAAGAAGAAAAACCAAACAAAAATACAGGAACAACAGATACTTTACAACGACCCAAGCGACCATACTACCATGCCAAGCTGTTCCTAATCCTCGTGTAAAATCAGTTTCCCTGAGCTAGCTAGAACCCACTGATCGGCCTCGTTCTTTATATGGTCGATTAATAGGTTGATTGGCTTGAGGACTTTATCAAAAACTCTTCTATTTCTTTCGCGCCAAACTTCCCATGCGACCAAAACGACAATAGAGTCCAGTTTCTTCCTGTTCTTTCCGGTGACGGCTCCACGAGCTTGAACCCACCAATCCTTCAGTTCGGATTGAACAGTAGGAGCAACACTTTGAAGATTGACCCAGCTAAGAATGTGCCCCCAGATTATATTGATGATCGCACATCCCATAAATAGGTGTTGGGCATTTTCCTCGGTCGTACCACAAAAGGAGCAATTTCCGGGATGCGGGAGGCCTTTTCTTTTTAGAAGATCTGTCGTCCATACTCTCTGTCGGACAAATAGCCACGTTGCCAATTTGCACTTGGTAGGGGCCCATGTATTCCAAATTGCTTCCGCCACATCTGAAATTACCTTAGTCTTGAAATGAGCTTGATACACCGATTTTGTGGTGAAAATTCCCTTGGATCCCCACGACCAAGTCCATTTATCTTCAATGCCAGGAGAGAGTTGCACCCCCTGACATTCATCGAAGATTGCCAAGACTTGCATGAAAACGTTGATTGTTATCGGGTTTTTTATATCATCAAGCCATGTCATTGAAGGGATTGGAACAGAGAGGCAATAGTGGAAAAAAAAAAGACGAGGCTGGAAAAGATAGACAAGGATAAAAGGTCCGAGATCCACATGTTCTAATATGAAAACAATTTGACCGAACCACATGTGTTCCTAATTTTTTGTTTAGTTCCGTTGCAACGCACGGGCATATTTCCTAGTTGATAAAAAAATACATTGTCTCAAACAGCAAAGCAGAGGATACAGCAAAGAGAGGCGCATCGACAGGAAACCTGCTGTTGAATGCTCCGCATCTAGGCATTCACTATACGGGGCCAGGCTGCCAAACTCGGTCAATCTATATATCCATGTCCGCGGTCAGTGTATGCACGTTCAAAGGATGTAAACCGCCCATCGACGTGTTAATGAAACACAAATCGAAAGACCATATCGTCGGTCTCTCCATCGAGCAGAGCTTGCCTATGGTGGTCGCCTCTCCATCGAGCAGAGCTTTTCCGGGGAGACATATCACACATCCATGCATATGGGAGTATCTATATACGTAACTTGTGAATATTCTACTATAAGACCCGGCTGATGGGTATATACTAGGTAGCTAGTTGATCATCATTCCATCAATCGTGCCGCGCGCGTCCAGTGCCAAACTTGGGCTAGGAGGCTACAAGTACCTGCCCCTTCATCAACTTAATCACAATCTGCTTCAAAGTTAATTGGCTAGCCATCTCTATCCCTATAGCCACGTACATAGCTAGGCAATGGGGTGCTTAGCCATGAAGGTCGTCGTCCTGGTCATCGGGATCGCGATGGCTCTCGAGCTCGGTGCCGTCGACGCGGGGCGGGTGGTGCCGGCGGTGTACGTGCTGGGGGACTCGACGGTGGACGTGGGGAACAACAACTACCTCCCGGGGAAGGACGTGCCGAGGGCCGACCAACCCTTCTACGGCATCGACTTCCCCGGCGGCCCCAGACCCACCGGGCGGTTCAGCAACGGCTACAATGTCGCCGACTTCGTCGGTACGTACATACGTCTATGGATCATGCATGCATGTGTTTGTTGAGGACACTCTAAATATCTAGCTATCTTACGGTGCAGCCAAGAACCTGGGGTTCGAGAGCAGCCCTGTGGCTTATCTGGCGCTGAAATCGCGCAACTGTCTCGTCGCTGACGCTCTGACGAGAGGAGTAAACTATGCATCAGCAGGAGCTGGGATCCTCGACTCAACCGTAAGTGTGGCTAGCTAGATCTACATTTGGAGTTGTTGCCTGGAGAAACTTGTGAGTTCTTCATGCATGGTTCTATATAAACGGATGAACTCACTCTCCTCCCTGCTGAGAGTATCTGGTCCAACCAAGACTGCTAAGTACATATATGTTTCATCGTGGATTTGTAGATGTGGCATGCTATCTAGTCCAACCAAGACTGCTAAGTATCGATCAGCTGGTCCAGATTTGACATGTATATCCTTGTACGTGACTTACTGCAGAACGCGGGAACCAACATACCGCTATCGAAGCAGGTACGCTACTTCGCGTCGACAAAGACCAAGATGGAGGCTAAGGTGGGCCGGCGAAAGGTGGCCTGGATCCTCGCCAACTCCTTCTTCCTCCTCGACGTCGGCAGCAACGGCCTTGTTATGAGCAAGCCCCAGACCCCAGCCGACGTTGTCGCGATCTACACCACCCTCGTGTCCAACTATTCCACCGCCATCACCGTAATTAAGCAGCATTCCACTAGTCTCTCTTTGTTTATTCACCACCCACCTACTTGTGAGTAATCCATCGTAATTTGTGTGCATATATAGGATTTGTACCGGATGGGCGCAAGGAAGTTTGGGATCATCAACGTGGGCCCACTGGGGTGTGTGCCACGGGTGCGCGTGCTGAATTCAACCGGTGCATGTAACGATGCCATGAACCTCTATGCAGCCGGTTTCGCTGCGTCCCTCAAGTCAGCTCTCACCGCCATGGCGCCCAAGCTCCCTGGACTGGCCTACTCCCTTGCCGACTCCTTTGCTGCCACGCAGGCTAGCCTGGCCAACCCCCAGTCACTTGGTAAGTGCTTTTAGATACGAGTAGAGGACACTTAAATTGGAATTTTAACCAAATCCGTGATGATTCCATTCAATTTTCAGAAATCTGTGCATGCTATGTTTTCTCTTTTGTGGATTTTTGTGAAAGACCCCTGCTGACTCGACTGTGATATTTATGTGTGTAGGGTATGTCAGTGTGGACAGTGCATGTTGTGGGGTCGGGAGGCTAGACGCCGAGGGTCCCTGCACCAGGAACGCCACGTTGTGTGCCAACCGAGAGACCTATCTATTTTGGGATTGGGCCCACCCAACCCAGCGGGCTGCCAAGCTCGGGGTCCAGGGGCTTTTCTACGGGTCACGCCAGCTCGCTGCGCCCATAAGCTTCAAACAGCTGGCACAGAAGCAATACAACTGAGTTCTTCCCCTCGAAAACAACATGTATTTTTTCTTTGTCACAGAAAAATAAGAGTTGACTGATTTACACTTTTATTATTATTGTTTGGATATCAATAAAGTTGAGCTCTTATGGAAAAGAAATTAGCCGAAGTGAATCTTACAACTTATTCATTTCTTGTCTCAGATAGGTAAATATTTTTTTTATAGTATAAGAGAGGGGTACATTAATTGGGTACATTCATAGTTTGGCGTGATCTTAGCGTCAGTCATCCGACGGACATCGCAATAGATCTCTTTGTGGTCTTGAAATCAACAATCCCCCCCCCCCCCCCCCCCAAGCTCCCTGGCTTGGCCTACTCCCTGGGTGACTCGGGTTTAGCTGCTTTTGCTGCTACGCAAGCCAGGCTAGGTAAACCCGAGTCAGTTGGTAAGTGCTTTGGGATACTGAAGTTTCTGTGAGGAATTTTGTGCTTATTGGCCCATGAATTTTTTGTATCAAAGGTATGTTGTGGACATCGCAAGTTGTGGGGGCAGGAGGATAGACGTGGAGCCCCCCTTGCCAAGAACGCCACGTTGTGCGCCAACCAAGACACCTACCTGCTCTGGGACTCAATCCACTCCACCCAGCGGGCCGCAGAGCTCGGAACCCATGGTCTATTCGACGGCCCGCTCCAGCGCGCCGCGCCATAAGTTTTAAGCAGCTGGCTGAGAAGAAACAATAGTGAATTCTCCCCCTTGAAAATAACAAATATTTTTTCTTTGGTATGTAAAATTAAGAGATGACTGATTTACTAATTATTGTCATCTTTTGTTGTAGTGTTATTGTTATTGTTTGGATACAGATAAAAGTTGAGCTCCTATGGAAAAGAACTAAGCCCAGCCAAATCTTACTATTTATTCTTACCCCACGATTCGTTTCTCGCCTCAAACAGGTAAATAACATTTGAAAGTAAAGAGAGAGCGATATTAATCGATAAATAATTTGGGGCGCTAGGCATTAGTCGACTGAAGAAGGGAAAAGATCAGCCATCTTCTCCGTTGTACGATCTACTGATGGCCCTTCACGTAGTTAGCTGCGTGAAAAGTAAATGGGTTAGGTTGAGACTCCAAGTGCAGAGTGTATGTAGTAGTGGAAGACAGTTTTCCCCACGAGGGGTGACTCGAGGGTTTAATATCGAACTCTCGGGGAACCAGTATTTCAGGTGTTATCTCCTTATCCTTCTCTTGAGAACCTGCAACAAAATAAATTGTTTTGTGCCCTCAACCTCACCAAGTGGTTGTCAAGCACAAGGTGTGAGAATGATAATAAAATAAATATGCAAACAGTAGTAAATATGCAATGATGGTAAAATAAATATGCAAGGATGTGGTAGTAATGATAAATGATATTTTTGGGTTTTTTATGATGAATGCAAGATGTAAAAGTGTTTTTGTATTTTCGGATTTAATAATGGCAGCAAACAAAAGTGGTGATAAAAGTGTTGGAAAGGTGTTTCTTATGATTAAAAATGGACCGGGGTTCATGGTTTCACAAATGCACTCTCTCTTGATAACGTGGTAGACAATGGAACACTAAAATTAACATGTAAGATGGCAAGACATGGTTTGACAAGTTATTAATAATATGGGCATCACGTCCTAACATAGAGATCTCAAGTATAAGTTGTTCTCTCTCTTATGCTCCACCAAGATGCGAACTAAATCATAACACCTTAGTAATTAAGATAAATCAGAGCATAGCAATAAGTTCAATGACATGAAGTTAAAATAAGAACATGCTAGATCTAGTCATGGAGGTAGTGGCCAAGGTCACATCCACTCTCCGGTAGCATGGTATTTTTGTTTATCCCTAGTGAGGCAACAAAGTAAGGTAGAAAACCCAAGTGGATCGCAGAACTATCTGTCACGTTCACTGCACTAGCCACCCCCCGTTACTCCAACTAATGCACACGTTCCCCCTCACATGCTCTCATAAACATGCTTGATCATGACAAGTAAATAAGAACGGGGTACATAATATGCATCTACTTTCATAACTGAAACAAAACCATTGCAATCTCAAACATGTATTAACTCATAATAAAGATCCACCACAAAGGAATTACATAGATGACCGTAATCATGTTCAGCAGCTCATACGGTACTAATTAGTGAAGCTCATAGAGAGGAGAGATACATAAGTTACTTCCACAAACCCATAGTCCAGGGGTGGACTACTCCCTCTTCATCATGGTGTCGGTGGAGATGTTGTTGGAGGGGAAGGAGACCACACCGGCAGCGCCCCGCCGGAGTTTTCCCCCTCCAATCTTCAGCTCCAGGTCTCTGTTTCGTGGTTTCTGTGTTTCGGCGGCGCTCCCTTTCGCGAAAGCCCTGGGGGGTCTATATATAGTCGTTTTTAGGTCAAGACGAAGCTTCGGGAAGAAAGATCGACGGCAGCGGAGGCCCGAGGGCCATGGTGGGTCCCACGCGGTCAGGGAATCTGGCCGCGTGGGCCCACCCCTTTCGGCCTTCTGGTCTCCGTTTCTTCGATTCCTTTGCGCCTACGTTTCGTTCCTTCCAAAAAAGTGATCCCCGTAAAATTCAGGTCATTTGGACGTCGTTTGGTCCCTGAAACAAAAATATAGAAAAAGGGGTTTTCTGACAGCGCAGGGTTAATTCCAGAAAAATGGGGAGTTGTTAATTATCCCCAAAACTCAATATAAATCATGAATATAACCCTTATATGATGCAAATAACATGGAATAACATGTAATAAAATGTAAAGTTCATGTATGCATTTTACATGCATCAACATCCCCAAGCTTAACCCATGCTCGTCCCGAGTATGAAGGTGATAAAACTAACATGGACTTTGCATTTTAATACTATCAATGGATATCAAAGGTGATTACTATTGCTACATAGAGTCAAATGATTCATTCTTCAAAGGAATAACAATATGCAAGATAAATTATGAAGTGATATCAAATACTCAATGTAAAGATGTTCAATGATAAATTCACAAAGTGTAACATAGAAGAAAGTACTATGGACCAAATGTATGCATAATGAAAAGTAAAAACATCCTATGGTGGTCATAGAGTACTTCTTATGAAAACTGAATATAAAAGGTGGACACTTTGGATAGATAAATAAGTAGAGGTAAAGCATGAATAAGTTTCATCTAACTTCCAAACACTTCTACTTAAGTTAATGCTTGGTGTGGAGCTCTCATTACCCCTATCATAGCATCTTGAATGATTAATGTTTAAAGTGAAAGCAAATATGAGTGGTGTGCTTGACAATGTATTGGTTGAATGTCTCATGTCCCTTGAATACAAGTACCTACACCATGTGTTACTCACTTTGGTCCACAAAGTAAATTCAAATAAAGGTCATTGCAAGTAATAATAGTATCATCAAGAACTGCACTGGGGTACCTCTTGCCCCTTGACATGAACAAGCCCATGTCAAAACAACAAGACAAACAGACAATGAACAATCTCAGCACTCTTTTATTTACTATGGGTATAGCTTTTTATTATGAGGTGCATCACTGAATGAACATTATGGTTATGCTGTAAATTTCCACCATGAATGATGCATGGCTTAGATTAGCGGCCCAGGCATTTCTCTAACCATTTATACAAACTCTTTGAACTTACTAAGTATCCACATTCATTTCACCCATGATAGGCATCCATAAACAAAAGTACATGACATCAACTAAATATAAATAAGTGCAATGTTGAAAGCTTGCCATGTGACAGCACATATGGGCTAACTCCCAACCAAAACAATTGTCAAGCCCACAACTTCATAATTTTAATCACAATGGTTCATGCTTATTAAATGCAATAAAAGTAAATTGTGCATCAAGTTCGTGAGAGCTTTTAACCAATTTTTCCCATGACAATCAATAACATAAGCATTTAAATTCAGAAATGTAGATAACACAATATAACATGATAAACATACTTGGAATAGCATAAAGCTAATAGGTAGATATGGTGGACTCACTGGAAAAACTTTGGTTGAAGGTGTTGGGAAACAAGCTTTTTACTTGTTGTAATTTTTGGGCTAGCAATAGGGAGAAAGTTGACCATCTAAATGCATGCATAAGTGTCCATAGAACTAATCAATCCATGTTAAACCAAGTAAAGTTAAAATTCAACATCTAAACATGGTAAAAGATAGCTCTTGACAACACACTTGCAAATTAACATTCATTCAAAGCACATGAATTATGCAACTATATGTATCTTTTAAAATCAACTCAAACATCCCTATCCCAATATATTTAATAGCATCCAACATAATTCAACCCAAACTTCCAGTAGCTCTCTCATATATAAATGATAGTGGTGGTCTTAAAAATCAAACCGAAATAACAAAAGCAAAAAAAAACAGACGCTCCAAGTTTATACGATAAAGTGCTTTGATCGAAAAACAGAAGTTAGACGTGTGCAAACCGAGAGTGTGTTGGTCTAGTGGGGTTGTCTTGACATCCCCAAGCTTATGGTCTTCACCATCCTTGGATAGCTCTTGGTGCAGCTCCTCTAATCCCTGTGAAAAAACTTCAAAACACCGTTTCTCCCATTTCTTTTCTGTGGGGTGATATTAGTAGTGATAAACAAATAGGTTCCTTGCTGCATAAAATCCTTAGGCAAAAATTCATATGAATGTCCAGAGAGTATATAATGTTGTATGCCTACTCATAAACTCAATTGAATCAAAAAGATTCAAGCAAAAAGCTCAAAGAATGCATCAAACAATATCAAGACAGAATCTGTCCAGAAAAACAGCAGCAGCAAAACGCATTTTTCTACCCTACTTAAACTCGTCAGAAAAATCTAAAAAATCACGTATACAGAGGATGAAAAGTTGAAGCTACAGTTCAAATTACAGCTCAATCGGAGTTACAGATAAAAAAAAAAATCAAACCGTGCACAGACTTCGTGCAGGCAGAAAACTCTCCGAAAATGAATAGCAACTTTTCAAACCCAAAATAGGTAAAACTTGGTTCTTTATTAAAAATCCCAGAAACAAAACTAACAAACTACTCTCTTGTTACAGCAAGAGGACTCAAAGAAAATCTCAAACAAAAACAACCGGGTTGCCTCCCGTAAAGCGCTTTCTTTATAGCCATATAGCTAGGCTTACTTACTTGATAATCAAAGGGGACGTAGCTCATGAGGGAGCTTGAACCTTGGTGTGTCCCTCTTCCTTGGGAAGTGTTCCATGCTCTTCTTGTGTGGAAACTGAAACTTCACATTCCCTTCCTTTGAATCAATAATGGCACCTGTAGTACGAAGAAAAGGTCTTCCCAAAATAATAGGACTAGAGGTTTTATTCCCCATGTCCATGATTAGAAAATCAACAGGCACAAAAGTCATGTGTAACTCTACCATAACATCACTTACTTTTCCTAGAGCATGTCTAATGGAATCATCAGCAAGTGCAAGTTCAATAGAGCATTTCTCAATATTTTTAAGTTCAAGGACTTCATATAGTTCTTTAGATAATATAGAGACACTAGATCCTAGATCTAAAATGGCATGGTGTGTCTCTTTTCCAATGGTTACTAGTACCTTAGGGATCCAGATATCCCCAAGCTTAGGTGGTATCATAGCTTCTTGATTGTACCTAGCAATCTTTTCTTTTAAGACATGATTAGCAATATAGGAACCAAAACCAGCCTGGTTAATATTAACAGAAGGATCACTTGCAAATTTTTGTAAGATAGAAATTAATTCATGCAAGCTACACTTCTCTAAATCAACAAATGGTTCCTTAACTTCACTAAGCATTTTAACTTCCTCAACTTTTTCTCAACTCGACTAACATAAGAGATTCATCATTTTTAGTTTCAATGTAATTCTTAATGTCCCTGTCTAGAGGCTCTAACATAGAAGATATCTTTTCATTCAAATTCTTAGTTATCCTTTTTTCAGACTTGGCATGGGTCAATACAGTTTGCAATTTCGAAGAAATATCTAAAAGAGTGTTCTTTGTCTTCTTCATCCTAGATTCTGTGTGAAGGATAAATGAATGCATCTCATTTTTAGTAGGATACTCTTCCACATAGGTTTGTAGGTTTAATATTGACCTATCCATAGAAACTTGTAATTGTCTAATCCCGGTTTCCTCTTTTGTTTCTATAGAATTCCCAAATAAATTTTCCATTAAATTATTAGCATGTGAGGGATTTCCTGAAGCAAAATTTCCATTAGTCAAGGAATCTAGAAAACATTTTGACCAGCCATTTAAACCATTATAAAAGTTTCTTATCAAGGCAGCAGGGGTATGTTTACCATTTTTACTAATGCCCTTAATTCTATACCAAGCTTCCATTAATGACTCTCCATAATATTGACTAAAATTGTTCATTTCAACACTAGAATTCATTTTGATAAAGTTTTTATGTTTTTTAATTTTTTTATGCAAAACTGAAAGTAAAATGACACTAATGCAACTCGAAATAACAAATGCAACACAAAAATGCAAAACTGAATATAAATATGCAAACCGAAATATAAAGATGATATGCAAGACAAGAACAAAACAAAATAAAATGATTGTAGGTAAAGATGGATAAGATGATGCTCACGTAGGTGCAACCTCCCCAAGCTTAGGTTGTTACACAAGCTGGTGTTGAAGTTGACTTGATGTGAGTGATCCTTGGATACAGATAAAAGTTGAGCTCCTATGGAAAAGAACTACGCCCAGCCAAATCTTACTATTTATTCTTACCCCACGATTTGTTTCTCGCCTCAAACAGGTAAATAACATTTGAAAGTAAAGAGAGAGCGATATTAATCGATAAATAATTTGGGGCGCTAGGCATTAGTCGACTGAAGAAGGGAAAAGATCAGTCATCTTCTCCGTTGTACGATCTACTGATGGCCCTTCACGTAGTTACCTGCGTGAAAAGTAAATGGGTTAGGTTGAGACTCCAAGTGCAGAGTGTATGTAGTAGTGGAAGACAGTTTTCCCCACGAGGGGTGACTCGAGGGTTTAATATCGAACTCTCGGGGAAACAGTATTTCAGGTGTTATCTCCTTATCCTTCTCTTGAGAACCTGCAACAAAATAAATTGTTTTGTGCCCTCAACCTCACCAAGTGGTTGTCAAGCACAAGGTGTGAGAATGATAATAAAATAAATATGCAAACAGTAGTAAATATGCAATGATGGTAAAATAAATATGCAAGGATGGTGGTAGTAATGATAAATTATATTTTTGGGTTTTTTATGACGAATGCAAGATGTAAAAGTGTTTTTGTATTTTCGGATTTAAAAATGGCAGCAAACAAAAGTGGTGATAAAAGTGTTGGAAAGGTGTTTCTTACGATTAAAAATGGACCGGGGTTCATGGTTTCACAAATGCACTCTCTCTTGATAACGTGGTAAACAATGGAACACTAAAATTAACATGTAAGATGACAAGACATGGTTTGACAAGTTATTAATAATATGGGCATCACGTCCTAACATAGAGATCCCAAGTATAATTTGTTCTCTCTCTTATGCTCCACCAAGATGCGAACTAAATCATAACACCTTAGTAATTAAAATAAATCAGAGCATAGCAATAAGTTCAATGACATGAAGTTAAAATAAGAACATGCTAGATCTAGTCATGGAGGTAGTGGCCAAGGTCACATCCACTCTCCGGTAACATGTTATTTTTGTTTATCCCTAGTGAGGCAACAAAGTAAGGTAGAAAACCCAAGTGGATCGCAGAACTATCTGTCACGTTCACTGCACTAGCCACCCCCCGTTACTCCAACTAATGCACACGTTCCCCCTCACATGCTCTCATAAACATGCTTGATCATGACGAGTAAATAAGAACGGGGTACATAATATGCATCTACTTTCATAACTGAAACAAAACCATTGCAATCTCAAACATGTATTAACTCATAATAAAGATCCACCACAAAGAAATTACATAGATGACCGTAAGCTGTTGGGAATCGTAGACAGAAAACAAAAAATTTCCTACCGACGATAACCATAAACTAGCCAAGATCTAACTATGCAGATATACTATACGAAGGAGGACGGAGTACATACCCTTGTAGACCGAAAGCGGGATTACGTTCCCGCACAAACGTTGCCGATGAAGCCGACGAAGCCGACCTCAAGGTCATGTAGAGGAAGTAGTCGTACTCCCAGTGCCAGGTAGTAGCGCCTCGCAGTTCCACACACATGCGGTGTAGATGACGACCTCCGAGCTCCAGATCCAGCAGAGCAGCGGAAGTAGAAGATTGGATCTCGAAGCACGGCGGTGTGCGTAAGGTAGAGGGACTTCCCTCCTCGTACGCAGCTCCTGAAACGGAACCACGCTCAAGGTAGGAGAGAAGAAGGAAGAAGGGATGAATCTCCAAGGCATGGGGGGGTCCCTCTTTAAAGGAGAAGGGGGGAGACCTTCTCTCTTGGCTAAACCATGTGGGACTAAACCCCACATGGTTGGCCGGCCAAGGAGGGCAGCCGCCGCCCTGGTGGGCCCCATTCGTCCCACCCAGGGTGGCTGGCCCTCCTCCCCTTTTTTCTTTTCCTTTTCTTTTAGGGAAGTTTCCCCTAATGGGCCTCTAAGGCCCATTTAGGTTTTAATGCCTTTTAAATTCGAATTTAATTAAATAAAAAATATATTTAATCACTAATAACACTTATTAATATTAAATACATATTATTTAATTCATTCGGACCCCAAAAACATATTTCGTTGCCTCCGATCAACATCGGACAAGTTCCGGAACACTTCCGGAGTTCCCGGTTTTTATCTTTCTTATATCCAATCAAATCGTCACCTACCCTTAAGTGTGTTACCCTACGGTTCGGGATCACTCCAGACATGATCGAGACACGTTCTCCGATCAATGACATACAGCGGGATCTGGATACCCATGATAGCCCCTGTGCGTCCACGAATGACTTTTATCGTTTGAACCTTTAGACGTCCAGTCTCATCCTCTTGCCTAGCGATACTTAGATTGTCCGAGCGTCGTTCTCTGGTATCACGATTACCGAGCATGACCTCATCACCGACAAATCTATCTTTACTCGTCTGTGATATTAAATCCCCGTGACCTAGTCACATGCTTGCAAGCTCATTGATGTAATCTCACCGAGTGGGCCCAGAGTATCTATCCTGCTATGTGGACTGGCAATTTTCGCTCTTGATCACTCGCTTCTACTGCTTCCTTCCGATACCCGAAAGTGTCACCTTTATTGTCACGCTATATAAGACATGCCGTTTGATGCAATCAGCCGCATCTTCTAGAAGCAGAGATTTGATATGATCTCACAGTCGAAGGTATGAACACTACGTTTCTATATTTTGGGTATGTCCATCACATCATTCACCTAATGACATGACTCTGTTGTCAACCGACGTAATTATCCATGACCAGGAAACCTTGATCATCTGTTGCCCAACGAACTAGTTAAATAGAGGCTATTAGGGACCTGGTTGTTTTCATACCACACGTGTATTAATGTTTCTGCGTAATACAGTTATAGCATGGTATTTAAAACATATTATGAACAATTGAGATATGACAAATAAAATCACTTTATTAATTGCCTCTAGGGCATATCTCCAACATAATCATGTTCAGCAGCTCATACGGTACTAATTAGTGAAGCTCATAGAGAGGAGAGATACATAAGTTACTTCCACAAACCCATAGTCCAGGGGTGGACTACTCCCTCTTCATCATGGTGTCGGTGGAGATGTTGTTGGAGGGGAAGGAGACCACACCGGCAGCGCCCGCCGGAGTTTTCCCCCTCCAATCTTCAGCTCCAGGTCTCTGTTTCGTGGTTTCTGTGTTTCGGCGGCGCTCCCTTTCGCGAAAGCCCTGGGGGGTCTTTATATAGTCGTTTTTAGGTCAAGACGAAGCTTCGGGAAGAAGGATCGACAGCAGCGGAGGCCCGAGGGCCAATTTGGTGGGTCCCACGCGGTCAGGGAATCTGGCCGCGTGGGCCCACCCCTTTCGGCCTTCTGGTCTCCGTTTTTTCGATTCCTTTGCGCCTACGTTTCGTTCCTTTCAAAAAAAGTGATCCCCATAAAATCTCAGGTCATTATGACGTGATTTGGTCGCCTGAAACGTAAAAATATAGAAAAAGGGGTTTTCTGACAGTGCAGGGTTAATTCCAGAAAAATGGGGAGATTGTTAATTATCCCCAAAACTCAATATAAATCATGAATATAACCCTTATATGATGCAAATAACATGGAATAACATGTAATAAAATGTAAAGTTCATGTATGCATTTTACATGCATCATCTACTTAAAGTTGTTATCTGGAGAGCATTGCAACAAAAAACTCTTGTCTGCAACATTTTTTTGGCAACATATCTCCCCATGGGCTTGTAAGAGAATCATTTAAATTTCTCACAACATTGAAACTTGTCCATGCAACAAAAAGAAACCTAGGCATGCAATTCTCATTGGTTAACAATCTCTCTAGCAGGGACCCTAAACAATGCTTGACGGTTGGTGCCAAAAAACTAGGTCCGGAGGCCCTTAAATGGCCCCTTAAATTGTGAAGGATCCTAAATTTCAACAAGAGCCTCTTTCCCTGCGTCTCGTTCCACCGCTGGTTATTTAGCAAATATGTCCGTTGTCCATCACCCACCATCTCCTGGTCATGCCACTGATTTTTCGTAGTCGTCTCCCCTCCGTTGCCCTGCTCCACTGGACATATGTAGTTTGCTACTTTATCCCACTTACCGTCCGTGAGCCCCGTCAATCTTGTGCAACTGTGTCGGCCAATGTTGACATTCGTTCAGGTACATCTAGGCATTCACGTCTCACGCACGATTGAATTGCCAAACTAGCTTGGAGCCTCGTCGCTCATCTTCGTTTGCGTAACCGCCATTATGCCCTCATGTTCCCGTCTTATCATGACCGACAAGCGGGTTGAAGTTCCCCGATGCAAAACCACTAGGAGAAGCTAGGTAGTTCGTCCATTGCGGGCAGTAGGACGCCCCACGGCCCCACCACATACATAGTTGTATGACACTGACCTTGCGCTTGTAGGTCCGACGACATAAGGAAAACTATGCGCCCCCCTTCGATTGCCCCGCCGCACGAAATAAATCCTAGGTTGCCCCTGACGCACATCCACGATCTCAAATGTGCTGTTATCGAAATCGAAGGAGAATGAGTCGGTAGAGTGAGGGAAACGGAAAGTGTGACGCCGTCATTTTGCGAAATTTAAACACATGGTGTCGGAGTCTTCGCACCGGTTCGGTAGTGGGGATCGTGGCGGCGGAGGGTTCACGATGATGTCGTCGGTGGTGAGGCACGATGATGCCGACACGTTGATGTTACTCGAACTCATCTTGGGTGTATATCTTCATAGTTTTGTGTATAGCATCTTGTCCTGGCCATTTCGCATGATTGTTATTGCTCACCTAGTGATTAGAGTTAACATCCATCGTCCGTAGAGGAAAAGTGCAGCTCCAGCCAGATCCACCTACACTGAAGGCTAGTAGAAAAACATCAGGTGACCGTTACATTCAAACGCGCCAATCCGACCGTTACTTAAAAAAACAGCATCCCAAGCTCTTTTCTGCTCTGTTCTTCCTGTCGGAATCCCCGATCGAGCTGAAACACTTCAATAATACTACGCTCTCATGACCAGGATCTCTCGCCACCACCACCAACACCAATGGCCGCCGACCTCCTCCTCCGCCTCATCCCACTCCTGCTACTCCTTCTCCTGCTCACCGCTCCGGCTTTGGGGAAGCTGAACGTGAGCATCGACTCGGCCACGCTCTCCTTCTCCGACCTCACGCTGCTGGGCGACGCCTTCCTGCGCAACGGCTCCGTCGGCCTCACGCGCGACACCGGCGGCGTGCCGTCCTCCAGCGCCGGCACCGTCCTCTGCACCCGCGCCGTCTCCCTCCGCGACGGCAACACCACCGCCTCCTTCGCCGCCAGCTTCTCCTTCCTCATCGCCGCCCAGAACCCCGGCTCCACGGCCGGCGGCGACGGCCTCGCCTTCTTCCTCTCCCCCGCCCGCACCACGCTCGGCGCCACCGGCGGATACCTCGGCCTCTTCAACTCCTCCTCCATTTCATCCTCCGCCATCCCCAATGATGACGCCGGCGACGGGCCAGCAGCCCCCGCCATCGTGGCCGTGGAGTTCGACACCATGCTGAACGCGGACCTGGGCGACCCGAGCGACAACCACGTCGGCCTCGACCTCGGCACGCCCGTGTCCTGCACGCCGCCGACCTCGCCGGCTCCGGCATCGTGCTCAGCAGCGGCAACCTCACAACCGCCTGGGTCGAGTACCACGGCGCCGTCCGCCTGCTCGAGGTCTCGCTGAGCGTCTCCGGCGTCAAGCCGGCGCGGCCAGTGCTCTCCGTCGCAGTCGACCTCTCGCCGCACCTCGAGGGTGACATGTACGTCGGCTTCTCCGCTTCCACCGAGGGAAGCACCCAGCAGCATACCATCAAGGAGTGGACCTTCCGGACGTTCGTCTTGCCGCCGACCACCAACGCCTCCTCCGCGACAGGAACCGGCTCACAGCAGCCGGCGCCCAGCGTTATTACGGCGAGCGGCGGTGCCACCAGGAAGAAAAAGTTTGGGCTCGCCGTCAGCATCCTCGGCCCCGTCGCGCTCGCCGCCGCCTTCGTGTTCTTCGCCTGGGTATCCGTCAGGAGACTGGTACAGCTCACCGCCTCGAGAAGAAACAAGCACGCCGGCTTCCTACCGGAGCTGCTTCTCAAGGGGCCGAGGAAGTTCAGCCACAAGGAGCTGAGCGCCGCGACCAGGGGCTTCCACGCGAGCAGAGTCATCGGCAGAGGCGCGTTCGGCACGGTGTACAAGGCCGCCATGCCGGGCGTGGCCACCACCTACGCCGTGAAGCGGTCGACGCAGGCGCGGCAGAGCCGGAGCGAGTTCGTGGCCGAGCTCTCCGTCATCGCCCGCCTCCGCCACAAGAACCTGGTCCAGCTCGAGGGCTGGTGCGACGACAACGGCGAGCTGCTGCTCGTCTACGAGTACATGCCCAACGGCAGCCTAGACAAGGCGCTGTACGGCGACCCTGCACGCTGTCCTGGCCGGAGCGCCACAATGTCGCCGCCGGCATCGCGTCCGTGCTCTCCTACCTACACCAAGAGTGCGAGCAGCGGGTGGTTCACAGGGACATCAAGACCGGCAACATCCTGCTCGACGCCAACCTGAGCCCCCGGCTGGGCGACTTCGGCCTCGCCCGCCTCATGGACCATGACGAGAGCCCAATGTCCACGCTCACCGCCGGCACCATGGGCTACCTCGCGCCGGAGTACCTGCAGTCCGGCAAGGCCACCGACCAGACTGACGTGTTCAGTTACGGCGTCGTCGTGCTCGAGGTCTGCTGCGGGAGGCGTCCCATCGAGAGGGACGACGGCGGGAGCAAGAACGTGAACCTGGTGGACTGGGTGTGGCGCCTGCACGGCGAGGACCGGCTCATTGAGGCCGCCGACCCGCGCCTGGACGGCGAGTTCGACGGCGAGGGGATGCTGCGGCTTCTGCTCGTCGGACTCAGCTGCGCTAACCCCAACTGCGAGGAGCGGCCGGCGATGCGGCGGGTGGTGCAGGTACTGAACGGCGAGGCCGACCCGGTGCCCGTGCCGCGGAAGAAGCCGCTGCTCGTGTTCAGCTCCAGTGCGTCGATCAAGATTCAGGAGATGGCCTTCGCCTGCGGCGACGACGTCAGAGGAGGCTACCCGGCCGCCGCCATGGCGGCCTCGTCCCCAAATCGGAGGGGGCGGACATAGAACGCTGATCCAAGAAGAAAATATATGCTTGGATCAGTATACTGTCGTGTGATTCTTGTACACGTTTGTTGCTGTGATGTGCTTGCTCATAATTAAGGGGAATATAGGTAATAATCCCCATTCATGTATGATTTATTGTTGGAGTGATAATAAGGCTTTTCGATTTTGGAAGTTATTTCTAGCAGATTTCATCATCTTCCCTCAAACATTTGCTACGTATCCCTTGAGTATTACTGAAAAAAAATTCCCAGTCTGGGCATGACCAGAGCATGACCTTTTTAGCACAAAGTTTTCACTGATTCAAACCATCATCTTTTGTCATTTGATCTCGGACCAATTCTGGTTGAACTAGTTCATCAGCAACTTAGCACACTTGCAACTAAGCAACTGCACCAAATAAATATTAAGCATCCCTGACATCTTATTTGTTTACACTTGACAAGATTAAGCTATTTTATCATCATAAATTGACCCAAAACAAAATTCATGTCTAAGCAATTGATCATCAAAGATGTACCCTTTCTACTTTTTGTGACTTTTTTTAGATATTTTGATTTTTGTATTGGTCTGACATGTGGATCGAGTCCACCTCAGCCCTGACAAATGGGTTTCTCCTGTTAATTCATGTTCAATCGTGGTTTAGCGTTTAAATTTTTTTGAAATATGTGGTGGATTTTTGTCCTGAAAATGAAAAGTGGTACCATTTGGTAATTTGACCTCAAAAGTGGTGGTTTTGTGCTATTAACTCGCCCTGGGACATGGGAGTGGCGGGGGAGTACCACAAAGTGAGTTGATGTGATGGCTCACCTATGGAGGTGGTGGAGGTCGGCGATTTTCAGCTACTTGGGCGAATATGCTACATTGACGATGTGTTTTGTGAGCTCTACGTTAGAACCTAGCACGGTTGATGTCGGAGATGATGTTCTCGTGCGTCTCACCCCTCCGTGGAGGCATCGTCGAGGATCCCCTTAACACTCCTTGTCGTTTGAGTCTCGGGCTCTTCGGGTGAAAACCCAAGTTTCGACTTTGGCCATAGCGAGTGTCGGCGACATTGACGCCGCTTCCCCTTTGGGGGTGTGCCTATGGAGGTCGAGTACTTCGTCAGGTTGCATTGGCTTATGTTGCTTTGCAACTCTGCTGTTAGCCACGTGCATGCGGGGCCTCAAGGCCGACATGGAAGTTGGGGAGCGGCTTTAGGAAACATTTGTTGTGTTCACGGGTGTCAGGTTTGGTTGCTTGGGCGGCATAGCCGTTGACTTCACTTGGGCACAATGTTCAGACCCGTGAATATGTTACAGAGGTTCAAAAGCCAGAACACCGATTTCAGAAGTTAGTGTTGTAGAGCGTCGTCCCTTGTCTCTTGATGCTTGCGCGGAAAAGTCGTTGGCTCGAGTGGTGCGCAACCTCTCGAGTTTGGGTCATTTTTTTTCTTTTTAATCGGTCAATTATTTTCTTACCCTTATTACAAAAATATGTTTGGGACATGACCGAAGCATGCCCTTTTTACAGGCAACAAAATCCTTCCGTAGAAATATTTGAATAGGATAAAAAACTTTAATGTCATGCATTATGCTTTCTTGCCGAATTTTAACTGTAAAACTGAAATGCTACAACATAATAACGAGCCATAACCGTGTATGTACATATGTTTGGGGTGTTGGAGATGGGTATTTCGATAAAATGTATTAAAGTAAATAAAATATAGTTTCCAAAATATCTAAGATAAATAAATAAACATAGATGTATCGTTGTATGTTCCATATGGCTGTACAAGATCAAAAAACAAGGAAATCAAGAGTTAGAGAGACATTCCCATCTAACCTATAAAACTATAACCATGCTCAAAATCTGGGGCATATAGTATCATTATTTCTTAAACTGGTCTTAACATAGGTCCTACCTTCTGTGTTATAGCAAACCAAAAATGCTACAATATGTATGAGACGTTGTTTAGAGTCTTAAGATGGAGCGCGCCTTTCAAGAATGAGTGCAGCTACCTACCAAATAAGTGAACTCACACGCATGCTTGTTTCTCTAAAAGTGTCAAAACCCGACTTAAGTAAAATACCATAGCATTATGATCCAGTTTTATACATTGTGAGAGTGGGTCTTAATGAAAAGATATTAAGACCAGACCATATCACTATAGCGAAAAAGCAATTCTAACGGAACCGCGCCCTACCGGACATGCACGGCCATGCATGCGACCAGTCACGAGCTGCCACGTGTGTTCGTATTCAAATACATATACATGTATTTCACTCGTATTTTAACGTATATGTAATATATTATATGAAAAAATAAATTTTTATTAATATTTTTAGAATAATTTTTTTACTAAATTTTCACAATTTTTTAAAATAAATATAAAATTTCTTATTTTTCGGCGATGTGATTTTTTTATGAAAAAGTTTAGAAATTTCAAAAAAAAATCATAGAAGTTTCAGGTAGTTCAGAAACATTCCACGTAGATTGCGCATATGTCAATAGATTTGTATAAGGTATGTTTAAAACACGACATAAACTCCTTATATGTGCAAAATCTTGATGAAATATATGTTGTGCCACAAGAAACTTTTTTGAAATTTGCATGAAACCTATATTATACTCGAACATATGTCATATCGAAGTGAAACATCTCAAATATGATAACTTAACTGTACTGAAATTTCATTTCAGTTTCATTACATTTTCATAGTCGACATTTGAACTTTTTCAAAATGTGTCCATTATTGATCTTATTTTGAAGTTCTCGTCGTCAGGAACTCAAATATAAAAAAATATCATAAATCGGACATTTGGTTCAAAACATATGATTCATACAAATTTGAGAAACAAAATAAAAAGGATGGGTGGGTGGGTGGGCAGCAAAACTACATTTTTCATCCCAAAAGTACCCGCCTGTCATTTACATGTGGGACATAAATTGTTGGTACCCACATGTCATAGAGGTGAGAAGGTAGGTGGGCGAATGGTTGTATTTAATAGATACACTATACACCTAGAAATCTGCCTAGTTTTGTATAAGAGAAGGAATGCAAAATACCCAAAAGTACAACACGAATCACGATGCACGATCCAGTGGTGCATGCATACCCGGTAGGGCACGGCTCCGTTAGAAAAACCGCGTTGATCACTATAGCCAGACCACAAAAGAGTAAAATAAAATGTTTCTCTCTTCTCACTTTATGATACTAGAGCTGCAGGGCGTCCCACTTCAAGCGATAGCTCCCAGCCTCCCAGCTTGGCGGTTCGGGGCAAACCGCAGAAAAAAATGAACAAGAGAAGAGACGGTGTACGTAGCTAGTATCCTCATTCCACAAATAAAGCTTCTTGCGAATGCCCGAATAAAAATAAGGAGTAAATCAAAGTTGTAGCTCCATATACCGCGTAACTAGGATTAGGAAGCATCAGGATTCGATCGCGTAACTAGAATTTGTAGTAGTGTACTAGTTGAGTGCCCGTGCGTTGCTACGGATTATAAATGAAACATGTGTTCCCTTTCCCTTCCTCCTCTCTCTAATCCGCATATTGTTCGCTCCACTATATTCTAATGTTACCTTGTTAACCTTCATTGTTCAAGTTCGGTCATTCCAGGGGATGATGGTCATTTGAACTGATCATGAATAATTATCAAAGTGTGCTCTCGTCACATGTTTGTCTGACACAAAAATGACCATGTAGATCACATTGTTGTACTTTTCATCTTTAAACTTGATTATAATTCTAAACAACGACACACATGGAGCAAAGCATAAAAATTACAATCTTCGAACCGGTTAGGTCAATGCCAACAAATGTGAGAACTGAAATAAATCAATAATTTGGAGTAGCACAAACTGATCAATTTTCCTTTTGATAATACGCACCTTCATACATTCGAAAGCAAAGCGAATAAGATGCATCTTCCCAATTGCTCAAATCCTATGAATCTGAAGCATCTTGTTTCGGATCTTAAAAAGCTTACAGATTCAGAACCCAATAGTCATTTGGTGGAAAAATGCAAGGACTTTACAGTTGAGGGGAGAGGATACACAATTATCCACGTGTATATGGCAGGGCTGCTGGAGGAGTATATACCAAGTACATCAATCTATGAGCACTTGTATGCTTTCTTTGGAGCGTCTGTTTTGCCTAATCATGTAAAGCTTCACAATTTAAGGACACGAGAATTCCCACTTTTATGCATACTCATTACTCAGTGCATATTCTGCAACAAGTTAATACCGTGTCAACAGAGCTCAGTAAAGATTAATAATACCTAGAGGTAAAGCCAATCAAAAGAACATGCATATAGCTCAAGCAGGAACTTAAAATGATACCTTCTCAACCATGCTGCTTTCTATCTTTGGTTCTTTGCTGCCGGCAAGTAACAAAAATAATGCAGCAGATGAACTGAATCGACAGTAATTCGCCCCATCAGAAATACACTCTGAATTCCTGAAGAAAAACATAAAACAACAAGCTCAAGGTATAAGAATGAGTACGCATGCAATCCCATGGTACTTCAATCGGTATAAGAATCGGAGAAGACCCTGCTACATAAATAACTTCAATTATAGTGCAGAACTTCGAATTACTTATCTATTTTCACCCACATGGTAATATGAAAGTTAATGAATGCTCTTTTTTCTGTTTCCACATGATAATAACCAGTTTAGTTCCTTAAGAAAGAAATTTCACATAACAAGTTGTATTGACGCTGGAGATTCGTAATGGACATTAGCAAGCAGTTTACCGATTATCAATTTCAGATAGGCATTAAGCTGGACTTGAAGTTATGTCTCTATCTCGACAATGACGTTCTACAAACTATAGTTACATAGTCTTATTACTCTTTTTCACCAGGGTGCATCCGTGCATGTCCGGAGGTCCACACAATTTGCCGTTCAATCCAAACATCTAGGGGTTAGCAAGAAAAATACTGGAGATATATTAAAACTCACTTGTTTTAGCATTCTTAGAATGTCTGCCCCTGCGGCGGCAGCAGCTATTACTTCCTCTTTCTCTCCCCATAATACAAGGGGTAGAGCCACATGAAACATGGGATTTTCACCAGTATGCTGCAAGATAATCCATCACCAAATTAACACCAAAGAATGTGAATAGAGCTCATTTCCACCTGCAATGATAATTTACAGACAACAGTATGATTAAATTTAGCCTAATGTTCAGATTTCAGAGGGCATATTAATGGATGACTGACCTTCAGGTAGAGGTTCGGAGGGGCATATTAATGGATGCCTGGCGAACCTTCAGAAGAACATCTGGACAAAGTGCTGAAGGTGGCGGTGAATACCGGACCCTCTTCTCCAAGCAGCATGTCAGCATCAGGCATCCAATCCCTGTCGTGACCACCACTCAAAATCACAGCAAACAAATCCACCAAAATCTCGCATCCTTGATCATGAGGAGTCACAGAAAGAGCCAACCAAATCATATTTTATACAACTTCAGTGAACATTTATGAATGTGTTTGGGCATGTAATTCTGCATGAGTTCTTTCATGAGATGTCAATGCATGGCGGTATATGATAAACTGTGTTTGTGCAAATAAATATAGATCCTGCAAATATATGTGCATGCTGAACCTGTCCTACTATTCTTTGCTTTGGACACTTCATTTTTCCTGCTGATATAAACTAATGCATGTGTATCATGTAAGACTCAGAAAATTATGAGGCATCATAAGATACGTACAGGATCATCAGCGATTTGAGATACAACGTGTTCAATTGACAGGCTTTCGGTCGCTAGACTGAAATTCAAAGATGCAAGAATAAAAATATTTTAGATCCACAAAAATGTGATCACTAAAACTCGAATAGAAATCATCTTTAATTTTAATGTCTAAATGTCTTACAATTATAGGCAGCTAATAAGATTTACTTCTCTAAAAGAACATCAATTACTTAATTATTCTGTATGTGTCCTATCATGTGTAGTAAAATTTGCTATTCGCCATTAGACATCTCAGAATAACTTGCCAGGCATATCTTAACATCTCAATTAACACGCTGGACTATAGATACTGCTAGAATCTAACATGATCAGAATAGTAAGTGTCCCCAGCAATTCGATAAGGAAATCATCTACCTTTGTGAGTGGACTACTAACAGTAAGGCAGTTCCTAGCACATTTGAGCTGCACATCTTTCCACTGAAACTTCAGAAGGGCAGCCACTCCAGCGTCAGGGAATATGGCCTTGACTTTCTATATGTACATGATTCACATTTTATGGCGTACGTCCTAACAAATCAGGGACATTTAATATGTGCATCTGTGAAATCGAAGAGCTAGGGTCATGCAGTTGCAGATGGATCAGAAGGATCAAAAGTTGTATTTACTGCCAAATGACCATGTATCCAAACCTGGCCAGTTTATTGTGCAAGTGTTTCCAGGAGTACTCGCGATAGTGCCCAGACCTAGGATTGTGCTCCTTCCTCATTGAGAAACTCAACTAAGGGATCAGTAGTTATTCCTGCAGATATGTTAACCACGAAACAGGTCATCAAGGACTCCAAGAGATGGTAAATTTGTAAGAACGACACAAGAATTTAATCCTATCATCACCGATGGAACTCGATAATTGAGATGGTTCCATAGTATTCCAAGAGAGAATGCAGGAATTTCACAGCAGGGTGTGACAGAATCATATTATCAGAACCATGTATACGAACAATTGGGAACATACGATGCCTCTCATGCTGCCGGAGTTGACAAAATCGGCGCTGGCTTGTGGGGGAGGCGACGCCCGGCAGACGCGCAGATGTAGCGTCTCTGCTGCTGCGAGGGGAGGCGACGACACGCTGCGGGGAAAGAGGAGGGACGGGGTGAGCGTGCACCATTAATTAGCTCAAACATCAGCAAATCTTCATGGGATCGTTAATTAATTCAGTTGATATTTCAATTCAGCTAGCAGAACAAGCGATGATAGATTGATAGGTTACCTTGTTGGGGACGGGAGCCTTGAAGGTCTGGCCGGCCTCCTCCTCGCTGCTTCTCCTGTTCTAGGGTCTCCTTGATGAGCCCCGGAGCAGCGTCGGGCTCACGGTCGAGCTCCCGGACGGCGTTGATGGCGGCCTTGATAGATGGGTTGCCCATGAACTTCTTGAATCCTCGCCCGGCATGCAGTCGAACTTTTGCCGCTCTTCTTCTCTTTGTCCTCATCATCACCTCCGTCCTGGTTGGGGTCGGGCTAGAAATCGACCAAGGCATAGGTCGGGGGTGCGGCTAAAGCAACTCTCACCGTGGAGCTTAGGACACGGCCGTGGGGATCTTGCAGCCGCGGGGTGGCCTCTTGGAGGGGGCAGCGAGCTCATGGCTTCTGCTGTGAGCAGGGCGGGGTGGGACTCCTGGCGGCATCGAGCAGGTAGCCAGGTACTCGATCCGTTCGGCGGCGATGAGGAACCACACATCTAGGGATGGATTCCAGCGTTCCTTCACTCAATTTTGTCGCCGCGGATTTCGATTCGCCAGCGGTCGGCTTGAATCAAGGGATGGCACGGGTGGAGTCGGAATAGCTAGGGTTTGTGCTTTGGGGTGAGATTGGTCGAGAGAGACCACGGGTAGAAAGCAGCAGAGCTAAGTCATGCGTACCGCTTCGGTAACTTGGCGGTGGCAATCCGCGTAATATTCACATCCACAAAGATCCAACGGATAATATTATGAAGAGAGGCGAGTGGACGCTCCTGATGGTTCCAATGGTCTGGGAAGGCAGAATCGGGAGGCAGAATTTTCTGCCGGGTTACACCATAACCAACTCCAATTTAATAGTAAAGATATGTGTACCTAGCAGCCTCCTAACATAACGACACAGGACAGTATGCAATTTCCAAACGCTCAACCGGGCGTACATTACCCTGTTGCCAAAAAAGCCCACTGCAGTTGACTTGTCTGAATTTGGGCCGATCAGCCTTATGCACATTACCCTGGTGGTTTTCACGGTAAATCCTATATACCGCTTATTAGCGGTGCTACCCGCTCGCGCCGCCTGAAACAACGTTATTTGGGCCGGGCCCATTTCACGTTTTTCTTTCTTCTTTGCTTCTTCTCTATTTAGTTTTTTTTTCTGTTTCTGTTTTTTCTTTCTTCTGTTTTCGTTTTTCATTATGTTTTTCTTTCAAAGTTTTGTTCATTTCAAAAATTGTTCAAAATTCGAAATTTGTTCATTTTTCGAAAACTGTTCGAATTCGAAAATTGTTCACATTCAAAATTTGTTCATTTTCGAAAATTGTTCAAATTTAAAAATTGTTCAAATTCCAAATTTGTTCATTTTCGAAATTTTGTTCATTTTCGAAAATTGTTCAAAGTTTGAAATTTGTTCAAATTTGAAATTTGTTCATTTTTGAAAATTGGTCAAATTCGAATCAAATTCAAAATTTGTTCATTTTTGAAATTTGTTCAAATTCGAAATTTATTCGTTATCGAAATTTGTTCAAATAAGAAGTTGCTCATTTTCGAATTTTGTTCATTTTTAAAAATTGTACAAATCGAAATTTGTTCATTTTTAAAAAAATGCAATTATCGCCGAATGGGCCGGCGCATAATCAGGCGCGGCGCGGTCGCCCTTCAGGAGCTAGCGCCGCACTGAAGCGTCGTATAGGTGCTCCCGGCTTTCACGTCTTTATTGGTTGTTCACGCGTCTAGTTGTTGGGCCCACCGAGTGATTCTGGGCTTCTTTAGCATGCTCTCATAGGCACGCAACCCTCCTCCTCTGACCTAGGCCGTGGCCGTCGCCAACCTTCCTCCTCCTTTTATTTTGTACATTTCTTACTTATACTTTTTCCCAGGTATAGAGTTTTATCGTGTTTTCTTATCTGTCACTTGGATAATATTCCTTATACATTATCACATATCTACATATATATAGTATATTATTTACATTTGTTCCTCAAGTGTGAGGCATTTTGACGTTCTATTGTGCACGCGAGCTGCTAACTTTGCCAACAACATTAGGTTTTCATCTAGGCTCACAAAAGGGCAAAAAAAGCTCTTTATTACTAGCTGCTACACTAATGTGACACTACATCAATTTGATTCATGAACTTTTTTGGACAGCCATTGTCGTTGCAATCCTAGGTCTGCCCATGATTTGCCTTTGATTATTTCTTTTTAATTTTTTTAAAAATATTAAAACACAAAGAAACTGTTTTTACAATCCTGCACATGTGCTGAGTCTATCGATGCGGGGTTCCCGCGGGCGTTGACCGTTTTTTCCAGCGATACGTCATACGTGCGGGAGCGACAGGATCGAATGGTCAGGAGCGCCTCAATCGTACGGTGCAGGAGGCGGGGGATCGCCCCGATCCCCCGGGGACGCTTAGCACGGCCCTTCTAATAACCTTTTAAAACAGCCGTTTGTAGCGCCTTACGCTCGGGCGCTACATAACCAAATGTGTAGCGCCTTACGCTCGGGCGCTACATGCCCCGATCGTTGGGCGCTACCCGAAAGGGTTAGAGGTGTGAAATAGTTTTATCCGGAGTTTATTTTGTGTTATTCTTTCATCACGAGGTTAATTGTGTCCATTTTGCCGCAGAAGTTGCGCCTTTTGTTTTGGTTTCGTCACCCGCGTCTTGTCCGGTGGCGAAGCTAGAGAGCAACACTATTGGGTTCAGCTCTATTGCTTATGGTAGAATCTTGCACTGAAATTCGATGGCAAGACTAATTTAGTGAAGGATTTGATCAAAACTGTTGGGTTCATTTGAACCCATTCTATACCAGCTCCGCCACTGGTCTTGTCGACACCGGACAAGTCCAGAGTGGACACGTAAAGGCAGAGTAGACATCATACTCGCTCTTTCTCTTTTCATGAACGTACGCAAGGTTTAAAGCGACGTTGGTACGTACTCCACTTCAGAGCCTTTGGCCCGCGATGGCATGTGCGCTCATTGTATTTTTTTTTATCGGGTAACGGCCTCGAAGGGCGGAGAGCGTCATTGACTTTGAACAGAGGCGATATAGCACATAAAAACTACCTTAGAAAAAGCAAAAATAACAAACAAGTCCTTATTTTTTACACATGCATAGAACCTCAAATCTATACTAAAAAACACGATCCGGTCCAGGTCCAGCTCCATCTTAACCTCGCTCTCTTCGCACCACGCCATGGCCAACCACGGCGACACCGGGGGACAAGAGCACTTGGATCGTCGGGGAGCTAACCACACCGGAGGCCTCCATAGTATGAGGTTGAAGGAATCCTTGCGCCGGCCTTCGGCTGCCAACAATGAAGGAGGGAGTGGCCACCATTCGGCCTGAAGAATCGACGGGGGAAACTGTCGTGGTGGTATCACGGCAGATGACATAGGATGGCTAAAGTGTGGGGCCGATGGACGCTGGTGGAATCCGGGAGGGGGCTAGCGCGCTAAGAAGCACACACGAAGAACACACCAGCACACCAAGATCTACCCAGGTTCAGGGCCCTCGTGAGGAGGTAAAGCCCCTACTCCTGCCTGTCTCTCTGTATATATCTCGGTATCACAAATACAAGCTTGCTCCTTGAGCTGTATCACACGAGAACACAAGGTAGAAGATGAAGCTACGTGGAGAAGTGTCTCTCAGGGCATCGTCCCTCACGCAGGAGGGGGTGAGGGCACATATATAGGCTAAACCGGGTTACCGGAATACCCCTCCACTTGCAACGGTCACCTCTCCGTACCGGCACTGCAGACACGCACGCCTGCACGTCATGATTGTCTCTGCATAGTGGACAGGACGTGGCTTGCCCATGTCCTGTCCCATGTCTCTGCTCCGAAGTACGCCTGAGGTCAGCGACAAGACAGGGCCTGCCCATGCCTCTGCCTCGCAGTCTGTTCCCGGATAACCCGGAGTCAGCGGTGGAATGATGGCCTGCCATCTCGGTCTCCTGCACGCCCCCGTGTCAGGCGCTCCCGTGCCAGACGGGATATGACAGGAGCATTGACCTCTGCCCGACACAAGGATAACCCGGCATGGATATGCCGGATCCTCCTTCCTCAAATATCCCTCCCTGCACATAAGAAAACACGCAAGTTACCGACATCCATATGTCGGTTATGTTATCTCGGATCCTTATCTCGGATCCCTGGTCTCGGTCGACACATGCCGGCTGTCACCAGCATGATATCTCGGTTCCTTCCGGATTGGGGTATCTCGGTACGCCTATGTCGGTTTGCACCTGCATCCCACTCTGAAGCCTAGGTAAGCCGGTATTACTGTAACTTGGCCCACACTTGGGCATAGCTTTTACCTCATCATGACCCTACCCGGGGGTAGCCCCCCGACATTAGTCCCGAAGCTGGTGCGGTCCTGCAGCCTTGGTTGAAGGGCCACAGCAGGTTTAACCAACCGAAACAGCCATAAAAAGTACCCGACATTACCATGTCGGTTCAACCGCAAAGCCATGAACAACATCTTCCACTGATTCCGACATAAACTCCAGTGTCGGTTTTCTCCGACACTAGAATTCTGCTGACAGAGCGAGTCAAGCTTTCTCGACCAACTCAACTTAACCCAACCAACCGACATTCACCTGCCGGTTTATTGCAAGCTTCAAAGACCAAACTCTCCACAACCTCCGAGATTTACCCTTGTACCGGTCTCTCCGACACAAAAAGATTCCCACAATCTCTCAAAGATTTCTCCGCAGCACGTGGCAGAGAGAAGCTGTGCGCTGCCTCGGTTTCTGAACACGGACAGACACTTCACTGCACACACGCCACCCACGTCACGCGCCGTCAAGTCGCATGGGCACTTGAGTGCCTTTGACCGCGGCGTGCCTCCTCGATTTCCGTGCCATTAACCGCACGCGATCACGCCGTGGGCCGTTACCACCTTGTGGCCCACGATGCGGCGGATCGTGCGGCCGCAAACGCCGCAACCGCGCAGATCGTGCGCGGACAATCCGCACGTCCGCTGCGTTAACCGCACGCGGTAAAAACGGCAACTGCACACGCACCGTGCCCATAAATAGGGGGACGGGGCACCTCTTCTCACCTTCTCCTCCTCCTTCTTCTTCCTTTTCTCTTCCCTGCGACATCGCCGCCGCCGCGCAGTGAGTACCACCACCGCACGACGCCGGATCTCGCACGCCACCGCCCACCGGAGCACCTCGCGCCGCCACCGGACAAGCGCAACTCCGGCAAGCCACGCGCCTCTTCGCCTCGCACCGCCGTCGCAATCTCCGGTAAGTTCTCGCCCTTGCCATTGCCGATGAACGAGTTCATCCCCTCCGATGAACATGTTCATCCTCCTACTCTTCTCCGTAAAAGCTCTCACATCCCAATGCACAGATGAAAACGAACTTAGTTGCTTAGATCCCATCCGTATTTTCTCCACCGTGCTTCTTAGCAATCTTGCGATAGTTTATCCGCGTGTCTTCACAAGTTTCAACTCACAAGTACTTGTATTTAACTTCTATTTATTTTTTCCCGTAGATCTTTCCCACAAACACTTAGCCACAGAAACGTGTTTCCCGCCACTTATGCACTTTTCCTCTGTTACCCAAATGTTCCGAGATCCCTATCTCGGTTCCTCTGTTGCCTAAATATTCCGGGATACTTATCTCGGTCTCTTTGTGCCTCTTTTGCAGATCCCTTCCGAGATGTCAACCAGCAATACCCCGGAGCCTGCCGAGGATATCGTTGAGGAGGGAGAGCGCGCCGGGTGGGAAGGTTCCGACGCAACCCAGGCCGAGATAGACTGGCTTGTCCGGACCAAGCGAATTCCGGCACAAGTGATATGTCGGGTTCCTGGCGACGAGGCCGAACCGGATCTTCAAAAGGGTGAACGGGTAGTCTTCGTCACACATTTCGAGCGCGGCTTCGGACTCCCGGCGAGCACATTCTTCCGAGCTTTCCTCGACAAGTTTCGTCTTCAACCCCACCATCTCCCCGCTAATGCCATCACTACGCTCTCGGCGTGCGTTGCTTTCTCCGAGGGATACCTCGGACTTTGGCCCACCGTCGAGCTCTGGGCCAAGTATTTCCAACTCCGGAAGCAGAGTCTCCTGGATCCGGAGAACAAGAACTTCCCCAAGGTGATGACTCCGTGCGGAGCTGCTACCATCATACCTCGGAGAGGTTCCATCTTCCCTCGGATTCAGGGCCTGGAGTCATGCCGGAAGTGGCAGCGCACGTTCTTCTATGTGAAGAACCCGGACAGCCCAGATAATGTTGACCTTCTGAACCTGCCGGTATTTGCTCTTGCTACCCCCACGGATCAGCATAACTGGAGCTTCAACCCAAAGGACACGAACCGCGAGATCAATGACATTCACAAGATTGTTGAGGAGCTTGTGGGAGCAGGCCTGCTAAGCGATGATCTTTTGAGGACTTTTGTCAGCCGCCGAGTCTCCCCCCTCCAAAACCGAGTTCACAAGATCTGCCACATGAGTGGCCAGTATGATCCAACTCGGATCAGCACCCACGAGCTGACCAAATCCGAGGTCAGAAGACGCGTCAAGGCCATTGCCCGAACGACGATGACCGAGGAATGGGAATGGGGTCTAGAACCTCATGACAGAGCTCGGCTTCCGGAACAAGTAAGTAACTTGCAATTTATACCGACATACTTTTTCTGCCGAGATCACCCTTCTGTCGGCTCCATACTTGGCTCATAAACTAACTCGGTTTTACTGCTTTTAACTCGCAGAGGTTTACTCGGCAAAAGACCGAAGATGGAGAGGATCCCTCCGCCAAATGGGGCCAAGATATCCCTGCCCGGCCGTGGCCGAGGTAGAAGATCCGGATGACGAGGATCAACTGCCAATACCAAGAGCTGGCGCCCCTACCCGGGTAAGCCTCGAGCCCGAGCTTCCATCCGAGATTGGTCAGATGATGATGACCTCGAAATGCTAGAGGTAATTGACGCTCGTCCCATCGCCTTTGCTCCCCAGCCCCGGCACCAACTAACCCGGGTGGCTCTGCCCCGAGTGCACGCCCTGCTACCTCGGGCAAACAAGTGGCATCTCGCAAGCGCGCCGAGACTGGTACCTCGAAAACCGGAACCTCCACATCCTCGGATCCAGCCGCGCCGCAGGCGAAGCGACAGAAGAGAGGAGCAGTCAAGCCGAGGAAGGGCAAGAAGACCCCGCCAGTTACTGAAGGGTAAGATATTTTTGCCGACACAAGCTTACTTCCTTTTTTCCTTCTGCCGGGATAACTTTTTCCCGACATAACATTTTTCTTGTTTGACGCAGTGCCCCCCTTGAAGTTGAGCAGAGTGCCTCTTCTATGCGCTCGCCCCTTCCGAGTACAGCCGAGGCTCGGCCACGTGACTCCGGGGTACCCGCCACTTCCTCTGTCACTCCCGAGGTCGTGATCCTCGACCAGGATGATGGCACCGATGCCCCCACCATGGAAACCGACATCCCGCGGGCCGACACTTCGGTGACCTCGGGCGCACAGCAACCACCACCACAACAACAACAGCAGCAGCAGCAACCACAACAACAACAGCAGCAGCAGCAACAACAACAGAGCAGCAGCAACAACAACAGCACCAAGGACAGCCACAACCTCAACAGCACCAGCAGCAGCCGAAGCAGCCGCCCCGGCCGAGGTCCACCACCAAGTCCCCCATCAAGTCCACCGAGTTAACAACTCGGAAAGCTACTCCACTTGCCAAGCCGACACATAGCCAAGCAGCCACCGGGAAACAGCTTGCCAACCCGGAGAGACAAGTGGTGTTGACTCCAACCACTACCCCGGAGCACCAGGCTCTCACCACTTCTGTCTCCCGAGTTGCCAGCGGCAGCTGGGTTTTACCCCAGCTCCAAACTCAGAGTGGACACAGCTTAGGCTCGGAGAAGCAATATCACATGGACTGGAACGCTGCCGACACAAGCGAGGTCTCCTCCGCGCACCGGTCATTCCTCATCCAGCTGGCCCCAGTGCACTTGCTCAGGCCATGCACAATTTGCAAGTCTCGACCCTTCGAGCCAGCAAGCTTGCCGAGGTATTTTTCCTCAGCCAAACTTTTATTTTCCTTGCCATAGATGATAAACATACACAATCCCCAGTCCCCGAGATTCGGGTTGAGTGACCTGTGCTCGCCCGAGTAAAGATCACTCAGCGCGAAACTTCACCAAATTTTCATCATTAAACTCAGAAAATCCGACACTTCGGATCTTCAAGAAATCCGACACTTCGGTCTTCAAAAATCCGACACTTAGGATCCTCAAAAAATCCGACATCCAGTCCCCGAGATTCTTGTCGAGTTTTACTCGGCAGGAATCTTTAAGAAATCCGACACTCAGCTTTACTCGGCATGAATTTTTAACTAACCGCACTAACTCTTTGCCCTTTTCAGGATTGCACCAATGCTCGGACCACGGTGTTTCGGAAGTTGCTTCTGGACCACAACAAGCTCAAGAGGTCCCACAAGCAACTTCAGGAGACGCTGAAGAACAAGGAACAAGCGCACGCCACTGCCCTTCAGAAGGAGCGGCAAGAAGTGTCTCGGCTCCAGGAGGAGCTTGCCCGGGTCCAGGGTGAAAAAACCGGCATTGAGCAGGCCCTGATGCAAAAGGAGGAAGCTGCTCAGAAGCACAAGGAAACGCTCGCAGCGTCCGAGGTTCGCGCTACCTCGGCTCAAGGAGAACTGGATGCCCTCAAGGCAAAATCCGACATCTGGCTCCGCGAGCTCACCCGGCTGAACAAGGAGATGGACTGTAAGTTTCTTTATCCTTTCCTTTTGCTTTCATTACTTGCGCCGACATTAAGATATGCCGGTATATAACTCAATTTGGTGATAGCTTTTCTGTCTTCAGATCACTTCGCCCACTCCAAGGCTGCTGCACTCAACACTGTGCGCAAGGCACGAGCGAAGAGAGCCGAGGCTGGCCCAATCCCGGAGGAATGGGATATGGAAGATTACTTGACTGCTCTGAATGCCCGCATCTCTCCTTTGAAGGCCATTGGCCTGGACCTTCTTGATGCCGGTATCAAAGCTTACCGAGCTTTATGGCCAGGATCTCCAACTCCTTCTAGCATTGAAGAACTGTCCAAGTGTCTGACGGGGGCCGAGGCCAGGATCCGAGAGTGGAGATCCTCAGCAGCTCGTGCCGGAGCTGATCAAGCACTGACCTTTGTGCTCTCCTGGTACGAGTCCATCAATCTCAACGCCGTGCGCTCCCTGCGCCAGGCTCCAAATGGACCTCCGATCCGACATTGATAGAGAGCCGCAAAGATGCAGCCAAGTTCATGGCCAGTTATGCTCCCACCCGACACTTCATCCCGGGTCCCGCCTACTCGGATGACGAAGAAGAGGACCAGGATGATGAAGAGGGCGAAGAAGAAGAAGACGTTGATGAGGAGATCGAGGCCGAGACTCTCGACGCTGCCACTGCCGGAGCGACCGAGACTGCTGCTGCCAGCGCAACCGAGACTTCCACTGCCGGGGCTGCCGACACTTCTGCCGCCGAAGCAACCGACATTGTCAAGCCGGCTGCGACCGACGCTTCAGAGAAGCCGGTAACCGAGACTTCTGAGAAGCCGGTAACCGACACTACTGGTGCCTCGGCAGCCCCCAACTCCCGAGGTTGCTCCAACCACTGAAGGCTCTTCTGCCGCCGAGACTGCTCCCGAGCCTCGCACCGCTCCAACTGCTCCGAGCTCCTCCGAGGCTGCTGCCTAAGCTTATGAAACTTTGAACTATTAAATCCCCGGAATGCCGGGTGCAGATGTAAATATACGTTTAAGTATTTCGCAGTGCTACTTTTATCATATTAGCTTCAACAAGACAAGCTTAATGCCGTATCACTTTGCACCAAGTCCCCGAGTTTACTTTCTTGTTTACTATACTTAGTAATCTTTGCTCTTGTCTACCATTTAGGCGTTCGACAGTCGAGTCACAAGATCAATCATTATAGCATACAATACTTGTAAATTTTGAGGTAAGGTTTAGAGTCATCCGACACAAAAAAGGAACGAAAAAACCGGGTTAGTAAACGACATATGTCGGATCTTTTTAGGACCGAGTCCCCGAGTCCATTTTCATGTTTACCATATACCATAACCTCTGCTCTTGACTGCCATTTCGGCGTTCGTCAGTCGAGTCACAAGATCACAACAAAATAGCATACATTACTTGAACTTTGAAACGAGGTCTCAAAATCATCCGACATATGAACAACACAGAAAAAACCGAGATAAAACACAAGCATATAGACAAAGGCAGTCCCCGAGTTTCTTTTCGGAGTGCCGGCATTTTATTCAAAGGAAAAACCGAGATACATACACTGCGCCCTTAAGAGTAAAAGGGACGAAGTAGAGCTACATTCCAGGGTCTTTTGGTCTCCTCTCCGGATTTGTCCATCACATTTTTCCTCGGTGCCTGTGCATCTATAAGATAGTATGAATCATTGTGCAGAGCCTTGCTCACAATGAACGGTCCCTCCCATGGAGGTGACAACTTGTGTCGGCCTTTACTGCTGCACTAGCCTCACACCAAATCTCCCTCTCGGAATACCCGAGGGCTGATCTTCCGGCTATGATAGCGTCGGAGATTTTGCTGATATATAGCTGACCGAGATAAGGTCAGTTCTCGTGCTTCTTCGAGCAAATCAACATCATTTTCCCGAGCTTCTTTTGCCTCGGTTTCAGTGTACAGCGCCACTCTCGGCGAGTCATATTCCATGTCGGTGGCAGGACCGCTTCTGCTCCATAGACCAGAAAAAATGGCGTATAGCCAGTTGATCGATTTGGTGTGGTCCTTAGACCCCACAGCACTGCTGGTATCTCCTCTATCCAACATCCCGGAGTTCGCAACAGTGGTTCAATCAACCGAGCTTTGATACCGGCTAACACCAATGCATTTGCTCTTTCCACTTGCCCATTTGCCTCAGGGTGTGCCACCGAGGCTATGTCCAACCGAATTCTCTTATCCGCACAGAACCGAGCAAACTCTCCCACAGCAAAGTTTGTGCCATTATCCGAGATAATGCTATGGGGGTAACCATATCTCAAAATGATGTCCTTCAAAAAGGTCACCGCTGTGTGACCATCACACTTCCGGATAGGCTTTACCTCGATCCACTTGGTGAACTTGTCCACCATCACCAGCATATGAGTCATGTTACCTCGGGCTGGCCTGAATTCTCCCACCATATCCAAGCACCAAACTGCAAAGGGCCAAGTGATTGGAATTGTCTTGAGTGCCGAGGCTGGCAGGTGTATCTTTTTAGCAAACCTCTGACATCCCTCACACTTTCTGACGATATCTTCTGCCTGGTTCAAAGCACTGGGCCAATAAAACCCATGCCGGAATACCTTAGCCACCAAGGCTCTTGATGAAGCATGATGACCACATTCTCCTTGATGAATTTCCAGGAGCATCTCTTGCCCCTCTTGCGGCTCGACACATCGCTGCAGTACCTCGGTCACACTTCTCTTGTATAACTCGGTTGATGATGGTGTATGCCTTGGATCTTCTTTGCACTTGCCTAGCTTCAACTTCATTACTTGGCAAACTCCCATCCATCATAAATGCCATTATTGGTTGTGCCCACTCCGGCACAGGACGCACAGGAAAGACCGATCATCCACCTCCATGAGGTCAACCGACATTACTTCTTCCGAGATTGAGTAACCAGTCCCCGGGTTCTGCCAAGCAGTCCCCGGGTTCTCCCAAATGCATCCGACATCGACGTCCATGGGAACAGCACCAGACTCCGGTTTTGCCGGGATAAAAATTGACTCGGACTCCGGCGATGGTTTGATTGATGGCTTCCTCAGATGCTCCAAGGCTATGCCGGGTGGAATTGGATCCCGGGATGAACCTAGCTTGGACAGTACATCGGCGGCGTCATTTTCAGCCCGAGGTATATGCGTGAGCTCGCAACCTTCAAAGAACCCCGAGATCTTCTGGACATGAAACCGATACAACGCCATGTTGGCATCTAAAGCATCCCAATTTCCCGAGACTTGCTGCACCACCAAATCCGAGTCTCCGAAACATTCTATCCGGCGAATACCAATTTCTTTGGCCACATTTAGCCCATGAACAAGTGCCTCATACTCGGCCACATTGTTAGATGCCGCAAAATGAATCTGCAACACATATCTCAACTGATCATGCTTTGGCGAGGTAAGGACTACCCCGGCACCTAAACCAATTTTTGTTCTTGATCCATCAAAGTGCATTCTCCAGTAATTGGGGTCAGGCCGTGGTGGCTCATATTGCATTTCAGCCCAATCCACCAGGAAATCCGGCAGTGCCTGAGATTTAATGGCATCTCTTCTTTCATAGTGAGGAGTGTAAGGGGACACCTCGATAGCCCACTTGGCTACCGGCCAGTTGCATCTTTACACCCAATGATCTCCGAGATAGGAGCCTCACACACCACAGTGATTGAATGCTCTTGGAAGTAATGTTTCAACTTCTTAGCAGCCAGATAGACACCATATGTCATTTTCTGGTAGTGCGGATAGTTCTGCTTGGATAACGAGATCACCTCGCTTAGGTAATACACTGGCCTCTGCACAGTTTTGCCATCTTCTTCTCGCTCCACTACCAATACGACACTCACAACCCGGTTTGTGGCTGCAATGTAGAGCAACATCGGCTCTTTGGGTAATGGTGAAGCCAGTATCGGCGCAGTTGCCAACATCTTTTTTAACTCGGTGAACGCCGCATCTGCTTGCGGGGGCCACACGAAGTGGTTGTTTTCTTCATGAGTTGATACAAAGGCAATGCCTTTTCCCCAACCTGCTAACAAACCGACTTAAAGATGCCAAACATCCAGTGAATTTCTGCACGTCTTTGAGACATGTCGGTAACCTCATGCTTTCAATAGCACGGATTTTTGTCGGGTTCACCTCGATACCTCGGCTTGACACGAGGAAACCGAGTAATTTGCCTGCCGGCACACCGAAGGTACATTTGTCCGGGTTAAGTTTTATCCGGAATTTCCTCAGATTCTCAAATGTTTCTCGGAGATCATCAATCAGAGAGATTTCTCCTTAGACTTGATGACAATGTCATCGACATACACCTGCACATTTTTTCCTATTTGATCATGCAAGCATTTTTGCATACATCTCTGGTAAGTGGCACCAGCATTTCTCAAACCAAAGGTCATGACACGATAGCAATAAGCCCCATACGGGGTGATAAAAGCAGTTTTCATTTGATCAGCAGGGTTCAGTGGTATCTGGTGAAAACCAGAATAAGCATCTACAAAGGATAACAGCTCACACCCGGCTGTGGAATCGATCACTTGATCTATCCGAGGCAGCGGGAATGGATCCTTAGGACATGCCTTGTTCAAGTTTGTGTAATCAATACACATACGCCACACAATGGCCACATTCGGGTCATCTTTTTTCTTTTCTACCAGGACCGGGTTAGACAACCAGTCCGGGTGCAGCACTTCCATGATGAACCCAGATGCAAGTAATCTGGCCAGTTCATCACCTATCACTTTTCTCCTCTCATCCGAGAGACGCCGCATAGGTTGCTTCACCGGCTTCATATCCGGTCTGACGAACAAAGAGTGCTCAGCCAACTCCCTCGGAACACCTGGCAGGTCCTGATTTGACCATGCAAAGATATCCCGGTTCTCACGGAGGAAGTGACTGAGCTCGCCTTCCTATTTCTCAGTTAACCCGGTACCAATGATGACGTTGTGGTCCGGACATGCCGGGTCAACATTGATCTTCTTGGTCTCTTTGGGCACCTCGAAAGTTGCATTCTGCTCCGGGTTAGTCATACCCGGCATACCGAGTTGCGCGGACTGAGCCAATGCCACCACTTCATGGATCTTCTTCTTCTCTGCAGCAATAATCAGTGACTCGGCTAAGCACGATCCAGCCGAGGCACACTCCAGTGCACGCTTGTAATCACCCGAGATAGTGATGATGCCATTAGGACCCGGCATTTTCATCTTGAGGTAACCCACATGGGTGGATATCATGAACTTGGACAGTGCAGGCCTACCGAGTAAAGCATGGTATGGACTTTCGAGGTCCACTACCTCAAACTGGATGCTCTCAGTTCGGCAGTTGTCCTTGGTGCCAAACAACACATCAACCCAAATTTTGCCCATAGGTGCACATGAAACACCTGGCACTATGCCATGAAAGGTTGTAGAACTCGGTTGCAGCATGTTTGCCGAGATACCCATCTTCACCATGGTGTCTCGGTACATGATATTGATAGCACTCCCATTATCAATGAGAACTCGGGTGAACCGAGTATTGAGTGTCGGTCCGAAGAATGTCGGATCCACTACCAATGCATAACCTCCCGGAGTTGGCATAACTCGGGGATGATCCCTTCTGCTCCAAGTGATCTCTTGCTCGGACCAGTGCAAATACTTCGGTATTGCCGGCATAACTGCGTTCACCTCCAGTGCACGCCGATGCAGGCTCTTCTTGTCAGTTGGCTCGGTTACAAATATACATAGCTCTGATGAGCTTCTCTGTAATCTCCCTGGGGATACTCTCCCTGCCGGGGTCTCCTTTACCGGCATCGGCCGCAGTGCCGGTCATCATGACCTCTGCGCAGCTCCCGGGGCGAGCGCTACGCCGGCCGCGAGCCGCACAGATGGCAGGAGGATCCTCCGCCACAAGCACCTGCTCGGGGTACTCACGGACAGCCTCGGTGGCGACGTAGGTCACGAAGGTGCCGAAGCTGATGAGGCAGCCGTTCGTCGGGAACGGCCTGCTGCCGAAGCATCCAGCGTTGTCGCTGATGAAGTTCAGCGCGCCGAGCGTGCAGACGAGCCCGCAAACGACGCGCTCGCCGGAGTTGATGATGGAGCCCGTCCGGAATGTCACACCAGCCAGCGCCGCTGCTAGCCCCACGGTGGGCGCCAACTATCGTGGTGGTATCACGGCAGATGCCATAGGATGGCTAAAGTGTGGGGCCGATGGACGCTGGTGGAATCCGGGAGGGGGCTAGCGCGCTAAGAAGCACACACGAAGAACACACCAGCACACCAAGATCTACCCAGGTTCAGGGCCCTCGTGAGGAGGTAAAGCCCCTACTCCTGCCTGTCTCTCTGTATAGATCTCGGTATCACAAATACAAGCTTGCTCCTTGAGCTGTATCACACGACAATGGGGAAGAACACAAGGTAGAAGATGAAGCTACGTGGAGAAGTGTCTCTCAGGGCATCGTCCCTCACGCAGGAGGGGGTGATGGCACATATATAGGCTAAACCGGGTTACCGGAATACCCCTCCACTTGCAACGGTCACCTCTCCGTACTGGCACTGCAGACACGCACACCTGCACGTCATGATTGTCTCTGCATAGTGGACAGGACGTGGCTTGCCCATGTCCTGTCCCATGTCTCTGCTCCGAAGTACGCCCGAGGTCAGCGACAAGACAGGGCCTGCCCATGCCTCTGCCTCGCAGTCTGTTCCCGGATAACCCGGAGTCAGCGGTGGAATGATGGCCTGCCATCTCGTCTCCTGCACGCCCCCGAGTCAGGCGCTTCCGTGTCAGGCGCTCCCGTGCCAGACGGGATATGACAGGAGCATTGACCTCTGCCCGACACAAGGATAACCCGGCATGGATATGCCGGATCCTCCTTTCTCAAATATCCCTCCCTGCACATAAGAAAACACGCAAGTTACCGACATCCATATGTCGGTTATGTTATCTCGGATCCTTATCTCGGATCCCTGGTCTCGGTCGACACATGCCGGCTGTCACCAGCATGATATCTCGGTTCCTTCCGGATTGGGGTATCTCGGTACGCCTATGTCGGTTTGCACCTGCATCTCACTCTGAAGCCTAGGTAAGCCGGTATTACTGTAACTTGGCCCACACTTGGGCATAGCTTTTACCTCATCATGACCCTACCCGGGGGTAGCCCCCCGACAGAAACACCGCCAGTGATGAATCCCATGGGTTGCGCCGTCGACAAGGCCATAGAAGCACCCCATGTCCGCCTCCAAGACCCGCATGCAGGTCGAAGAAGAAACCGCTATCTTCTGTTGTCGCACACCGATAAAATAATGTCAAAGGGTCAATCGACAAATATATCGACTACGTTCATATACAAAATCATACTCGAAACATTCCCGAGTTGCGTCCGTCGCAAACATCTCGGATGCTGCATGCATAGTGCAAAGGTAAGACCCGCCGAACTTTCGAGCTGGGCTAAGGACCGTTCCAGCAACGTCAATCCTTATACTTTCCGTGTCAGCAGACATGATGAAAAATCCCGACAGACGCGTTGGGTAAAATTCAAAATTATACTGCAGATCGATTCAGTAAGACCTCAAGCGGCCTAGTCGAATCTGACCAGTTTGTTCAAGATTTGAGTCCAGAGACTTGAGTTTGATTGAAAGCTAGTAAGGTTTTACCCGAATGTGTAGTTAACCAGTCCCGATCCGTCGAGTGTACTGGGCCTACTGAGCTATTATCCCTTGATTTTCATAAACAAAAACCACAGTCGATGAAATACTCGACATAGCAAACATGTGCTATTCATACAGGAATTCCAATTATGATATACAGAATACAAAGCATATGACGTGCACTTACGAACGAGTCCATGCCCGATTCTCCGAGTCAAACAAGTACTCGGGGGCTACTGACAAGGGTATACATCTCGGGTACCCTACCGTGAGGGTACCTGGTGCACGTGACGACTAAGATCCAATAGCGAAGAGCCTACTCAAAGCCCAAGACGAGAGGCCCAAGAAGATGGAGTACCCTCCAAGATTAGACATAGACATAGACGGTTTTAGACTTTTCTTACGTGTAAACTAGGTCGGTTACGGACTCCCGAGACCCAGCCTATTTAAAGGCTGGGAGGGGCGCCGATCTAGGGACAAGCCATACTCAAACCACCAAAAGCTCTAGCGAGATCAATACCTCGCCAGAGCTCCCCTGTAATCGCATAATCCACACAATCAATACCAGACAAGCAGGAAGTAGGGTCTTTACCTCCACCCGAGGGGTCTGAACCTGGGTAAATCTTTGCCTCTGCTTGTCAGCCGACGAAACTAGCAGTACTACCACGTTCTCTCCCCATAATCTCAACCCTAGGTCCTTAACCATGGGATTTGATGAGTGTACCCCTCGTCAGGCGATATAGCACATAAAAACTACCTTAGAAAAAGCAAAAATAACCAACAAGTCCTTATTTTTTACACATGCATAGAACCTCAAATCTATACTAAAAAACACGATCCGGTCCAGGTCCAGCTCCATCTTAACCTCGCTCTCTTCGCACCACGCCATGGCCAACCACGGCGACACCGGGGGACAAGACCACTTGGATCGTCGCAGCGGGAGCTAACCACACCGGAGGCCTCCATAGTATGAGGTTGAAGGAATCCTTGCGCCGGCCTTCGGCTGCCAACAATGAAGGAGGGAGTGCCCACCATTCGGCCTGAAGAATCGACGGGGGAAACACCGCCAGTGATGAATCCCATGGGTTGCGCCGTCGACAAGGCCATAGAAGCACCCCATGTCCACCTCCAAGACCCGCATGCAGGTCGAAGACGAAACCGCTATCTTCTGCATTCCCTGCCCCCAAGGCAGCAAGAACATGGGAGGAGAACGCTTCCCAACATGGACTGGGCAGGCTCATTTCATCCCTTTTTTCTCGCTCTTCCCCCACTCTCGCCCCCTTAGAGAGTCCTCCCTGAGACTCTAGGTCGCTCCTCTCTCCTCTCCGGCGGCGCTACCATTTAGAGCCGAGAACGATGCGGCGTCGGGCATGTACAGAGTAGTTTAGGCAGATCTAGGGTTTGTGTTCTGTCCTACGTGGCGACAGGCGCTATGCCATGGGGACTTTAGATGGTGTTCCCCGTCAAGCCTACAATGTGGAGGACGGGCGACGTGGCAGATCTGCGGCCACCTTCTTCAATAAGTGTGCTGCCGGATCTGGCTGCTGGAAGCTGGTGTGGTGTGGCCCTCTACTCTGTCAAAGTGACAGACGAACGGAAGCTTCCTCCCTGGCGTCTTGCGGGCTGATCCACGGCGGGGTGGTGAAGTAGCTGCGACATCTCACGGGAGCTAGTTTCTCAGCAGCGAACTCACGGCGATGAGCTCGTCTTCCGCTACATCTGATTGTCGAATAGCGACCCTCCTCGGCTAAGCTTTGGCTTGTACTCGTTAGATTACGAGATTCTCCGTACATATATAGAGTACACCTAAGAATAAACTGCACTTCGATTCTCATCATATTTTTTCCTTCAACTAATTAACGAAAACTATTGGCTACCCCGGAAAACTCGCCATATCTTAATTGCTAGAGTGAATATATATTAATTCCAAATCTCATTGCTTCGGATGTGCAGGCATTAATATAGTTATATCTTCTTTTGGCGTCCATCAATTTCTTGAATTAATGTCCTTGGGTTTTCTAGCATAATATTATACAGTATGCCTTTGCACTTGTATGCCACTTGGCATCCAGTCCAAGCCCATCCCATATCAGTTACTTTTCACTTGTACTTCTCTGCTACATATAAACCTTGTCATGGAGAGATGTATATGACAAAGCAAAAGGACATCACAGATAGAGTGAGAGGAGCAGAGATGGAAGAGAGTCAAGGAACTAACTGTGGCAACGATGGAGAAGGTAAAACTAGATCAATCAACGAAAAAATCATGTCTTCAATTGTTTGGCTTCTAACATTACATAGCTGAAATATGCTAATAAATTCCTGATCTCCATGAAAACATATTTCAAATACTTGCTCATACTCGTTGGTTCCCGCGCAATATGAGAGCCCCTTTGATCCAAGGGTTCCTACTTTTTTAGGAGTTTAGTCCATAAAAAAATTCCTTGAAGAGGTTGATCCACCAGTAATTACTAATGGAAGTTTTAGTAAAAAAAAATTCTATAAGAAACTTTGCATTTGATTCTATATAAATTTCCCCACAATGCATATGGTTCACAATTCTCAGCTTTTCGCTATTGATTCTTACGGTGTTCAATCTTACATGCTCCAAAAAACATGTCATTGCTATTTTTTGCGTATCGTATTTTTTCTCTTCTAAATCTTCTGAATCTTCTAAAGTGGAACTGACAATTTTAATATTATGAGGACTCGTCCATCATATAGAGTTAAGTAGTCAACTTACGGTATGAACTGGATCCACTTTGAAGTTATTTATTACAAATGTTTTCTTCTTAATTAGCACGTTGGATCTGTCTCCTGCTCAATCCAGTGAGACCACAAACATATGAACAACGTAACGTGAAATAAAATGGAAACAACCAAATAAGTACCGTGTGGCAATTGTAAACTTTTTTTTGTTTTCATGTGGTACATGCATTTCATTTCTGCTAATCACACTAAAGTTGTTGCCGTTGCCGGGGTTGTTGTGGAGAGGACAGTCCTTGATATAGTGTCCGGTCTTGCCACACTTGAAGCAGGCGTTATCCCTCTTTGCGTCATCTGCTATGGGACGCTTGTGGTAAAATCCTTCACGAGGATATCCGTCCTTCTTGGGTTTATTCCAAGTAGTCGGGTGGTTCGGGACTTGGTTGTTGGGCTGCCATGGACGGGGCTTGGAAGAAGTCCCTTCTTGGTGGTTCTTGCGGGGCTCAAACTTCCTCTTGTGGGAGTCGTAAATAGTACGGTGCTCCTTCTCTGAGATCAGCGCGGTGTTGATCATGGCCTGGAAATCTGGAAACTGCAGTACACTGAGCTAGGTCTTGATTGCCTGGTGCATTCCTTGGAGGAATCTGTCCTTCTTCTTCTCCTCAGTGTTGGTGTCTTCGGGGGCATAACGGGCAAGGTTGTTGAACTTGGTGAGGTACTCGCTGATAGACTTATCACCCTGTGTAAGTGCCAGGAATTCTTGTTGCTTCATCTTGATGAGACGGGAGGGTATGTATGCCTTGCGGAAGGCTTCCTGAAATTCTGTCCAGGTTGCTGTGGGTCCATCTCCTCTTGCGGCCTTCTGGTTATCCCACCAAACATTGGCAGGGCCTTCAAGATAGTGGGTGGAGAAAAGTACTTTGTCCAGCTCGTCAACGCGAGCAAGCTCTAGCTTCTTTTCAATGGTGCGGAGCCAATCATCAGCTTCAAGCGGGTCATCCGCAAATGAGAACTTGGGTGGCTGAGTGTGCTGGAAGTCTTGCAGTTTGGAGTGACCTGGGCGTGGAGCACTTTGGGCTTGCATATATGTGCCAAATTCCCTGATGATCTGTGTCAGATCCTGGCTGTGTCTCTCGTCCATCATCATCATAAATTGACTAGGACTCAGTTCCTGAACTGGTGGAGGAGGAGAAGGTGATTGAGGTGGTGCAGGATCCTCGCCAGCTTGTCGTGTGGAACGACGAACTGGTATTCCTTGGCTACCACTTGCACCATTATTGGGCCTCATCCTAGATGGTTGAATGCGGTGACGTGTACCATGAGCATCCATATGGGGAAAGTGCAACATCCAAGAAAACAAAAAAAAACCAAATGGAAACAAGGTTTGGCAAAGACAACAAGCATGGTGTTATACAACGGTTGGCGGGGTTACACGATGCTAAGTTACACTAGATGCAAGATAAAAGATACAAGCCACACGACACATGAAGCGAGATACAAATCTACCACTACATTATTTGAGCGTACGGTAATGCGGAAAGGTAAGATACACTAAGCGATGCGATCTCTGAGCGTCTAGAACTCCATCTCGAGGGGCGTCGCTGGTGGAATGGTGTCGATGTCCTCTCTCACGGAGCTGTAGTCGGGTACAGTGCGGTCGTCTCCGGAGTCTCCGGAGCGGGAGGGTGTGGCGGTGCGGGCGCGACGACGATGGGCTCGTGCCTCGGAGGTACAAACGGGGGCGAAACGTGAGAAAAAGCGAGGGGTGCTGCTGGGAGCGCGAAAAGATGGCGGCGGGACGCGGGGAACAGGAGTGGGAACAAGTGCCCTCTGGATCTGGTCAAGGGAGCTGCGGGTGACAACAGGAAAGCGACGTGTGCGGCGAGAAGATGTAGCTCCAGATGCTGTCATCTCGGCCATAGCCACGTTGGCGCGAAGTGAGGCAACCTGGGCGAGAGTAACGTGGAGATAGTGGTGAAGGAGGTTGGTGTACTGAAGGATAGCGGAGAGAGCTGAACGGGAGTCACCTGGATTGGGAAAAAGAACATCCCCATTATCCAAATCCAACCTCGGGAAGTAGACGTAGCGGGTGCACTACTTCATGACGGGGTCGTACGTGCGGAGGAAGATGAGAGCATCTCCTGCGGCCTCCTGGATAGCTCGGGTCGCCTGAGTAGTGACACCGGAAGAGATGGCGTGGAAGATCCTGTGGGACACCGGCTCGGGGCGCAAGTGAACGGTGGCGGTGAACTCAGAAGCGGATCCGTTGGGACGGTTGTAGAACACGCGGTAGATCGGAGGAGGTGAGCTTGGGTAGAGGTGTTCCCAAACTTCACGGAGAAACTGCGGAAAACCGGGAACGTTCACGGCGAAAGTCTCGGCGAAAAACTCGGTCGTCATCTGTATCAGGGACAGAAGCCAAAAGGGTGAGCGTTAACGTTAAAAGCACAAACAAGTAGAGAAACTGTCAAGAAGCAGGCAACGTAAAAGTCCTATGCTAAGTCGTCCGTAGAACTAGGGTATCCTACAGGCAGTTAGGCTCTGATACCAAGCTTTGTGGCACCCCGATCCAGAGGATCGGATTACCCCATATACCAGTTCCAGAAACACTGGATATATGACAACTTGATACACAAAGACATAACCAAATATATTTATGGTTCCGAAGGGTACAGCATTACAACAAGGGTGAGGCTTCAACGTTGGCGCAACAGGCGCACACAACGGTATGTATATTATTCTTCTAAAGGATGAGCCTCGATCAGAGATGGCAGCGGATACGTAGAGATGGCAGCGGATTCGTAGACGGTAGCGTGGCAACGGCGGGCTTTACTTCACAGGGTTCTGCCTGGAATACGGGTTCCTAGTTCTTGTACAGCGGGTACTCAGCGACGGGCGTAGCAGGGTCTGGCCACATGAAAAGCCAGGTAAGTACATGGAATGTACTCGCAAGACATTAGCCCAAAAACAAACAAGGTCTACCTATATGGCATGGCATAATTCAGAAGGTAGCATGGCATGAGTTCGGGTTTAGAATTGCGAGTCCAAGCTTAACGGTTGACATAACTTACCTACTTACCTTTGTAGGGGAGTTTCGTGGTTGCTAGAATGAGATCACGTTTCTCATCCAACAACATCTAGGCTTTCAAGCCTCTAGCGAACTCTGGCTTTCATTCTAGCCAACTCTGGCTTTCTTTCTAGCCAACTCTGGCTTTAGGGTTGGGTTTCACATTCCTTATTTCTCCATATTCGACCGGACTGACTCATAACGTGACTTGACCCAAACAACGTCCCATAACCCAGGGACAAGGCTAGATATCCAGATTTACACTCTCGAGAGGTTGCAACGTTTATCCACACGCTGAAGTCTAAGCTTGTACCGCCGGTACTGAAGTACTAGAACCAACCATGGCGGACAGTACAAACCCATACTTCCACAACCGTTTACTCTACCAAGACACTCCCTATATAGCCACCGACATAACTCTATGCCTTATGCAGAAGTGAATTCGGCACGTCCACAGCCCATGAGCGACACCTAGCTCCGGAACCTTCGCAAGACTAGCCCCGACCAACTCTGGTAACCGACTAGACTTGCCAAAAGGGTGGCATCAAAGGAGGCTGATAAAATACCCGGCCATGGTCCGCCCATATGAACGACGCATGGTTGTGCCGGTTGTGTTTGGTGAGTGGCACTATGTGACTCAATCTAGTCGAGGGAGGTGATTACTTCTTAGTCAATTTTGATCACAGACATCAACATTAACAAAGTAACACATGGCATTCATATGATAATTCAAGCAGTAAATAAGTCTTATTGACCGGGCGACTATGGCGCCACCACGTATCAATGTCCAAATTTAATAAAAGGGAAAGGCGTCAATCGGATGACTGTGGCGGAGATACCTCCGACCAGCGCCATCTCGTTTGACTAAAATAAGCATGGTTACATTGTTCCACCATTCTTTCGACTGCGGCGGTTCCCCGGTCCATCGTCTCGAGAATGGGAGTGATGTGCAATAATATGGAATATAATGCGATGATATTTCATGTGATATGCAACAACAATAACTTTAAACAATCAAGCAATTTTCTAAAGTTCGACCAAGCTTGAGATTAGGTTAATGGCTTGCCTTCAGCAGAGGGGTAGGGTTCAGGTTCGACTTCAACTTCGTTGGAGAAGTTTGAATCTATTTAAAGAATGAAATTGCATTAAAAACCCTTCCTACGGTATCGAATAAACGATCAAGCAAAAGAACTCCAAATGAAATTCTTTTGATGCCATTAGACAAACATTTTGAAAACAAAGCCATCAAAAAAAGATTCATATTTTTTTGATGATTTTTGAGAGAGATATTGATTTTCAAAGTTTCTGTCATTTATTTAAACAGAAAAATAGAAAACAGAAAAACCTTTGGAAATGTTTAAAACCCTGACAGTGGGTCCCACTAGCACTGTGCTGAACCGTTATTCTGCTGGAAAATAGAAAATGGCACTGTTCATCGCCGGCGAACTCACCGGTGAGGTTTCCCGGCGGCTAGGGGGCAGGGGAGGCGAGGGAGATGGTGCGGGAAGGCTCGGGGAGGCGTTGCGCAGCTCGTCGGCGCACTTGTACTTGCTCGATGATGGACACAGCGATTCCGGCCACCATTTACTCCGGCGAGGGTGGCTAGAGGTTCGCCATGACCTAGGGAGGCTGTGTGTGGAAGGAATTGGACAGGGGAGCCTCTACGGTGGAGAAATCGAGCGGAGGCGGTGCGGCGGTGGGAAGCTCGAATCCGGCGAAGGGGAGCGCTACTGGCTTCGATATTGCGGGGGAGGGTGCTTGGGAGCTCGAGGGAGGTGGTGCGGTGGTCTGGGGTGCTCCGGGGTGCCCTTTTATAGCGAATCGAAGGTCGCCAATTATCGGTGCGCAGTGGTGGACGACACTGCTCGCCGTGGCTGTTCCTCGCGGCGCGTCGTGGCGCTGGTGGCGGCTGCGTGCGTCGTTGGGCATCACGAGCACACAGGGGGAAGGAGCAGGCACGGGGGGGGGGGGGCGTGGTGGCGTCGCTGTGGCTCGGCAGTGGCGGCACTGCTCCGGCGGTGCGTCCTCTAGCTGCTCCGCTGCTTGTGGGGAGGAGGAGGGGAGCGACGCGTGCTGGACTGAGGTTGAGGAGGTGCTGTTGAGCAAGGGGGGGGGGGCATGGGAGGCAGCACGCCGGAGTTGACATCTGGCGGCCACTGTGCGGAGCGGCGCGTCGTCTAGCGCATGGGACGTTGCGGCGGAGGGCTTGCCGGCGTCGTGGGGGAGGTGGAGTGGCGTGGGAGAGGTGGAGGAGGCAGGGGGAGGTCGGGGGAGCGGCTGGGGGCCGTGGCGCGGCGTCGAACACCTGGCGGCGCCACTGGCGTGTCCATGCCAGTGGTGAGCACGCCAGGGGCATGCCAACACCGGCATTGAGCCATAACTCGTGAACCCGTGATCCAAATCGAGTGAGGTCTTTTTCTTCGTGCGCCAAATTGGATAATCTCCAACTTCTCTGGCTAGTGCTTGGTCAAATTCGAAAGTTGTTCTATAGGAAATATTGGAAAAACAATACTGGTCAAAAGGGGATAAATGGTTTTGATGAAGGAAATGAAATGGAAAAGGGCCCATCTTATTTCCTGAGGTGTGTGCATCCCCTGTGGTTGTGTCTAGGGTCTTGGATCACAAGAAGGAAAATATTTGCTTTGCACTTTGAAAATAAAGAAGAAAAGGGGCAGAAACTAAAGTGGAGAATTACTTCTTAATTTTGTAAATAAGGTATCAAATGTTTTTACATATTTGGGCTATATATTTCCTAGGGGTCATCCCCTAATTTTGGCAGAATTTTTGGAAAGATCTTTAAGGTACTTCCTTTGTAAAGCCATAATAATGGGATTTTGGTTATTAAAATAAAAGAAAATATAGACCCTAGACGCGTGCTGGACTGACGTTGAGGAGGTGCTGTTGAGCAGGGGGGGCACGGGAGGCAGCGGGGAGGCAGCACGCCGGAGTTGACATCTGGCGGCCACTGTGCGGAGCGGCGCGTCGTCTAGCGCATGGGACGTTGCGGCGGAGGGCTTGCCGGCATCGTGGGGGAGGTGGAGTGGCGTGGGGGAGGTGGAGGAGGCAGGGGGAGGTCGGGGTAGCGGCTGGGGGGCCGTGGCGCGGCGTCGAACACCTGGCGGCGCCACTGGCGTGTCCATGCCAGTGGTGAGCACGCCAGGGGCATGCCAACACCGGCATTGAGCCATAACTCGTGAACCCGTGATCCAAATCGAGTGAGGTCTTTTTCTTCGTGCGCCAAATTGGATAATCTCCAACTTCTCTGGCTAGTGCTTGGTCAAATTCGAAAGTTGTTCTATAGGAAATATTGGAAAAACAATACTGGTCAAAAGGGGATAAATGGTTTTGATGAAGGAAATGAAATGGAAAAGGGCCCATCTTATTTCCTGAGGTGTGTGCATCCCTGTGGTTGTGTCTAGGGTCTTGGATCACAAGAAGGAAAATATTTGCTTTGCACTTTGAAAATAAAGAAGAAAAGGGGCAGAAACTAAAGGGAGAATTACTTGTTAATTTTATAAATAAGGTATCAAATGTTTTTACATATTTGGGCTATATATTTCCTAGGGGTCATCTCCTAATTTTGGCAGAATTTTTGGAAAGATCTTTAAGGTACTTCCTTTGTAAAGCCATAATAATGGGATTTTGGTTATTAAAATAAAAGAAAATATAGAAATAATATTTTTGGGTAAGATGAGCCAGCAACATGTTCACCAAGTGGGAGAGAATCCAAAACATAAGATCCCAAACTTGGACAAGGTTTGGTAAATGTTTGAGAATTTAAAAGGAGCAGCAAAATCCAAAGGAATATAGTTTCCAAAATCCAATAATAATTTTTTAAAGAAAATTTTTGAAAGGCCAAATTTCAGGATGTTACACATCCCCTAGTGTGATGGTGGTAGCCGCGTAGAAAAAGTCCATGTCCTCCTTGCTACACGAGTGGTCAGTGCCGATCGACGACTTTGATGGGTCTTTCCATTGCATCCAAGTCCATCGGAGACGCAAGGCTCTAGAGCATTTGTCTAGGTCGTTGAAGTCAAGCCCTCCCTTATCTTTGGGTCTACAAACAATTTGCCAATTAACTTTACATTGTCCACCGGAGACTTTGTCCGTGCCCGCCGAAAAAATTCTCTTTCCAACTTGTTGATGGCTTGCAAGATACTAGGAGGGATTGAAAGAGGCGTGATGTGATAGATGGCTTGTGAGGTGATCACCGATTTTACAAGGGTGCCTTTCCCCACCATGGTGATGTGCTTCCCTTTCCATGGAACAAGCTTATCGGAAACTTTGTCAACGAGGGGCTGAACGTCGATGGTTTTAGCCGCCTTGTGGAGAGCGAGAGACCAAGATATTTGATAGGGAAGGTGCAAAGCTGAACCGGCAAGTGTTGCATGATATCCGCAAGGTCTAGGTGGGAGCAACGGATGGGAGCCGCCATGCTTTAGTGGATGTTGTTAAGTAACCCCGTGACCTCTCCGAAACCGTCCAAAATCTCCGCTTAGACGGTAAAATAATCCTTGTGAGGAGCCACAAAAATTGCCGCATCGTCGACATATAAGGAGGTGCGCACAATGCGGCCACGTCCGCGAAGGCGATGGAGCTCCCCACTAGCCGTGGCCATGTCAAGGAGCTGCTGCAAGGGTTCTATGGCGATGTCAAAAAGGAGCGGCGAAAGTGGGTCGCCTTGCCGAAGTCCACATCCGTGCATGATCGGAGCCCCGGCACCCCGTTGAGCAAGACACATGACAAAGAAGTGGTGAGCAATGCCGCTACCCAATTGCGGAATCTTGCGGGGAAGCGCATCTTTTGCATGAGATCAAGCAAGAACTCCCATCTCACCGAATCAAACGCCTTCTTGATGTCAAGTTTGAGGAGGATCGTTGACATGTTGGTTCGATGCATTCTCCTAACATAGTTGCGGACGCACATGAAATTGTCGTGGATACTTCGACTTTATGAAGGCACTTTCAGATTTGGAAATGAGAGTGTCCATCAAAGGGTCAAGGCGCATTGACATGATCTTGGCAATAATCTTCGCAATGCCATAAATTAGGCTAATAGGCCTATAGTCCGAAATTGCCTCCGTACCATCCTTCTTGGGTAGGAGGTCAATATTTAAGGAGTTAAGCCAATGAAAATTTTCTGCATGGAGGTTGGCAAAAAGATGAACCACCCTCAAATTATCCCCCTTGATGATTGGCCAACATGCCTTGAAGAAGGCGCCCGTGAATCCATCCGGCCCGGGAGCTTTGACACTTGGCATAGACTTGATGGCCGCAAGAACCTCCTCCTCAGTAAAACTATCACCAAGGTTACTAAGATCACACGTAGGGAACACCATATCCGCCCAATTAAAATTTCTAGAGAGAGGTGGGCATCTTCCCATGACCGCGGTGAAGTGCTCTTTGATCAAGCTTTCTTTCCCATCGTGGTCGGTAACCCAACCTTTGCCATTTGCGAGCTTTTGGATTAAATTCTTTAATCTCCGAGCATTAACCTTGACGTGGAAAAACATAGTGTTGGCATCTCCCTCTTCCAAATTCTTTATCCGGGCACATTGTTTCTTTCTTGACCTTTCAAGCACCGCCAAGCTAATGACCCTCCTCTTGAGATGCTTGCGCAAATCTAACTCATCGGAGGATAGCATCCTATGATCTTGTGCCTCATCAAGGCGAAGAATAATCTCAAGGGCCATATGGAGATGCAACTTGGTATGAGAGGAGAAGGTTTGGCTACATTTCCGCAACCGGAATCCCACCTTCTTTAGCTTATGGAATAGCACATAACATGGCTCGTCATGAGGAACCGGCTCGGACCAAGCTTCATTCACCACTTGTTGGAAAACTCGTCATCTTTGTCCAATAGTTCTCAAACTTGAACGATCTAGGCCCTCGGGGACCAAAAGCACCGGGAAGAAGCAACGGACAATGGTCCGAGAGCGATGAGGAGAGCGCGTGGAGAATGTGATCATCGAAAAGGATGTCCCAATCGGAATTGCAAAAAACATAATCAAGCTTGTTCAAGGTAGGACTCGCTCTCTCGTTGGTCCACGTGAACCGGCGGTTTTGGAGCTGGATTTCATGAAGCTCACATTGGTAAAGGATAGCCCTAAAGTGGTTGAGGCGGCGCCGGTTTGACGGACGATTATTTTTGTCGCGAGCATGATAAATTTGGTTAAAATCTCCATTTGCGAGCCACATAGTACCGGCCGGTGGCTTTTGAGCTAAAAGCTCCGAGAAGAACTCCTCTTTCAAGTTGTTAGCAGTGGGTCCTAGACGGATACGAGTCTAAAAGATTGATCGTCGGAGATGTAAGTGATCGTCATGGAAATGCAAAACGTTCCGAGGAAAATGTCGGAGACACAGATCATGCTTTCCTCCCAAAGCACAAGGATGCCACTCCTCGTCCCAATTGTCGGGCGATGCGCAAAGCCTCGCAGCCGATACCCGCCCACACAAGCCACCGTTGCCGCGTCGATATATAAGTTTGTGGAGATTAACAAATCAAAAATAAAGAAGTACGTGCCAATATGAGAAATATCAGGATGAACTTTGGATGTAAGTTATCCCTGCAGGCATAACGCGACATGTGTCCACCAATAATTGTACTTCATAGTGTATATAAGTTTGTATCAGATATTTTTCAATATTTCGTAATACAAACCACAAGCAGACCATGTCATTTTGTCCAGTCTTTATCGAAAAAAATGCCATTTTTCTAGTACAATGGTGTAGGAGTGCCAGCAACATACGACGAACAAACATGGGCGTGCGCTCAGACTGGAAAGAGGAGATTGCAAAGTATTAGGTGAATAGTCTAATATGCCCTTTTAATGAACAGTTAGATTATATTAGATTGGTAGTCCAAACACTTTTTATGGAGGACCGGGTACCTTAAAAAAGCTCTACAATATGGCATAGAATTAAAAAACTGAAAGTTCCAAAGAATCTGACATACAGGGAAAATATATACTTTTACGCAAAATTTTGGGCAATAAGTTTCGTGAACATTTGGGGGGGGGGTGTGTGTATTGAACATTTAGGGTGAAGCACTCTCAATGTGGCTGCTGATGCTGTGGTATTCACCCTCAATCTGCTTCTTCTGATCAATTATCTCGTTGGTGGTAAGCTCCTTGTTTTCATGCCACTTTGTAGTCCCATCAACTGCCTCCTGTAGCTTCTTGATACTGTTCTGGAGTTTCTTGTTCTCGAGCAATCCTGGAGCTGAGTCCTCGAGTTTCTTCATATTTTGCGCATAATGTACATCAACTCATCAAAATCGTTCCGTGCTTGTACCTTTTTCTTGTGCTCCTCATCCACGGCCTGGTACTCCTGGGCCTCCTCCACCATTCTCTTAATCTCCTCCATGCTAAAACGCCCTAAGTCATTCATGATGGTTATCTTCTCCTTCTGAGCAGACTTCTTGTCTTCTGCCGAGACGTGCAGGATCCCGTCTGCATCAATCTCAAACCGGACGTTGAGTTCAGTGACTCCCTTAGGAGCCAACGTGAGGCCGGACAGTGATATCGAGCCGCGCAGGCTGTTGTCCTCAACTGTGACGAAGATCTTCTCCTTCGTGGTGGGGATGGTGGTGTTCCTTGGGATCACCACGCTCATGAGTCCTCCCTTGATGTGTACGCCCTGTGAGAGGGGCGTGACATCGATGAGATGCAGGAGGATGTCAAGTTTCTGAATAGAATTGTTTAGGGTTCCGTGGGGTGAAGGGCCCTCATGTCATCACTATTTATATTAAGATCAGAGTACATTACAATACACGTATAGAAAGGCTAGACTACTTAACACACGCCCTCAATCTAAACCTCTACTAACTAGGTTGAGATTGGTCTTAAATCTGTCTAGCATATGTCTGGTGGCTGGTTTAGTGAACACATTAGCCAGCTGATCTTTAGTGGAAATAAATCTGACATCCAACTTGCCTGCTGCTACTCGTTCACGCACAAAATGGAAGTCTATCTCAATGTGCTTCGTACGAGCATGAAAGACTGGATTCGCCGTCAGATATGTAGCCCCAAGGTTATCACACCATAGATGGATGGACGCTGCTGAGTTACACCAAGCTCTTTAAGAAGAGAATCAACCCATATCGCCTCGGCATCCCCATTCGCCAATGCTTTGTACTCAGACTCGGTACTAGATCTCGAGACTGTAGGTTGTTTCTTCGAACTCCAAGAAATGATATTCGGTCCAACAAACACAGCAAAGCCACTTGTGGAGCGACGATCATCCACACAACCTGCCCAATCTGCATCAGTAAAAATGCTAATGCATGAAGATGGGGATTTCCGAATCTGCAAGCAAACCTGGAGAGTTCCTTTGACATATCGCAGAATTCGCTTGACTGCTTCCCAATGAGCTTCAGTGGGCTGAGATAAAAACTGGCACACCTTATTCACCGCAAACGAGATATCCGGTCGAGTAAGGGTCAGATACTGCAATCCTCCAACAACACTACGATACCGGAAAGCATCATCAGTACTAAGCACATCACCTGTATCATGGGCCAGTCTCTCTGACGTCACCAAAGGAGTGGGAGTGGGATTACAATTCTTCATATTGACTCGATGAAGAAGATCAAGAGCATACTTCCGCTGAGTCAATGTCATGCCCCCTGAATTGTAAGACGTTTCCAGTCCAAGAAAATAATCTAGCTTACCCATATCCTTAATGGGAAAGGCAGCAGCAAGAGCATGTACCAGGCGATCAACAGCCTCGGAGGTAGAGCCAGCAATGACGATGTTGTCAACATAAACTAGCATATAAATCTGAATTCCATCCGAGAGAAAATGAACAAGGATGTATCGGCCTTCGACGAAGAAAAACCAAGCTGATAAAGAAGCTGGCGCAAACGGGCATACCATGCGCGTGGTGACTGCTTCAGACCATAAATAGACCGCTGGAGCTTGCAAACATGCGAGGGATATCTGGCATCCTAAAAACCTGGCGGCTGCTGCATATAAACATCTTCTGTCAGGAACCCATGAAGGAATGCATTGCTAACATCCACTTGCCGAAGACTCCAATTACGAGAAACTACAAGTGAGAGCACAAGACGAACAGTCGCAGGTTTCACAACCGGACTGAATGTATCACCATAATCGATGCCATGCTGCTATGTGAAACCACGAGCCACCAAACGAGCCTTGTGTTTGTCAATGCTCCCATCAGGACGGTGTTTGGTTTTAAAAATCCACTTACTGCCAACGATATTGACGCCAGGGGGGCGCGGAACCAAAGTCCATGTCCCGGTCTGAGTGAGGGCATCAAACTCTTCCACCATAGCTGCACTCCATTCAGGCTCCTGCAGCGTTTCCCGATGTGAGACCGGTGCAGCAAAGAACGCCCGTCGACGTGGGTCATATTGGACTGTCCCATCGGTATAGACCTTCTCCTTCCTGGTGTTGTCGCGCGTACGTGTTACCATGACGTGTGTGGAGTCATCAGCGTCAGGCGGTGGAGCTGTTGATGGTGTCGCTGCCGATTCATCGGCAGTGGGCGGCACGAGCTGCCCTGGTGCATGGGAGGCACCAGCAGAGGAGCGATCGACGGCGTCTGGGCAGTGGCGAGAGGAGTCACGCTGGGGGCAGCAGGTGTTGGGCCGGCTCCAGAAGAAGATGAGCCGGGTGCTGGCGAAGGTGAGGCCGCACGGAGCGGCAAGCCATGCTTGGCCGCACCCGGCACGTCGATCGGCGACGCTGGTGAGACATCACGGGCACGGCCGGGCACCAGAGTTTCCTGAGAAAACAGAGCATCTGACATAGAAATATTAGTGGACAAATACGTCAGGTCATAATTTCGCATTGGTGTACTCGTAACCGGTTCATCAGAAGGAAAAACAATGGACTGGTCAACGGATACTCCGGGTGTAGCAAAAGGAAACACCGTTTCATCAAAGACAACATCACGAGAAATATAAATACGCCCCGTGGATTTATCCAATCACTTATATCCCTTGTGCATCGGGTTGTACCCGAGAAAGACACACATCTTGGATCGAAAGTCTAATTTATGTGAGTTATATTTGCGAAGACTGGGCCAACACGCACATCCAAAAATGCGAAGAAACGAATAATTTGGTTGGATCTGGAGAAGACGAAAAATAGGCGTCTCATTTTTGATAACTGGTGTAGGCATACGGTTGATAAGATAACACGCCGTAAGGAACGCTTCTTCCCAATAGTGGAGCGGAAGTGAAGAATGAGCGAGTAGAGCAAGTCCTGTTTCAACCAGGTGACGGTGTTTGCGCTCAGCAATACCGTTCTGTTGGGATGTGTGTGGGCAGGACACACGGTGTGAGATCCCCGTGCGCTGGAAAAACTGGTGAAGACGCTGGTATTCACCACCCCAATCAGATTGGACAGCCTTTATTTTGGCGTTCAAAAGACGCTCAACATGAGCCTGGAAAACATAAAAAAACTGCTCAACATCAGACTTATTTTTAAGAAGATAAATCCAGCAAAAACGAGAATAGTCATCCACAAAGCTAACATAGTATTTGTACCCCCGGAAGAAGCACGTACTGGACCCCAAACATCAGAATGTATTAACTCAAGAGGCATAGTAGTAACATGAGATGACAAAGAATAAGACAACTGATGACTTTTAGCACGCTGACATGCATCACACACGAGGGATAAATTGTCTGACGACGGACAAGAAAGCTCATTTGTTCTAACAATAGATTGAACTACATTATTTGATGGATGACCGAGACGCTGATGCCACTGTGATGGCGTGACCTTGACACTAGCGGAGCCGTGATGAGCGGAGGTTGACGACGCTTTGGCAAACGGAATAAGTAGAGTCCTCCACGACTTCTACCTTGTAGGACGGTTCTCCTCGTGGCCTTGTCCTTAACAAAGAAAGCATGACGGTGAAATTCAATAAACACGTCATTATCGGAAACAAGGCGATAGACGGAAAGAAGATGTTTGCTAATATGGGGAACATGAAGAACATTTTTTAGATGAAGTGATGAACCGGCTAGATTCGAATAACCAATATGCGAAATTGACAAACCTGAACCATTAGCCACTTGCACTTGATCCTTGCCACCATATCGCTCATAGAACTGAAGACGCTCGAGTTCACTTGTCAGGTGATCCGTGGCGCCGGTGTCCAGATGCCAGTGATGGTTCTCGCCACCACTCGTCGAAGCCGAGTTGCCAGGGCGCTGGTTGTTGGAGCGGTAGTCCTCCGCTGCACGACGACAATCAGGAGCGAGATGCCCCCAGTAGCCGCAGTACCTGCAGCGTGGACGCCAGCGCTGGCGACCTCCTCCTCCATTGCGGCCACCGCCGCCACCGTTGCGGCCTCAGCTGCCGTTACCGCTGTTGCGGTTGTCACCACCATAGGTGTTGCCGCCACCATAGGCGTTTCCGCCACCATAGGCGTTGTTGCCCCCGTAGGGGTTGCCACCACCGCCACTCTGATAGCCTCCGCCATAGGGGTTGCCGCCCCCGTAGGGGCGAATTCCGCCACTGCCGCCCTGATGAGGAGGAGGCTGGTGGTACTCCTGTGCGCCAGGGCGCTAGCCGATGGGAGGTGCAGGGCGTGAGACGGCATTGGCCGACGAGGTTCACCCTTTGGCTTGTGCTTGCTGCGCCTGAAGGGCCTCGAAGGAGAGGATGTGCGCATAGAAATCGGTGTAGGTCACGGACTGGTTTCCAACAGTGAGCGATGCCGTGATGGAGTTGAACGCAGAACCGAGTCCGGTGATGATGTAGTCGACGAGTTCGTCGTTGGAGATAGGAGAGCCAGCGGCAGCCATGGTGTCTGCAAGCGACTTCATCATGTGCATGTATTCAGCTGCGGGTTTGTCCTCCTTCCGAAGGACTGGAGTTGACGTCTGATGTGTCGAACGTTTGCGCTGCTATGAGCGCCGAACATGGCGTGAACGGACGTCCACGCCTCGGCGGCAGTCTTGCTGCCGATCAGCTGACACGCGATGGTTGGTTCCATGGCGCCAAGAAGAAATCCCAGAACCTTCTGGTCCTGAGTCCACCAGTGGTGGTAGGCGACGTTGGGGATGGTCATGGCCTTGTCGCCTTCTCCCTGGGTGATCTCCTTTGCCGGCGCTGCCACGGTTCCATCGAGGTGACCAGGAAGACCGGCGCCGGACAGGTTGGGCAGGAGGAGTCCCTTCCACAGCATGAAGTTGTTGTGGTCGAGGCGGATGGGAATCGTTGGAGCGATCGCGCCGGCGGGAACGGACGTCGACGACAAGGAGACGAGCGCTCCGGCCACGTCGGATATCTGGAGAGCGGAAGTCATCGCGCGGCTGCATTGAAAGCCTGCTGCGGCGCTGAGGTGAGATCACGCCGGCGGAGAGTGCTCGCGCGGCGGTAGCTAGATCGCGCGCTGCAGATGGACTTGCGGCGGCGCGTGGATACGAGGCTCTGATTCCAAGTTTCTGAATAGAATTGTTTAGGGTTCCGTGGGGTGAAAGGCCCTCACGTCATTATTTATATTAAGATCAGAGTACATGTACAATACTCGTATAGACAGAAGTATACAGGCTAGACTACTTAACACAGAAGTATACAGGCTAGACTACGGCTAGACCGTGGCTCCGTATGCAACGGCCTCGTCGGCGTTGATGCTCTCGCAGGGCTCCTTCCCATTGAAGAAGTCCTTGACGAGCCGGCGCACCCGGGGGATACGTGTGGAGCCCCCGACTAGCACAACATCGTCCACTTTGTTCTTGTCCACCTTGGCGTCTACTAAGCACGTCTCAACGGGCCCCATGCATTTGCGGAAGAGGTCTTCGTTCAGATGCTCGAACAGGGCGCGGCTGATTTCGGAGTGGAAGTTGATGCCCTGGAAAAGAGCTTCGACTTCCACAACGGTCTGGGCGTGGGAAGAGAGCATCCTCTTCGCCCTCTCGCACGAGTTTTTCAGGCGCCGGACCGCCCTCTTGTCGCTGCTGATATCCTTGTGGTTCTTCTTCTTGAATTCGTTGACGAAATGATCCACCATGTTGTTGGTAAAATCCTCGCCTCCTAGGTGAGTGTCGCCGGTGGTAGCCTTGACCTCCAGCACGCCTTTCTCAGGCCCCTGACCTTTCTTGACAACGACGAGGGATACATCCAGCGTCCCACCGCCCAAGTCATACACCAGCACAATGCTCTCTTCAGCGTCGCCCCACTTCCTGTCAAGGCTGTAGGCGATGGCCGCCGCAGTAGGTTCGTTGATGATGCGCAAGACATTGAGGCCGGCGATGGTGGTAGCATCCTTTGTGGCCTTACGCTGGGAGTTGTTAAAGTAAGCTGGGACAGTGACGACAACATTCTTGATGGTCGTTCCAGGTCCAAGGTAGACCTCAGCTGTCTCCTTCATCTTGACGAGCACCATGGCCGAGATCTCATCCGGCGAGAACTCCTTCTCCCCGCCAAGGTAACTCACCTTGATCCTGGGCTTGTCGCCGGGGCCCTCGATCACCACAAATGGCCAATACGTGGCATCCCTCTTCACCGACGCATCAGAGAAACTCTGGCCGATGAGCCGCTTCACATCTACATCGAGGAGTATGATGCCTCATATCTTGTTAGTAGGGAAAAGTAACTAGTTATCAGCACCAAGTGCTTGAATATCAGCAACAGAACAAAATGTCTTATGCTTGAATTGTACAACAGATCAACACATACTTACCAAAGACGGTGTTCGATGCATTACTTGCGACCTGGTTGTTAGCCCCCTCACCGATGAGCCTCTCCCGCTCGGTGAAGGCAACACAGGACGGCGTTGTGCGGTTTCCTTGGTCGTTGGCAACAATCTCCACACGACCATCCAGCCAGACTCCGACGCAGGAGTAGGTCGTGCCAAGATCAATGCCGATCGCTTGCTTGTCTTTTGAACATTTAATTATTTTAAGAATCTTAACTATTTCTCTTATATTTGGCCTTCTCTTTCGATTTTGATCCATGCATTTTCGCCCTACTCCAATGCATTGATCTACTTGTCGGCACTCCTCTTCCAATGATGTCTTCTTTGATGTTTTCTGTAACCTTGACCTCCATTTCTCATATACCTATGGAACTTAAACGATTGCTAGATTAATTAACACATGCATAAAGTAAGCTAGTTTATCATCAGTCATAATGAACCCTCACTAATGAAGTCCCTAACCTCAGTAAATTCGTTGTTACTTGTTCCTTCAGGGTATTTCCTCTGTCCGGTCACTATCTCTTTTGAGAGAATGTAGCTATCTATATATTCAGGTGCCATGTATCCACTGCACAACAGCACGAGTGCCAGCGTTAGAAGCAAAATTGTAAGACAATTCACATATTCTAAAAAGAGTCAATCGATCATTGAAGAGTTTTGATTTACCATGTTCCTATTACATTCAGGGCGTGAATATGGGTTTTTCCGTTGTCAAAGAGCCTTGACAAGCCAAAGTCAGCGATTTTGGGTGTCAGGTTCTCATCTAGCAATATGTTGTTAGGTTTTAAATCCATATGAAGAATGGGTGCATCTTCTTTACCCTCATGAAGACAATATAAACCAGCGCAAATCCCTTTAATTATATTATAACGTGCGTGCTAGTCTAGCCCAGAAGATTCATCTGAAAAGGAAGCAATAATGACAATGATATTCTATTAAGAAAGACAATTACGTTAGAAGAGAGTATCATCATACCACTGAGATACTTGTCGAGGCTTCCATTAGGCACATACTCGAAACATAGCAGTCTATACACATCGTGCACAAATTCAGGACTTCCATTGTGGGAAGCTATTTTTGTTTCTACATGGTAACAGTAGCCTTCGAGTTTTACAATATTAGGATGGCATATATCCACAACATGTTGTAATTCATTCATGAATTGCTTATCATCCATTCCTGTCGTGCTCAAAATAAGGTTCTTCACTGCAACCACCTCACCATTTTCTTTCTCACCCTGGTTCACTCCAACAAAATATATGTTTGTAATTTTGGACATCTTTAGATAACGAACAATTAACTGCACAAAAAAGTATACGTACCTTGTAAACAATTCCAAACCCACCACGTCCAAGTATTCCATCTTCAGAGAAATTGTTTGTGATAGTTTTTAGATAATTTATGTCCAGTTCTTTTAGTGTTGAACTTCGATGCCATGAGTTTTTCTCCAAGATGCTCCCCATTTCTGCTTTCCAAATATACCGCTTAGAAAGGCTTTGTTATTTCCCTGAAGCTAAAATAACATGAATTCCAGTACAACCATGTAGACTAATTAGAATAATCTATTAAGAGGCTACATTAGATGAAAAGATCAGCCTAGGACCAGGAGTCTGTCTAGGACATTTTGTCCCATTATCTAATACTAGTAACGGTGCACGTGCAACGCACGTCTCATAAATCAACCAATGCATTTGAAATTTGGATCAATCTCCGTCAAAACTGTAATAAAATTGACGATGCGCTCTCTCTATCTCGATATATGCATGTTTTAGGTGTTTTGAAGTTCATCTTTAAAATAACGGTTACATGCTAAACATATGGTTCAGTAATTATCCACCACATAACTGGTTTTGTTAAAAATAAGGGTGATATCAATTTAACCGGAACCCTTAATCGGGGTAAATTTTGCACCAACTCTTGCAATGAGAAACTTACATCTCAGTGTTTCTTGTGTCTTGTTCTTGACTTGTGTGAAATCTATTGTGCACCAGGTCTAAAGCATGTACATGTTACGATCTCCAATCTAGGCTCTGTTTCATGCCCACAGAAACCTGATTACTTTCAAGAAATAGCTACTTTCACTATGTTATATATGGATTAAGTTGTCATAAACTGCAATTTCATGTTCTCTATTTGTCAAATTTGCGGAGGGATGGGTCTCAACGTGCATACAGGCCCTAACAAAACCAATATGCCAATGAAGTAGCAATATGGAGATGCTACTAAAAATATGTTCTGCATGATCAATTACAAATTGATAAATCTGCCGCTACTGAACAGTGAATAGAAACTGGAATCGCTATGATTTCTCATTCATATTTATCAAAAAAGTTAGCTAGTGCATAAAGCATGTAGATGCAACCTATATCTAGTATATTTAGAAGTAGCAGCATGCCACTCGCTCAAAGGGAGTAAATTTAAGTACCGACCTTGTTGTCCTTGCCGCAGTTCTATATACCTAAGACCCATGTATTGTTACTTCCGTTTGTGGGATCATTAAGCACACTATTGCATCTCCAGTAATACATGTGTGGAAACAATATTGTTGCGTACTAAGGGGCAAGCAGCACAGTTCAATAAACAAGATATCCATCAAAGTTGATCTACAAAAATAGTATAATTTGCATTATAAATTTGCTGCCGATTGTTTCACATTGATCAAACGTTTGACCAATTTAAATTCATGCAAGTATAAAATGAAAACTTTGCATCGCCTTATCCAAAAAGAAAATTTGGACTTCGGCGTGACTGAAACAAGATTGTGATTTATCCTACAGACCTAACTTCCTGCAATTATGCTAACAGCTCCAGGCTTACATTGAACCACACATGTAGCAGAAAAAGTGAGATAATCTGTCTACAGACTTGGTTAAAGAGAGTGAAATGGGTGAATCTACAAGGAGGATATTCGGAAAGGATGAAACACTTACACAGCCTGCACAAGGACGGATTCACTAAATTCTCATTGCTATTCAATGTCAAACATTATAAGTATTCAAGACCTCGGTGGTGTCTTTCCAGCACAAAAAGTACATGGCAAATGTATGAGTATTAATTCATATGCGTGCATCTACTTTCAGATAATTCTTATATACTTTCGAAGGCTCTTAATGAGTAAAGCGTTGTAGCTTTATAAATACATCCATGTTCATCACCGGACATATTAAAACATTCATGTTAACTGAAGCTGATGGTTGACTGAAGATGCATCCATGTTAACTGAAGCTCATGGTTATGAAATTCAGGCGTGGAATTTTTTTCTGTACCTTTGCGGATGTGGTTGAACTTGAATCATTCACAAAAGATGAGATCAACCAGTAATGCAGTGGAGGTCCACGTCGTCGTCTTCGATTCGAATACCGGAGATACATGCGGGCTCCGGCGGCAGGGGCGGATCTAGTGGGGGTGCCATGGATGCCATGGCACCCCCTAAAATATGCAGATTGTTTAATTTGGTACTAGTTAGTCTAATTTCATGTGTACTACATGTGATACAAAAGACGTATATGATACTTTTGTAGTACAGATACTGAGTTTGGCACCCCCAGCCATTCCGTTCTACATCCGCCACTGCCCGGCGGCGAGGCGAGGTCGGAGTGGACAATGGGGCGAGGACGGCAGACGGCGGGGTGACCGGCATGGCAGCAGCGTCGACGGTGTGAGGTCGTCGTCGTCAGGCGCGTGGTTCGCCGGTTGAGGGGATTGCGGCGGCAACGTCTGCTACGAGTGGGATAGGGCGCGGGAATTGCCGCGGCGGCGGCTGCACGCGTAGATTGCGGCTGCTGCGTCTCTGGTTTGTGTCTCTCCATTATTCTCGATCCCCTTTCTAGTCCTCCTCTTGCTCAATCCCCTACTCACATGCGTCAGAGGAGAGCGCAGGGATTGCGGCGGCAACGTCTACTACGAGTGGGATAGGGCGCGGAATTGCCGCGGCGGCGGAGTTGCGCGCGGGGATTTCCGCGGCGGCGGCTGCACGCGTAGATTGCGGCTGCTGCGTCTCTGGTTTGTCTCTCTCCATTATTCTCGATCCCCTTTCTAGTCCTCCTCTTGTTCAATCCCCTACTCACATGCGTCAGAGGAGAGCGCACCTCACGGCCTGTCGGCCTAACTCAGGGAAAGACAAAAATAACGATTCGGAGATGAGTGGCAAATTAGTAGTATTATGTGATTTGGTGGGAGGGTAAAACGGAAAAAAATCGGACATTGTTGAATTGTCAAACATTGGGACGATCTGAGCTGTTTGATCGGATATTGAACGGTCCAGATTTAAAGTATCCCAACAAGTTTGCTCTTTTAATAATACTAGTTGACATGTACGTGCAACGCACGTCTTCACTATTATAGAGGACAATTTACAAGTAGGAAAAATTATACCAGAGTCCACGTGGATAAAATGAGTTGGATATTTTTATTTAATCACGTGTCAGGCAACAAAGTTCTTAATGCCATTCGTATCTTCAGCATCACCTTCAGTGGCGGCACCGTCTTGACTATCATCGCCTGCATGTCGATCGAATGGAGGTGTCGTTCTTTTTCGGATCCGCTAAGCTACCTGTGGTTGTTTCCCTATTGATCAATCTGCCAGGTTCCGTCGGGACTGCTTTCGTCATCGCGGTTTTTTTGTCGCGCCTTGTCACGCATCACATAGATCATTGTTTAATTTTTGCATCGCTCCTGTACTGTAGGTCGTCTTGTTGCCAAAATTTTGTCTTCCATATCTCACAATCTCTTAAAAAATTGAATTTGGACACCAAATTCTGCATGAACCTGATTGATTCTCACGTTGACGATTGCAGATGGTAATTAAGCAAGAGAACGAAAACTAATGAAAGTCCGTGTAGTGCCTCTGTGCCTGGATGTGAAAAAACTAACCAATCAAATTGAGTATTCGCTTGTGACTTGTGAACCATGATTTTCTAACCATGATTTCCTGCTCGGTACGGCCGACAACAGCACGGCTGTCTAACCAGCTACGCGCGTAGCTGCTCAGCGACTTGCGCGCATCCCAAATTTATGGTACGGACTCAGCGTCGTGACATGCAGTGTTGACGACACATTCTCACGGCTGTACCAGCAACGCATGGAGGCCTGACCGAGTGTGCTCGACGACGGGGACGCGCGAGCGGAAAGGTTATACCTTGGGTCCTGACTGGAACCGCTTGAGCACGTGGATTCGCGGCCTGAAGGGCCATGGCAGGCGCCGTTCGAGGACGGGGAATCGCGACTGCACGGGGAGTTACGGCAGCGCTGCGGTGTACGATGGCGGTGCGCGGTGCCATGTTTCTGGCCGTGGGTCGTTCGTTGGCTTTGTGTTGCTAAGCTTCGGCGCAGGCAGCGACTCCGGCGTGAGTACAGACGTGAACGCTATCCTAGAGCACGGATATGCAAGTACACCGGGTGCGAGTGGGCTAGCGCACGATCACGTCGGGCGTTTTTTGCGTCGCGAGTGGGCTACGTCTATAGTTTCTTTTAGCGGTGGCAAATCTCGTAATTATCACAAAACGAAATAAAACGAACCGGTACGATGGTATTAGCAGTATTATGTGATTTGGTGGGAGGGTAAAACGGGCAAAAGTGAATTTGTGTTGAGTTGCCAAACATTGGAGCGATCTGGACCGTTGGCCAAATATTGAATGGCTCAGATTCAATGTATCAACACAAGTTTGCTCTTTTAATAATAGTATAGAAGTATAGATATAACCTTCGATAGGACACATGTGCCAAAATCTCATGGAGTTTTAGCTATCAACCTGTAACGAAATAATCCTAGAACTAGCAATCTCGTGGTGTGCATAAAAGGCCGAAAACAGTTGTTTCTCTTCAAAGTATAGTGTATGAGATCAAATAAAATGATTCTGTTCTACTTTTTGGTGTACCACAACAGGAGTAAATGCATCGAGGAATAAGGGTCAATGGAGTAGACATAGGGGGCGAATAGCTCAGGTACTACATCTTTTCACCCTATTCACTGGAGAACGACATCGTTCGATGAAATAGCTCACATGCGACGTCTCGTTGAGTTCAAATATCTTTCCTAACTCATTGCTCTTAATCGCAGTCAGTTAGGATTAAAGGCAGGCGGGTGGGACCCACAATTGCCCACGTCAGCAACGACGACCGTTTAATCTCTTCCCCTGCGCGCGCTTTCTCTGCTTCTTCTTCTTCTTCTTATCCGGCGACATCGACGCAGCGCGGCAACGCCGGCGAGGCAAAACATAAATAAATGAAGACAAAACATAAACAGTAGATAAACTTTATATTACACATAATAAGCTCGACATTACAGAAGCTCGTGGCTCATAGATTCAAAAGGGGCGCCACGCGGAGATGAACTGAAAATTACAGGCGGGGACGTTCGCTGCTGCTCCTACCCCTAGCTACGACCCAAAATTGGGCTCACACCGGAGCCCCGGGGGTGCGGCGGCGGCGACGAGGCGGCGGCGCCGCTCAGTCCTAGTCCTCGTCGGAGTCGAATAGCCCGGGGGAGCCGGGCCCGTCGGAGTCCGAGCTGATTTCGATGACTTCGTGGAGGGAATTGTAAATCCCGACCTCGAGGCGGCGTGCGTCGAGCTCAATCTCCATCTGACGGCGCTTCTCATCCACTGTGCTGCGCTGGAACACCTCCAAGGTGACCCAGGGCAGGACCTCGTCGGAGACGAAGTCCCCGGGCAGGAGGGGGCGGCCGCTGCGCGGTGGGCGCTCCTGCTCCTCCTCCCTCTTCGGCGATGGCAGCGGTGTCCGAGCAATGGAGGACCTCCCCGCACCGGAGGAGCTTCCAGCCATCGCCATCGCCATGCGGCGGTCGTACGCAGGCAGCTCGCGGCGCTCGTACGTAGGCGGAGGCCGCATTCCGCGGTTCGTCCACGCACGCGCGCCTCGCTTACGAGCGCCGTCGGAAGCGGCCACGGCCTTCCTAGCAGGGTCAGCCGGAACCCGCCTCTTCCCCTTCCGCTCCTCGTCGGAGCCGTTGCCACCGCCGGAATGGCCACCGCGGCGGGCGATTGGACCTCCCTTCCTAAACATCGGCAGGCGGCGGGGCTGGATCTACTGGTGTAGCTCGATTTGATCACCGGCGGCGAGCTAATGCGAGCGGCGGCGAGGGTGGGGAATGGGGGAAATAGCTAGGGCACGACAGGGTTAGTGGATAAGAAGAGAAATAGCTGGGGCACGACATGGCGAGTGTGGGAATTTTGGACCGTCGAGTTTTCTGGGCCGTAGCCTATGCGCGTTTGAAATTAATAAAACACTGCAGCTAAAAAAATTTGTTGGGCCGTGGAGTTTGTTGGGCCGTGGCCTATGCGCGTTCGAAACACTGCAGCTAAAAAAATTCAACAGCCAATCAGAGCGCAGAACTGGGAATGGCGCGGATCGGGGGGTTTCCTTCTAGAAGGCATGATCGGACGGCCAGGGTTAAATCACAGAAGCTTCATAGGATTTTGTGTGGGTTGACCAACTAATTCAGAAAAAAATTGAAATAATCACAGAACCTTCATTTTGGTGGGACTTAGAATGATCCAGGCTTATTTTTCATTTTCATGTTCAAAACTTGTTTAAATGTTGGTTTGACTTCAGTTTGGCTGAATTTGAAATAATCATAAAATATTCAAAAAAAAATGAAATTCCACTGCACATGGTTTTTATATATAGAGTAGATGTGTAGGATAGTTATTTGGCTGATTTAGAGAAGGTGGAAAAAAATCTTGCTTAGAAATGGAGCCGTTTACACTACGTTTAGAGCTCATTTGAACTCTCATGTGTGAAGAGAGGTGCTTTGAGATTTGCAACATGAAATTGTCCAAAACCTCACCAAACCTTCATTTTGGTGTGACAAAGAATGATCCAGCCTTAGTTTTCCATTTTGGTGTGTTAAACTTGTTTAAATGCTGATTTGGCTTGAGTTTGGCCGAATTTAAAATATTCATGAAATATTCAAAAAAAATCAAAAAAATGCAAATCCAGTGCACATGGTCTTATTTTTGTCATGTACTAACATCTCCAACTGTAAACAAGGTCTAGACACATATTAAACAAGAAATGTTTCAATATGGTGTGAAATCACACATTTCAAACAATGAACTCTATGTGTGAAGAGAGGTGGTTTGAGATTTGCAACATGAAATTGTCAAAAACCTCACCAAACCTTCATTTTGGTGTGACTAAGAATGATCCAAGCTTTGTTTTTCCATTTTGGTGTGTAAAACTTGTTTAAATGCTGATTTGGCTTGAGTTTGGCCAAATTTGAAATATTCATGAAATATTCAAAAAACATCAAAAAATGCAAATATAGTGCACGTGGTCTTATTTTGTCATGTACTAACATCTCCAACTGATAAACAAGGTCTAGACACATATTAAACAAGAAATGCTTCAATATGGTGTGAAATCACACATCTCAAACTATGAACTCTATGTGTGAAGAGGGGTGGTTTGAGATTTGCAACATGAAATTGTCCAAAACCACACCAAACCTTCATTTTGGTGTGACTAAGAATGATTCAGGCTTAGTTTTCCATTTTTGTGTGTAAAACTTGTTTAAATGCTGATTTGGCTTGAGTTTGGCCGAATTTGAAATATTCATGAAATATTCAAAACACATCAAAAAAATGCAAATCCAGTGCGCATGGTCATATTTTGTCATGTACTAACATATCCAACTGATAAACAAGGTCTAGACACATATTAAACAAGAAATGTTTCAATATGGTGTGAAATCACACATCTCAAACTATGAACTCTATAGTTTGAGTTGTGAGATTTCATACCATACCGAAGCATTTCTTGTTCAATATGTATGTAGACCTTGTTTATCAGTTGGAGCTGTTAGTACATGATAAACTAAGACCATGTGCACTGGATTTGCATTTTTTTAAATGTTTTTTGAATATTTCATGAATATTTCAAAAATTGGTCAACTAAAATCAAACCAACTTTTAAACAAGTTTTGAGTTAAAATTATTCTAGGACACTATATTAGTGCAATATATGTTAACCCTAGAGTTTGAGATCATTTGGAGAAGGTCGAAAAAATGACAGGATTAGAAATGGGTCTGTTTGGGCTACCTTTGGGGCTCATTTGTAGCTCATTTTGGAAAACCGATGTGAAAAATGACAGGATTAGAAATGGGGATGACCAAGTTAGATCAACCTACTATATAATAGTATGAAATCATTGCAACATCCAAGTCTAGCACAAATAACATGTACATCAAAGTTGAATTCAAATATTCAAAGTTGAATCAAAATATAAAAAATATTCAAAAATTCAAAAGAATTTGTCCAAGTGCAATATTTTAATGGATGGGACAACTCATTATTATAAAATTTCTATAATAATGAGATGTCCGACCCACAAAGTACTGGACTAAGACATATTATGTGCAACACCTAAATTGCGAGCAAGGGGACTCGAACTTAGGTGGGCAAAGGGAGCATCAACCCTTTGCCACTAGGCTATGCCTCTGTTTGCGAAAAATCTACCACCATTTGGAGGTAATAGTTACAAATGTTTACATTTTGGTAACACTAGCAACACTAGCAATATTTAAATTTTGGTAAGTTAAATAAAAAATTAAAACATTTTGTCTATAGATGACATAAGCCTCTACCTAGTTGACAATGTTTCAACTCTTTCAACTCGTTTTTAATACGACGGCGTACGAATGCCACAATCGGGCGTGCCCAGAGCGCGCTCACAAAGGTATTCGACAGTGTGCATGCCACAATCTCACGGCGTGCGAATGCCACAAAGAACACTAAAACAAGGAAGACTATAATTTACATTTTGTTGACAAGGTTTCACCTAAAAAAACTAGGTTTCACCTACAGTCGTGGGGTCACTCTTCGACTCCCCCATGGTGGGGATACCTGGGTCACGCCAAGCCTATCAGCCTTATGACGAGGGCCCAAGGAAGGCCCAAGGAGGACGACGTGCGGCCCAAGATAGTCGACTAGGTGAGCGACCACCATTTGTAAGCGCCATCGGCACCGTTCACCTGAGACCTAGCCTACCATATAAAGGCTAGGAGGGTCCTTCGTCTAGGGTACGCTCATAGCCGCCACACAAACCCTAGCGAGATTGCCATCTCGCCATTGTAGCCACAACTCGCCATCAATAACCAGACAAGCAGGAAGTAGGGTGTTATCCTCCGGGAGCCTGAACCTGGGTAAAACGCCTGCTTGTCAGCCGTCGTGATCACCAGCGCTCATCTCTCTCCCCTCAATCAACCCGGGGTACACAACCCAGGGATTTGCCGAGTCCACACCTCGTCAATTGGCGCCGTCTGTGGGAAAGAACGAGCGCTGGAACCATGGTCGCACCGGCTCCATCAACTTTGAAGACCGACGTCTGCATCACCAAGGAGCCAATCTGCTTCGGCTCCTTCGAGTACACCTTCCACCCGCCGGCCCACCGCTCGGTGTACGCCGATCTGCACGTAGGTATGTGCCTCACCTTCGGTACCATGCACTACTTCGTAGACAGCTGTGGAGTACTCAGATCCACGGCGATCGCACCGCCCGCGGTGGTGGCACCCGCATCTGCCGCGGCTGCGCCAACCACGCCCCCACCTGCTGCGGAGATCGCATCTGCTGCGACTGCGGCGACAGCATCTTCGACTGCTGAGAAGATCGCGTCCGCCTCGACTACTCCGACCGCCTCCGCTGCGGCAGAGATCGCGCCCAACGCGGCCGCGCCATCAGCGTCTCCGGCTACCACGGAGATCGCATCTGCTACGACTACGTCGACCACCTCGTCGACCACCGCGCGGATCGAGTCTACTTCGACTACCTCGATCGCGTCGCTGGCAAGGCCAAGATCTACGTCAACTTCGACTACGTCGACCACACCTTCGCGCGCAACGGAGGTCGCGTCGTTTTCCGCGCCACTCGCGTCTCCATCGACTTACAAGATCGTCAACAAGCCAATCGCGCCCACGTCGACGACAGCGACATCACTCCTCACGTCCGCGGCGAAATCGCGAAACTCCAGGGAAGGAGCCTCGGCGGCGACTGTGGTGTCCACCACGTCGCACCCATTTTCAGCTCCGAGCACGGCTCGGACGAAGGAAGCAGCAGTGGCAGCACCCGTCCCACTGCCCAGATCTACCCCGCGCAAGTCTTCATGATCGGCCAGAGGCCGCAGGGCAACGACGACGAACCCGCATACCCACTGGAGGTGGTCATGCCGGACCAGGTGACGCGACTCACCATCACCCGCGACATGGCAATCAAAGCCCTGAAGCACGTCGAGGACGGCACATACCCCCCACCGGATGCACCCCGGGAGGACCTTATGGCGGTCCAGTACCTGCTGCGGAAGGAAGGCGAACGACTCCGCGCAGAGAAGGCCGAGCTCCTCCGACGCAAGGAGGAGGCTGACGCGTCGAGCGCCAGGAGGGCCGCTTACTCGTTCACTGCCTCAACAGAGGTCTCGCAAGGAGCAAGGCGCCACAGAGCCCGCGTGCCCCTGATGACGGAGGTCGACCGCGCTAGAGTCACCCGCAACCTCGAGTCATCATACATAGAAGACGCAGACGGATACCCGTCCCCAAGACACCCGGAGCCGCACTCATGGCAGTCGAAACATACCTGCGGCTGACACAGCCGCCTGAGGGCGACTCGCGCGCTCTCCTCCACAAGCAGCAGATCATGTCTATCAAGGCACTCGAAGACGCACTGGTAAACAAGGCGCCGACAGAAAAAGCGCGAGAAGATCGAGATCGCCGCGACCACGAGCCCGCAGCACTCGCAGCCCCGGCGACAAGACAACTGCGACAACCGCAGCCAGGTGAAGACCTCCGCAACGTCATCACACAAAGGACGGTAGACCGCAGCCGCACCCAGCGGCCGGTCAGCACGTCCAACTCGACTACGACCGCAACGACGGCGACTACGAGCCGTGCGGCGCCGCATGCTTCAGCTTCAACATACGCGACACAAGAATGCCCAAGGGCTTCAAGCTCACGGCAGAAGCAGTCAAGTACGACGGGAAGCAGGACCCGAGACTCTGGCTAGAAGACTACCTCATAGCCTGCAGCTGCCAGGGCGGTACTTCGACTACGGCCATGCAGTACATCCAGCTGATGCTCACGGGCTCTGCACGCGGGTGGCTCAACACTCAACCCAAGAACGCCTTCAGGACGTGGGACGAGTTCGCGGAGGCCTTCGTTAAATCCTTCCTGGGGACGTACTCGAGACCGACGACGTTCGTCGACTACAAGCATGCAAGCAAGGACGAGACGAGCCGCTCCGGTCATACATCCAGCGTTGGACCTGCTCCGCAACACCATGGAGACCGCCTCGGAGGACCGAGTGATGGATGCCTTCATGCACGGCGTCTCCCGCCGCGACCTCCGCGAGGAGTTTGGTAGGCTCCGGCCGAAAAACATGATCGAGGTCATGAAGATAGCAAACCAGTGGGCAGACGGAGAGGACTCGGTCCGCAATAGTTCACACTACTCCCCGAAGGACGAAGCCGGACCAAGCAACTGGCGAGAAGGACGCCACAAGAAGAAGCCGCGTTACAACGGCAACGACTCAATCGAGCTAGTAGCGGCGGGATTCCAAACCCCCCGTGAGGATGAAGCGCGCGACAGCAGTCGCCAATACAGCCATGCACAGTACAGTCGAAGCGGCGGTGACCAGAGTCGCCAATACAGCCAGGGGCAGTACAACCGAAGCGGCGGCAGCAGCTACCGCAGCGACGGAGGCCATAAACGCGAGTGGCAGAAACGCACACTAAGCCCAGCGGAAGAGCTGGAACAACCCTGCAGGCACCACATGTTCAGGAACCCGGAAACGGGCAAGTGGGGATCCAACCACCTGTTGAAGGACTGTCGAAAGGCACGCAAAATATACGAAGCCATGCAGAAGATAGTCACCCAGCACCCGCAGCGCAGCCAGCCGCGCAGCTGGCCATCCAGGCAGCACCCGCACCCGCAGTCGCTAATCCAGCACAGGCGGCGGGAGCCTTTCTGCAGCAGCAGCAACAGCCGCAGCAAGATGCCCCACCGGTGATCCAGGACGCATATCCAGCGGCACGCGGACAACTCAACATGATACAGAAGGGGCGCCCCTCAAACAGGACCCAGAAGATCATCACTCGCCAAGTTTTCCAGGCCATCACCTGTCCACCTGCAGTACCCGACTACCTGAGAGGGTCAGAGACACCAATCACTTTCTCCAGAGCAGATCACCCGCCTGCAGTACCACGACCCGGGCACGCCGCCTGGTAGTCGAAGCTCTGATCGGAGATTACACCCTGAAAAAGGTGTTCATGGACGGAGGCAGTGGCATTAACATCATCTTTGCCGACACCCTCAGAAGGATAAACAGGCCAACGACGGACTTGGCGGCATCAGAGACCACCTTCCATGGCATAGTACCAGGGCAAGCAGTCACGCCCATGGGAACGATCACACTCGACGTCATCTTCGGCACACCCGAAAACTTCAAGAGGGAGTCGATCGACTTCGAGGTAGTCGACTGGAAGTCGCAGTACCACGCGATACTCGGGCGCCCAACCTTTGCCAGATTCATGGCGGTACCTCACTACGCCTACCTCATGCTCAAGATGCCTGGCCCAAGGGCGTCATCACGGTGCACGGCGACTTCGACCGCTCCAACAGCTGCGACCGCGAGTTCAGCAAGATCTCCGAGTTCTTCGGAATGGAGAGCACTTCGAGGCGATGGCAGTCGACAACGACAAAACCATCTTCCCGCCACGCAAGAAGCAAGCCAAGGACGCTGCCTTCAACACGACTGACGACACGACAACTCATCAGGTCCACCCGACGGACGCAAACAAGACAGTCAAAGTATCGTCGAGCTTGCCTATCGCATAGGAAAGCGCGCTCGTCGAGTTTCTACGTGAGAACTGGGAGATCTTCGCTGGCAACCTTCTGACATGCCAGGCATACCCAGGAACCTCGCCGAGCACTCTTTACGTCCACAAGGACGCCAAACCCGTCAAGCAACCATGCGACGCTTCTCAGGCCCAAGCGAGACGAAATAAGCAAGGAGATCGATCGACTGCTCCACGCTAAATTCATCCGAGAGATCAAGGACTCGGACTGGGTAGCGAACCCAGTCCTGGTGGAGAAGAAGAAGACGAAGAAACTCCGCATGTGCGTCGACTTCACCGCCCTCAACAAATGCTGCCCCAAAGACCATTTCCCGCTCCCGCGGATAGATCAGATCATCGACTCGACTGCAGGCTGCGCACGCCTATCCTTCCTGGACGCCTACTCAGGGTACCAGCAGATCAGGATGAACGTCGACGATGAAGAGAAGACTGCATTCATCACACCCCATGGCGTCTTCTGCTACCAGACGATGCCCTTCGGGTTGAAGAACGCTGGAGCCACGTACCAGCGCACAATGCAAGCCTGCCTAAAGGGGCTAATCGGAGAGATCGTCCAAGTATACGTCGACGACATAGTCGTCACCACTCGAACGGAGGACACCTCATCGCCGACCTCCGCAAGGTCTTCGCCGCCCTCAACGAGTATCAGATCAAGCTGAACCCGGACAAGTGTGTCTTCGGCGTGCCAGCCGGAGAACTGCTGGGTACCTCGTCTCTGCAAGAGGAATCGAAGCCAACCCTGAGAAGGTGCAAAACATACTCGCAATGCCAGCACCGACCAAGCTTCACGAGGTGCAACGCCTAGCCGGCCGAGTCGCAGCTCTCAGCCGGTTCATAAGTAAGTTGGGAGAAAAGGCCCTGCCTTTCTACCAACTGATGAAAAAGACAGACAAGTTCGAGTGGACAGAAGAAGCGCAAGTCGCGTTCGACCAACTCAAGAAAACACTCACGACTTCCCCAGTACTGGTGGCTCCACTGGAGAACGAGCCGCTATACCTCTACGTGTCAGCCACAAACAGGGTGGTCAGCACGGTACTCGTAGTCGAACGAGAAGAAGAAGGACACAGTTACCCTGTTCAGCGACCCGTCTACTACCTTAGTGAGGTGCTCACCTTGTCCAAGCAGCGGTACCCGCACTACCAGAAGCTAGCATACGGAGTCTTCATGACATCAAGGAAGGTGTCCACTACTTCTCCGAGCACTCCATCACGGTAGTAAGCTCCTCCGGGCTCTCCGACATCCTCACCAACCAAGCCGCGACGGGCGAGTCGCCAAGTGGGTTGTTGAGCTAGGACCCTGGGGGCTGAAGTACGCGCACCCGAAGTCAATCAAGGCCCAGGTGCTTCCAGAGTTCACCACCGAGTGGATAGAGGCCCAGCTACCAGACGTACCCGACCTGTCCAACGCATGGACAATGTACTTCGACGGCTCCAAAAAGTTCAGATCAGCAGGGGCGGGAGTCGTCCTCATCTCACCCAAAGGCGACAAGCTGAGGTACGTGCTGCAGATGAACTTCCCAACGCCTCCAACAACGAGGCAAGTACGAGGCCCTGATCCACGGCATGCGGATGGCCAAGAACTGCGGCGCCACTCACCTCATGATCTACGGAGACTCCTACCTCGTCGTGCAACAAACCATGAAGCAATGTGACGCCATCGCCGACAACATGATCGCCTACAGGACCTATACAACCAGCTGGAAGGCACCTTCGACGGCTGCGAACTGCGGCACGTCGGCCGCGAGAGCAACGAGGAAGCCGACACCCTCGCCAACCTGGGCTCAGACAAAGCGCCGGTGCCACCCGGTGCCACGGCACGTCCAGAGCACGTCCAGGGCACGTCCACAGCACGCCTCCAAGGTGTTCGACGTACTGCAAAAAAATATCACCACACGCTCCCAGCGCTGGGCAAACACTGCCTGAAATGGTTTCAGGCACCTAACAAAATTCACTACACTAGTTATTGATACGTCTCAAACGTATCTATAATTTCTGATGTTCCATGCTTATATTATATCAATTGTTACATGTTTTATATACACTTTATATCATATTATGACATTTATTGGATTAACCTACTAATAGTTGCCAAAGTGCAAAATCTTCTTGTTTTCCTATTTGTTGTGTAGAAATTATCAAAAATACAAAAGGAAACCATATTGGAGTCGAATTGGGACTTTCCAGAAATCTGTCTGGAAACGTTTTTCAAAGATGGTCATGTTACGGGCCCAAGACGGCGTCAAATGGAAGTCTCCCCGAAAAGGAAGTTGCAGGAAATTTCGCGAGAATCGATCTAGAGTTAAAATTCACCCAATTCCGAGTCCGGACGGCCGAGATATTCCCGATTTACTGCAGCCCTAGATGGGATGACGGAAATCCGAGAGTCTATATAAGGGAGGAAACCCTAGGTCGTGGGGAGAGCCCCATACCACGAATTTTCCTCCTCCCCAGCAGCCATCTTGGGGAGGAGAACCTCCTCAACTCCATCTTCATCACCAAGGGCAGCTGCCGCCTCCACGGGCCGCCGCCGCCGCACCGTGGCTGCTGCGGGCTTCCGTCTCCTCTCCGGGCTGCACCTCTTCATCAACCTCTCCATCAAGTGTGCTCACCATGACCATGTGTGAGTAGTCTCCCCCGAGGCTGAGGGCTCTACCGGTAGCTATGTGGTTTATCTCTCTATCCCATTGTTTGATCTTTATGTGATCATGAGTATTGCTAGTATCGCTGAATTCATATGTAATGTTTATGCTACTCAAGTGATTGTATCTAGTTTCTGGATTCATTGTGACAACACGGTATCAAGGTGACAGTATGGGTACTTGTGTGACTCTATGAATAATTTAGACATTTATCATGGTTTATTCTTGGGAATTGTGGTGTTTGTTTACTCAGACTTTGAGGAGTGCTTTTGCAGCTCTACACATAGTACTCTTGTGTTATCAAGAAGGAGAATAATCCCGAGTATCATTTACTTGCATTCAGTTGTGCTACCATGTTGAGAGGTACCACTAGTGAAAGTATGATCCCTAGGCCTTGTTTCTAAGCATTGAAACACCGTTTACATCAAGTTCTGCTACATGTTTGTTTGCTGCCATCTTTATTTCAGATTGCAGTTACTACTTATAATCATCCATATTACTTGTATTTCACTATCTCTTCGCCGAACTAGTGCACCTATACATCCGACAAGTGTATTGGGTGTGTTGGGGACACAAGAGACTTCTTGTATATTAATTGCAGGGTTGCTTGAGAGGGATATCTTTGACCTCTACCTCCCTGAGTTCGATAAACCTTGGGTGATTCACTTAAGGGAAACTTGCTGCTGTTCTACAAACCTCTGCTCTTGGAGGCCCAACACTGTCTACAAGAATAGAAGCACACGTAGACATCAAGCTATTTTCTGGCGCCGTTGCCGGGAGGTAAGCGTTGGAAGGTATCTCCTTTGGATTCTACAATTTTATCTTTTTGTCTCTTGTTTTTATTTTCACTAGTTAGGCTTAATGGAAAACAACAAAAAAATTAGGGATCTTTATGAACTTTATATTGAATTAGGACATGATGCTTTCGAAGAGAAAATTAAAAAACCTATGGAGGATTGTTTGCATGATGGTAGCAGTGGTATTACTATAAATTCTTTGAACACCATTATTGCCAATGCTATGTGAAAAGCTCTAAGCTTGGGGATGAGGTGTTTGAAAATCCTTTTGCTAGTAATAATTATGAGACCTCTTCTCCTAGTGATGTGTTTGAAAATTCTTTTGCTACTACTGATTATATGTTTGATACATCTCCTTCTAGTAAAAATGATGATATGTTTACAGATGAACACACTTTGGAAGATAACTATTCTATTACTTATGATGATACTATGCCTCCAGTCTTTGATAATTATTATAAAGAATACTATGACATAGGTTATAATTACAGTCATCCTCATGAAACTTGTCATAGTTATGGAGAGATTACCCAAAACCATCCCTTTAATATACAACTTGTCTATCATGTTAGAGTTCTTTATGATGATCCTGCTCCCATTGTTATTAAGGAGAAGAACTTTTCTTGTGTGGAAAATATTGATACTTTTGTGCATATGAATCATGGTAAGAATGTTTCATGTGATGGTTATATTGTGGATTTTATCAATGATGCTACTGAAAGTTTTTATGAGAGGGAGACATGGATTCATATATCTCAATAATATCAAGTCTCCTCTCTTTTTGTTGAAAATTTTGAAGTTGCACTTGTTTTGTTTTTCTATGCTAGTAGCTTCATGCTTCAATAATTTGTTTTCTTACAAGATTCCTTTGCATAGGAAGTGGGTTAGACTTAAATGTGTTTGGTATTTGCTTTTTGATGCCCTCTTATATTCAACTCTTATACATATGAGAGCATTATCAAAATCACTATGCCTTGCTAAAAGGCTTTAAAGAAAAGCGCTTATGGGAGACAACCCATTGTTTTTATTTTCTGTTATTTTTATTTTCTTTGAGTCAAGGAGTTTTGTCACTTCTGTAGCAACTCATTTATATCTTTATTTTATCGCATTGTTGTGCCAAGTAAAGTTCTATATTGAAAGTTGATACAAGATTTGGATTTCTGCGCAGTAACAGATTTTTGGCTGTCACGAATTTGAGCTTTTCTCCCCGTAGAAAATTCGAAAAATTCTACGAAAAATCACGCATCTTTCTGAGATACGTACGCAACTTTCATTATTTTGGGCCAGATCCATCTGAGAAACTTAAGTGTCTCGAAAAAATTCGTCATTCCAGACTGTTCTGTTTTTGACAGATTCTGCCTTTTGTTTTGCATTCGCTCTTTTACGATGTTTGTGTGGATTTCTTTGCTCCACAAAGCATTAGTGGCTGTAGCTAATGTCCAGAAGCTTTGGGAATGATTGTTTCATTACAGAATATGAGAATTTTTGTTTATGCACTAACCCTCTAATGAGAACTGTCTTGAGTTTGGTGTGAAGGAAGTTTTCAAGGATCAAGCGAGAAGGGTGATATTATGTGATCAAGAAGAGTGAAAAGCTTAACCTTGGGGATGCCCCCGTGGTTCATCCCCAGCCATATTCAAGAAGACTCAAGCGTCTAAGCTTGGGGATGCCCAAGGCATCCCCTTCTTCATCAACAACTTATCAGGTCATCTCTAGTGAAACTATATTTTAATTCTTTCACATCTTATGTGCTTTACTTGGAGCGTCTGTGTGCTTTTATTTTTGTTTTGTTTGAATAAATTCGGATCCTAGCAATCCTTGTGTTAGAGAGAGACACGCTCCGCTTTTTCATGTGAATACTCATGTTCTTCACTTATATTTGTTGAGTATTCTTAACTAGCTACTGCAGGGCTTTTAGCTCCTGTTTTTCATGCATCTCTTTGAGCTGTTAGCACGTGTTTATAAATACTCTCTTGCTGCATTATATTATCATTTGGAGAGTTTATGTTTAAGTAAGTTGTTTGGTGTTTGCCTGGAAGAAAGAAAATGCTGCATGTGGTAGTGGTATGAAAACTTGCATAATCTTGTAGATCATTGAAACTTTGATAACTTGATTCTTTGCAAATGTTTTGAGATATTTAGATGGTAAAGCTTGCTGGTTAATTAAGTTAAAATCATTAGTGGATTGTTGTCTTTAAGCTTGTACCGTACTACAAACTCTAAAATTGTTGAAGGTGTAGTTGGACTTGATAGCTTTCCATGTCTGAAAGTTCATTGTAATAACTAAGTTGTGCTGAAGGTCGAGGGATCTAACGGGGTATTTGTACCGCCGTGAACGGCCCTTCTTGGAGTGAATTTTAATCATGCTCTTAATGTTGAACCTGCTAGTTGTTTGCAATAAACTTGTGAGTTCTTTTTGACTAATGTTAAGCTACGGTTTTTGGCACTTCCACCATCCAAATTTGCTAGCCTCTTCGGTGCTGCGCATTGCCTTCTGCTCACATTGAGAGTTGTGCATACTTCGCCAGTACATCCAACCCCGTGGGATGACTTCCTCTTGTTCTTCTACACATAAGCCCATACATCTTCCTCAAAACAGCCACCATACCTACCTACCACAGCATTTCCATATCTGTTCTGAGATATATTGCCATGCAACATCCATCTTACATTACATGACTTGTTGTCATTCATCACATACATATTGCTTTGCATGATTCTATACAGCTGATGTGTGGTTTACCCATGTTACGCTAGATCATTGCACATCCTGCTACACTGGCAGAGGCATACAGTTTTATATATCATGTTTTGTTCATTATGAGTTATTTGTACCAAAAAGTTTGTAATCATATTAGAGTGTTGCCCCTGCTAGAAAAGAGCCATGGAGGCCATCGAAAAGTGAAACAGAAAAAGAAAAAAAATAGAAAAAAAAAGAAAAAAAAGAAAAAAAAGAGAATAAAGAAAAAGGGGGGCAACACTACTATCCTTTATCAAAGTTATGCTCATGTTTAGCACTTGCAGTATTCATAGTCATCATTTGTGCTCATGTTTAGCACCTATGCTCCATTTGAGAGAGTTTTCATACTTTACTAGTATAACTATGTGGGAAATTTACACTATAGAACTTGGGTTGTATATTCCAATGATAAGCTTCCTCAAAAGTGCTCTAGGTCTTCATGAGCAACCAAGTTGGATGCACCCCCACTAGTTCCATGGGAGAGCTTTCATACACATATAGCTCTATGTGCATCCGTTGCATGGCAATCACTACTCCTTACATAGCTTCGATTATAAGACTTCCTCTTGTCTAATGATCACTTATAGCTTTGTGAGACTTTCTTCCATTGGCCTTCCAAACCCCCATTAATGTTCTCTTTGCCATAACATCCTGGTGCCAATACCAAATGCTTGCGCTCACCGGTTGAGTAGACTTCGAAACAGTTGATTCATGACGTTCATGTTTATGTTTACTTGGCTGAATCCTTCTATGTTATGAAAATTTGCTTGATGGTTGGATTGAAGGATAGAACTCCTATGCTGGATACTTAAATCATCTTTAATGAACCTTGTACGGTTTCATTTCTTTAAAGCAATCGTTCACGAAAACTTTTAGCTTGTTTGACTAACTTGCTTTATTATCTCTTATATCAACTATAGACATTTGCTTCGAATGATTTGATCTCAGATCACATGCCTTACATTATTATTGGATCAAGATTATGTTGGTAGCATGTCACCTCAGAAATTATTTGTTGTTATCGTTTTACCTACTCGAGGACGAGTAGAACTAAACTTGGGGATGCTTGATACGTCTCAAACGTATCTATAATTTCTGATGTTCCATGCTTATATTATATCAATTGCTACATGTTTTATATACACTTTATATCATATTATGACATTTATTGGATTAACCTACTAATAGTTGTCAAAGTGCAAAATCTTCTTGTTTTCCTATTTGTTGTGTAGAAATTATAAAAATACAAAAGGAAACCATATTGGAGTCGAATTGGGACTTCCCAGAAATCTGTCTGGAAACGTTTTTCAAAGATGGCCACGTTACGGGCCCAAGACGGCGTCAAATGGAAGTCTCCCCGAAAAGGAAGTTGCAGGAAATTTCGCGAGAATCGATCTAGAGTTAAAATTCACCCAATTCCGAGTCCGGACGGCCGAGATAAAGTTGAGTTATATTAGTACCTCACACCACAATATAAGTCTTATTCTAAGTAGGATCACCCACATTTATTTACTAAGATTTGCTTTATGAAAGTAAATGACACCAGGATGGTTTCAAAATATCTTTCTGATGATAATAATCAAGAAGGTAGCATACTCACTCTTATAGTATAAGCTTGTACAAGTAAGCCGGTATTAAACTACTCCCGATTTACTGCAGCCCTAGATGGGATGACGGAAATCCGAGAGTCTATATAAGGGAGGAAACCCTAGGTCGTGGGGAGAGCCCCATACCACGAATTTTCCTCCTCCCCAGCAGCCATCTTGGGGAGGAGAACCTCCTCAACTCCATCTTCATCACCAAGGGCAGCCGCCGCCTCCACGGGCCGCCGCCGCCGCACCGTGGCTGCTGCGGGCTTCCGTCTCCTCTCCGGGCTGCACCTCTTCATCAACCTCTCCATCAAGTGTGCTCACCATGACCATGTGTGAGTAGTCTCCCCGAGGCTGAGGGCTCTACCGGTAGCTATGTGGTTTATCTCTCTCTCCCATGGTGTGATCTTTATGTGATCATGAGTATTGCTAGTATCGCTGAATTCATATGTAATGTTTATGCTACTCAAGTGATTGTATCTAGTTTCTGGAGTCATTGTGACAACACGGTATCAAGGTGACAGTATGGGTACTTGTGTGACTCTATGAATAATTTAGACATTTATCATGGTTTATTCTTGGGAATTGTGGTGTTTGTTTACTCAGACTTTGAGGAGTGCTTTTGCAGCTCTACACATAGTACTCTTGTGTTATCAAGAAGGAGAATAATCCCGAGTATCATTTACTTGCATTCAGTTGTGCTACCATGTTGAGAGGTACCACTAGTGAAAGTATGATCCCTAGGCCTTGTTTCTAAGCATTGAAACACCGTTTACATCAAGTTCTGCTACATGTTTGCTTGCTGCCATCTTTATTTCAGATTGCAGTTACTACTTATAATCATCCATATTACTTGTATTTCACTATCTCTTCGCCGAACTAGTGCACCTATACATCTGACAAGTGTATTGGGTGTGTTGGGGACACAAGAGACTTCTTGTATATTAATTGCAGGGTTGCTTGAGAGGGATATCTTTGACCTCTACCTCCCTGAGTTCGATAAACCTTGGGTGATTCACTTAAGGGAAACTTGCTGCTGTTCTACAAACCTCTGCTCTTGGAGCCCCAACACTGTCTACAAGAATAGAAGCACACGTAGACATCAGTTATCTACAGAATGCAGCACGATCTTCCCTCCGCCATGGCTCTGCAGCACAATCTTCCCTCCGCCATGGCTCTGCAGCAAAATCTTCTAGCTCGATTTCATCTCGCAGAGGATATCGGAGCAGAACAATCTATCCGCCGCCATCCCGGCAACTAGGCTGAAAGCCTCTAGGCTCAACGCGGCATCGAAGTCCACGCTCGGGGTTGAGCTTGCTGAACTGCTGCTCGATGAGCTCCCGCCTGAGATGCTCTCGTCGCCCGCAGCACCGCCCGAGCTGCTCCCGTCGCCCGCAGCACCGCCCGAGCTGCTGTCGTCGAACGCAGCAATTTTGCGCATCAAGTCAAACCTCTGCCTCGTCATCGGCGGCGAATCACCGCCGAGCGGAAAACCCTTGGAGCTGTAGTAGCCGTGACGCTTCCACGCCTTCTTCAGTACCTGCTGGACTGAAATCCGGTAGGGTCGCTTGTCGTCGAGATAGATGGAGCCCCTCGCCACTGCACGAGACACAAATCGGGCCGCCGGTCGCCTCTGTGACCGTGTACCCGCACCACCCCATCCTCCATCCTCCCTCGCCGCTCCCTCGACGCACCACCCCAAGCCTTGCGTCGCCGCCAGCTTGCTCGACTCCGGGTGCCGCCGCTGGACTCGCGCGGCCACTCTTCCCTCCGCCGCAGGACTCGCCGCCAGCTTGCTCGACTCCATTGCCGGTGCTCCAGTCGCCCGCCCCCTCGCCGCAGCTTTACTCGCCCGCTCCATTGCCGCAGCTCGAATCGCCCGCTTCTTTGCCACAGCTCGAGTCGCCCGCTCCATTGCCGCCGTCGCCAGGAAAATTTTCCCCAGCCCGGAGAAACCGAGACGACGGGACAGAGTGAGGAGTGAGCTCCGCGGGACGTCGGCGCGTGGCAGAGACGGTTCCCCTACGAACAGAGGCCGGTTTCGCTGACGCATGGGTTCCACTCGAGAAAAACTACTCCATGTACCGGTCAAACCTGGTTTACAGCGTGGGGAACATGACTTGACGGCCATGTCGCCGCAGAGCAATTACTGCTCGAAAAGATGCCGCATGTGAGCTATTATTCTGAAATATGTCGCTGCAGAGCCAATTCCTCAGAAAGATGTAGGGCTTGTTTGATTCATAGGATTGACAAAGGATTTGTATAGGATTGGAATCCTATAGGATTTTTTCCTTTGAAGCCGTTTGATTCATAGGATCATTTCCCATAGGAAAACTTCCTATAGGAATCTTGTAGTACAAACTTCATAGGAAAATAACATGAGGTCCAACCTCATGGAAAAATTCCTTCACCACAATTAAACAAACTTATCTTCCCATAGGATTTAATTAGACATGTCATCCCAATCCTATGGAATTCCTATTCCTACACTTCCCTGTTCCTATGAATCAAACGAGCCCGTAGTATCTGAGCTATTCGCCCAGACATAGGGGAGGAACAGACAGGCCCACCGGGTCACGTTACACGATCACACCACTCCCTGAGGGCTTCAAGGTCAACACGACAGGGGTCACGAACCATCCAGAGGCGCAGGTTGTCAGCGACCATCGTGAGAATCCGCGTTATAGAGAGACGCTCCCTGTCGAACACCATGCTGTTCCGAGCTTTCCAGACAGACCACAGGAGCGCGAGCGAGGCGGTGTTGAGGAATGCATTCGAGGGAGGTGGGACGAGAGCCCCTCAAGCAGCATGCATATGGCGACGTCGGCGTCCGGGGGGAGGCGAAGCCCAGCGGCAGCACGCCCACAGCTCGGCGAGGCGCGGGCACCGAGCGAACAGGTGCGGCAAGTCTTCAGATTGACCGGGGCAGAACGGGAAAGGCAGCGACGGGACACAGCCAAGGTGGAACAGGCAGGTGCGCGTCCTGGTTCCGTCGAGGCGGAGCATCCAGAAAAACACCCGAACTTTTGGCTGCGCAAAGTTCACCCAGTTACGGTCCTGAAGCGACACAACGACCCTGGAGGAGTGAAGCACGCGGTACATGTCGCCGGTGCGGAATTCGCTCCAGGCGCCGAGGGACACAATGCGGCGATCACTGGCTGTGGAGAGACAGAGACCACGCAGTTGCGCATCAAGGTACGCCAGCTCAGACTCGGCCTGGGCGTAGAGGGTGCGACTGGACCGGCCAAACGGCACAACGTGGCCACACATGAATGATCTAGTTGCCATGCAACCCAGATACGTGCACACTCGAACATCACGACAACCCATGAAGCCAAACATCGAACACGGAAGTAGGAAACAGCGCCAACAGGCTGCACGAAAGGCCGCGCCATTATCAGCCAGTATGACAAGCTACCAGTAAACGGGGCAAACGGGCGAGACGCCCCACTCCGACGACCCATGCTACCACGTGTCGGCGCAACAGAAATCGCCGGGTGCCGAATAATCAGAGAAAAAAGGAAACGTAGGACTCATTAGAATATAGGTAATATGAAGTCTTACTTTTGAATGGGCAATGTTAGCACCCAACCACATTGATATATAGGATAGGGTAGGTTAGAGATTAAAAATGCTTAAACTGTCATAATTAATACCAGTGGAAAGAGTTGGACCTTCTTTCTTTTCCCCTGCTACAGGAAAAGGCGAATTTTGGGCGATCCCCGTGCGCGTCGGTTCCTCGCCGGCGATCCGCGGGATCCCTCGCCTCCGGCGGCCGCTCCGGCGGCGGGAGGTGGGGAATCCCCGGATCCAGGCTATGTGAATTAGGTGTGCGTGGGGTGTGTCGCCGGCGGCGTTGTGGTGGTGGTGACGGCGTCGGTAATGTTTGGTGGTGGTGGATCTCCCCTCCGGTGGTGCGGCTCTGTGAGCTTCGCCGCGGATCTGCCGCCAGGCCCTGCTCGCGGCTCGGGGGAGTCCTCGAGGGGGCGTTCCCCTTTGCCGGAGGCCGTCGCAGGCGGATCCGGCGACTGACGACTTGGAGCTCGCGATTTCTGAAGACCGAGGTGGTGCCGCCGGCCGTCGTGCGCGGTGGAGGTGTTCCGGCACCGAGGAGCGTCGACTCTCTGCCCACGGGGGGCCTCCCAGTCCAAGCCAATGGAGGTGGTGTGGCAGCGTTCGCCGGCGCAGCGTCGAGCATGGCGATGACGACGCCAGAGTTCAAGAAGGACCTACTTGTAATTTCTTTGTTTTCTTGGGCTTCTCTGTAAGAGTCTCGGTTGGATGTAATTGTAACTCCCTCGCAAAAAAAAATAATACCAGTGGAAAAGTATACTAGCATTCCGAAATTATCACAACTACCTGTCAAACAGAACTAACGTATATATTAGAACTGAAGGGTGCAATGGTGCCGTGCACATCGATCAGCACACAGAAAAGGTGATTGGCGGAACACAAAGTCTTCCTTTTCAGTTGGTCCTGGAAAAAAGATGAGGCGTCGAAAGATTCACTATGTATTTGAAAAAAAAGGTGTTGGTGGCCTGGTGGGCTGCATGGTACCTGATGGAGTCTACATTATTGTAACTGCAATGGACATGTTCTTTTGTGGTGGTCATTTCAGCTGCTTTGCAGTTCAAGTGTGCAGTGGGCAAGGATTTGGTTACCAGAATGAAAAAATCTCGTCGGGGGGGGGGGGGGGGGGGGGGGGGGACCGGGATTTCCGGTAACCGTGGTTAGCAGAAAATTACCGGATGAGATTATCAGACAAAAATTGAAATTCAGACTTGAAACGTCGAAAAAAATTTCAAAACTGATTTTGAAATGATGAATTCGGCTCAATTCAAACGGTCCGAGATATTTCGACCGGTAAACTCATTTCCCGGGGGACCGAGAATTCCGGTTACCGGCCGGTAACCGTGGTAATTCGGCCGGTAACCAAATCCCTAGCAGTGGGTCCTAATTATAATGTTGAGATTAACAAATCAAAAGTAAATAAATACGTGCCAATATGAGAAATACCAGGATGAACTTGGGTGTAGTTGCAAGGTTTTGGTTACCGGTCGGTAAATTCGGTTACCACCCGGTAACCGGATATCCGAGCACCCCCGGGAAACCGATATACCGAGCAAAAAACTACCGAATGTTTTTGATTTTTGAATTTAAACGACCCAATTTAGATAAATAAATAATATATGTTCTCTAATCTGCAACCTTATGTGTTAATTTGGAGTTTCAAAAGTAATAACCTGTTCTGGAGAATTTTGAATTCAAAATTTAATTTTTAAATTTGTTCGGTGATCGCTCGGGATTTCTCGGTAACCGAGAATCCCGAGCCCTCTAGGGAAAAAAATTCGGGAACCAAAACCTTGGTAAGCTGTCCCTTTTTTTCGAAATGGGTTTAGCCCCAGTCTCTGCATCGAAATGATGCATACGGCCGCTCTGTTACTATAGGCACAACGCGACATGTGTCCACAAATAATTGTAATCCATAGGGTATATAAGCTTATATCAGCTATTTTCATATTTGGTAATACAAACCAAGGCCATGTCATTTTTCTAGTACAATGGTGTAGGAGTGCCAGCATCACACGAACAAACATGGGCGTGCGCTCAGACTGGGAAGAGGATGAGATTGCAAAGTATTAGATGGAAAGTCTAATATGCTCTTTTAATGAACGGTTTAGATTAGATTCACTAGTAGAAAAATGGCTTTCGGTTCGGACCTTTAGTCCGGTCATGTTTGGAACCGGGACTAATGTGAGCATTAGTCCTGGTTCAAACGGTCAGGGCACTGCACGGCTTTAGTCCCGGTTCGTAGGGGACCTTTAGTCCCGGTTGATAATACCAACCGGGACTAAAGGGTTGCGGCAGGCAGCCACAGAGGTGGGTCCCAGCGCGAGACACTTTAGTCCCGGTTCGTATCATGAACCGGTACTAAAGGTCCATCTTTAGTACCGGTTCGTGATACCAGCCGGGACTAAAGGTCCCGCATTTTTCATTTAATATGGAATAATTCATATCTTTAAATCCATAAATCGAAATTTAACAAATAAAATGTCTGAATTAATTAGAAAAATGAGAGGAATCCAAATATGACAACTATATCATCTTTTGGATTACAAAAACGCATTTAACTAGGCGAAATTAGGTAGAAATCAAGAAAATTCCTAATACTTGGGGATTATTCATAAAATGTGGATTACTCTTTGTGAAATTAGATGGGTGCCATTTTGCACCATATCTGTTTGGAGGTTTTTTTTTTACTCTATTTGATTTTTTTTCAAAAAGCGGTCAAAATGGCCACCATGACCCTCCTCGAAAGAGGTAAAAAAATTTAAAACGATCGATGTTTCTGTGATATAAGTCTATAACCACTAGTTGTGTATCTTAAAATTATTTTAAAAAAAAATTAGACCAAACTATCAAACACTTGTAGTTCAAATTTGGATTACTTTCAGAAAATCAGTATAAACTCATTTAACTAGGCGAAATTAGATAGAAATTAAGAAAATTCCTAATACTTGGGTATTATCCATCAAATGTGGACTACTTCAAAGTGCATGAGCCATCATGTGTGGTTTTTTTTTAATTAATGACAATCTCTATAAACTAATGGTTGCATTGTGCTATCCTTGTAAGGCTTGTCCATTGGCAATGCTTGAACACCATGTGTTGGTATCAAGATTGAAAAAAGAAAATAAAGTGATGACAAAAACAATATTTAAGTCATCATATACATTAAGAGAAGAAGATGAAATGCAAATTCAAGAGAAGCATATCAAAGAAATCCTATAGGATAGACTTGGGAGAAAGGTGGTCCACTTGAAGAGATCAAGATCGTCATCATCTAGCTCAAGTGGAATGCGCAAGGCAAAGGTATGATCTTGATAGGGTTTCTATTTTACCGGTCTCATGTTGTTAGTGGGAGACCGGGTTATAGGATAGACGGCGTACTATCAAGAGGGGCTCTCAAGTGAGTAACTTGATCGCATTTTTGCATACTTGGCATCATCATCTTTCTTGGTTCTTATTTGGTTTTTCTCCTATTTGGGTTTAGATCTAAGTGAGGGGAACCTGTTAGGTTGATCTCGTTGTTAATGAGATTGATCCCGTATTGATTAGCCCAACGGCTAAATCAATCCCCTTGACTGCGCCCTGATCGGGGGCGTCCGTTTCCATTATGGACGGTGGGCCCCTGTGACCTGCGCTATAAATAAAGGGTGGGGGCTGGGGCACACGGTACGAGGTTCACCGTGCTGCCAGTCACCCCACCGACATCACCTCTCCGATCTAGGGTTAGCGCAGTGCTCACGGGAAGCACCACTGCCCCGCAGCCGCCACCATCGATCACCATGGCCTCGGCTCGAGCTCGTCCACTCACGGCGAAGGTATCGCCCCAATCTCTCTCTCTCTGTTCTCACACACACACATGATGAACACGTCGATCTACCGAATAGAGTATACTATGGATCTAACAATGGTATCAGAGCATTTAGATCCTAAGTTTTTGTTTCGGTACAAATAGAAAAAGAAAAGAAAAGTTCACCGGCGATGCCCTCGGGCTTACCGGCAAAAGCGCCGCCGTTCTGGCGCGCCACTCCTCTCGATCCAATCCGCATCGGCAAGCCGAGGGACGGACGAAGAGAATGGGCAGAGGTGGGGGCTGCCTCTCCACTGCCGAAAGAAAAACAAAAGAAACCCTAACCCTTGAAGAGAGAAAACTCACCGGCGTCGCCGGAAAAAGGGCACCACCGCCTGCGCCGCTTGACGGCGATGCGCCCACTCTCGGGTGCACGCACGCGCCGGCAAGGGGGCAAGGGAGGCGCCGACGATTTCTTCACGATTTTGGCCTTCGGGCTGGTTTTGTGGAAGAAAAGGAAATGGGGAGGAGGATCAGGGCGCGGGGCAGGCCGACTCCGGCCAGCCGCCGTCGCGAGGGAAAGAATGCGCACGGCACGGCGCGGCGTGGTCGCCGGCGGCCGGTCGGGCGGCCGGAATCGCGAGAGAGAGAGCACGGGGAGAGAAAGAGAGCGGCTGGGTTTCGGTCAGGGACGGCCCGGCGTTTGTCCTCCCGCGTCGATCACGGACGACCGTCCGATCGCGCGGACGGCCAGGATGCGTCCTGGCGAAACCCTAGCCAGGCAGGGCAGGCCTCGGGCTGAAAGTGAAGCGGGCCCTGGGCCACGTTCCCCGTGCACACGTCGCTGCGGGCGACGAATAGAAAAAAGGCAGTGGGCCGTGACGAAGAATAGGCCTATTTTCAGGCCGGTTTTTTCTGTTATTTTTTTTTTAACAGAGCAAAGTTGATGTTTTTTGTCTAGTTTTTTGGACAATTTTCATATAGGTTTGAGTTCTATTCAAATTCATCCAACGAAATATTTGTTTAGAAGAAAAGTTACAGAATTTTTTCTGAAAAGTATAAAGTGTATATTATTTATTTAAAGTTTCCGCTGCAAATAGTTAAAAGAAATTGCATAAAAGAAATAAAGTGAAAATTAAAAGCATGATTAAAATGATATTAATGCTGATTATGATTCTGCTATTATTTGACCAACGTTATTAATAGCATTATTATGATTTAAAGTGAGAATTGAAAGCATGATAAAGTGATTTTAATGATGATTATGATTTTGTTGTTAAATGACCAACGTTGTTAATAACATGATTATGATCTGTCTTAAAGGTGCATTTATTTCTTTTATTGCCCAACGGTAATATAGTTTTAATTGCACAAACGGTTGTACGTTTTAATTTATACCAACGTTGGATTATTACATGCAATTGTTTTTTGTTATCTTATATCCTTGTGGTTTCAGGAAGTTTTCACCTGATGAGTTGCCTCAAGGATGTTCCGACGCTCAGGGGTGACAACTACGCTGAGTGGTGGAAGAAAGTGAGCTGGCTTTTGTCTGCGCTGAGGTCGACTGGGTTGTGACTACTCCACAGCCAGTCAAGCCAGCAGAGCCAGTGAGAGCATCTGATGATGATGATTCTGCTTGGCAGAAAAAGCAGCAGGACTATGGTCCAGTAGAGATGGGTTACACCCTAGAGAACCAAAAGTGGGTGAACGCCAACAAAAAGTGCATGGCATTCATAAAGAACACAGTTGAGAACGCTATTGTGGGCTCAATTGAAGAGTGTACCTCTGTGGGAGAGTATCTCCAAAAGATAAAGAGCCAGTTTACTGGTTCTTCAAAGACTTATGCTACCCAGCTGCTCAAACAGCTGGTGACAGAAAAGTATCATGGAGGTTCACATGGAATAAGGGAGCACATTCTCAGAATGAGCAACATGGCTGCTAAGCTTAAGTCCATGGAGGCTGATCTGGAGCTCAAGCCTGCACTCATAGTTCATTTGGTGATGGCTTCACTGCCACCACAATTTGAAAATTTCATCATCAACTACAATGTGTCGCCTGAAAAATGGGACATTGAAAAGACCATTGCCATGCTGTCGCAAGAAGAGGAAAGGCTGAAGTCCCAGAATGGGGGCTCCTTGAACTTTGTGAAGGACAACAAGAACAGGAACTACAACGGTTCCCCTTCTAAGCCATATGGCAAAGGTCCTCATCAGTATAAGCCACATGGCAAAGGTCCTCAGCAGTTTCAGCAAGTGGACAAAGATACATGCCACCACTGCAAGAAGAAAGGGCATTTCAAGCAAGATTGCCCAGATTGGCTCAAGATGATAATGGCCAAGAAAGGTACAGACACAGTTTCTTTTGTAAATGAATCCCTGTATACACAGTTTTCAAAATCTACTTGGTGGATTGACTCAGGTGCAACGTTCATGTTGCAAATTCTTTACAGGGATTCCATTCGACAAGGAGTATGCAAAGAAGCGAAAGACACATTGAAGTCGCAAATGGAGTTCAAGCAGAAGTTGAAGCTGTTGGCGACGTCTCCTTGGAGCTAGCTGATGGTTTCAATATTATGCTTAGAGATGTTTTATTTGTTCCTTCGATTCACAGAAACTTAATAAGTGTATCGTGTTTGGATAAAGACAGTTATGAATGTTATTTCGGTCATGGCAAGTGTGCCATATGGTTTAAAGATGCTTGTGTGGGTATTGCTTTACTTCATGATAAGCTTTATTTGTTATCCTTGCGTGAAAAAGTGCATTCTGTGTAATGTGAATGAACAAATTCCCTTGTCGAACAAAGAACAAAAGAAAAGAAAGCGAACTCATGACTCTTCGAAGTTATGGCACTGTCGATTAGGCCATATTTCGAGGGGAAGAATAGAAAGCCTCGTTAAAAATGATATTCTTCCTCCGTTAGAGTTCTCAGATATGAACAATGCATAGATTGCATAAAAGGAAAATACGTAAAACAAATTAAAAAGGGTGCAAACCGAAGCACAGCGACACTAGAAATTATTCACACTGATATATGTGGACCATTTCCGGTGAAAAGTGTGGATGGTTATGACTCGTTCATAACGTTCACAGATGATTACTCCCGATATGGTTATATTTATCCAATTAAAGAAAGATCTGAAGCATTGGATAAATTTAAAATATTCAAAGCTGAAGTTGAAAATCAACATGATAAAAGAATTAAAATAGTCAGGTCCGACCGTGGGGGGAGTACTACGGTCGGCACACTCCATATGGTCAAGTACCTGGACCTTTTGCAAGGTTTTTACAGGAAAATGGAATAGTCGCCCAGTATTCTATGCCGGGCGAACCACAGCAAAATGGAGTAGCTGAAAGGCGTAACCGTACTCTTATGGATATGGTGCGCAGTATGATGAGTTATTCCACACTGCCATTGGGATTATGGATGGAGGCATTAAAAACCGCCATTCACATTCTCAACAGAGTACCAAGTAAGTCGGTGCCCAAAACACCGTACGAGTTGTGGACAGGGAAAGTTCCTTCTCTAGCCACTTGAAAGTCTGGGGGAGCCCAGCTGAGGCAAAAGTTTTTAATCCACACATTGCAAAGTTAGACCCCAAAACAGTAACTTGCCATTTCATTGGCTATCCTGATAGATCAAAAGGTTATCGTTTCTACTGTGCAGACAGATACACAAAGTTTGTAGAAACGAGACACGCGGTCTTCTTGGAGGACGAAATGATGAGGGGGAGCATGGTAGGCCGGAAAATTGATCTTGAGGAGAAGAGGGTGTGTGCACCTTTTCCGATGATCCATGAGCCATTTTTCGCCCTACCTGTTGTACCTGCACCGATAATCCCAGAGGTTGTGGTGCAAGCACCTGTTGTAACTCCACCCGTGACCACAACGAGGCAAGATTCGGAACCTGTCCGTCAGGAGCCGACTCAACCCGTTGTTGAGCATGAAAGGGAGCGACGACAGCCAATTTAGAAGAAGAGTCGCACATTGAGACACATGATGTGCCAGAGAATGAGACTCTCAGAAGGTCTAAAAGAGCTAGGAAATCAGCTATTTCTAGTGATTATAAGTTTATAATACAGAAACAGTTCATATGGAAGAAGATCCCACTTCATATGAAGAAGCCATGAGAAGCGTTCACTCTTCGAAGTGGCTGGAAGCCATGGAAGACGAGATGAAATCGATGAGTTCTAACAATGTTTGGGACTTAGAGGAAATTCCTAAAGGAGCCAAAACAGTAGGCTGCAAATGGGTCTACAAAACTAAGTATGACTCCAATGGAAACGTTGAAAAGTATAAAGCGCGACTTGTGGCAAAAGGCTTTACGCAAAGAGAAGGGGTAGATTACAATGAGACATTTTCTCCGGTCTCATGTAAGGATTCCTTCAGAATCATCATGGCACTAGTTGCGCATTTTGATTTAGAGTTGCATCAAATGGATGTAAAGACGGCATTTCTAAATGGAGATTTAGAAGAATGTTTACATGAAACAACCCAGGGTTTTTTCATGGAGGGGAAGGAACATATGGGATGCCGCTTAAAGAAATCCATTTATGGGTTAAAGCAAGCCTCTAGACAGTGGTATTTAAAGTTCAATAATACAATTAAAAGTTTTGGTTTTAAAGAGAATGTTGAGGACAACTGCATTTATGCAAAGTTTAAAAGTGGGAAATATATTTTCCTAATTCTGTATGTGGATGATATTCTGCTTGCGAGCAATGATGTCAGTCTGCTGCTAGAAACAAAGAATTCTTGTCCTCAAATTTTGATATGAAAGATCTTGGTGAAGCTTCATATGTTTTGGGCATAGAAATTCACCGGGATAGAAAGAATGGAGTGCTAGGACTATCACAAAAGGCATATTTAGAAAAGGTTCTAAAGAATATAATATGCATAAAAGTAGCCTCACCTGCTCCGATAGTCAAGGGCGATAGTTTTGGGAAATTTCAATGTCCCAAAAGTCAATATGAGATCGATCGAATGAAAGCAGTACCATATGCTTCGGCTGTTGGAAGCTTACAGTATGCACAAGTGTGCACTCGCCCTGACTTAGCTTTTATCACCGGGGTACTCGGTAGATATCAAGAAAATCCAGGCCATGAACACTGGAACATGGTAAAGAAAGCATTGCGTTATGTGCAAGGCGCAAAAGACCTCATGCTAACATATAGAAGATCAGAGCTAAGAGGGTATTCAGACGCAGATTTTGCGGGAGACAAAGATGATAGAAAGTCCACGTCAGGGTACGTGTTCACTCTCGCAGGAGGGGCTATTTCGTGGAAAAGCTCCAAACAGTCATTAGTTGCTGCATCCACGATGTATGCAGAATTTATAGCATGTTATGAGGCCACGGGACAGGCGATATGGTTAAAGAAATTTATACCCGACTTGAAAGTGGTAGATTGTATTGACAAACCACTAAAGATGTACTGTGACAACCAGCCCGCAGTATTCTATGCTCACAACAACAAGTCGAGTAATGCTACAAAGGCAATAGATATAAAGTATTATGTTGTGAAAGATAAGATCCAGGATCAAACTATAAGTCTCGAGCATATAAGGACAAAGGAAATGCTTGCGGATCCGCTAACGAAAGGCTTACCACCCGATGTGTTCCAGAAACACATAGCCGGCATGGGATTAATGGAAAGCCTATGATCACTGGATCACAGAGGCCCAAAAGTAAAGTTTATTGTTTCAAAACTGAAAAGTATATGGTGGCTGTCTGATTCTATCGGCAATTGAGCTGTGACGATGAAACATGCTCTATGTACTAATCGGTGATGAAACGAGTAAAGTAAAAGGTAAAAGTTAAAAGTAAAAGTTGAGATCAAGGGGGGAGAATGTTAGGTTGATCTCGTTGTTAATGAGATTGATCCGTATTGATTAGCCCAACGGCTAATCAATCCCCTTGACTGCGCCCTGATCGGGGGCGTCCGTTTCCATTATGGACGGTGGGCCCTGTGACCTGCGCTATAAATAAAGGGTGGGGGCTGGGGCACACGGTACGAGGTTCACCGTGCTGCCAGTCACCCCACCGACATCACCTCTCCGATCTAGGGTTAGCGCAGTGCTCACGGGAAGCACACTGCCCCGCAGCCGCCACCGTCGATCACCATGGCCTCGGCCTCGAGCTCGTCCCCTCACGGCGAAGGTATCGCCCCAATCTCTCTCTCTCTCTCTGTTCTCACACACACACATGATGAACATGTCGATCTACCGAATAGAGTATACTATGGATCTAACATAACCTAGTGGATCTAGATCTTGGAATTGTTGTGTGGTTCTATTCCTTATTCTTCCTCTCTTCTCCCCCCCCCCCCCCCCATAAGCATTTGTTGCTTTTGGTGGGATTTGAGAGTGAAGGACTTGAGTACTTCTTGTGTTCTTTCCATTGCTTTTGTGTGTCGGTTTGGCTCTCCACGAGGATTCGTGGAAGTGAAAGTTCGTGAGCTTGTTACTCTTGGATCTTTGGACCCTAGACGCCTTTTGTGGCGGTTGAGGCCTTTTGTGGCCACTTGGGAGCTCCAATCCTTTTGTGGGTTGTGCCTCAAGATTGTTGTAAGGGACTCGATTTTCGTCCAAAAGGGAAATCAATAATGGAAGGTGAACGAGCTTTTGGGCAAGGTTCATCGGAGAATAGGGTGAGGCCATTTGTGGAGTTTGAGTTTGAAACTCACACCCCTCCAACGAGACGTACTCTCCTAAAAAGGAGGAACTCGGGAATACATTGTGATAGCCTTCGTGCTTGAAGTATTTTATCTTGCTATCACTATTTGTGAGAATTAGATGGGTGCCATTTTGCAACTTATATTTTGTACTTGGTTCATAAAAAAAGTCATTTTTGCCACTTAGAAAAGGAAAATGATATTTATAAAAATAATTTGAAAAATCCCTTCGGAACCATTGCTTCCTATACCAAGATACACCTATTTGTCGAATATGAGAACTTTATCTTGCTATCACTATTTTTCAAGCAACTAGTACACATAAAAGGACTCCATGCCATAGGATATCTTTTTTGAGTTTTTTCACTTTATTTGATTTTTTACAAAAAAGGTCAAAATGGCCACCATGACTATTCATCGAAAGAGGTCAAACTTTCTAAAACTAGAATTCCTCTTATTTTTCTAATCAATTTAGACATTTTATTTGTCAAATTTTGATTTACGATTTAAAGATATGAATTATCGATGTTTCTGTGATGCAAAAGATGAAATGGATGGCATATTTGAATTCCTCTCATTTTTTTAATCAATTTAGACATTTTATTTGTCAAATTTTGATTTACGATTTAAAGATATGAATTATTCCATATTAAATATTATTACATAATCACTGTTATTTATTTAAAAAATATTATTACATAATCTTTGTTATTTATTCAAAAATATATTACATAATCATTGTATTTATTTAAATAAATTTTTAAAATTTAAACAATGAAAAAGTGTAACATCATGACTCAAGGGTTAATATGATTGATAGGATACTATTATCAGTAATTCTAACTTCTCATTTAGAAGCTAATTTGGAAGGAACTCAAAAGTTAAGCGTGCTCGGGCTGGACGATGGGTGACCGAATGAGAAGTTTGATCAGGGTAAGTACTTTGAACTGAGATTAAGTGTATAACTAGTTATTAATTGTGTGGCTAAGTGAGAAATTTCAGAATGAATTAGGAATAGAATTAAGACCAGAATTGAGAATAATTGAAAATAAAATTAAAAAATTCCCGGTACCTTTAGTCTCGGTTGGTAACACCAACCGGGAGTCCCGGTCCTCGCGCCCGCGCACGGCTCCGCCCACGTGGGACCTTTAGTCCCGGTTCGTGGCCAACCGGGACTAAAGGGGGGCCTTTAGTCCCGATTTGCTAACCAGGACTACAGGTCCTCTAGAACCGGGACTAAAGGCCCGTTTTCCACTAGTAGGGATTTGGTTACCTGTTGAAATACAATTCCATAAAAAGTGTTTCGGGTAACCACGGTTACCGGAAATCGGACATCCTCCAAGATTTTTTTCATACCGGTATCCAAATCCTTGCGCCAAACACTTTTTATGGAGGATGGGTACCTTAAAAATCTCTACAATATGGCATGCAAATCAAAAAATTGGAAGTTCCATAGAATCTGACATACAGGGAAAAAATATACTTTTATTCAATCTGGCTGCTGATGCTGTGGTATTCATCTCAATCTGCTTCTTCTTGTTAATTATCTCGTTGGTGGTAAGCTCCTTGTTTTGAAGCCACTTTGTAGTTCCATCAGCTGTCTCCTGGAGTTTATTGATACTGTTCTGGAGTATCTTGTTCTCGAGCAATCTTGCAGCTGAGTCCTCGATTTTGTTGATAGTTTTGCGCATATTGTACAACAAATCCTCAAGGTCGTTCGTGCATGTACATTCTTCTTGTGCTCCTTATCCACGGCCTTGTACTTCTGGGCCTGTCGGAGATAAGTGGGTTTAGGCCATATATCCATATGGACCTGCACCACTTCAATCCCACGACGTCCACGTAGCGACTCCCCCGGCCGGTGGCCACTTCCAAAAGCTTCTCCAACCGACCTAGACCTGTCGTGCTACAACAAGACTTCCCTGGAGAATCCTCAAGACGAACTACATTGACGGCAAGTTACGGATCAAGACATACGTATAAGGAAAGAGGGAAACCCTAGGCGTACGAGGCAAGGACATCTACATCTACTGAAGACTATATACACCTGAAGACCTACACCCATAATGACACGTTCAAGATACGCCAAAACACGTTCTACCACGCTCGGAACTCGCCGAGATCGCATCATTGTACCTGCATAGCCTTAGCCTAGAAACCCTATACACGAAAAAACCCTCCGGTCGAGTCAATATATAAACTCGCCGAGGTTCAATTATGTACTGATCTGTAGCCACGCTATCAATAAAGTTTGAGGATCTTAATCAAAATCGTGTTACGACTCCGACTTGTTGACCCGCACCTCCAGCCAAACAAATAAACTTACTCTCGTACATCGGGTGTAAGATTGACGTGGGATTTTGAAAACTATCCTTCGGCAGTTGGTGCGCAAGGTAGGGGGTGTGCGCGTCATGTAGAGCGAGTCATCCAAGACGCCCATGGACGGTGTTCTCGCGAAAGCACGACCAAACGAAGGTGCAGCCGCCACCGGAAGCGGCCAAGGAAACAATTACGCTAACAGATACACGGAATTTTACCTCCCATGTCCAGGTCTTCAAAGATTCCCGGAGGAACAACACAATCAGGAGCACAGCTTTCAGAGAAGTCTCCCCGAGACATCGAGACCGATCACCAGATTGGATTCACGACTGGATCCCGGAGGTCATGCGGCACGAGAGGAACGGGTAATATTCATTCAACCGCCTAGCACTCACGGCTCGACTGCCGCCTGGTGTCTTGCGCCGGCATCCCAATACGAGACGCCGGAACAACCAGCTCAATTGGTTCGAGCAGCTACGAGACCTTCCACATCAGCGGAGGGACGTCAGGCCATACCCCATGGCATCTTGGAGAAAGCGAGGGGGGGCGCGTACCTACGGTTGCATAATACACATACTACTAATCGCTTGAAACTAAAAGTAATGACCCTAATGCAATCAATAAACTAACCCTAATCCACCGATGAACACTCATTCATCAAAGCAAACAAAGATAGTAAACCAAAATAAACATGTATTTGAGGCCTACAACCATTTCACACAAAAATTTAGTAAATGACATGAACTAACCAAACAAAACCTACTATCCAAAAGATAAACAACACATGCAACCGAATCTAACCGGATACAATGCAAGAGGGGAAGGAGGAGCACCTTATGCAAGCGTCGAAAACCTCGATCTGGCCTACCTACAGTTGCATTTTTGGTTTAGGGTTCATAGGAAAAGAGAGAGGGGGAGAGAGAGAGAAAGAACGCCACCAAGGAACAAGAGAAGGGAGAAGGGAGGAAGAAGGGGGCCGCGGTGCGGGCTTAAGTGCCCAGACCTCGGCGTTGAGTCAGGCCGCGCCGAGGTCTGCGGCTCGGCGATAAGTAACGCGACGCTGAGGTGTGTGTGGGGGGGGGGGGGGGGGTCCATAATGTCATTCCGTCAACGTGACCGGAGTTCTTGCTGACGTGGCAAAGGCTCGGCGTGAGCTGACACGCCGTGCAACATAATTGGGCATTATGTCCTATCGCGCTGAGCCTTTGGCCTATTTTCAGAAAATTTAGCCAGGGGCCTATTTGTAAAAAAATATTTTTTAAAACGACCAAAATACAAAATTTTCACAGTGCGTAGATGGCAACAACATCGCTGCTGAGGTAGGCCGGCCAGCCAGATTAAGAATCTGAGCGAGGACGGGATACAACGCTTGCGCAAGATGCCGGCGAAGAAGAGGAAGTACTGGAGGGAGAGGCTGGCCAGAACGAGGGACGCGCAGCTGCCACTCCTCCAACCATTGCACCACCTCGGAGAAACCCATGGATGGACTCTCGTCGAATCGCAGTCACTCTATCTATTCGTCTCTCAAATGCTATAGTCGTTTTCAGCTAGCTCAAATAACTATTTCTCTTCATTGCAGTTGGAGGGACGTACCTGATAGTTTAAAGGGAAAATGCTATTCATCAACCGGCTGTAGCTACAGCCGGTCACGCGACGCGCGCGTCGCGTCCGTATACCATGAGCCAGTTCCATGTGCGCGCTCGGCTGCTTCCCGTCTCATCGTCTGCCCCGCCACATGATTCCACGCGCTGCCTTTCCATCTGTTGCCTCACAAGTGCTTCTCCCGTTCACACATGGTGGACGCATGCATGCACTAGGCCTTCACATGTGGTGGACCACACAGATCCTTGCTCTAGCTGAATTTTTTTCCTACACGTAGTCAACACTAAGCCATGAGCAATGTACTCATATGCATGCGATGCATGAAGTGTTGATCTGCTATATCCACATAGTTATTTGATTTTTTGTTGTTAGGTATTTTTGGATGTAATATGTTTGTGTTTTCACGACCGTTATTTGTGCAAGCCCATGCTGAACATGCTTGGCTACATGTCGCAAATTTTACAGATCCAAAACAATATTGCTACACACCGTGCTACATACGCAATTATTATTTTTATTGCGGCCAGACTTTTTGCTACATTGATCGGACGCAACATTTTCTGAAATATTTTTGCTAACGTGTCTCAAATTTTACAGATTTGAAACAATTTTGCTAACACGTGCTACATGCGTAATTATTATTTTTTGTTACGATCGTACTTTTTGCTACATTGATCGGACGCAACATTTTCTGAAATATTTTTTGCTACATGTCTCAAATTTTACAGATCCGAAACAATTTTGGTACACACCGTGCTACATGCACAATTATTATTTTTTTGTTACAGCCGGACTTTTTGCTACATTGATCGGACACAACATTTTCTGAAATATTTTTTGCTACATGTCGCAAATTTTACAGATCCGAAACAATTTTGCTACACACAGTGCTACATGCGCAATTATTATTTTTGTTACAGCCGGACTTTTTGCTACATTGATCGGACGCAACATTTTTCTGAAATATTTTTTTGCTACATGTCGCAAATTTTACAGATCCGAAACAAATTTGCTACACACCGTGCTACATGCGCAATTTTTATTTTTGTTACAGCCGGACTTTTTGCTACATTGATCGGACTCATTTTTGCGGACGGACTTTTTGCTACATTGATTCGGACACAACATTTTCTTAAATATTTTTTGCTACATTGGATGTTACAAGAGAAAAATGCTACATTGGATGTTACCGTGTGGACCTAGCCTGATTCATGGTGCATGGATGGAATCACACGTTTATTATTTTTGCTACATCAGTGTGTTTAAAGTGCTACAAATAATACAATAAGTTGTTGTTCTCCATGCCACCGGGTCCACGGTTGAGGTAGATGGATTTGATCCAAGAGTCTACGAGCTGGATTGGCAACAACCATGGAGTAAAAAACACTGTTGCTTGGGTCAACCATGTGGAGCAAGTGACCTCTGGTCACGGCGGGTTGGATGTAGCCCAGCGCCCCAGCGACACGGACGGATTCACACGTCTCAGCCTATGTCAGCACCCCGAAAGCAACGTTTCGCACAGAACCTAGAAAGCGACGTCGCGCGCAGCACAGACCGATCGTGACGTATCGCACGGCGCGGAAGTCGGCTGTAGCTACAGCCGACTGACGCGTAGCGCGCGCCTAGTTAAAGTCACTCCGGATCCAGAGTCTCTGGCCACACAGAGGAGTGGAGGGCTGGGTGGCCCCGGTGTCTCGGCCTGCACGCGCCTTCGGCGATCGCGCGCCTGCTGGTGTCTAACCAAAGTCCGCGCGGCGCTTGGCTACGCCTGGTGCATGGTCATGGTATCCTTTCACTAGTAGAAACAAGACCATCTATCCCGGGTCCAGAGGGCCTTTGATCCCGGGTTTACAACCGGGATTAAATGGTCGGGACTAGAGGGGGGGGTGGCTTTTATCCCGGGTGTCCACGACCCGGGATAGATGGGCCTCCACGTGGGCGCGGCTGGGCGCGCAGGGGGGGGGGAGCTTTGGTCCCGGTTCGTGACACGAACCGGGACCAAAGGGTTTGCATCTTTTGTATTTATTTGCTTATTTTTTAGGGTTTTCGATTTTTTGTTTTCCATTTAATTATTTCCTATTAATTAAGATCACGTCGCGCATACAAAGTCACACACATATATAAAGTTGACACATCGATCGATGTCACGCGCGTGATGCATACATATAAGTCACACACATACGTTTTGATACATATATAATTAAGTCACACACCGACATCACGTTTCTCACGTCGAGATCACGTCAATTACATTGGAGGCAGAAAATAATTTCTAGGGTGAAAAAATTCTCCGGATTTCTTCAGGACCTCCTTGTTCAAAAATCCCGCCAATTCCTCTTGAATTGCTATAAGGCGCTTCGTTGGTATGAGCTTGTCCTTCTCTCGTTCCATCTAGATCAATAAGAAAATGTGAAATCATCAGAAAATGTGAAAATGGAAATGAACACAAATATGGTAATGAAGTAATTGCCGAGAGTGTATACAGACCTCTGTTGTTCTGAGCTTTCTATCCCGCTGATGAACAAAAGATCGTATGTACTCGCAAACATAATATCCACATAAATTATTCCCTTGTGCCTGCCTCAGACACCACTTTACAAATAATAGAATTTAATCAAAATAACAATCAAGCATGATAATGGTGCTGAAACTAGAATTAAAAGTTGCGCGGACATATATATATAGTACTACTACTTACCTTGGTTTCATACCAAAACAGGTGCGGTTTCCAAGTCCCACGAACCTCGGTAATGAACTTTTCCCAAACCCTGGCCGGCAAAAGAAAAAATCAAAGGACTTGAACGAACGAAAGAGATCGATATATAGAGCGATAATGACTGAAGTTACCTCTGAAACATTGCTTGCAAGTTGATATAATCGTCCATATCTTTCCTTAACGAGTCCAGGACTTGAACGCATGCTTGTTCAGGTCTAATGTCTACCAGAATCCAATGGTTCCTTCACACATTTATATGTCCATGAGTTACACTAAACATCGAGTAAGCAAAGTAGAATGTGTAGAAGGTACGGTAACACTCACCTGAAGTTGTAAGGAAGAAGTATATCTTCACATGTATGGTGTTTCACTAGATATTGGAGCATGTAATGCTCGGTGTCCTCGGGATGGTTCCTTACGGTTACTTCATGAATCCAATATGGGTCCATGAACCCTAAACTATAGATTCCGTTGTCTCTGCATTCGACGATCTTCATTCTGCATATATAATAGCGTACAAAAGAATAAAGTTAGATAATTGGCAACGAACGAGCTGAGATAGAGACTTAATTAAATTGCATAAAATAAATCACTTACAAACAATAGCAGCTGATGATGGCTTTGTCGAGGGAGTCTTGATTGAATAACTGAAATATTTCGTCAAACGGCACATACATCGCGTTATCCTCTAAATAATGGTCTTTCTTATATGAAACGTGGAAATACTCATGGTGCCCCTTTACGGCTCCCTCGTACCACTCATGCAAACGTCGCAATTGTGTCGGCAGAGATTTGACCATCTCAGGTCTGACCAAGGGCTTCCCGTAGGCATATGTCCATGCATACATATACTCTTTGGGGTTTTCTATGCGAATTGTGTCTTGCTGTATTTCCTTATCGGACACCACTTTGAACGCGGGGACCGACTGGTTTGCCTGTTCTCCGAGCTGGGCCACTTGTTTCCCAGATTTCTTATTAGCTTCCCTCTTTTGGCGAAATGCAGCCTCCTTCTCCTGCTGGGCCTTTTTAGCTGCCATCTGCTGCTGCTCCCTCTTTTGGCGACATGCCTCATTCTCCTGCAAATTCCGTTCTCTAATTAACTTTTCAATGGTACGATCATAGTCGTCTCGCAGAATAGGCGGCCGTGCCGGCCCAGTCGATAGATTTTTCAGAAATTGTGCCACTTTTCCCGGTGCTATTACCTCCTTTCGCATGTGCCGTTTCGGTGCCAATTGTTTTTTCACATCAGCTCGCACCGACTCCTCGAGTTCCTCTGGAGTCAAGTCGTAGGATCTCTTTGGAAGAGGCTTTCGCAACTCACGTTCCTCTCGAGTTTCTGGCGGGAAGTTTAAAGCACACCTCTCTGTATATTTCGACGGGATCTTTAGTTTCCGCGAAACAGAGCGCACTCTCTCTTGAGGTGGTGGGGATGGACTCGGGCTGGGCTCCCGACAGTCGTCACGAGGTGGCGAGGATGCATCTTGAGGTGGGGGGATGGATCTTGAGGTGGTGGTGCAGGGGATGGATCATGACGTGGGGAGGGAGGATCTTGAGGTGGGGGGGATGGATCATGACGTGGGGAGGGTGGATCTTGAGGTGGGGGGTTGCTACTTGGAGGAGTCGGTGGCCTTGGCGGCGGCAAATTTGGAAACAAGATGTATTTCTTTGGCCACAGAATGATGGACTTCTTGGCATCTCCTAGTGTCCTCTCGCCGTCACCTCCAGGAATGTCAAGATTTAGATTAGCATATAACGGCACAATGTCATCCACCCGACAATAGCATAGCCAGCTGGAATCCCGCCGAGATGGTACCTTGGTCCAGGTTCATTCAGTAAAGCATAGCCGACCGCCACCTTGAAGGACAAGTTGCCCATTGCCATATGTAGCTCGCATTCTGTCTTCTCCGTGATATCATCCACGGGGTATCGAGTCGGCGGCGCTTCAAGTTCAGAATGTTCCATCTGCGTGGAACCCACGCTGCTTTTTTGCTGATTAGATAGGGCGGCTTCGACTTCTGGACTTTCTAGCTGCACACGAGATTCCCTTTGCTGACTTTGCAACAGCTGATGCACCTTGCGTTCCAATGCCGATAACCGGTCGCTCTCCTCCTTTTTCTTTCTCTGACGGCTTCTATAAGTGTGAGCGTCTGCCGGAAAACCTTGTGCCCAAGTAACTCCGTATCCATAACCTCGTACTCGTCCAACTTTTTCAGGATTCCCGAGTGCGAGTGACAGCTCGTCTTTCTCTCTGTCGACCTTGTAGGTTCCATTTCGAACTTGCTCTATTGCTTTCTCAAGTTCTGTGGTTATAAACCTAATCTTTGCCTCCCATTTTCCCTGAGCAACAATCTTCCCTGTGTCAGGGTCCAACCCAGCGCCATGCGCGAACAACCAAAATTTGGACCTATCGGGCCAGCCCGCTGTCTGTGGAATCTTCCCCTCATCAAGCAGTTTTGCTTCAAATGCTTCCCACTTAGGCACGGCAGCCTTGTAGCCACCTGCCCCCAAAGTGTGGTGATATTCCTTCTTCGCAGCATTTAACTTGTTTCTTTCCGATCGGGCCACAGCGGCCTCCGATTCTCTTTGCTCTTTAAATAAGGGCCACTGGTCGTTTAGCTTCACTTGTGCTCCGGTGAATACTGGAGTGTATTCAGGATCTTTTTCCTTCTCTTCACAATAATCTTTCCATATAGTTTTCTTGTGGGTTCGGAACTGTTCGGCAGCCTTGCCAAGAGTCCACTCCTTGACTTTCTCCATCCACTTCTCGTTTTCTGTCACTTCTGGAGGCAGGGTGACCTTTGTCAAGAGCTTCTCCCAAAACAAATCTTTTGTTTGGTCGTCGACATAAGTCCAAGTGTTGCTCCCGTCCTTCCGCGGATGCCATTCTTGACATGTGATCGGTACCATGTCCCTAACTAAAACTCCGCATTGGTTTATAAATTTGCGGCGGCACTCTAAGGGTTGCATTGGTTGGCCAGTAGCATCAACTATGTCGATCACTACCCTTTGACCCTCCTTCATCGGCTTCGACGGGCCTCGAGGCTTCATGGCTTTCGACCCTTTCGACCCTTTCGACACTCTAGATGCAGATGATTTGCTTGTTCCAGAGGGCTAAAAGAAAAAAAAAGATTCGTTAATAACCGCAGGATCAAATAATTAAGCTATGTCATCGATCAACAGAGGCTTAATTAATATATACCTCGCCTGAGTTTGTTACTACCACTTCCTTCTCTACACAAATTTCTGCTCCCTCACCGGAGTCATTGAGAAATTGGGAGCTGAATTCCTCTAAATTTGCCACAACGTCTTCTTCACCGACAGGCGCGGCTGCACGTCCTGCTATAATCATACACATTCGCTCTTCACGATCCTCGTCTCTAACGCCGAGGCCCGGAAAAAGTGGATCCAATGGCTCTCCACGCTCCTCGTCTATGCCGAAGTCGTCCGGACAATTTGGATCCATGGCTCAATTAATGTGCCTGCAATCAATTTTGTAACAAGAATATGAATAAATTTAAGATGACACTAATTCAAAGAACAAATTATTTAAGATGACAAAGAACAAATAATTTTATTACATGATTTAAAATGGCCCTAATTCAAAATGGCACAATATGAACAAATAACAAATAATCTCTACAATTTTGTTGTTTAAGTAATCTCCACATGAATCTCCATATTTTCTAATTAAATGACACCAAAATTCATAGCAATTTTAATCTACACATCTAAAATTCATATATAGCACTTGTAATCTACACATCTAAAATTCATAGCAATTTTAATCTACACATCTAAAATTCATAGCAATTTTAATCTACACATCTAAAATTCATAGCAATTGTAATCTACCTAAACTTGGATTTGCAAATTAATAGATTTGCAAATTAAACTACCTAAATTTAAACTACCTAAATTTACACACACAAAATTAAAACAAAGTGTGCAAAATTAAGTGTTCACACTAACCTATATTTGCTACAAACATATGTACACTATTTGCTAATTAACCTAAAAAAGCTACAAACTAACAAACTAAAAAATTAAAATTTGCTAACCTAAATACAAAATTAAAATTGCAGGGGAGGGGATCGCAGGAGCACCTCGTGCAGGGGAGGGGATCGGCCGGGGCAGCACCGTGCAGGGAGGCTGGCGCAGGGGAGGACGGGCCGGGGCGCAGCGTACGTTGGGGAGGCCGGGATCGGCGGCGGCCGGCCGGCGGTGGGGATCGAGGCGGCAAGGGCGGCCCTGCAGGAGGGGATCGAAGGCGAGGGCGGCCGGGGATGATGGCGCGCGGGGCGATGTCGACGGGGATGATGGCGGGGCGGCGCGCGCCAAACGCGGCGGCGTTGGTGGAAAGAAGGCGGCGGACGGCGGCGGCGGCCTGAGGAGGCGACGGCGGCGGGGTAGCGTCAAGACGCGGCGGGGCAGCCTGGCGGCGTAGGGGAGGGGCGGCACGGCGTCGGGGGAGAAGGAGAGGCGTCGAAGAGCTCGAGGGACTTGTGAATTTTTTTGGCCGGAAACCACCCAATAACGCGCGTAAAGGACCTTTCATCCCGGTTCCAGCCACGAACCGGGATGGATGAACCTTTCATCCCGGTTGGTAACACCAACCGGGACCAAAGGTCTCTCTGGGCCGCGAAAAATTGCGCGCGAAGCCCAGCAGGCCTTTGGTCCCGGTTGGTGTTACCAACCGGGATGAATGGTGTGTTTCTTTTTTTTCTTGTTTCCTTTTCTTATTTCTATTTATGTTTTCTTTTTCTTTTACATCTATTAATTTAATTGCTTTTGTAGGTTTGTTTTTCTTTTACATGTTTTTGAATTGTTATTTTAGTTTCTTTTTAAAATTTAACTTAAATGGTCCAATATATGAAAGGCCTTTTTTTTCTTGTTTCTATTTGTGTTTTCTTTTTCTTTTATATCTATTGATTTAATTGCTTTCGTGATAAATTTGATTTTTGACTGAGATAAGGTTTATCTTTCCTCCTTATATAAAGGCCAGGGGCCGGGATAAGGTGGGGTTGGTGGGGCTGGGATAAGGTTTATCTTTCCTCCTTATATAAAGGCCAGGGGCCGGGAGACCTGAGAGCCTGCCCCTGCTCTCTCCCCTAATCCGCGCCGCCGCCGCCCTTGTCTGCGCCGCTCAACGCCCTCCTCCGCGCCCGTGGCCTCCGCCGGCGCCGCGCTATATCCTCCACACCACCGTGGACCTCCCCTCCGTCCCCATGCCAAGGTGCTGCCCTCTCCCTCCCCTACCTAGGTTGCACGCACCTTAGTTGTTTGATCAAATTCCCCACTCATTTTTTCAGATCTCGGCGGGAATCGATGACGACCACCCATTTGTTGGAACCGGGCAGTGTCCGGGACTGGGCTCCGCCGGGCTGGCACTGGGAGGTGTCTTCCGGGACGCGTAGTTTGGTGAGGAATCCGGGTGACGTCGTCGACCCGGATCTTGTTTGGTGGCCGTCGCGTGGGCCAGCCTCGGTGCAGAGGCCGCCGGCCCCCGAGGTGGAGGTGCGTCACCGTATCAGAGAGGAGGACGAGCACGTCCGTCGTTACCTGGTTAGGTTGGATACGCAAGCGGTGCATGACAATATGTGGTATACACTTCATAGGGATCCTCCTCATGTGAGTATTGCCCCAGTGATGGTTCCTTATCTTTGGGTGCAAGCCGCCGGCCGCTCAGCACCTCGCGGCTTAGGACCCGGCAAAAGTTAGTTATATTATTCGTGATGTATTATGGATTAAATAAAGATGTATGCGTGATACTTTTGAATATTTGATCAATGATGTTTTTGTAAAGTGAGGACAATACTGTTACAAAATTAGAAAAATAAAATTCATCTACCATCGACGCAGCCTCCCGCATCACTCCTGCCTTTCGACGACGCAACACCCTTCCCCTTCGACGACGCGGCACCCTTGTCCTAGGTTTGAGCGCCACTTTGATCCAAGCAGCGGTAAGACGTCTCTGATGATCTACAACCGTCCGGCAAGACGTCTCTGATGATCTGCAACCGTTTGGAACGGTCGCAGGTCATCAGAGACGTCTTGCCACTGGTTGCCCAAAGATGCCTCTCCGAGTGACGCTGGAATGTTTTGTGTTTGAGCACCACTTCGATCCAAGCAGCGGCAAGACGTCTCTGATGATCTACAACCGTCCGGCAACACATCTCTGATGATCTGCAACCGTTTGGAACGGTCGCAGGTCATCAGAGACGTCTTGCCGCTGGTTGCCCAAAGATGCCTCTCCGAGTGACGCTGGTGGTGGGGTGTGTTTCTTTTGAGGGATTGTGAGCTGTTGGATCGGCAGTATCACGACCACTTCGTGATCCACATGACCCGGTTGGTGTTACCAACCGGGACTAAAGAAGCACACGTACCCTATATATAGCCCCCCTTGGATCAGCACTCCCCACCACCACCACCACTCCCACCTCATCCACAGGTACACTTTCTAATCGCCTATAAATAGCGGCGTCCCTGCAGCGAACGCGCACAACGAGCATCTACCTTCGCCACCGAATCCAATGGCTGGATTTAGCCTACCTGCTGGCATGTTCCTTGGCATTATTGTGTTCGTCCTTGTTCACCGGCCAGCCATTGGAGCCACCTCCTGTAGGTCGGTGAACAATGACAACACAACGACGCTGTTGGAAACACAAGCCCTCAGGTAGGTTGAATCCAGCCACTGGATTAGGGTGACGCAATGATGAATTGCCGAGGAGGTGGGAGTGGTGGTGGTGGTGGAAGTGGTAGCCATGCCCCTCGGTCCGATCCAAGCAGCGGCAAGGCGCTCTGATGATCTGCGACATTCCCAACACTTTTTGGGACGGTCGTAGATCATCAGAGACGTCTTGCCGCTGTGGATCGAAGGTCGATTTGCTGCTCACGACGACTTTAATGCTTTAATACATTACTACACATCACATAAAGGTTTCTAACCGACCGGGACTGAAGAAGCATACGGATCGTTTCACTCACACAGTTACATTATTACACATCACTCACACTTTTCATAAAACGGACTGTAAGGATGCTTCAATGGCCTCCTGCATCTGTGGCCCGCCGACCTCTTCTCCATGGTCGCTCCAGTTGAAGTCATCGTCGTCGTCATCCTCCTCATTACACAATCTTCTTCAACTTTCTACCCGTCACTTTCTTCTGTTTGCGCCGTAGCCATGGACAAGCTTCTCCATTTAACGCGAGACTTGGGTCAATTTTCACTGCGAAGGGCCGGATTTCTTCAAAATTGTTGTAATCTTCTGACATGTCTGTCTTGTCCTCCACTCCCACGATAGTTCTTTTCCCTGAAAGAACTATGTGACGCTTTGGCTCATCATATGATGTCTTCGCTTGCTTATCTTTTCTTTTTTTTGGTCTGGAAGACATGTCCTTCACATAGAAAATCTGAGCCACGTCTTTGGCTAGTACGAATGGTTCGTTGTCATACCCAAAATTCTTGAGATCCACTGTAGTCATTCCGTACTGCGGGTCTACGTTTACCCCACCATCCAGGTTGTACCATTTGCACCGGAACAAAGGTACCTTGAAAGAAGGTCCGTAGTCAAGTTCCCATATCTGCTCTATGTACCCATAATATGTGTCCTTTGTCCCATTGTTGTTTGATGCATCAAAGCGGACACCACTGTTTTGGTTGGTGCTCTTTTTATCTTGGTCGGCCGTGTAAAATGTATTCCCATTTATCTCGTACCCTTGAAAAGCCAATATAGTCGAAGATGGTCCTCTGGCCAACAAGTTTAGCTGTTCTTCGACAGTGTTGTCATTAATGAGACGTGTGTGCAACCACCCGCAGAAAGTCTTCAAGTGTTCTTTTTCAATGCATTCTTCAGCCATTAATGAGCGTAAAGTATTCTTGTGTTCCTCGATATACGGAGCCACCAAGCTCGAATTATGTAGAACTGTGTAGTGTGCTCGATTGAAAGAATCCCAGTCAGAAAATATTTGTTTCTTTCCTAGTGTTCCTTTTCCACGCAATCTCCCCTCATGGCGCGATTGAGGAACACCGACCGGGTTAACGTCAGGAATAAAGTCAACACAAAACTCAATGACCTCCTCTGTTCCATAACCCTTGGAGATGCTTCCTTCAGGCCTAGCACGGTTATGAACGTATTTCTTTAAGACTCCCATGAACCTCTCGAAGGGGAACATGTTGTGTAGAAATACAGGACCGAGAACTTGAATCTCTTCGACTAGGTGAACTATGAGGTGCGTCATAATATTGAAGAAGGATGGTGGGAACACCAACTCGAAGCTGACAAGACACTGAACAACATCCTTCTGTAAAGTTCCTAGAGTCAATGGATTGATCACCTTCTGAGAAATTGCATTGAGGAATGAACATAGCTTCACAATGGGTAGTCGAACATTTTCCGGTAGAAGCCCCCTCAATGCAACCGGTAGTAATTGTGTCATAATCACATGGCAGTCATGAGACTTCAGGTTTTGGAACTTTTTCTCTGCCATGTTAATTATTCCCTTCACATTCGACGAGAAGCCAGACGGGACCTTGATACTGTTCAGGACTTCAAAAAAGATCTCCTTCTCTTCTCTGGTAAGAGCGTAGCTGGCAGGACCTTGATACTTCTCTGGATTAAGTGGTCGTCTTTCGTCTTCTCGTGCATATGTTGATGGTTCAGTCGTGCACCCGGTGTATCTTTCGTCTTCCCATACACACCCAAGAAGCTTAGCAGGTTCACGCAAAGATTTTTCGTCACGTGCATCACGTCGATTGCAGAGCGAACCTCTAGGATTTTCCAATAGGGTAACTCCCAAAATATGGATTTCTTTTTCCACAAGGGTACGCGCTTGTTGGCGTCTTTCGGAACAGATAGACTGCCAGGACCCTTTCCAAAGATTACTTCTAAATCCTTGACCATCTCATATATAGCATCACCATCAGGGCAGGTAGGCTTCGTCCGGTCATCAACCTCACATTTGAAATGCTTGCCTTTCTTTCTTACGGGATGCTCAGGTGGAAGAAATCGACGATGACCTGGGTACACATTCTTGTTGCCTACATATATACTTTCAGTCTTATCTAGACAGTGCGTGCAAGCATTGTATCCCTTGTTTGACTGTCCTGAAATGTTACTAAGAGCAGGCCAATCATTGATGGTTACAAACAACAACGCTCGTAGGTCAAATGCCTCTTGTTTGTGCTCATCCCACACACGTACCCCTTCGTCACTCCACAACTCTAAAAGTTCTTCAATCAATGGCCTTAGGTACACATCAATGTCGTTGCCGGGTTGCTTCGGACCTTGGATGAGCACCGGCATCATAATAAACTTCCGCTTCATGCACAACCAAGGAGGAAGGTTATACATACATAGAGTCACAGGCCAGGTGCTATGACTGGAGCTTTGTTCCCCGAAAGGATTAAAGCCATCTGTACTTAGACCAAATCTTATGTTCCTAGCGTCATCTGCAAACGTCTTGAAGGTCCTGTCGATTTTTCGCCACTGCGACCCATCAGCGGGGTGTCTCAGCATCATGTCTTTCTTACGGTCTTCTTTGTGCCATCGTAACAACTTTGCATGCTCTTTGTTTTGGAACAAACGTTTCAACCGTGGTATTATAGGAGCATACCACATCACCTTGGCAGGAACCCTCTTCCTGGGGCACGGATCGCCGTCAACATCACCAGGGTCATCTCGCCTTATCTTGTACCGCAACGCACCGCATATCGGGCACGCATTCAAATGCTCGTACTTCTCACCGCGATAGAGGATGCAATCATTGATGCATGCATGTATCTTCTGCACCTCTAATCCTAGAGGGCACACAATCTTCTTTGCTTCGTACGTACTGGGGGGCAGTACGTTATCCCTTGGAAGCATCTTCTTTATTATTTTCAGCAAATTCTCAAATCCTCTGTCAGTTGTACCATTCTCTGCCTTCCATTGCAGCAATTCCAGCGTGGTACCAAGCTTCTTCTGGCCATCTTCGCAATTTTGGTACAACAATTTTTTGTGATCCTCTAACATGCTATCCAACTTCGACCTCTCGTTTTCACTTCCGCTGTTTATCCGTGCATCAAGAATGGCCCGGCCAAAATCATCATTGGGCTCATCATCATTGGGCTCTTCTTCAGCTTCGTCTTCCCCCATTGGAGTATCACCGTCTGCAGTGAACGTAGGATAGGTGTCATTATCCTCTTCTTCTTCATTTTCTTCCATCATAACCCCTCTTTCTCCGTGCTTGGTCCAACAATAATAACCATCCATGAAACCCTCCTCCAACAGGTGGACGTGAATGGTTCTTGACGTAGAGTAATCCCGCTTATTCTTGCAGACTCTACATGGACAAAGAATATAACCACTCGACGGCTTGTTATCATTAGCCACACGGAGAAAACTATGCATGCCATTGATAAAGTCGAGACCGCGTCGGTCACTGTACATCCATTGCCGGCTCATCTGCATTATATAAATATATCAAAAACCATTACACTACATCATAAATATATAGTACTGACCAAATTAATTAATACAAGTTCATCACATTAAAACCAAAGTAGAGTAGTGCCCAAATGTAATACATTGTTCTAATGAAACATACATTAATTGAACCTAACATACAACTATCTAAAGAATTTAAATCCAACAACAAATGCGATCAAAATCGCAACTAAGGTAACTATTGAACCAACAGCATAATGATACCAAGCCTCTCGACTAATGGCATATTTTCTAATCTTTTTAAGCTTCAAGCGCATTGCCTCCATCTTCATCTCGTGAGCAGCGACGACGACCCCGTAAGCATCATCGATGTCGGCAATCTTCAAGTCCAATACACTCTTCTCTTCTAGGTATTGGAGACAAAGATCTTCGCTTATCTTCAATTTTGCTTTCAAATCGTCGTTTTCCTTTTTAAAATACTCGACAATAGGGTCGACTGGAATTTCCGGTTCAACTACCTCCTAAATAAAAATATCTCTACGTCAAGTTGGTCGGGCATGAGTGTGATAAACACGAAACGAAACAAATAGTTATGAAAATATACCACATCCGAATCATAGATCGGACGAGGGCCGACGGGGACGGATATCAAAACCATGACACTATACATATAAAAAACATAAGAAATTAATTATACAAGAAATAAATATGCATTTAAATCATACAAGTATATATATAGGTTTTAAAAATAAAAGATAAAAAAGAGGCTCACCAAAGTGGTGCCGGTGACGGGACGACGCGGGCTATCGACGGCGGTGAGGACGGGGACAACACTAAAATCCACAAATAATAAATTAATTTGAGCTCGCAAATACACTTTCTAGCTTGGGCATTTCATCAAACACCTTGCTAGCATTACAAAATTGAAATGAGCTAAACTAGCAACGAAATGAGCTAAAGTTGCAACGCCGGAGGAAAGAACGATGTTGCTAACCTTTGAATAGATGGGGTGCCTTCAATCCTCTCAAATGGTGCAAAAAAATGGGGATTAATTTGAGTGGGAGAGAGGAAAATGGAGGAGAAATGGTGATGAACTCGAGCTAGCTCGGGGTGGAAGAAGATGATATATAGCAGGGAGACCCTTTGATCCCGGTTTGTAACACGAACCGGGACCAAAGGTCCCCTGCCAGAGGGGCCCAGCGCGGCGACGCATGTGCGCGCATGTGAAGACCCTTTGATCCCGGTTCGTGTCACGAACCGGGATCAAAGGTCCCAACCGACCCGGGATCAATGCCCACGGGCGCCACGACGGCTCGACCCGGGATCAATGGTGCATTGATCCCGGGTTATAATTCGGCCGGGACCAAAGCTCCGATGGATGGTCATGTTTCTACTAGTGTTTCCATGGTTGCTTTGCTTGGTCGCTTCTTGCAGCCGTTCCATTTCCATGGAGCACGTACAGTACATACCGTGCGCACTGCACCGAGAGCACGAATGATGCACGATGTGCGCACTGTGCAGTGTGAACCTAACCAGCGCCGTCCTTAGGTTGTGTAACACTTAAAGCTACCATGGAGACGACACCCTGCACCAGGCGTACGTGGCCAAGCCCAAGCAGACACTAGGCGGCAGCAGCAGCGCCAAAGGCTCGTAAAGGCCGCGCCACCGGCAGCAGCAGCTTTCCCCCCACTGCGTGGCCGCACTACGGGAAAGCCACAAGACGTTGATGGCCGAATTATACGCCGACGGCCAAATGTCGGGGCCGTCGGCGTATAAGGCGAGCTAGGAAAGCCGCGAACGCGGCCGTCGGCGTAGCCCGACATACGCCGACGGCTGCCGTCGGCGTCTACAATGTCGTCGGCGTACAAGGCCCGCCGTGACGGCACGCAAACGGGGCTTTACGACATTGATACACCGACGGCGGTCGTCGGCGTCTACTTTGATACGCCGATGACCGCCGTCGGCGTCTACTTTTTTATATTTTCCATTTAATATGAAATAATTCATATCTTTAAATCCGTAAATCGAAATTTAATAAATTAAATGTCTAAATCGATTAGAAAAATGAGAGGAATCCAAATATGAAATCCATAAAATCTTTTTCACCATGCACATGACATTTTGTAACATATGTTTGGTATTTGCTTAATTAAAAAGTCATTTTTGACACTTAAAAAATGGAAAATGATATTTACGAAAATATTTTTGACACCGGTGTATATTTCTGCATATGCGCCATCAGTAACCTGATGGTACTCTTCTGCCCTCTGTTTTTGTAGTTTACTCGCTGAAGCCAGGCACTAGCATGCTCTTGAGGAATGCGAGTGTTCAGTGGTTAGATGATGCTCGCAAGTTACTAGCCTCCCTCAACTTGTTGTTATATGTAAGCACATGATCTTCATGATTTTGTGTTACTAGCCTGCCTCATCTTGCTGTTATATGTTTGTGAATGCTACGGGTTAGTACCGTGTTGTCTTCATGAGGTCACAACGTCTTGTTTAGGTAGAATGGCCCCACTATTGTTCTAGTTCTAGTTAAAAATAAGGTTAGAACAAAATTTGGCTATTAAATGTGAGAACGGTCAATTGTCATGCTAGCATCATAAATGGCCTAATTTCCTTCTCGCAATGTGCAAGATCAAGATCATAATCTTGCATAACTCTTTCCATGGTCGCCTTGTTCTTGCATAACTACGGTTTGGATTGGACAAGCCGGAGGGAAACTTGTCAAGAGTTGGGTTATGGATGATATGGATGTCATATTTGGATTTCTCTCATTTTTTTAATCGATGTAGACATATTATTTGTCAAATTTCGATTTACGGATGTGTAGATATGAATTATTCAATATTAAATGGAAAAAGACAAATAAGTTGAAACACTACGGGAAATAAGTTGAAACACTATGGGGAATATGATCTTCACCGGCATCCACTTCTCTCTAGGGAGTTTCATGAGTTATAGCCTGAAATCCCAGACCGGACAAACATGAGTGAATCTTGTCAAGAGTTGGGTTATACCTTTGTCTTGTGACTTACTAGGGCCTAGCCTAACACAACCAAGCAACTAGTTACACTTTGCAACCCCATTTTGATGCCGGTACCGACTTTAGTCGTATTAGCTTGGTTTTTCTCCAGCGGTGCTAGGGTTTCACCGGAGAGGGGCTCCGGAGCGTCGGGATCCCACCACAAGCTAGGGGGTGCCATACCATGTGTGTACAAGTGTGCTATGGGTTTTTGATGGCAAAGATTGCACTCCGGGCTATGACCTGCTTCACCGGCATCCACTTCTCTCTAGGGAGTTTACATGCACTTATAGCGTGATAGTCCCCGATTGAGCAAGCCGGAGGGAAACTTGTCAAGAGTTGGGTTATGGATGATATGGTTGTCATATTTGGATTTCTCTCATTTTTCTAATCGATTTAGACATATTATTTGTCAAATTTCGATTTACGGATTTGTAAATATGAATTATTCAATATTAAATGAAAAAAGGCAAATAAGTTAATTATTATTTGCATTGAAGAATATTTTAATTCAAGATTATTATTAATGATTCATTTCTTATTATTTAAATAATTATTTGCATTCATAAAATAAAGGTGTGTGACATCATAGTCCATGGGTTAATAGTATTGATAGGATACTATTGTCAGTAAAGCATCTGTTGTTTGTAGGTAGCTCATATGGAAGGAATTAAGAAGTTAAGCGTGCTGCGGGTGGAGTAGTCTGAGGATTGTTGACCTGTGAGGAAGTGTTAGTAGAAGCGAGAAATAGATTGAAATTAAGAATACTTAGTGATATATGTGTGTATAGTGCGATTAACTGGTTAAACAGTTCAAATAAAAAAATTGAGAAAAAATTTGAAATTTTTTTGAAAAAAAAAGATAGGCCGACGGCTGCCATCGGCGTCTCGGGGTCATACGCCGACGGGATTGGAGACGCCGACGGCAATCTGCCTACGCCGACAGGCCAAGACGCCGACGGAGAGACGCCGACGGCAACCGTCGGCGTATAGACGCCGACGGCAGGAGGTTATACGCCGACGGCCAGAGGATGGGTGACCTGTGGGAAGTGTTAGTAGAAGCGAGAAATAGATTGAAATTAAGAATACTTAGTGATATATGTGTGTATAGTGCGATTAACTGGTGAAACAGTTCAAATAAAAAAATTGAGAAAAAATTTGAATTTTTTTTTTGAAAAAAAAAGATAGGCCGACGGCTGCCGTCGGCGTCTCGGGGTCATACGCCGACAGGCCAAGACGCCGACGGCAGGAGGTTATACGCCGACGGCCTCGTTTCCCGTAGTGCCGGAATGACTTAAAAATGAAGCCATCGGCGTCTCGTGCGTTTCCCGTAGTGCCGGAATGACTTAAAAATGAGGGGGGCACTAAAAAGCAGCACGTGCACACCGTGCGCAGTGGGAATCTGATGGGGTTGTTTCCGCCCAGTTGCATGGGACAACTGACACTGCTCGTTGACCACGACGACCTTGATTCCTCAGCCCGGTCTGCCCAGTCGGTGATCTTAGGCCTCTGGGTGCCGTCCGATTCAAATCGGAGGTAGTACTAGTAGTATTATTTATTTCATGCCTTGTTTAACTCTCTCTTGACATGTCAGATCGGCTGTTACATGGAACGTCGGAGGAGATGTTCGGATACCAATAAAAAAATAAATACAGATTCCGTCAGTAAAGTGCGAGACGAATTTATAAAGCATAATTAATCCGTCATTAACGCATACGTTACTGTAGTACTTTATTGTCAAATCATGGACTAATTAGGCTCAAAAGATTCGTCTCGAAAAATAGTCTCAAACTGAGCAATTAGTTATTTTTTTAATCTACATTTAATACTCTATAATATATGTTCAAACATCCGATATGATGAGAATAATAAATTTGACACTAGGTACAGTACATACTACCCATGCAGCAACACAGGATCGGAGGAGCCACATGGGACTCGTATTCGCTGACTTTGCCAGGGCTCAACGTCACCTGACTTTGAGTCGCTGGCAAGTGGGCCCACTGTAGGTGGGGTCCACATGTCAGCCACAAAGTCACCGGCTCCCCAACGTCAGCGAATCCCGAGCGAGCCACATGGTGGACTGACAAAACAAACAGAATGTATCTGTCGTGCAGAAGAGAGTAGCAAGGGCAGCACAATCGATCCAGGAACGAAACACTCCGGAGAATTTTTTTTTAATTTAGCCCTTTTTGCGTTAGAATTTCACTTATAGATCTTTGAGCGTCAAAAATCCATCTTCGGACCCTGAGCTCAGCGCCGTGACCAGTAACACGTCTCGGCGCCGAGGTAGAAGATCTAGAAAGAAATGGCCAACGACGTGACGCTGATGTGTCCGGAGATCAGTGCCATAATTTATGGCGTCGACCTCAGCGCTGTAGATCTGAGCGCCGAGCAATCTGTTCGTTTGGTTGTTTTTGTGGCTTATAAACCGGTTAATGCTAATTTGTTGTGAGAGAAAAATACTGTACTATAGCTAATAAGCCAGACCGTAATAATAAAGCGAACAGGCCGGAGGTCTCTCACCAAAATAAACATCAGCCCCACATGAATGCAGAAAGTGTCTGCCGCACGTCTCTTCCTGCTGCTACTGCATTACGATTGACACGACGAGGCATATGCTACTCCTAAGTACAGCTTTCCATGCTATGCCAGCGTTCCAGGCTCAGGTCATGTTTAGTTATTTTTGCTAAATTTACTATTCTCATCACATCGGATGTTTGACATATGTATAAAGTATTAAATGTAGACTAAAAAATAATTAATTATACAGTTCACGACCGTGATTTGACAATAAAGTGCTACAGTAACGCATACGTTAATGAAAGATTAATTAGGCTTAATAAATTTGTCTCGCAGTTTATTGACGGAATCTGTAATTTATTTTTTTATGGGTATCCAACCACTTCTTTCAACATCCCATATAATAACCGATATGACACGCCAAAGGAAGTAAACAATGCCACAGCTGCCCGCATGCTCTGCCGCATCTGTACGCCGCTGAGACGCTGTGGTGGAAAAATTCCTCCATCCGCATGTGGATCGAGAAGAGCTCTGCTTGCACACGTGGATCTAGAAGAGGTTTTTCAGCTTTACCGTTCTGTAGCATGCATGACGGGCTGCATAGTACTCCCTCCGTGCTGCCACTTTAAGGCCTGTTTGATCCGCAGGATAGAAAAAACGCAGGAATAGGAAAACTGCAGGATTGTAATGTCATGTCCATTCCAATCCTACAGGATTTCACATGCATCAATCTTTGTTTGATTCCATCACAGGAAAAGCAAAGGATTTTGAAAAAGAGGTGTGAGTGGATGTTAGGATTCCTATAGAAACTAGTGCAAAGGATTCCATAGGAAAAAATCCTATGGGATTCAATCCTATGAATCAAACAAGTACCATAGGAAAAATTCCTAAGGATTTGAATCCTACAAGATTCCTATGCCAATCCTTTGAATCAAACATGCCCTTAATTCGTCCCTAAATAACTATTGTTCTCACTTGCCAAAAAAAAAACTTTGATTATATATTATCTACGAATCTACTCAAACTTATGGAAAAAAAGATAGTTGTTCAGAGACAGAGGGAGTAAGTAATTGTCACTACGTTATTCATGCTGTTCGAATTTTTTTAAGTTTAACTAAATTTGTAAAAGATATTAGAAATATTTGTATTTGTATCTCTAAATAAATTTATAATAAAAATAGATGCAACAATATATCTAATGATACTAATTATGCACTATAAATACTAATATACGTTGTATATATATATATTACTATGAAAAACGAGAACGACACCACTATGAAAAACTTATATGTATTATCACAACAGATAATTTTTGGAGCAGATATACTCACATCAAAATGACACTTAGAGCAGAACGATACTAATTATTATTTCAAAAAGTTTGATCGTGACGAACCACGTAACAAAGTATTTAGTATGATAATTATTATTTTTATATAAATTTGATTAATTTAATAAATTTTAATGTAGCACTGTGTTAGACATCATCGTTGTTTTTGGAGGGAGTACTCACTTCATGAGTTCATCGCACTCTTGCACTGTACGAAGAGAGATATCATAATTAAAAAAGAGAGAGAGATCAGAAGCATGGGCACATGGCCGCATGCGGCATGGCCTGGCATGGCAATAGGGAAGTGACAACAATACTGTACTCCCTTCGTCCCTAAATATCTGTTGTTCTCGCTTCCCGAGAAATAATTTTGATTAATTTTATATAAAACTATATTAATATTTATGATACATAATTAATATCATTAGATAGATCTTTTAATCTAGTTTTTTAATAAATTTATTTGGAGATACAAATGTTGTACGTATTTTCTATAAATCTAGTCAAACTCGGGGCACGAAAACCAGAAACAACCCTTAATAAGAGACAGAGGGAGCAGATGTCTTGTCTTGTCAATGGTAAGAGTGCAACAACAGCTTTTGAGGGAGAAGGCAGGAGAGACACTTCCTGCATGCATGTCAGGCTGGGGAGAGACCCGGCGCCGAGGTCGACGCCGTGAACAGTGGCGCCGACCTCTCGCCACATCGCTAGCCACGTCATTTCGAATCTTGGACTTTTAACGTTCCAAGGGTCTATACGTGAAATTCTAACACAAAAAAAGGGATAAATTGCAAAAAAATCCGGCTCCGGAGACGGGAAATGTCTGCTATCAAACATTCTGGCCACTGATGGACGACGGTGCTGCCGTGGGGCCCTCGTACAGCTCCGTCCTCTGCATCTTCTCCGCCAAGGTCTCCATGCCCATGTACAAGAGCAGGAGCCAGACGTAGGACAGGTACTCCCCGCCGGTGCCCAAGCTCTTGGCGTGCAGGTAGCCTTTGCACCTGCTGGCCGAGAAGCAGAGCATCTCCACCCACACGCCCTGGATCATTGTCCACATCTTCTCCTCATCGCCCTTGTGCGAATCCATGAGTTCCTTGGCGACACTCCCAGCCTGACGAACGACACTGCCGCCTGCTGAGCCCTGTACGCCGTCGTCGCCGTCCCTCTTGAGCAGCTGGATGACCTTGTGTGCGAGGCCTCTCTTGCCCCGCCCCCGCGGCGCGTGAGGACGATCCTCCTCGAGCATGTCCACGAGCTCGCCGCACGCGTCCCTGAACAGGCTGCGCCGGGCACCGGGCATGAGCATCTCCGGCTTGACGAAGAGGAGATACGCCATGTAGTTGGACACCTCCCTGCAGCGGCGAGAGACGGCGCTGGAGGCGGACGGGGCCTCCCGGAGGAGGTGGAAGCAGAAGTCGGTGGCGAGGTGCCAGACGAGGATGCTCTCGTCGAACGGCCTCGACACGCTCATCAGTACTATGGACGGTATGCCGGTGCGCCCGACCTCCCTGCTGAGTGTCCACTGGCCCCGGTAGTCGTTGAACGCCCGGAACGAGTCGGCCCCGGCTATGTGACCCTCCGTCCATCCTCCGGCGACGTGGCCGTGGACGAGGCCGGTGATCTCCTTGGACGAACCACCCTTGCACGGCTTCATGGTCCACAGCTGGTCCACCAGGTCCCTGCATCCCAGCCAGGCTGCAACCTTCATGATCCACGAGTGCTTCCTGCTGCGGACCACGTACCCCATGAGGTTGTACTGCGCGACCTGGTCGGGCCATGTCCGGTACCCGGTACACAGTCGCTCTATCCTGCCAAACGTGTGGTGGATCACGGTGGGCAAGACGTACTCCATCACTAGAGCAGACCATAGCAGGGCATACGTGATGGTGACGTCGGTCCGGTCCTGGTCAGTGGCGCCGTCGCCGTAGTGGAACACCGCGATCGCCCCCAGCAGGATGGCCGCGGCCACCGCCCGTAGGCCTCGAGCCGAGGTGAGCAGCTTCCAGCGGTTCAGGCCGGCGTTGTTCGTGAACACCAGGTGCGAGACGTCGTGCAGCTTCAGTGATTCCTTGGTGTAGAACTGATGGAACGTCGCGGAGAGGCTGGATTTCGCCAGGCGATGTGCTTCCTCTGCTGGGAGGCGCACCAGGTGTTTCAGGCAGCTCAGCCGACCGGAGTACGGGGGCGCGAGGTCGACGCATAAGTTGTAGGGCTTCCAGATCTCCTCTACTTTACTGGTGTCGTCGTCGTCGTCCTTGCCAGATGGCTCCTGCTGCACTCCTCTTCCATGGAAATGCTGCGTTGCAGCTCCAATGTATTCCTGAAGCGAATTGATCTCACTCTCGCCCTTATCTTCTGAGCCTGAAGAAGAGTCCACCAGGCTGTTCACGCTGACTCTCTTCAGGTCCCAGGGCTTGAACACGCATTTGGTAATCCCACAGAAGAACAAGAGAAGTGCTGGTATGAAGATTCTCCCGTAAGCCTTCATCTCTCCGTTATGGGCCGTGATGGCCCTTACCCGGTCAACAGGAGTAGTAGTAGTCACGATGGATTTTGGCCACGTCTTGACAAACACATAAATAGCAGCGGCCACCTGTCATAACACGCCACAAGAGTGAGCATATGTGGATGGACTCTTTTATGGAGCAGTATGAAGTCCATTTGACCCCTTAATCTGGTTGTACAGTAAAAAAAACTCTCACCTAAAAAAAACAGAAATCTTGTATCTTTCAACTTTCAAAACCAGACAAATTGCCCTCTACAACTGCCAAATGTGGTTTTTGAGGAGGGTGGTTTTAAAACTATGTCATCCTTTTCTAGTTTGAAATCAAATACGGTAAATATTAGATCATGTTTTCAAGCCATGAAAAAATATCTTCCGGACTAAAAAAAAACAGCCAAAAATCCTAGACACATCTTAGGACAATAGGGACATGAATAAAAATTTTGGAGCTTGAAAATTATATCTGGGAATATCCCAAAATCAGATTGAGCTCTAGGAAAATATAAAAAATGACCTTAAAAAGGACATTTGAAAACTTTTCACAATAAAATTCCAAAGCATTGGGATTAGTTTTTGAACTAAAAAAGATAATGTGTCTCAAAACCAGATTTAACTGTTGAATATAGGGGATAATTTGTCTGGTTTTGAAATTTAGAGAATATAATGTTTCTCATTTTTTAGTTGAAGGTTTTTTTAGACTCTGTAACAAATTTAGAAGGTCAAATGGACTTCAATCTTAAGAAAAAAATTGAAAATCCAAGCCGTTCATTCGTATTGGGTTCGTGACAACTATATACACCTAAGAGATTTACCTATTTATGAGTGCATTGTTGTATCTGTAGGGACATTTTAATTTATAGGTGTGGCTTATATAATATATCTTATAATTCGAATAATAAAAAGACAATGTGATGAAGACATCAGCCATGGAAGCAGACACACCCTATATGTACCAAAGTTGTAGTAGACATCAGCCATGGATAGATATAACCCTAAACCAAAGTTGTAGTACTCAACGAGGTCTAAAGAATTGTATTTGAAACCTTTTTATTTGAAACCTTTTTACACACCAAAATATTTATTAAAAGATTCATAAAAGTTAATATAAAAAGATAACATACTACACTTGGTCGCAAGTGACTACGTGGGGTAGTGGTACAGGCGCTTGTGGGAGGCAAAAAGTCACGGGTTCAAAACTTAAAAAGATGCACAATGCTTCTCCAGGCATTAAAAAAAATCGATTTCCAGGCTGCACCCTAAAAATCAACTTTCAGTGTGGTCGAATACACCTTCTAGGTTGCCTCTTAAAATCAATTTTCATGGCAGTCAGAAACAACAACTGTCCTTGGAGATAGGAGATCGATGTTCTGGGGGCGGTCGAGAACCCGCCTCTATGTGGTTAGGACAACTACCCTGGCCTAGAAGTCAATTATAACTGCTTCTAAAAATGTTATATGTAGTCAGGGGCGGATCCAGTGGGGGTGCCATGGCACCCCCTCCAAAATACAATTTTTCAATTACTTATTTAGTATTTAGACTAATCCTATTATATTCTTGGCTAAGTGTGAAGTTAATAAGCCCAATAGTAAGCTTGGCACCCCCACTAATCTCATACTAGATCCGCCACTGTATGTAGTAGTGACCGCTGATATAAAAGATGTGGTTAATGTGCAGTAGTTTTCCTGGAATTGGACTCCGGCCGATGGTCGGCCATTCTGGGGAACCTCCTCCTTCAAATGTTCTGTAGCATCCAAACTGCTATCGATAACAAGTGTGACAATCTGGTTTGGGTGGTGATTAATGTTTATGGCCCACAGTTGAACATGACCAGGAGGCAGAGTGGCCTTTCTTGCAAGTGGCTTAATCGAAAGAGCTTTAGCGAAAAATTAGCGAGTGGCTTAATCGAAAGAGCTTTAGCGAAAAATTAGTCACAGGGATCGAGCTATACGAATACTAGAACTTAAAATGCAGAAGATTATTACGATGTTAAGTCCATGCAAGCACTGACCTGAGACACTGCTGTAACGACATGCCGTCGCCATAGCTCGTTGTCTTCGATGTTGTAGGCCGTTATGCTGTCCTGGCCGCCCAGGTGAACCAACATGATTGGCGCCCACAGCAGCTCCACTCCGGGGCGACGGCTGCTGCTGCTGTCGGTGTCGCACCTGTGGGAGTTGAAGAGGGTGGCGAGGGCGAAGATGGCCACGGCGTCGCTGCCCAGGTAGGCCAGCCAGATGGAGAGCCTCAGCAAGCCTGGGATTCGACGCTGACGAAAGGGCGCGAAGACGAAGAGGAACCACTGGATGGCGAGGCTCGCGACGACGAGGATGCGCAGCTGGTTTCCTTGCCAGAACTCCAGGGCTCCGGTGAAACCCGTATGGTTCTCAGTGGACTCATCACCCATCTCTCAGATCGATCTCAAGGCTACCTGATGAACGAGGGGATATGGGAATGGTGGGATAGATCTAGATGTCCAAGCTCCCGTCCTTGTTGCTCCACTTAAATGCATGCTAAGGTTGTGTGAGCAGAGCTGTTGATCCATAGTGTGTCCTCCCTAGCTAGTTGGCTACTTGCATTTGTTCTTTGCTCAACTTGCTTTTCTTGCTAACCCCAGTTGACTACTAGCTAGCGTAGACTCCAATACCTTGGACCGGACTGAAAAACTGAAAGAGTTCATGCATGTAAAGCAAAATTCTACTACTTTGCACGTTTTGAATCTATTAATAACTCAGCCTTTTCCGCTGGGTACCGGAAACATGAAATAGCATAGGTAGGGAGGGGAGTTGTAACTCTTTTTTTTTGTCACGCCTTGACAATTTTTTTTTATCAAATTGAACTTTCTTTATTTGATCTTTACTGTGTAGTTAACTTTATTTATTTGTTGTTTGCTCTAGTTACATTATGGGTAATGATGTCCCACCATTATCTTTTGGGATCAGCAGCTGTGCAATTTCCATGTGCTATCCACTATGCTGCCAGACTGCCAGTCTAGTACCACTGATTGCTTGTGGGCACACCCGCTACGGCGTTTTCCAGCCCAAGTGGCACCAGGCCGACATCAAGTGAGCCAGCGGACAAAGGTACCATGAGAAACGGCGCCAACACTGTCCACAACGTACTTTAAAAAATAAAAATAAACACTGTCCACAACATGTACAGCCATCTTTTTTTTTCACCCCTTAAAACCGCGGTACTACCCCCGTGCCAAAATACATAACTTTATAAATTCAATTTTTGTCCTAAAATATTAGACATTCTCACCTTTCAATATTTCTCTTCTTTCAATATATATATATTTCTTTTCCCAACACATCTCTATCTTTGTTTCTCTCTATCTCTCCTTGTTTTCTGTGCACAACATCATCTCACTTCACCTTGATTCGAGTTATTAGCACAATACTACCTGTTTTCGTGCAAAATTTACTGAATGGTACAAGTTGATGTCTCAATCTCATTTTCATACAACATTTGGTGCAAATTTTCTCAAAAAACCCAAATCGCGGTCTGGTGCGAAATTGACAGCGTTTCTGACAGCTCCGGCCCACCTGTCAGTCCAATAAACAACCAAAAATAAAAATTAGAGAAAATAAATTGTTTGGTGAGGTGGACTGTGGGCCCCACTTGTCAGTCTAATAAAAAATAAAAAGATCTATAGAAAAAAGTCAATCCATCAGGACGCTCTCCTCCGTCGTGTCCCGCTGCTCGCAGCCGACAACGCCGTCGTTCCCTGGCCCTCTGCTCGCAGCCGATCGGCGCCGCCGTTCTCATCTGCTCACCGCGACGGCGGCGGCGTCAGCGTGCGTGGCGCTGCGCATGGGTCGTCCGGCCACTCCTCTCCCACTTGTCAGCGTGCGTGGCGCTGCACATGAGGTGGAGCCCGGAGGAGACGTAGGCGAGGAGGCGGCGAGCGCGGTGTGCGCGTCCAGGAGCGAGGCGCGGTGGCGCACGGAGAGGAGGGCGGAGAGGGAGACATCCGACGGGCAGCGGGTGGGAAGAAGAGAAGACGCGTACGGCGTCGTCTGCGGCTAGGGAAGCGACCGAGGCGGGAGGCGGCGAGGGTGAAGAGGGCGCGCGAGGTGTGGAGGCGGTGGTAGTCGGGGCTGGAGAGCGCGGAGGCGACGAGGGAGTGGACGCGGTCCGGGTCGGTCGCCGCGCGGACGGCAAGCTGGAGGTCGATGATGGAGGCGCGGGAGGAGGCAGGCGCTGCGAGGGTACGGGCAGGGACGGAGGCAGAGGCGGATGCGGCGGCCGAGGTGGTCGGCGTGGAGGACGGTGACAGGGTTGGTGGTGAGGCCGCTGGAGCAGGGCCACTGTGTGCGCGCCGTCGGGCCAAAAGGAGCCGCTGGCCGTGGGGCGGGGTGAGGCAGATGCGGCGGCCGAGGTGGTTAGCGTGTGACGTGGTTCGATCCACGGCATAGACCACGGGGTGGCCAAGTTCGGAGATGGGGCAGAACTCTGCAGCGCGGGCACCCGCGGGGATTGCGCCGGAGTGCAGACACACGAAGTACCTAGGTTCAGGGCCCTCCCGGAGGAGGTAAAACCCCTACTCCTGCTCTGGATCTCTACTAATGGTGCACATAGTACAACGTTGCTCCTCGAGTTGTTCGGTGAGTCCATCTCTCTAGTTCTGTCTGGTTCTCTCTCGGGGGGGGGGGGGGAAGAATGGAAGAAGATCGGACCCTCTCTAGTAAGGCGCCGGACAGCCTTATATAGGGATGGCTGTCCGGCTGACAGGCGGGACCGGCTGGCTCGTGCCAGCCGGTCGTTGTCGGCTAGAACGGCGTCTCTTCGTGACGCAGCTTGTCCGCGGCACAGTAGTTCTCGTAGGGTTGCAGGAGTTGCCGGCGTAGACTCGACGACGTGGAGGGCTGGCCGGCTACTCAGCCGGACCCCGCCTACACGGTAGATGGCTCTCTGGGGGCGCTCGAGGATGCCCCCGTGTCTCCCGCCTGGTCGGTGCCTCAGTGTCTCCCGCTCGCTCGGTGTCTCCGTATCTCCCGCTTGGTCGGTGTCTCCTTGTCTCCCGCCTGCTCGGTGTCTCCGTGTATCCCGCTCGTAGGGGTGGTTAGGCACCATAGGGGGGCGGCGGACTAGGCTTGACGTGGAGGGCTAGCCGGGCAGGCCCGGGCACCGCCCGACACGGGCCGTTGTCTCCGCGCGTGTCCGTTGGGACGAGTGCTGATCTCGGAGCAGTCGGGCTGGGGAGACCAGCCGGACTCTTCCGTGATGTTCGTCGTAGACGGGGCGGTAGCCAGTTCCCCGGCTTCCGCGGTTGGACTTGGTCAAGAAAGGTGGGCGTCGCTTGTCGTTTTCTGTTTGTCTCGAGAATCGTGATGATGACGGTTCTGTAGTGCTGCTTTTGCCCATACCGCCCGGCTGTGCCTCGGCAGGCGGAGGCCGGCTGCACTCGGGGCAGGCGGGCTCGACCGAGTGGCGCAGCCGGAGCCGGTCGGGGTGAAGGCTTGTTCTTTGATTTTGCGCTTCGCTCGGGGATCTTCTGTGGGTCTTTGGGTACCCGGGGTTTATCCCCATGTCACTAGCCCTCGAACACGTTGGAGCTTTGCGGCCGGCTACGGCGAGGAAGGCTTCTGCGTGTTCATCAATTTCGAATGTGTCTATCCGGACGAGGAGGTGAAACGTCGAGCGCTCCGCCGACCGGCTGCAGGTGATGACGAGGGTGATGACGCTGGCACGTCCCATCCGCCTGATGGTCGGTCACCAGGCAGTCGAGGCGACGCCTCGACTCCCGCGGCGGGATCTTCTGTGGCGAGGAGGCGCAGCCGGGATTTCTGCGGAGGCCACACCGCCCACGATCTGGCAGTTGAGCGCCACGCGGCGCGATCGGCGGGACGGTTATGGCGACGTGGCACGATCTCGGGCGCAGTTGCCGCGACGTGGCCGAAAAAACCGGGTAGCGGTTACTGCTGGCCCAGGCTATAAAAGCGCAGGCACGGGCAACTGGGGGAGGCCGCTGCTACTTCTTCTTCCTTCGCTCCGATCTCCACCGCGCCCGCGCCTCTGCTTCTGCTTCTGCTTGTGCTTCCTCTTCTCCGGCGAGGGAGTTCCAGGCCACCGCGGGAACACGGCGACCACGGGAAACCGCCACGCGACGCCGGCGACGACGCGAGCCCTCCCCGACGCGCTGGAGCTCGAGATGGCGGAGGGCAACGAGGGCGGAGGTGACTGGCGCGGATCGCGGGTCACCGCCGAGGATGTCGAGAGCCTCCATGCGCGAGGGTTTTTGTCGACGGAGGAGCGTGTGGGGACGCGCCTCGCCCCCGACGGGGAGATTATCCCCGCTGCGCTCGCCGGCGAGCGGGTGGTCTTCGTCGACTATTTCGACCGCGGGCTCGCGCTGCCGGCGAGCCCGTTCTTCGAGGGATTTCCACAGCTATACGGGCTGCAGCCGCACCATCTGGGGGCCAACTCGGTGGCCTCCCTCAGCTACTTTGCCACCGTCTGCGAGACGTGGCTCGGCATCTGGCCGGCCGAGCCTGCCTCTCTTCAGCCGGCTGCACTACATCCGCAGCCAGTACCACAGCGAGAAGGAGGAGGGTAACTTCACCGAATGCGGGGCCACGGTCGTGTACCGTCGGCCCGGGTCGAAGCTGCCGGCTTTCCGGAAGCTGGACACGATGAAGGAATGGCAGAAGTCCTACTTCTACATCCGGAACCTGATCCCGGGGCAGGACTTCATCCGGTTGCCCGCGTACTCCCCGGCTGCACCCGCGCGGGCCAACTGGGGCTTGAAGGAGCACGGTGACCAGCCGGACGTCGAGAAGATGCTGGACCGGATCGAGCAGCTCTTCACGAAGGAGGAGCTGACCCCCCGGGATCCGACGCTTTTCTGGCTGTTCAACCGGGTCGCGCCGCTGCAGAGCAGGTATCACAAGCTGTGCTTCTTGGACGGCCGCCTGGATCCCATCCGGCTGACCTGGAAGAGGTGGAAGCTGGAGTCCTTGACCAACTGGCTCCGGCACGTCGCCAAAGAGCAGCGGGTGGCGGAGGGCTGGTCGTACGGCAAGCTGCCGTACAACCGCAAGAGGAGGGCGCCCATGGTAAGTCTTCTCGCTAGCACTTGTCTCATTTCTCTTTTGTCTTGGCCGGCTGCTCATCGGGCCGGCTGCGCAGCTCTTCAAGATCCAGCTGGAAGAGGATGGGCCTCATGGCCCTAAGTTCCGGCCGAACATCCGGCTGGAGTAAGAGGGTGACGAGGAGGACGTCGCAGTCGGGGTCGAGGAAGGGGCCGCCGCGGCTGAGGACGAAGAGGGTGCCGCCGCGGCCGAGGGTGGCGAGGACGAGGGTGGCCACGGAGGTGGCGGCCGCGTCGAGGGCGGCCAGGCGGAAGATCCACCGCCCGCCCAGGCAGATGACGTGCCGGCTGGCCAGGCACCGGCTGGGGCGAGGAAGGCGCCGGTCGAGACGGGCAAGGCGCCGGTCGAGGCGGGCAAGGCGCCGCCGGCTGCTTGGGGTAAGCCGGCTGCTCCTAGCTCTGATGTTGAAACAGAACCCGTGGAGGTTATAGACCTCTCAGACACTGAGAGCGCTGAGACTGCAGAAACCGCGGGGTCGACCTCGGCCCCTCAGAAGAAGAGGGCAAAACTGGCTACTCCAGCTGGCTTGGGGGAGGAGGACGACGACGACGAGCAGGCGCCACTGCAGAGGAAGCGGCCGAGAAGAGTCCCGACGAACGTGCGCGCGTAAGTGCTCTGATAACTTGCTCTCTTTTTCTTGACGAATTTGCTCTTGCGGCTGAAGCTTGATGTTTTGTGCAGTGCGCCGTTGACGCTGGACGGGGAGGCGCCGCGCAGGCGGCAGCGGTGCCGGCTGCGCCTGCCAAGGTGCCAGCCCGGGTGGCGGAGGAGCGGGAGGCGTGGCCTCCGGCTCCGGGTGCGGGGTCCGAGGCGGTCGGGCCCCAGGTTGAAGTGATGGCCCCGCCAGCTGGGGGCAGAGGAGGCGGCGCTTCGGCGGCGGCTGCGACGGAAACAGCGGACGGCCCGAAGCAGGGGAAGAAAACCAACACGGTGGCCTCCACGAAAAGGGCCGAGTCGAAGGCGAAGCAGCGGGCCGCGCCGGCTGCTGCTGTTGTCTCTGCGGCGGAGAAGGCCAAGGGGATAGCGCCGGCTGGCGCCACCTCCTCGGAGCGGCAGCTGGTGCCGGCTGCAAGGATTCGGACGCCGCCGAATCCGCTGGACTCCGCCTTGGAGATCCGGCAGGGCCTGAAGGCCCAGCTCGAGGGTGCGACGGAACAGCTCGAGCGCTTCGACTTCTTCTTGGAGCTTCTTCGGGTAAGTTAACTCTGGCTCTTTTGTTCAGTCTTTCTCGAGGTAATCTTGGGCCAGCTGCGCTAGCCGGCAAGGTTCTTGGGCTTGACTCGTGCTTGGTTATCTCAGGAGGAGTCCGACAAGAAGGTCTTGGCGCTGCAGGAGGAGCTGAAGGCCGCCAAGAGTGAGTTTTCGTCCGGATGCGTTTCCTCTCGCGGAGCCGGTTCTGGGAGTACTGACGTTTTGTTTTCTTCGCAGAGGGCGGCGAGGCGCGGTCGAAGGAGGTGGAGCGCCTCAAGAAACGCGACGAGGAGCACGAGGCGGAGCTGGGCCGGCTGGCCGCAGCCAAGGAGGCGGTGGAGAAGACCGCGGCGAAAGCGCAGGCCAATTTTGCGGAGCTGGAGAAGGGCTACAACATACAGCGCAAGGATGACCAGGCGGAGCTCCAGAGGCTGAGGGAGGAGAACACCCGCCTGGCGGCGAGTGACGAGGCGGCTCGCAAAGAGCTGGCCCGGATCGACGTCTTCGTTCGAGGTAACCTTCGTGGCGATGTTTTTGCTTTGTCTTGTTCTGACTTTCTTGTCATCACACCTTTGGTCCTTCTGTAGACTACTATCCGACTGTCCCCTGGGAGGCGGCGAAGACCAAACTGGACACCCTTGGGGTGGAGGCGACCGACGCAACTATAGCCGGCTGCAGGACCTCAACGGCGGACTTCGCGGAGCAGCTAGGGGTCGACGCCTGCGACGCCTGCGTGCTAGGATGTCTGGCCCGACCAGAGACCACCGGTCGTCCTGTCCGAGTTGGCGCGCCGTCTTGGGGAAGCGCCGGCTATGGTGCAGGAGCTGCAAGAATCTGCCGCGCGGGGCGGGGCCTTGTGGGCTGTGTCGTTGCTGAAGTCTTGGTACCCGACTGCCGACCTGAGTGTGCTCACAGTGGGCTTCCGGGACGATGACTCATACGACGAGCTGAAGCTGCGGCCGGATGTTCGTGATGCCGCCTGCACCATCGCCGACTTCGTCGATTTGACGGAGTTCATCCCCGACAGGCCGAGCGACCAGCCGGGGCAGGACTCCGAAGCCTTGTATGCTGACGACGCCGAGACCGAGGAGCCGGCGAAGGACTCCAAGGGGAAGGCCGCCGAAGAAGCCGACTGCTCGAAGACTGTCGACGTAGCCGGTTCCTCCAACGCCGCAGAGTGAAGACCCCAGGATGCCGGGTGACATTTGTATCTTCTCTTTGTTTCTTCTGAACAAGCTTTATTCGCCCCGGGAAGCCGGGTGTTCTTGTAAAAAACTCTTAGTACTTTGTCTTCGAAATGCACGGAGCTTCGTCTCCTCTTGCCTTATTTCTCGTTCGAAATTTTCTCCCGGCTACTCTTTTTCTCTTTGACCTTCGATTACGATTTTCTCTGTACTCTTCGCGATGTGGTGAAGGCAACAAAGCCTATTCACCCTCACTAGCCCCCGAGATTGGGCCCGACTGGCGTAGCCAGTCGAGTCGAATCTGGACTAGTCGCTTTTGATAGTTTGCCCGGCTGGCAAAATCAACTCATCGAACTTGGTTAGATCGTTAGTCCACGAAAATCGAAAACGGTTGGCAATTTTAACTTCAACTTTTATTCGATTAGGGGCTGGCTCGCCTTCGTTCTGCCGCCCTCGCCCCTTCCCGTGCAATCCGGCTCTGCGACCCCTGCTCTTGCCGGCTGCTCTCTGCAGCCGGAACCGAAGAAAAGGGCCGACTGGGGTTGCGCACGGTACTGAGATTCTTGAGAGGCTGAATTTTAGACGAGCGAAAGCGCGGTTTTTCTATCGCGAGCCGAAATCTTGCCTTTCTTACGTGACTTTCGCGTGTGACCCCTAGCCAGTGTCTGGCCGACAGTACAGCCGGGTTGCGGTCTGCAGACGGATCCGAGAGTAGGCGTCGGAGCCGGGCACGTTACTAAGCTATCGTAAGCGAGGATCGGTATTCGGCTAGCCATAGTTTGAACGAAAAGCTGCCGCGAACCGGGTAGTTTGTCCTTCTTATGCGCCTTTCACATGTGACCCCTAGCCAGTGTCTGGCCGACAGTACAGCCGGGTTGCGGTCTGCAGACGGATCCAAGAGTAGGCGTCGGAGCCGAGCACGCTACTAAGCTAGCGTAAGCGAGACGCGCTAGCCGGCTAGCCGCAGTCGGGAGAAAGAAACAACTGGCAGAACTCTTTATTAAACGGAGAGGTGAGGCGTTACACTTTGTTCTCAGGAGTAGAACGGCCTGAGGAGGCTGGCATTCCACGGGCGATCCCCCTCTTCGTAAGGGGTGAACGGCTTCTCTTCCTTTTCTTCGCGCACATCGGTGAGGTAGTATGCGTTGTTGCGCAGCGCTTTGCTGATGAGGAAGGGGCCCTACCAAGGGGAGAACAGCTTGTGGAGGCCCTTGGTGTCTTGGATCCACCGGAGCACGAGGTCTCCTTCACAGAAGGAGACCGGGTGCACCTTCCGGCTGTGGTAGCGGCGCAGATTCTGCTGGTAGATCGCCGATTTGGACAAGGCCAGTTCTCGCGCCTCCTCGAGGAGGTCCACGCCGTCTGCGTTGGCTTGTTTGGCTTCTTCCTCCGTGTAGAGGATTGCTCGGGGCGAGTCGAAACCGATGTCAGCCGGCAGGACGGCTTCCACGCCGTAGACGAGGAAGAACGGCGTCTAGCCGGTCGAGCGGTTGGGAGTGGTCCGGAGGCTCCAGAGTACATGCGGGAGTTCATCCAGCCAGCAGCCGGCTGCTCGCTCGAGTGGATCCACCAGCCGGGGCCGGATGCCGGCTAGGATGAGGCCGTTTGCTTTCTCCACTTGGCCGTTGGACTGGGGATGGGACACCGAGGCTAAGTCCAGCCGGATGCCTTTTATGCCGCAGAAACGCTTGAAGACGCCCTTGGAGAAGTTTGAGCCGTTGTCGGTGATGATGTTGTGTGGATAGCCGTAGCGGTAGATGATGTCCTGGAAGAAGGTGATGACCTTCTGCCCGTCTGATTTGCTGACCGGCTTCGCTTTGATCCACTTGGTGAATTTATCCACCGCCACGAGCAGATGGGTCACGCCGCCTCGCGCCGGCTGGAAAGGGCCGACCATGTCGAGGCCCCAGACGGCGAACGGCCAGGTGATAGGGATGGTCTGCAGGGCCGCAGCCAGGGTGTGCTTCTGCTTGCTGAAGCGCTGACAGCCGGTGCAGGAGCGGACCATCTGCTCGGCATCGGCTAGAGCAGACAGCCAGTAGAAACCGTTGCGGAGAGCTTTCGAGGCAATTGCCCTGGACGCGGCGTGATGTCCGCATTCGCCTTTGTGAATGTCCTCTAGCAGGCGGCGGCCTTCTGCCGCCTCGACGCAGCGCTGGAAAGCGCCGGTTGCGCTGCGCTTGTAGAGCTCGTCGTTGATGATCGTGTAGGCTTTGGAACGACGAAGGATTTCTCGAGCGAGGAGCTCGTCCTCTGGGAGCGTGCCGTGGGCGAGGTAGTCGAGGAATGGCTTCAACCAGGAAGGTATCTCGTGGATGGCGAAGACGTCGGCTAGGGCCAGCCGGGCGGTCTTTGGATCCAGCTTCTCAGCCCCCGGGTGTGGTTGCGCAGCCCCCGGGTCTGGCTGGGCAGCTCCCGGGTGTGGCTGGGCAGCCGGCGCGTTTGGATCAGCCGGGATGACGATGGACTCCGAGTCCGGTGATGGCGTGATGGAGGGCTTGTAGACGTGCTCGAGGGAGATGCCGGGTGGAATGGCCCGCCGGGTAGAGCCGAGCCGGGCTAGCATGTCGGCCGTCTCATTGTTCGCCCTTGGCACATGGTGGAACTCACACCCCTCGAAGCAGGCGCAGAGCTGCTGCACGAAGAAGCGGTACGAGGCCATGTTCGCGTCCTTGGCGTCCCAGGTGACGGATACCTGCTGGACGACGAGGTCCGAATCGCCGCAGCACATGATGCGCTGGATACTCATCTCCTTGGCGAGCTTGAGGCCGTGGACGAGGGCTTCGTACTCGGCGACGTTGTTGGAGGCCTTGAAGTGGAGCTGCACTGCGTACTCCAGCCGGTTGACCTTTGGGGCGGTGAGGACAATGCCGGCTCCGAGTCCCTCGTACATTTTGGAGCCGTCGAAGTGCATCCGCCAGTACGAGGAGTCGGGGCAGGGTGGCAGGTACTGCTTCTCCGCCCAGTCGGCGAAAAAATCGGCGATGATCTGGGACTTGACGGCTGTTCTTGGCTGGTAGAGGACCGTGTGCGGGGCGAGGTTGACGGCCCACTTCGCGACCCGGCCGGTTGCGTCCTTGTTGCCGATGATTTCTCCAAGCGGGGCCGTGCTCACAACGGTGATGACGTGCTCTTGGAAGTAGTGGCGCAGCTTCTTCTCGGCCATGTACACGACGTAGACGAGCTTCTGGTAGTGGGGGTAGTTCTGCTTCGACTGCGAGAGGACCTTGCTCACGTAGTAGACGGGTCGCTGAACCGGGTGCTCCTTTCCCTCTTCTTGGCGCTCCACCACCAGCACGATGCTGACGCAGCGGTTGGTGGCAGCGATATACATGAGCATGGGCTCTTTTGGAGCAGGCGGCGCCAGCACTGGAGCCTTGGAGAGTGCTTTCTTGAGTTCGAGGAAAGCCGCGTCCGCCTCGTCGGTCCAGACGAACTTGCCGGTCTTCTTCAGGAGGTGGTACAGGGGCAGGGCCTTCTCTCCCAGCCGGCTGATGAACCGGCTGAGCGACGCCAGGCAGCCGGCGAACTTCTGGATATCTCGCAGCGCAGTCGGGCGCTGCATGCTCTTGATGGCGGCGATCTTGTCCGGGTTGGCCTCGATTCCGTGTGCGGACACGAGGAAACCGAGGAGCTTTCCAGCCGGAACCCCGAAGACGCACTTGGTCGGGTTCAGCTTCATCCGGTAGCGGCGCAGGTTGTCGAAGGTTTCCCGGAGGTCGTCGATGAGGGTGCGGTTCTCGATGGTCTTGACAATGATGTCGTCGACGTAGGCGTGGACGTTGCGTCCGATCTGCTCGTGCAAGCACCTCTGCATGCATCTCTGGTAGGTGGCGCCTGCGTTCTTTAGACCAAAAGACATGACTTTATTGCAAAAAGCCCCAAAGGGGGTTATGAAGGATGTCTTTAGTTGATCAGCCGGGTTCAGCGCGATCTGGTTGTAGCCGGAATACGCGTCCAGGAAGGAAAGGTAGTCGCAGCCGGCGGTGGAGTCGATGACTTGGTTGATGTGGGGTAGAGCGAAAGGGTCCTTGGGGCATGCCTTGTTAAGGCTGGTGTAGTCGATACACATGCGCCAAGTGTTGTTCTTCTTCATCACCAGGACCGGGTTAGCCAACCAGTCCGGGTGGAACACTTCCATGATGAATCCGGCTTCGAGCAGCCGGGCGATCTCTTCTCCTATTGCTCTTCTCTTTTCCTCCCGAAGCGGTGGAGAGGTTGCCTAACCGGTTTCGCATCCGGCTTGACATGAAGCGAGTGCTCAGCGAGCTCCCTCGGTACACCCGGCATGTCTTTGGGAGACCATGCGAAGATGTCCCGATTCTCACGGAGGAACTCGATGAGCTCGCTTTCCTATTTGGGGCTGAGGGTGTTCCCGATAGTGAGGAACTTCTCGTTCGGCTTGCTCGCGTCAAGCGGGATGGTCTTGCTGTCTTGCTGGGCTTGGAACTGCCCCTCGCCCGCCTGCTTCTTCGCAGCCGGAACTTCCGGGTGTTCGGCGGCAACGGCGCGCTTGATCTCCTTGAATTCTTCGGCTAGGGCTAGCGCATCAGCCAACTTCGAGCCGGCTGACGCGCACGCCATGGAGCGCTTGTAGTCGCCGGATACGGTGATGATGCCATGTGGACCCGGCAGCTTCATCTTGAGGTAGCCGTAGTGAGGTACGGCCATGAACTGCGCGAGAGCCGGGCGGCCCAGAATGGCGTGGTAGGGGCTGCTGTGGTTCACAACTTCGAAGAACACGCTTTCACGGCGGAAGTTGCTTGCGTCTCCGAAGATGATGTCCAGCTGGATGGTTCCGATTGGGTCGCAGGAAAGCCCTGGCACGATGCCATGGAAGCGTGTGTGGCTGGGGGACAACTGGTACTCGTGGATGCCCAGCTTGTCAGCGGTGTCTTTGTAGAGGATGTTGATGCTGCTTCCTCCGTCGATGAGCACCCAGGAGAAGGTGGCAGCGAACTCCTTGTCGGTGACGATGGTGGGGTCGAGGAGCAGGCTGTAGCCCCCGGGTGTCGGCATCACATTCGGATGGTCAGCAGGTCCAAAGGTGATGGGCTGGCTGGCCCAGCGCATGAGCTGCTGGACAGCCGGACGACGGCGTTCAGCGGCTGCGCTTGTCGTTGCGCTCGATGATGTTGACGACGTAGGTGGCTTCTCTGTTGGGGTAGTTGTCGCGAGGTCCGCCGGCTGGGGGAGGCGGCGGCCTTAAGCGGTCGTTGCGCTGGTTGTTGTTGTTGCCGCCTTGAGGAGGGGGCGGGCCTTGTGGGGGAGGCGGGGCTCCGTCTCCACGCTGCAGGCGGAGAGTCCAGCTGCAGCGGGCTGTGGTGTGCGCAGCCGGCTTGCCGTGTAAGCTGTGATACTTGCACGGGCTGTTCATCATGTGCTCGAAGAGGTAGGCGGGCTTCTCCCATGTGCGATCATCCGGCCTGTTGCGTTGCCGGGGGTTGCGGTTTCTATCTTTGTTGCCAGCCGGACGGCTTGCATCAGCCGCGTTGACGGCGCGGTTCTCGTATTGGTCGTTGTAGGGGCCGCTTCTCTTCCGGCTATCTTGATCTCGGCCGTCGCGGCGGTCGCGGTTGTCACGGGGGTTTCGGTTGTCGCGGTTGTCGTGGTAGTCGCGGCCGGCTCGGTTGTCGGTGTTGCTGGGTCCGGGTTGATCGCGCGCAGCCGGAGCCGGCTTGTCTCGGTCCTTGCCGATCTGGTCGACCTGCATCGGGGCCCTCATGGCCGAATCGGCGATGGCGTACTTGTCTGCTGTGGCCATGAGCTCTACCATGGTCTGCGGGTCGTCGAGGAGCAGCTTGTGCTTCAGCATGGTGTTGGCCCGGCAGCCGTTGATGAAGAGACCAACCGCCTGGATCTCGTGCAAACCTTCGCAGGTGTTGCGCAGGCTGGACCACCTTGTGAGGTAGTCGCGGTCGGATTCCGTCTTGCCTTGGACGCAGAGGGCCAGCTGCCGCGGGCGACCCGGGCGACGGTAGGTGCTGGAGAAGTTCCTGATGAAGACCTCATGAAAGTCCAGCCAGCAGTTGATGGAGCCGGGTGGGAGGCTGTTGAGCCAGGTGCGCGCCTGGCCCTTGAGCATCAGTGGCACGTATCTTGCTGCCACGTGCTTGTTGCCGCCTGCGATGGAGACCGCGGTTGTGTAGTCGGAAAGCCAGTCCTCTGGCTTGGTGCTCCCATCGTACTTGGGCGCGTCGCGTGGAAGGGTGAAGTTCCTCGGGAAGGGCTCTTTGGCGATGCGGGGCCCGAAGCAGTTGTGCCCCTCGCCTTCCTCCTCCTCGATCATGCTGGACTCCTCGATGGTGTCAAGGCGGTAGCGAGCGTCGATGACGGACGCTGGGCCTAGGTCCCCCAGGCGGTCGTGGACGTTTCCTCTGCCGCCTCGGGCAGCCGGTGGGTTCTGATTGTTGCGGTTCTGGCCGGCTCTGTCAGGCGGCCCGTCGTTGTAGTTCTGGCCGCCGCTTGCGGCGTGCTGGTCGTAGCTCCTGCCGGCTCTAGCAGCCGGCTCGTGGTGGCGATTCGAGCGAGAGTTGACGCTGCGCGCCCGTTGCCCGCCCGGCTGGGGGGCAGCTTGTCGGTGATGATCTCGCGGCGGGGAAGCCCGGCGGGCGTACTGCGTTGCGCCGGGTGGAGGCGGACCGGGTGGAGGCGGGGGAGGTGGTGGCGTGTTCAACGCGGATGCGGCCTGGTTCAGGCCGAACTGATGATCGGCGGTGTCGAGGAGGTCTTGGACGCGCTGGTGCTGCGCGCGTAGCTCTTCTCCCTCCAGGGTGTGCAGCTCTGCTGCTGCGGCCCGCGCGGCCTTCATGTTCTTCGCGGGGGAGCTGTAGACGGGACGACGAGTTGGGGGTGCGCCGCCTAGGCGGGATGGCCCGGCTGCTCCAGCCGGTTCTCCTGCCATGTCGCCAGCAACGTTGCGACGGAAGTCTCGCTGGGCGGGCTCGATAGGGGTGAAGCCGTGGGCGTAGTTGTACTCGCGGACTTGGGCTTCCATGCGGCGCTGCGTGGCCGCAACGCCCTGGGCGCTGTTGATGAGGCGCTGGCATGCCTGCTCGAGGAGGAGCGCGGCTTGCTCGGGGTCTGCGCCGGCCTGAATGGGCGTGAGCAGACCCTGGAGTAAGTCCTGGGTGGAGTCGTCGGGGACGTGGGGAGGCTGCCGGATGCTCGCAGACTCGGAGCCGGTCATGACCTCTGCGTAGACATGGGGTTGCCGGATGCTCGCGGCATCGGTCACCATAGCTTCCGCGCAAACACGGGGCTCGATGCTGCCCACGCAGCCGGTCGTCTCCTCGGGGAGTCGGTCGGCGCAAGGCTGGACGATGGCGGGGTATCCGGGATTGACGGTGATGTAGACGCGGTGCTCGCCGAAGTGCACGACGGAGCCGTCCCCGGGGAAGGCAGAGCCGGCGAAACATGCGGCGTTGTCGTTGAGGAAGTCGAGGGAGCCGAACGTTGAGACGAGTCCGGATGCGACTCGCTCGCCGAGACGGCCAAGGGATCCCACACGGAATGTGACCCCGGACGCTGCTATCTGCCCCATGGTGGGCGCCAAATGACGTGGTTCGATCCACGGCATAGACCACCGGGTGGCCAAGATCGGAGATGGGGCAGAACTCTGCAGCGCGGGCACCCGCGAGGATTGCGTCGGAGCGTAGACAGACGAAGTACCCAGGTTCAGGGCCCTCCCGGAGGAGGTAAAACCCCTACTCCTGCTCTGGATCTCTACTAATGGTGCACATAGTACAACGTTGCTCCTCGAGCTGTTCGGTGAGTCCATCTCTCTAGTTCTGTCTGGTTCTCTCTTGGGGGGGGGGGGGAATGGAAGAAGATCGGACCCTCTCTAGTAAGGCGCCGGACAGCCTTATATAGGGCTAGCTGTCCGGCTGACAGGCGGGACCGGCTGGCCCGTGCCAGCCGGTCGTTGTCGGCTAGAACGGCGTCTCTTCGTGACGCAGCTTCTCCGTGGCACAGTAGTTCTCGTAGGGTTGCAGGAGTTGCCGGCGTAGACTCGACGACGTGGAGGGCTGGCCGGCTACTCAGCCGGACCCCGCCTACACGGTAGATGGCTCTCTGGGGGGCGCTCGAGGATGCCCCCATGTCTCCCGCCTGGTCGGTGCCTCAGTGTCTCCCGCTCGCTCGGTGTCTCCGTATCTCCCGCTTGGTCGGTGTCTCCTTGTCTCCCACCTGCTCGGTGTCTCCGTGTCTCCCGCTCGTAGGGGTGCTTAGGCACCATAGGGGGGCGGCGGACTAGGCTTGACGTGGAGGGCTAGCCGGGCAGGGCCCGGGCACCGCCCGACACGGGCCGTTGTCTCCGCGCGTGTCCGTTGGGACGAGTGCTGATCTCGGAGCAGCCGAGCTGGGGAGACCAGCCGGACTCTTCCGTGATGTTCGTCGTAGACGGGGCGGTAGCCGGTTCCCCTGCTGCCGCGGTTGGACTTGGTCAAGAAAGGTGGGCGTCGCTTGTCGTTTTCTGTTTGTCTCGGAGAATCGTGATGATGACGGTTCTGCAGTGCTACTTTTGCCCATACCGCCGGCTGTGCCTCGGCAGGTGGAGGCCGGCTGCACTCGGGGCAGGCGGGCTCGACCGAGTGGCGCAGCCGGAGCCGGTCGGGGTGAAGGCTTGTTCTTTGATTTTGCGCTTCGCTCGGGGATCTTCTGTGGGTCTTTGGGTACCCGGGGTTTATCCCCACGTCAGCGTGGAGGAGGGCGAGGAGGCCGACAGCACGGCGAGCCACTCCGGCCGGTGTCCTGCCGGTGTGGTGGCCTCCCCACTGGCCATGGGCGGCGCCGGTTCATATCTATGTCAACGGGGATAGAGAGTGAAAAATAAAATTCAGATTTTTTTTATTTTCTCTGTTTTTTTTATTTTTTTATTGGACTGACAAGTGGGACCCACTGTCAGATTAGGTGTTAATTCTCCCGACATGTGGCGATTTCGGTTTTCTGAGAAAACTTGCACCAAATGTTGTATGAAAATGAGATTGAGACCACAAGTCGTACCATTCAGTAAATTTTGCACGAAAACATGTAGTATTGTGCTATTATCTCCCTTGATTCCCGTGTTCAAATCTAAAACGTCAACTATTTTAAGAAGGAGCGAGTATGTATTGCTTTAGCTCTGCTGGATACACTGCTTTACAAATTGACACACAATATATATGGACTACTTTAGTTGACTTATGGACCATTTTTTGGACACATTGTGGCTACCCTTAGAGCACCTCCAGTGTTGGGATTAATGGAACCGTGGGCGTAGATAGTCGAACCATGGACATTGTAGGCATCTACGCCGGAGCTAGTAGAAAATTTTAGGAGGGGCCAATTACCCTTATGAAGATCAATGTATACACACCTACTAGAGCGCAATTAGTCACTAACCACAAATTTGATGCTAATTAATACCTCAAAAACACGACAACAAATATAAGTAGAATATATTAAGTATAAATTATCATTTAAATACTCACTTCTAGTATATGTATCGGCTATATAGGAAATAGAACAAATTAGTGTGAAAATTGAAAGAAAAATAGAAATTGAGCATTACTATTAGACTATGACTACTACTTAGGCTCTGGCGCGGGGGGGGGGGGGGGGGGGGGGGGGCAGGGCCTAGGTTGGCCTAGCCTGAGATCTCCCGGTGCGTCTACGTTCATGTGAACAAAAATCGACTACAATAGACGAGTCGAACCGAACGAATCAAAATACTACTTCTTATGTAAGCGGCCAATGGACGTAGGCCTGGGCATTCGATTAACTCAGTAAAATCGGTTATATATCAAGAATTTCAGTTTCGGAGAGGTGTAGCTGAATTTGTTGTAGAAAAAACTAATCATCGACCAAAATCGGTTTCGGTTAAATCGGTTCAGTTTAATCGTAATACATATTACATTTCTATAGGAGATACTACAACAACATAATTGTATTGAAAAGCACCTAATAAGAAATGGATCATGCAATAAAACAAAATAAAAACAACAAATAATGCTTGTAACAAATAAAGTCTCATAGAAATACATTCACAATTTTTTTGTCTAATATAATAAGTTACAAAGAATTTCGGTTAATTCAGTTAATGCCAACTCAATAGATCACAGAAAATTCGGCGAAACCCGTATTGTTCTAAGTGGGACTCACCCATCGCTCTATGCTCTCAAGGCTAGCTGATTGGGGGGGGGGGGGGGGGGGGGGGGGGGAGAGAGAATGGGGTAGATGTCCAAGCTCCGGCCCTGTTGCTCACTATTGATCCGTACATCCTCATGTCTCCATCTCCTCATGTTGGCCACTTGCATTTGTTCTTTGTGCAACTTGCTTTTCTTGCTGACCCCAGTTGACTAGCGTAGACTCCAAGATCTTGGACCGGACTGAGAAACTGCGAGAGCTCATGCATGTAAGCAAAATTCTAATCTGCACATTTCCAATTATTAACAACTCAGCCTTTTCCGCTGGAGACGGAAAGATGAAATTGCATACGTACTTATATTAGGGTAGGGAGGGGAGTTGCAACTTTTTTCTCCCTCTGGAAGCCACTCCGTAGACCTTTACTTTATTATATATAGTTAAATTTATTTGTTTGTTGCGCCACATCTTCGTCGCGCCTTCACAAAAGTTTCTCAAATTAAACTTCCTTTATTTGATCTTTACTTTATTTATTTGTTGTTTGCTCTAGTTACATGATGGTTAGTGATGTGCCACCACTATTTCCTTTTTCTGGCACAACAAGCACGTACTCCCTCCTGTCGTTTGTGACTTTTTAATATAAATCTTTTACATATCTATGCATATAGCTTTTACTATATATCTAAAAAAGTCAGAACAACTTATAATTTGTAACGGCTGAATTAGCATTGAAGATTAATCATGTTCATTCTAAATCGCTGGATAGCGAAACAGATGCAAGATAGAAAACAACATATAGTTAGATATTTAATTAGATAAATTTAGACATAATTTAATTAAAAACTTTAAGAGAAGATTAGTGACATTATATAAGTGCATGTGTGCTATACTCACAACAATATACATGATGACTATCATATTGATCATTGTAGCAGTATTGAATATAACAAATCCAGTAAGATCATAGGTAGTATACCTATGGGCAGGACCAGTACGGGAGGCACTGATAGCGTCACTCCCACTAGTTGACATAGTGTGTTGCTCGGAATCCTGGACCTCAGTAGATGCAGGTAGTAGTGGTTCGCTGTATTAACAGTGGCGGAGCCAAGGCCGGCCACCCTAGGCCGATCCTCAGGCTCCTTTGCTGCTGACACCATAGCCCCAAATGTACAACAAGATCTTGTGGTTGCTACGTACAGTCTACAGGGTAACAGAGACGAGGCAGGGAGCAGGCGCCGCCTAGGACACAGGGAGCAAGCTAGAACAGAGACTGAGAATGAGAGGATGACGCCTAGGAGAGATGAGGCTGAGCCCTCAGCCCACACCATCACTGCATAGCGAAGAGACCGAAGCGATCAGCGGCCATTCTGCCATGGGCGGACGTCACACTGCCATCCCAATCCCCTTCACCAATGTTCCTTGCCTCTTCTCCATTCTCGGATCCGTCCTGAGCTGCCGCTGCCTGTACATGCTCTACCGTTGGATATCACCGTACCACTCTTTTTCTGTAACATGATATCACCACGCTCGCACAGCTGGCTGCTACCACGCCACCACACCCTAGGCTTCTGAGTCTGCACTTTCAACAAAAAATGCAAATGGCAGAGGGGAGGAGGCTTAGCAAAGCAAGTAAATTTCAGTTCTCTAATATGCCGAGGTTAAATTGAGCGGATGATCTACCATGGTTCCACTTTTACCATCCAGCACTTGAATTTATCTTTATTCTTCATTCTTGTGTCATCACTCTTCTTGCCCGGTGGTTTGCTTACTATACTTGTGTTTCATTGTTGTATTCATGCTTGTGTAGTTGTTGCTTAGTTGAGTAGCTCTCTAGTTTTAGTTGTAGTTGAGTGGAGTAGCTAGTTTAGTTGCTTTACTTGTTTAGGATTACTAGGTGTAGTGTGCTACTCTCCTTGTGTGGTTGAGTGCTTCAGTAGTAAAGCAATCTTGCTGCTAGACTTGTTAGGAGGCGTGCATTGGTGTGAATTAGACTAGGCAAAGCAGTTGCTATTAGGGCCACTTATTGCTCTAACCACTTTGCTCTAGTGTTGTTTACTCGTAGAGAAAATTTAAATAGGCTATTCACCCATCTAGCCATCTAGATCCTTTCAGTCGCGCGTGCTTCCCTTGGTAGAGGCCCGCCCCACCCTAGCACAGGTTGTTGAGCACTGCTGCGCCAACAACGGTGGTGGTCTCGTCCTCTGCCCTAGGCTGCCCACACCAATGGCCTGGCCTTGCACCGCTTGCTACGGTCTCCGACAACACTCATCCTAGCTAGTGGCAGGACTCTGAGATTCGGCCGTGTCATCGAGCGATGAGAGAGAACACAGAAGGTGAAGAGGGAGCACGTGTGTGGGACTCGCGTAGTGTGAAATGGCGTGCTAATGATTTTGTCTCGACTACTTCTCTGCCCATTGTTTATTTAATTTCTTGATTCAATTGGATTGTGTTTGGATGGTTTGGATTTTAGTCTAAATGGATTGGATGGTATGGAAAGAGTATCTATTAGGATTGTACTATATTGTGGATGACTTTAGTTGGATTCCTATTGTATTTCATTGATTGGATTTGGATGTCCATCCAATGCTAGGTCTAGTTTTTTTTTTTCCCCAATGGCTAGCAACCTCTTCACAATCTATATAAGTGCCATCCTTAGCTCATTTGGATCTATTTCTTTCCACCACAATGAGAGCACTTATATATAAGGGAGTTTATGAAGAGTGGGAGAGCCATCCAAGACAAGAATTAAAGATCAAGAGTTAACCATTGAGTCTACTAGCGTTATTGGTTGGATTCGATCAAGTAGCTTCTCAGAGACTTGTTATTCTTGGTGATCCATCACACATAGAACCCGGTTGAGGATTTGATGACCTACTTTGTGGAGTTTTTGTTGGGGAGACTCCAAAACGTGTTCATAGTTTGAAACCCGCACCATTCTAGAGTAGAGAAGGGGCATTCACTAGTTGAAAGGAGCTTAACCAATTCTTGATGAAGCTCTAGCCCCACCGAGGTTGGGCTCTGCCCAACACTGGGACTGACTGACTTTATACAGAGATAGAAAAGGCAGCAATCCAAGCTCTTTTTGAATCGGATATTGGATAGGCTAAGCTAGGTGTAGCCCGCTTTCTCTACGGTTTTGCTGAACTTGTTGAGGTCGATGGACCACTCACGTAGATCCTGCTATAGAGATTTGTGGAGGTGATGGAGGAGTGGCGGCGGCTTATGAAGAGTAGGAGGAGACTAGCGGGTCGACGGTGAAAGCTCCCGTGAGCACCCAAGAGGGGACGGGGTTGAATAGGGTGTCTAATTCAAAACATAAAACCTAGGGCTCAATAAAGTATCACTATAAAAACCATAAACTACACTAGCATATTGTGCACTTAAGGTCTTTATAGTGTGCTCTTTATCTTACCCTGAACCCACAAAGAGTTTTGCAACCTAGAGCAATTATATTAACAGCCTATAGCTAATCTTGGAAGGTAAACGTCACATAACCAAAGTACACGTGGAAGCAATAAATGCGGTAAGTAAAGAGTAAAGCATAGGGAGAGCAAACTACTGAAGAAATGTTAATGTATTCTATCGTATCGGTTGTCAAAATGGAACCCTAGGCCATGTTGGAGTAGAAGCATTTGTGTGTATGACCCAAACTGTACCATTATTTTACAGAAGAGCAAATAATGTGATGATAAATATACACTACCGACCTGAATTTCAGTCATCATAGCTTAATACAATGGAAGAACAACAGAAAATAAAGGGCAGCAGGCACAATACTAGCTAGGAGCAAATTAGCAACAAAAAACATGCTGGAATGAAACAAACTGAGGTAAGCATATAGAGGTGAATGAGACATGAAATATATCCAACGGTATGTGCACCGTTTATCTGTCAGACATTCTCGTCACTGCTTGGTGTTACGGTGAAGCCGCTGTCCTGCCATCGCCGCCGGGATCTGTGGTCGTCACTGGTGAAGCCGGTATAGTCCCATCTGCATCGCCGCCTTCCGTGACTGGTGTAGAAGTAGAAGCCTCTGTTGTGTCATCTCCGTGGCCGCCACCAGCGGCCGGGACTGGTATGGCTGATGTCGTCCCATTGGCACTGCCACGGCGGCCGGTAGCTATACTCGATGACGAAGCTGCTGTTGTAGTGCCATCAGAGCTGCCACCGTTGTTTCTTGCTTCTTCTCCTTCAGCTTGGGCCTCTGCATCCGCTCTGCCAAGGTCTCCATGCCCATGTAGGACATGAGGAGCCAGATGTAGGAGAGGTACTCTCCGCCCTGGCCTAAGCTCTTGGCGTGCAGGTACCCTCTGCACCTTCCGGCAGAGAAGCAGAGCATCTCCACCCACACACCCTGGATGACGTTCCACATCTTGGCATTGTCCTGCTCCTGCTCCACACGTAAGTTTTGTAGATGTTGAGCAAGTCTCCAAGCATCGTATATGAGTCTGAACTCATGTCCACTGGCGTGCCGGATATGCTGGTCTATCTTCTGGGCGAGCTTGCTCTCATGACGCAAAGGCCCTGCACCATCATCTGGTGGAGGCATCAACTTTGAGCATCTCCTTAAGCTGCCTGTAAGCTTCTCTGAACAGGAAGCGTCTGACACCGGTTATCAGCATCTCCGGGTTGACGAACAGAAGGTACAGCATGTAGTTGGACATCACCCTACAGAGTCGAGCGGTTTCGTAGGAGGGGGGTGTCGCCGTGAGGTGGAAGCAGAAGTCTGTGGCGTGGTGCCAGAGGAGGACGCTCTCGTCGAACGGCCGCCGCAGGCCCCAGTTGAGGCTAGGGACCAGGTTGACAGTCCACTGGCCCCGGTTGTCGTTGAACGCCCTGTAGGTGGCCATGTCCTTTATGTGATGCTCCGTCCACGCTTGGGCGATGTAGCCGTGGACGAGCATGGTGATGTCGCTGGACGACATGGACGGCTCCATACACCAGAGCTGGTCTAGCATGGTCGCAAAGCCTCGTGAGCTTCCTGTGCCTTTTGTTGCGAGCCAAGTACCCTACAAGGTTGTACTAGGCAACTTGATCTGGCCATCGACCGTTGCCATTGACATATAGATCGAGGAGGCATTCCTGTAGCTATATGATATCACACTATTTCAAAATATAAACAAATAAATATTATATCTAACTTAACAAATAAACAACTTGATCATGCATGCATGCAAGCATGCGCGCCTCCTCAAACAGGCTATATTTCATCTCTTTTTCCATTTAATTAATTGTTTATGTTTTCTAAATTCAAGGGTTTAGATTTATTAGAGATCTTACCTGTTAGGAGGTGTTTCGAAAACTGTAGCATATGCATATCCCTTGCTCTAGAGCGTATCATCATCAGAGGTAAAATGGACTCCAGAATCAAACACCAAGAATAAGACAGCTGTGTGGTAAAAGGGTCAGGAAGACTGGCTCTGGTTATTATGACTCTGATATTGGATAATTCCATGATGATCACTGATATTATTGGTAGGAAGAATGCACCCGTGGTTACTGAGACCCGTAGGAGAGAAATAAATCCAGCGAAACAACTTGGAATCCTGGAGTGGTCGAAAACCAAGACCCAGATGATCTCCGGTACGGTGGTGATCCGCGACAGCAGTGGTTCCTTGGTGTAGAGTCTATCAAACGTCACAGAAAGGCCATACTGTACCAAGCGATGCGCTTTATCTGCTGGATCATGCACCAAGGCTTTGAGGCAGCTATGGCGAGTCAAATGATGAGGTACTGTAAGGTCCACGAAGAGATCGTAGGGCTTCCAAACTTTATCGCCTTCGGGAGCGGCCAATGGGAATCCCTGGCCCTCCTGAAAATACCTCGTTGCATGTTCGCGAGCTGGCGGTACGTATGACCTGCTCAACTACCACTCTACGAGGGCGTGACCTTCTGCTGATCGCGCGCGGCGCAGGACGAAATGCAGAGCAGTAGTTTTCTATTAGCCAAAAGAATCGTTTAGACCTCGATCTGTCAGTTCGGTTTAGGTGTACCCATTCGTCCGTAAATGTGGGAGGCCGGAATACTTAATTTCGTTCCTTAATCTAGAAAAAAAAAGTATCTACTGATCTCTCACTAAAAACCATCGGGTTCGCTGACCCCGACAAAGGGGCCTGGCTCCGACTGGCGTGGGAGGCGTTGGCCGGGGTTACTCCTAGCAACAGTAACCTTATATTACCCTTAAATAAATAAAATTAATTAGCGAAAATATTCTACACGCATCCAAAGGTCAGAAAAAACCAGAGGCAAAAGTACCTAACAGTGGCCACCAACCACTGTAATCACATACATCTCACGATGGGAATTGTAACTAAAAACATAGGGGACATCTCACGATGGGAAATGTAACTAAAAACATAGGGGGGGAATGAAGAGTAGAACCGGAAGTGAAGGGAATCACATCAACATATATTTTTTAGATAATGGAACAAATGCAGTTTACTTGGGACACCGCTGTTAGGACATGCCGCCTCCATAGCTCGTTGTCTTCAATGTTATAGGCAGTAATGCCGTCCTGCCCGCCAAGGTGTATCAATAGGATAGGCGCCCACAACGCCAGCTATGATGCGTGGACACCCATTCTTGCCTCTTGGGGCGATTGAAGAGTGAAGAGGGTGGCTAGTGCGTAGAGTGAAAATTTTGCATTTTGGTCATTTTTAAAACATTTTTTACAAATAGACTCCTAGCGAAACATTTTCTGAAAATAGGCCGAAGGCTCGGTGCGATAGGACATACCGCCGAGTTATTTTGCACGGCGTCGTGTCAGCTCACGCCGAGCCTTTGCCACGTCAGCATGGACTCAGGTCACGTTGACGAATGACGTTGCGGGCTCCCCACACCTCGACGTTGCGTTACTTAGCGCCGAGCCACAGACCTCGGCGCGGCCCGACTCAACGCCGAGGTCTGGGCACTTAAGCCCGCGCCGCGGCCCCTTCTTCCTCCCTTCTCCATTCTAACCCGCCCGCCCCTCTGTTCTCTCTCTCTGTCCTTCCGCCCCATGAACCCTAACTCCCAAATGGCAGCCTAGGAGGCCGGATCTCGCCTGTTGACGCGCGCCCGAGGTAATCCTCCCTCCCCTCTTCCATTTTGTCCGTGTAGATTCAAGTACATTGCTTTCTTTAATTGTAGAACCCTAGGATTTGGCATGGTTGCAATGTTGATGTATTTGTGAAATGTTTGGTCTAGATTGACTTGGTGACCTTATTTGTAATATGTTATTGATGTTTGTTTTATTAAGTTAAGTTATGAACTCTGTGGTAGTTGTTTATTTGGCTACTAGGGTTAGTTGTTTAATGGTGGAAAAATAGCAATGGTGCCTACGATCTGTTATGTATAGTGTACATTGTATTGAGTTTGTTAGTTACAATGTACAGGCAAAATTAAAGGATGGAGATTTTCTAGTTACATAATTTTGGTAATTGATTTCCATTATATTGAATCATATGAGCATGATATGTGACTATTTTTGGTGCGCGATTGTTGTAGATGGATAAATTAGTGAGGTTGCATCATGGTGGACGTGTTGTTAGGACAAGGGATGATAGTGTTCAATTTGAGGACCCAGTTAGTGGATCGAGTGAAAGGAAGGTTAGGTTGGAATGAAGGAGATGTGGTTGTGCAGTTCGAAGGTGTAATTGATGTAGGGCCGTCAATGGGTCCACGGATCAAGAGGTTGCTTAGAATTACAAGCGAGTCCGAATGGGATGCTTACAAGGCAGTTGCGATGGCCTCAGAGGTGCGATCTTTGGATTTGGTGGTACATAAGAATTATGGCATCGGCAGTGACAACGCTGAAGCAGGATCGACCCATCTAGTGAAGCCACAGTTCTCTTCACAGTTCGAATCCAGAAAACGGAGCAATCACTCCTATAAGTACTACTACACATCATAAACATATTTGTGAAAAGAGATAGTTCAAAACAAATACCCCATCCTCGCCGGCATCTGTAGAAACGACGCCGCGCGGTGGTGATTACGTGCGATGGTGCCAAATTGGGCACTGATTTTGGCGCGAAAAGCACCGCATGCGCTGCCCTGCCCTCTCTCCTCTCTTTCCTGCGCCTGCGCTGCCCTCTCTCCTCTCTTAAGCATGCGTGCGTCTGCACGGTGGGCGGGAAAAATCACGCATCAATCAGCAAAGATGTTGTCTGGCGCCGAAAGCACGCATGCGTCGCGCCGCCTTTAAGCATCGTTGTTCTCTTTCCGCGCGCGGGCCGGGGCGTTGTTGGCAGAGCTTTGACGCATGCGTGCTTTCACTTGCGATTGATGTATGCGTGGACTGATTTTGACGCATGCGTGCTTTCTTTGTAAATTTGCAATGCAGTGTTTTGACGCATGCCTGCTTTCACTTTGGATGGACTGATTTTGACGAAAGAGGTTGTTGCATGTCTCCCGCCATTTTCTCATGCCATCTTCTCCCGCCACCGTTTCCCGCCATTTTCTCCCGCCATTTCTTCTCTTCTCGTCCTATAAAACCCCCTCCTCACTGAGGTGGGTAAGAAGTCCAGTGTATTCACTCGAAGATGTCGGGTTTTCCTTCAGATCATAGTTTTGTACCTGGCATGTCCAAACGTCTTTTGTGGTGTGCCGGCGAGTTCAGGGTAGACAATAAGATAGTTTTCCATTCGAGGAACTCCTCAGTAGTAACACCCTCCTAACTGAGCTGGGTGCGGCATTACGTAGGCACGGGTGGCCATCGAGGACCCCCGAGGAAATAGGACAAGAATTTCTAAAGTTGCATGGCCGGTGGGGAAAGCAAAAATATAAGAGTGACTTTTCGAGGAGTTGTGCATCAAATAATCCTTTTTTGTGGATGGACGAGAGCGACGACGATGACGATATCTTCATGTCGAGCAGCACGGGCAAGAGAGCTGCATCGTCGAAGGGCAAGAGTGCTGCATCGACGGAGGAAGACGGGAGATGACATCATATACTTAGGTTATCTTAATTTAAGCGGAAGTTTTTAATTTCAGTCCTATCGTTTTAATTTAAGTTGTAGTGTTGCTAATACCGATGTATCTTCATATCAGTTGTACCTTAATTTTATGTTGCCGTGTAATTTGGAATGTTTGACATCCTAAAATTGCAGCATGTATCTTAATTTCAGTTCTAGTTGTTCATTTCAGCATGCACATGTATCTTCATTTTAGTTGTACCGTCTCGTAACGGAAAAATTGCAGTTATGGTCCAAAAAATTTATTACAGCATACTGAAATTTATTACAATATTATTACAACACAAATTTATTACAATACATCACGAGTACAAAATTTATTACAGTAAATTCGGAAAAAAATTACATCATGCGGTGTTGTTGTTGCCGTACGGGCATTCCCTTCGCGGGTGACCGGGGCACCTGCAAATGCGACACCAGCGTGGTTCTCCCGACTGGCTATGGTCCATGTCGTTCCGATAACGCTGAGACCGACGCCGTCCCTTGGCGGTTCTCATCAACGTCGGGTCCGGAACCCATTTTTCGATTTTGTCCGGCCACATGTCCCTGTAGTGTTGATCCATGCCCCATGACCAGAACTCACCGCTCCAGGTGTTGAATAGATTTTAAGTGTTGAAGTAAGGAGATATGTAGTTCTTGACGCTGATTTTCTGTTCTGTAGCCGCCCTGAGGACATGACTGCACGAGAACCTTGGGCTTGTTGCAAGTGCACTCACACGTTGTTGGGCCGAGGGTGACCTCATGCTTTCTTGCTCCTCTGTGGTGGCCTTTCACGAACTTGGCTCGTACCCTGACTAGGTATTTATGCCTAAGTGCGTCCACTTGATCACAACCATGACTTCGGGATTTCTCCGCTTTCTCGTTCAGATGTCGGTGAAGCTTTTCAGACCATGACTTGTTCATTGCAACTTGTGCATTCGCGACCACGACTCTGTCTGCAAAGTATGTTACAGTCCGATTCCAAGTTTCATGAATCAAGGCGATGAGAGGGAGGGCTCGCACACCTTTAAGCACGCCATTGTACACCTCTGACATGTTGCTAGTCATTATGCCGTAGCGAGCCCCGATGTCGTGAGCCAGTGCCCACTTGTATAATTGAGGGCAATTCTGGGTTATCCACTGCGACAGATTTATTGCCGGCCTACGACCCCTCCGGCAAGGCAGCACGGTCGATCTGTGTATTGATTTCCGCCCAGATTAAATTCATCTTCACTTTAGTCTTCTGCATGCACATCCTCTTGAATTGCTTGAACAAATCCTTGTTCTTGAACCTTGAGTAAAAATTAGCGGACAAATGCCTCATGCACCACCTTGTCTCTAGATCGGGCCACCCCCAGTTAGGGTCCGTCGACTGCTTGACTATCTCGAGCGCGCTCAGTAGGCCCGTGTTACGATTAGAGACGATGCAAACACCGACACAATCTTTCACGACTCCAATCTTCAAGCAGCTCAAGAACCACGTCCAGCTATCTTTGTTCTTGCTCTCGACCAGTGCATAGGCAATAGGAAGGAGCTGATTATTTGCGTCTGCTGCGATCGCCACTAGGAGTGTGCCCTTATACTTTCCAGTGAGAAAGGTACCATCAATTGATAATACTGGATGATAGTGATGGAATTGAATGCCTGTATAGTCTGGACGAATGCCCAGAATATACGGTCAAGGATAATTTCATTTTGCTCCCTTGGGTGTGGACGCTGTTTCATGAACACTTGAGTCCCCCTGTTAGCTACCGCTATCTGATTAAGCAGTCTGGGGGCATAGTCATAGGCCTGCTCATAGGTGCCATACAACCTCTGGAAAATGCCCTCCTTGGCATGCCTAGCCTTGCCGTAGCTAAGCTACAGGGAAGCCAATCAGATCTTCCGCAGATTTTTGCAGTTTCCTAATACCCATGTTTATATCTTGTTCCACCGCAGCGGACATGACATGTGACACATAATTAGCGGGGACATTGCGGTGCTCTTCAAGAGCCCTTGTAGCTCGCAGCTATGGGGTTCTATTTTTGAGATATGCCAGGGCTTACATACCCCAGGGCTCTGGCGAGCGACCACTCTCTCCTTGCAACCATCAGCCAAATAGATGCATATGACCTTCAACTGAGTTCGATCAGACTGCTTCACTCTATGCTGGCGAGAAATGCCTAGTGCATACCTCTTTATTGCCTGGTCAGCGGAGGCCTTGTCTGGCAAAGTCTGCCCAACCTGCAGACTTGCCTCTCCTAGGCCCGAAACAGAGCGAAATTCATCACTTGGGATGCCTTTCCCGCGGCGTTCTGTAGTTCCCTCCTGGAACAAGGATGTGACAGTCACAATTTCTTTGTTTAACTCTGCAGAGCTGCACCACTTTATCCAACAGCAGCCTGGCTCTTTATGCTCTCTCCGCACACCATTTGTGCTATAGCCAGAACTCAGGGCAACAAGTCATGTGGAGTCGCTTCCCGGCACAACGCATATCCGCCCCTTATGACCCAGTCTGGTATAAACCAAAGACTCGTCACCACTCCCGAGCTCCTATTCCAAATCACCCCGTCGGGTGGGGAAGGTATGCGCTCCCACGTTGTTGGCCGCCGCAACGGACGCAACCAGGTAATAGTCTGCCGAGGATATGCGAACGAAGGAAGAAACCTCTGACGAGCCCATCCATAGTGAATCTGTTGGTTGATGCTTCAATACGGCGCAAGGATCACTGGGCCATGAGTTATTAATCCTAGGTATATACTTTCCCGTACAATGGAACCTCCACCACAACATTAATCCGTGGTTCCATTGACAGCCAAACAATATATATATAGCAATTCACATCATTCGAAAATAGTTTTTCTTTTTCAATGCAATGATAATAATACGTTTTTGAAAATAGTTTTTATAAAATAGTTCAATAAGGATATGTAAGAATGAACTTGCCTGTGGCCGTTCAACTCTTCGGGATTCTAGGGTTTGCGTTAAAACCCCGAGTTCTGAAAATAGCAAAGTAATCCTGATAAGGACTACTGAAAAATCTAGCAGCATGCTATTATGCATAATCATGATATGCATCGCCACCCCAAAATACCCAAATTGCGGATTTAAGACTTTTCGAGTGTTTTGGATTATTTAAAGAGTTTGACAACAATTTTCATGAGGAATAAATTTAAAGTGATTAAATTGAAATAGTTCAATATAATTGAATTTCAAGACTTTATTTTCCCATATTATTTTCTTTTAAGAAAATAGTTTTTGAAAAAGAATTTCAAGTCATTTCCACTTAAGGATCCTTGAATTTTTCATCCACGAAATGTTTTTCAAAACTTCAAATAAAACTTACATAAAAATTCCTCATATTTTGTAGAGTATGTTGCATATTTTTAGTTGATTTTTGTGTATTTGAATTTGGTGTAAAAATTCATTTAACTTTGAATATTTTTGATTTAGGATGAATAACAAGATAGTCTTGGTATAGTTCAAATATTATTTTGAACTTAGTATTTATTTTCGCAAATTATTTTTCTTGAGAAAATAATTTTAAGAAATTATTCCAAAGAATAATCCACTTAAGGATCTTTGGATTTTTAATCAAAGAAATAATTTTCAAAAATTCCTGTTAGTATTTTATTTAAATAGCTTATTTTCTGCTAATATTTGTAGATATTTTTAAAGTATTTTTAGGAATTTATTTGAATTTTTAAAGTACTTTGAAAGATTTGAATTTTCAAATTCATGAAATTACAAAAGTACCCCTGGTCCAATTTGGTTGAACCAAGTCAAAGACCAGGCCTGGCTCGGGTCGGGTCAACCGACCGAGCCACTTTCCTCTCTCTCTCTCTCTCTCTCTCTCTCTCTCTCTCTCTCTCTCTCTCTCGCGTTCGAACCCGTGCTCGACCTCCTCTGGCGTTCGTGTCGCCCGCGCCGTCGCCGCCTCGCTCCGGCCAATTCTGGCCACCTCCGCCGCCGTGGCGTGGGGCAAAACACTCCCCTCACTCCGCTCTTCCTCCTCACCGGAGGGATTCGTGCTCCGCCCCCACCCGCGGCCGCGCACAACCCAATCCCCTAGGGTTAGGGTTTCGGTGCTGCGCTGTTCGCCGCCATCCGCGACCTCCTGCTCCGCCGTGCTTGCCATGGCTGAGCGTAGGGCTTCGCCCCCTGTGCCGCCGTGGTGTGGTGGTGTTGGTCCACGACTTCCGTGTGCCCCCTCCAACGGTAGCGCGAGCACTGCCTCGCCACCGTGGAGCTACGGCCATGGACGCACGGTGAGTTCCTTCTTCCTCTGCTCTACTATCTCTCGACCCTCTGCTAGCAGCTCGTGGCCCTGATTTGAACTATTGCTCAAACCCTGGCTAGGTTCGTGATGTGGAGAAGATGATTTGATGATGAATTACTCGAATTTGTGCACTGTCTCCTCTATGTGCACACAGTAGAGGTGAATAGTGTAGATCTAGCATGTGTAGATCTTCCCACTGCCTCTGAATTTACTGTGGAGAGCATTTCTTGCTCACTGATGATGAATTTGACTTTAGAAAATTAATTCTGAGCTAGAACTTGTACTAGCTGTGATGATATCTTAATTTTAGCATGATTTAAACATGTTTTGCTTGCTGTGATGCCTCCTTATAGAGTTACACAGTGGCTTTCTTGTTTAGAGATGTTTTTTATGTTTTCCTGTGCTTCTTCCATGTGTAAGGATGTGCATAGCTTAGCTAATCCAGCTCTGCTGGTTCACTGGCTTGTGTGATGCTTTGTTAAAAACAAAATACGAACAGATACTACACTGTTGCATTTTCCCCTTGCCTCCAATGCTCAAACAAATGCTAAAGCACACAACTTCACTCTCTTACATCTCTCTGTCCTATTTTTTGCACAAAACAGAAGTTCTCTGTGGTGCAATTTATTTTCCTATAGCACCCTACCTTGCAATGCAAGGCTCTGTTAAGAACAGATGCTAAAATGAACACTCTAGCATGATTCTGTCATTTACAGAACCTGCTTAGCCTCTCACTAGCACTTATGAATCAACCTCTGTTGTAGAGCAGCTAGAGCTACGGAAGAGCTCTGATCTTGCTCCAAGGTTCAACCGTCTCCTCCTTGCTGCTTCTTGTGGTTCTACCGTCTCCTCCTTGCTGCTTGACTTTTCCTAGAGTTTAATTGCTAGCTGAAATGGCTTGTGGTGGATGGATTAGGTGATCTCCATGAGTAGTGCTTGGTTGTGCCTGCATGTAGCCTGTATGTATGAGCAGTCATATGCAACCTGCATGAGTATTTAGTGAACTGCGTGCATGAAATAAGTGCGAACAAATTAATTAGGTCCTTTGAACCCATATCAGCACTAACATAAATGAAAACTGCAGCGGAAAACAGTTCCAGAATATTGCAAAATGAACTAAGGAGAAAACTGCAAAATGAAGACTGTTCCAGAACCCTTCCTCCTCACTTATGAAGGTCTAACCACGCGGCGTTACTCTTCACGCTCCTCCATGCCAGCGCCTTCACCATCCATGGCTGAAAACTGCCACCATAAGTGTACGATTCATATTATTAGTCAAGTAAATCATTTATTAAGATAAAAAACTCTATGTGCAAGACGGAATGACTCCAGCATTGCATAGCTTCCGTCAGAAAACAGGTGACATTCTTGCTACAGATCAAGAAATATCTCCATGGAACTAAATTACACCTCTAATAGAACGGCTTTGCATTAGCCAAATTATATTTTGTTTGGCTCATATGATCATGAAAAATTGGTCTCGGTGGAACTGAACACATTAGCTCATTCCACAAATTTTCAAATCTGAAGACATTCAAACATTGCCAACACAGATGTCCAATTTCTAAACTATTCAATGGAAGATTACACCGAGCAGTATCCCAAATATGCTGACATATTACGAAGAATAGAGATGGTGTGTACTCTGAATTACAGAGCCCTGACAGCTTACCTTGCGTGACAGAATCCGAGGTGCGGCTGGTGTCGGTAGCACCGCGCAGTGCGAGGGCTGTCAGTGGACGGAAGCGGCCTCCCATGCGTAGACAGCGGCAGCGGCGATACGAGTGCGGCGCCTCGCTGCGCGGTGACCACACGGTGGTGTCAGACCTCGATGGCACGCTGGTCCAGTCATGGGGCGCCTTCCCCTACAAAGCGCTCGCCGCCTTCGATACCGGCAGTGTGCCCGGGCCTCGCGCTCCTCCTGCTCCTGGCGCTGTACTACGCGGTGTCCGACACGGCCGACCAGTCGACGAAGGCGGCGTCAGCCAGATTGGAGAGCGGAGAGAGGGTGGATGTGGCAGATTGGAGAGAGGAAAGGGGGGATCGTGGCGGCGCGCGTGCGGGCTGGATGAGGCGGCGTAGAGAGCGGAGAGGGGGTTGGCGGCGGCGGCGGCTGAGACGAGGTTGGCGGTGGGGCTTCTCGTTGGCAGCTTCATGTGCAAACCTGACCTTTTTTTTCTAACTGCAACTGGTCTTGTTAGTCTTTTTTTTCCACCGAATTACCACTGATGGGCTTTGATGGGCCAAATCTCTCTGAGCCGTTAGATGAAACCATACTGGTCATATTTGAGAAGCAGTAAAAGGTACCGTAAAAGTTGCCTTGACACCGGACGGCAACAGCAAGTGTCCTCCTATAAATCAAGGCCACGGTGGTGAAGGTGGATCTCAAACACTCCCAACATACGCACACATACATACATACATACATACATACATACATATGTGGTTGTCTCGTTGGCGTCTGCGCTCTAGCTTGTTCCTGCCAGGAAAGGAGAAGCTAGAGTATATATGATGGGAGAGTGAAGAAGAAATCGCCAGCCAGGTAAGAAATCACACAGCACAAACCCGTGAATTAATGATTGCCCGCTAACATGAGTATTAGCTACTGATTGTTTAAAATTTTGTCCTTGTTCTTCTGTACGCATGCATATATAATATATGGAATACTGAAGATCGATCCATCTAATTCGACCAACAAGCCACCTACCTAGCCATGGTGGTTACTACAATCAGCCTACTATTACCTCTCCTGGTGTTGCTGGCCTGCGGTGCAGATTACGTGGTCCTTTGCAGCTCCTCTCCATTACACGGGAACGAGACAGATCGGCTATCGTTGCTAAGGTTCAAGGATGGAATGATCCGCAGCGAGTCTTCCTGTCCTGGAACGACAGCACCCACTTCTGCAACTGGGAAGGTGTCTCGTGCAGGGTATTGTCGCCACGACGTGTCACTTCTCTAGACCTTACAAGTCGAGGTTTAGTAGGACACATCTCTGCTTCCATTGGAAACCTAACATTCATGTGGTCTCTAGACCTGACGGAGAATACACTCTCCGGAGAGATCCCACCTTCCCTCGGTCATCTGCGTCACTTACAAACCCTCCACTTGAGTAATAACACGCTCCAAGGAAGGGTACCGAGTTTCGCAAACTGCTCAAAGCTCAGTGTGTTGGAAGTTTACGTAACAATCTAGTTGGCCAATTTCCTGCACATCTGCCTCCTCGCCTTCAGGTGTTAGGGGTTGACATTAACAACCTTACTGGCACCATCCCACCTTCTCTTGCCAATATCACAACACTAACAATAATTTCGTGTGGATCCAACCACATCAAGGGAAATATCCCGGGCGAGTTTGCGGGTTTGTCCAGCTTGCAGTACCTATACGCGGGTGACAATCAGCTTACAGGCTTGTTTCCACAAGCCATCTTGAATCTCTCTACTCTTGTCTGCCTTTCCCTTGCTTTAACTGGTATCGGTGGAGAGGTACCACCAAATCTATGTACAGCTCTCCCCAATCTCTAGATTCTTGAATTAGATCTCAACTTCTTTCAAGGCCACATTCCTAGTTCACTCGCTAATGCATCCAGTCTAAACGAAATCAGTCTGTCGGATAACAACTTCACCGGATTGGTGCCCCTGATTGGCAAACTTACCGAACTCTCATATTTGAATCTTGAAATTAATCAACTCCAAGCACATAGCAGGGAAGACTGGGAGTTTTTGGACAGCTTAGGCAACTGCACGAAGCTACTAGAGTTCACGATGAGTTGGAATCTTCTATCAGGGAATGTACCAAGCTCATTAGGTAACCTTTCCCATCAACTCCACCGTCTATGCTTGGCAGACAATAACCTATCAAGAGATTTTCCTTCCGGCATAGCAAACCTCCGCAGCTTGATTGTTTTGTCATTGGGGTGGAATCAGTTTACAGGTGTGGTTCCAGAGTGGGTTGGAACTCTCAAAACTTTGCAGGAAATGTATTTTGGCAGCAACTTCTTTACGGGGGTCATTCCGCCATCCTTTTCAAACTTGTCTCAATTGGGATGGCTCGATCTATACTCAAACCAGTTCATTGGCCACATACCATCTAGCTTTGGAAACTTTCCAATGCTTCAACATATGGATATTTCCAACAATAATCTTCGCGGTAGGGTTCCAGTGGAGATATTCAGAATCCCTACAATGTTTGAGTTTAATCTATCTTTCAACAACCTCATTGGAGAACTTCCTACCGACATTGGAAATGCCAAACAACTCATACTTTTGGTACTTTCATCAAACAAGTTTTCTGGAGATATTCCAAACACTCTGGGTGATTGTGAAAGTTTAGAGAACATTGAGTTGGACTCGAATATTTTAACTGGAAGCATTCCCACTTCATTAGGCAACATAACCAGCCTCAATTTTTGAATCTTTCTTCCAATAACTTAACTGGGTCAATACCAACATCTCTTGGCGACCTACAATTTCTTGAGCAAATAGATGTGTCATTCAACCATCTTCATGGTGAGGTTCCAACAAAAGGGATCTTCAAGAATGCAACTGCCGTGAGGATTGATGGAAACCAGGGGCTTTGTGGTGGGGCATTGGAGTTACACATAATGGCATGTTCTATTATGCCTTCGAATTCAACTAGGCACAAGAAATCATCAGTGCTCAAAGTAGTCATCCCAATAGCCAGTATGGTGTTACTTGCTATGGCCATATCTCTCTTATTTTTGTGGAAAGGAAAACACAAGAGAAAATCTATGTCTCTGCCATCATTCGTAAGAGAATTTCCCAAAGTTTCTTTTAGTGATCTAGCCAGAGCAACAGACGGATTCTCAATGTCCAACTTAATCGGCAGAGGGGCATACAGTTTTGTATATCAAGGAAAACTAGTTGAAGCTGAAAATGAGGTTGCCATAAAAGTCTTCCACCTAGAGACAAGAGGAGCACAACAGAGCTTCATTGTAGAATGTAATGCGTTGAGAAATGTGCGGCACCGTAATTTGGTCCCTATCTTAACTGTGTGCTCAAGCATTGATTCTAATGGTAATGATTTCAAGGCCCTAGTGTATGAGTTCATGAAACGAGGAGACTTGCATAAACTACTATACTCAACTCGAGACTCTGAGGGCTCTTTAGACTTGAACCTTCTTACAATGGCCCAAAGGTTGAGCATTATTGCGGTGACCCAGCACACCACTGCATGTTGTAGTGTACAAGTCGTTGATGTAACACGCACGGAAGGACCTCTCCGCAAATATTACATCCCTCAGAGTAGTACAACAGAAACATAGCCGGTCCAAGGTAACACTATAGGATTACAACACTATTCAATACAAAATCTCGAGACCTCCTTTTATATTGAAGCAAGTCTCGTGCAAATGAAATACAGAAAGATCCAAATCGTAACTCTAAGCTGGATATCAGCTCTAGCTCTAATTCCTCATCCACTACTGCTGTTGTCACAGCCCTAATCTATTCCATCTGGAATATCTTTATCCAGGGTTGTCTCCTCCTTCCAATAGTTGTTGTCTCCTTCATTAGCAAAGTGGTCGTCATGTATGCCATTGACAATATTGTTGTTGCTCCACCATTGTCACTGTTGTCTTCGTTCTTCTGTTGATGGAGTAGCAGTTGACTCCTTCAAGCTCCACCAGTAGACTTGACTCCTTGTTGGATACTCCCTTGACGTCGTGATGGCTAACTGGCAACTCCGTTGATGGCTCCAAAATCTAAGCAGGGGGTCAACGGGGAAAAGGGTGAGAAACACGAGCGTTACTCAGCAAGTTCAAATTATAGGCGATAAGGTGTTTTATGCACTAGCTACTGCCATGACCAACGGTCATTGACATGGAAAATATTTTTAGGAAAGGGTCCATTTTATTTTCAGAAAACTATGTCCCCAGTCTCCACGGGTCTTTAGTCATCACTTGGGATGCCTTTCCCGCGGCGTTCTGTAGTTCCCTCCTGGAACAAGGATGTGACAGTCACAATTTCTTTGTTTAACTCTGCAGAGCTGCACCACTTTATCCAACAACAGCCTGGCTCTTTATGCTCTCTCCGCACACCATTTGTGCTATAGCCAGAACTCAGGGCAACAAGTCATGTGGAGTCGCTTCCCGGCACAACGCATATCCGCCCCTTATGACCCAGTCTGGTATAAACCAAAGACTCGTCACCACTCCCGAGCTCCTATTCCAAATCACCCGTCGGGTGGGGAAGGTATGCGCTCCCACGTTGTTGGCCGCCGCAACGGACGCAACCAGGTAATAGTCTGTCGAGGATATGCGACGAAGGAAGAAACCTCTGACGAGCCCATCCATAGTGAATCTGTTGGTTGATGCTTCAATACGGCGCAAGGATCACTGGGCCATGAGTTATTAATCCTAGGTATATACTTTCCCGTACAATGGAACCTCCACCACAACATTAATCCGTGGTTCCATTGACAGCCAAACAATATATATATAGCAATTCACATCATTCGAAAATAGTTTTTCTTTTTCAATGCAATGATAATAATACGTTTTTGAAAATAGTTTTTATAAAATAGTTCAATAAGGATATGCAAGAATGAACTTGCCTGTGGCCGTTCAACTCTTCGGGATTCTAGGGTTTGCGTTAAAACCCCGAGTTCTGAAAATAGCAAAGTAATCCTGATAAGGACTACTGAAAAATCTAGCAGCATGCTATTATGCATAATCATGATATGCATCGCCACCCCAAAATACCCAAATTGCGGATTTAAGACTTTTCGAGTGTTTTGGATTATTTAAAGAGTTTGACAACAATTTTCATGAGGAATAAATTTAAAGTGATTAAATTGAAATAGTTCAATATAATTGAATTTCAAGACTTTATTTTCCCATATTATTTTCTTTTAAGAAAATAGTTTTTGAAAAAGAATTTCAAGTCATTTCCACTTAAGGATCCTTGAATTTTTCATCCACGAAATGTTTTTCAAAACTTCAAATAAAACTTACATAAAAATTCCTCATATTTTGTAGAGTATGTTGCATATTTTTAGTTGATTTTTGTGTATTTAAATTTGGTGTAAAAATTCATTTAAATTTGAATATTTTTGATTTAGGATGAATAACAAGATAGTCTTGGTATAGTTCAAATATTATTTTGAACTTAGTATTTATTTTCCCAAATTATTTTTCTTGAGAAAATAATTTTAAGAAATTATTCCAAAGAATAATCCACTTAAGGATCTTTGGATTTTTAATCAAAGAAATAATTTTCAAAAATTCCTGTTAGTATTTTATTTAAATAGCTTATTTTCTGCTAATATTTGTAGATATTTTTAAAGTATTTTTAGGAATTTATTTGAATTTTTAAAGTACTTTGAAAGATTTGAATTTTCAAATTCATGAAATTACAAAAGTACCCCTGGTCCAACTTGGTTGAACCAAGTCAAAGACCAGGCCTGGCTCGGGTCGGGTCAACCGACCGAGCCACTTTCTCTCTCTCTCTCTCTCTCTCTCTCTCTCTCTCTCTCTCTCTCTCTCTCTCTCTCTCGCGTTCGAACCCGTGCTCGACCTCCTCTGGCGTTCGTGTCGCCCGCGCCGTCGCCGCCTCGCTCCGGCCAATTCTGGCCACCTCCGCCGCCGTGGCGTGGGGCAAAACACTCCCCTCACTCCGCTCTTCCTCCTCACCGGAGGGATTCGTGCTCCGCCCCCACCCGCGGCCGCGCACAACCCAATCCCCTAGGGTTAGGGTTTCGGTGCTGCGCTGTTCGCCGCCATCCGCGACCTCCTGCTCCGCCGTGCTTGCCATGGCTGAGCGTAGGGCTTCGCCCCCTGTGCCGCCGTGGTGTGGTGGTGTTGGTCCACGACTTCCGTGTGCCCCCTCCAACGGTAGCGCGAGCACTGCCTCGCCACCGTGGAGCTACGGCCATGGACGCACGGTGAGTTCCTTCTTCCTCTGCTCTACTATCTCTCGACCCTCTGCTAGCAGCTCGTGGCCTGATTTGAACTATTGCTCAAACCCTGGCTAGGTTCGTGATGTGGAGAAGATGATTTGATGATGAATTACTCGAATTTGTGCACTGTCTCCTCTATGTGCACACAGTAGAGGTGAATAGTGTAGATCTAGCATGTGTAGATCTTCCCACTGCCTCTGAATTTACTGTGGAGAGCATTTCTTGCTCACTGATGATGAATTTGACTTTAGAAAATTAATTCTGAGCTAGAACTTGTACTAGATGTGATGATATCTTAATTTTAGCATGATTTAAACATGTTTTGCTTGCTGTGATGCCTCCTTATAGAGTTACACAGTGGCTTTCTTGTTTAGAGATGTTTTTTATGTTTTCCTGTGCTTCTTCCATGTGTAAGGATGTGCATAGCTTAGCTAATCCAGCTCTGCTGGTTCACTGGCTTGTGTGATGCTTTGTTAAAAACAAAATACGAACAGATACTACACTGTTGCATTTTCCCCTTGCCTCCAATGCTCAAACAAATGCTAAAGCACACAACTTCACTCTCTTACATCTCTCTGTCCTATTTTTTGCACAAAACAGAAGTTCTCTGTGGTGCAATTTATTTTCCTATAGCACCCTACCTTGCAATGCAAGGCTCTGTTAAGAACAGATGCTAAAATGAACACTCTAGCATGATTCTGTCATTTACAGAACCTGCTTAGCCTCTCACTAGCACTTATGAATCAACCTCTGTTGTAGAGCAGCTAGAGCTACGGAAGAGCTCTGATCTTGCTCCAAGGTTCAACCGTCTCCTCCTTGCTGCTTCTTGTGGTTCTACCGTCTCCTCCTTGCTGCTTGACTTTTCCTAGAGTTTAATTGCTAGCTGAAATGGCTTGTGGTGGATGGATTAGGTGATCTCCATGAGTAGTGCTTGGTTGTGCTTGTTCTTGTGGAAGAACAAATAGAAATGGGTGTGCTGATGGTTGTATAATGTGTGAGTTGTGGTTGCTGTGAATTGTGTGTGCTGCTGGCTGCTTCTTGAAAATGTCTTTGTGGCAAATGCGTAGCTGAGGCCAAGAGGCTGCAGCTCCGAGGCCCATTTGGCGACTCGCCCGGTTGCTTCCCTATTGCGAATGATTTCAGCAAGGGAGACGAGCTGACCACCGTCATCGGGTGGCCCATGAAATAGTGTCGCAACTTTCTTGAAGCAAAGAAAACACCGTATACAAGTTTTTGGTAATGTGGGTAACGTTGCTTCGAATCCGTCAGAACTTCGCTGACGTAGTAGACTGGCCTCTGGACCAGTTGTTCGTGGCCTTCCTCCTTGCGCTCGACGACGACCGCTGCGCTGACGACTCGATTGGTCGCAGCGATGTAGAGGAGCATCGGCTCCTTCTCCAGTGGAGATGCAAGGATGGGCGCCTCGGCCAGCGTCTTCTTGAGAGCGACCAAGGCGGCGTCTGCCTCGTCGTTCCAAGTGAACGTGTCCGACTTCTTGAGGAGCCGGTACAGAGGCATGGCCTTCTCGCCGAGTCGTGAGATGAAACGGCTGAGGGCAGCGACACAGCCTGTGAGCCGTGCACGTCCCGGAGGTTCTCCGGCTTCTTCAGAGCTTCGATCGCCTTGATCTTCTCTGGGTTGGCTTCGATGCCTCGCTCGGAGACGATGAAGCCCAGGAGCTTGCCCGCGGGTACGCCAAAGACGCATTTTTTCGGGTTGAGCTTTATCCTGTACTTGCGGAGATTGTTGAATGTCTCCGTTAAGTCGGTAATCAGGTCCGTCTTCAGCTTGGACTTGACGACGATGTCATCCACGTAGGCGTGGACGTTGCGGCCAATCTGCTCGTGTAAGCAGTTTTGGATGCAACGCTGGTAAGTCGCTCCGGCGTTCTTCAAGCCGAAGGGCATGGAGACGTAACAAAACACGCCGTAGGGTGATGAAAGACGTCTTCTGGTCTTCGGGCGCCATCTTGATCTGGTGGTACCCGGAGTAGGTCGAGGAAGCATAGCGCCTCGCAGCCTGCCGTCGAGTCGATCAGCTGATCGATACGAGGCAATGCGAATGGATCTTTGGGCAGGCCTTATTCAAGCCTGTGTAGTCGATGCACATCCGCCATGTTCCGTTCTTCTTCAGAACGAGCACCGGGTTGGCAAGCCACTCCGGGTGCATGACCTCGGCGATGAACCCGGCAGCTAGGAGCCGGGCTATCTCTTCGCCGATAGCCTTGTGTCGCTCACCGGTGAAGCGACGCAGGAATTGCTTCACCGGCTTCAGTTTAGGGTCAACGTTGAGCTTGTGCTCTGCGAGCTCCCTCGGGACGCCTGGCATGTCAGATGGCTTCCATGCAAAGATGTCCCGATTCTCACGGAGGAAGTCGCAGAGCGCGCTTTCCTATGCGCTGTCCATGTGCGAGCCGATCACCGCCGTCTTGGAGGAGTCGCCCTCGACCAGCGGGATGCGCTTGGTCTCCTGTGCCGACTGGAACTTGTCGCGTGCGTCCAGTGTCGGCTTCTTGACGATGGTCATGTCGTTGGGGTCGACTTGCAGCTTGAGCTGTTCCAGCTGCTCCGTGGCGATGACGGACTCGGCGAAGACGGCGTTGCCCTTCTCGCACTCGATAGCGCGGTCGACGTCGCCGTGCACGGTGATGGTGCCGTTATGACCCGGCATCTTCATCTTCAGATAGGCGTAGCAGGGCCTTGCCATGAATTTGGCGAAGGCGGGTCGCCCAAGGATCGCGTGGTATGAACTGCGGAAGTTCACCACCTCGAACCAAATCTTCTCGAGCCGGAAGTTCTTGGCGGTGCCGAAGACGACGTCGAGTGCAATCTTGCCTAACGGGTAGGCCTTCTTTCCCCACGATGCCGTGGAAGGTGGTGATGGTTGGAACCATCTGTTCGTCGCGCAATCCCATGCGCTGGAACGTCTCGTAGTAGAGGATGTTGATGCTGGATCCTCCGTCCATCAGGGTTTTGGTCAAGATGTAGCCCTTGACCTGAGGTGCGACGACCAGAGCGAATTTGCCCGGGTAATCGACGGGGGCGGGTGGTCCTGACGGCTCCAAGTGATCGGCTGCTCGGACCAGTCGAGCCACTGGGGCACGTCTGGCAGAGTCGCGTGGACGGCGCGCTTGATCACCTTCTGTTCCCGCTTGGTGTCGAGGCCGACGAAGGTGTGGCCCATGAAGCCGGCAGTGGGGGGCATGCCCTGCTGCTGCTCACCGTCGTCATCTCCGTCGGGTGCCCTCTTCTTGGCACCAGTCTTGGCCTTGACGATTTCTGCAGTCCAGCTGCACTCGTCAGTCGTGTGGGCGGCTGGCTTGCCGGGTAGGCTGTGATACCTACACGGCATGGCCAGGATCTCCGTGGCGGTGAGCTTCTTTCGCGGGAAGTTGCCGCGTTGGCTTTTGAAGCCGCGACCTCCCGCAGTCGTGGCGGCTACGAACTCGGAGCCGCCGTCACCTTTGCGCTTATGAGCGCTGGAGTGCTTGGCCTTGCCCTTGTTCTTGCCACCTCTCTTCTCGTCGTCCTCCTCGTCGGAGTCGTCCTTGGTGGCGTCTGACTCGGCGTACTTGTAGACGATGGCGAGCAGCTGTCCCATCGTCATGTCGCCTTTGTGGGAACGCCTCAGCTTCTGTCGAAGCGACTCGAACGTGGTGTTGTCCTCGAGGTGAGAATGCACCGTGTCGACGCTGAGGTGTTCTGCCGAGTGGATGAGGTCGGCAACCCGGCGATACCACTTCCTAGTGGACTCGCCCTCCTTCTGGACGCAGCGCTTGAGATCTTCGAGCGTGGTCGGGCGCTTGCAGGTCCCTTCGAAGTTGGTGATGAAGAGCTTTTTCAACTCGCCCCAGGAATTGACGCTATTCCTGGGGAGGTTGTTAAGCCAGGTGCGAGCCGTCCCCTCAAGCATGAGAGGGAAGTAGCGTGCGCAGCAGAGCGAGGACGCGCTCTGGATGCTCATGGCGGCCAAGTAGTCCTGGACCCAGGTCTCCGGGTTCATGGTGGCGTTGTACTTGGGCGCCTCTCTCGGCCCCTTAAAGTTGCTAGGGAAACGCTCGCCACGAATGGCGGGTCCGAAGCACTTGGGGCCGACGTCGTCGTCGTCGCTGTTGTGCGCCGTCTCGGCGCGCTTGTCGTTGAGGTGGAGGCGCAGGTCCGGAGCGGAATGGTTGGAGCGTGCCTGCGCCTGGTTGTTGTTGATGGTGTGCCGGGCGTCGTTGCGGGCGAGCCGAGGCGGGTTGCCTCCAGCTCCCGCGTTGCTCGACACCGCCGGCTCCTCGTGCCGGCTGCGCGGCTGCGGCGGAGCAGCGTCGTGCCTGGGGTGGTCTCTGTTCCCCTGGCTTGGGCGTTGCGCCGAAGCCGTCTTCTCGCTAGGTGGCGACTTGGAGTAGAGCTTGCCGCTGGATTGCGACATGTTCTCCTGCAGTTCTAGCGCCTTGTCCACCAGCTTGCACCCCTTGGACCAGTAGGGGTTGTCCTTGACGCGTATCCTCTTGAAGAGGGAGGCGGCAGCGGTCATGCAGTCGACCGGTGTGCCGAAGACGGCAAGGTCGGCGTCGTCGTCGTTCCGCGGCTGAGGTTGAGGTCGAGCCGGGTTCGACTGGGGTCGTGGTGCCGGAGGCGGCATCGCTGGTCGAGGCTGAGGTGGCGGCTGATTCGAGCCGCCAGGCTGAGACCTGCGACACTCGTCGCGCTGCCTCTCCAAATCGGTCTCGCGTGCGAAAGCGTCGTCGAGCACGCGAGAGGGCATCTGGCGATGCGCGTCTGGGTTGAGCTGCAATTGGGGCTCTTGTGTTGCCTGGTCACCGCAGACAGGGCGGTGGTTGGGCATCCACCTCCAGCTCCTTCTGGCGGATCTTCTCCTGCTGGCGAGCCATGTCCAGGCACAGCCGCTCGAGCTACGTGGCCTGGGTGGCGGTGTTCGCCGGCGTGATCGGAGTAGCGAGCGGGTCAGGGACCCGACCTGCTTGTCCCCTGAGCCATCAAGGGAGTCTTGAGCGCTCTGTTTGTTGCGAGCCTCCTGCTCGCGTAGCGCCTGTTCGCGCTGAGCTTGCTGACGCTCGCGCGTCTGCTTTTCTTGTGCCTGCTTCTGCTGGTCAGCCTCCGTCGCTGCGGCAGATGTAGCAGCAGTGTTGGCGGCGGCTTTAGCCGCCTCACCCGTCATGTCGATGAAGGCGGTGTGGCCGAGTGATGGCCCTTCACGTAGTTACCCCACAATGGCGCCAGAAAATGGTCTTGACGGCCCTTCGTGTGGTTACCTGCGTGAAAAGTAAATGGGTTAGGTTGAGACTCCAAGTGCAGAGTGTATGTAGTAGTGGAAGACAGTTTTCCCCACGAGGGGTGACTCGAATGTTTAATATCGAACTCTCGGGGAACCAGTATTTCAGGTGTTATCTCATTATCCTTCTCTTGAGAACCTGCAACAAAATAAATTGTTTTGTGCCCTCAACCTCACCAAGTGGTTGTCAAGCACAAGGTGTGAGAATGATAATAAAATAAATATGCAAACAGTAGTAAATATGCAATGATGGTAAAATAAATATGCAAGGATGATGGTACTAATGATAAATGATATTTTTGGGTTTTTTTATGATGAATGCAAGATGTAAAAGTGTTTTTGTATTTTCGAATTTAATAATGGCAGCAAACAAAAGTGGTGATAAAAGTGTTGGAAAGGTGTTTCTTATGATTAAAAATGGACCGGGGTTCATGGTTTCACAAATGCACTCTCTCTTGATAACGTGGTAGACAATGGAACACTAAAATTAACATGTAAGATGGCAAGACATGGTTTGACAAGTTATTAATAATATGGGCATCACGTCCTAACATAGAGATCTCAAGTATAAGTTGTTCTCTCTCTCTTATGCTCCACTAAGATGCGAACTAAATCATAACACCTTAGTAATTAAGATAAATCAGAGCATAGCAATAAGTTCAATGACATGAAGTTAAAATAAGAACATGCTAGATCTAGGCATGGAGGTAGAGGCCAAGGTCACATCCACTCTCCGGTAGCATGGTATTTTTGTTTATCCCTAGTGAGGCAACAAAGTAAGGTAGAAAACCCAAGTGGATCGCAGAACTTTCTCTCACGTTCACTGTACTAGCCACCCCCGTTACTCCAACTAATGCACACGTTCCCCCTCACATATTCTCATAAACATGCTTGATCATGACAAGTAAATAAGAACGGGGTATATAATATGCATCTAATTTCATAACTGAAACAAAACCATTGCAATCTCAAACATGTATTAACTCATAATAAAGATCCACCACAAAGGAATTACATAGATGACCATAATCATGTTCAGCAGCTCATACGGTACTAATTAGTGAAGCTCATAGAGAGGAGATACATAAGTTACTTCCACAAACCCATAGTCCAGGGTGGACTACTCCCTCTTCATCATGGTGTCGGTGGAGATATTGTTGGAGGAGGAGACCACACCGGCAGCGCCCCGCCGGAGTTTTCCCCCTCCAATCTTCAGCTCCAGGTCTCTGTTTCGTGGTTTCTGTGTTTCGGCGGCGCTCTCTTTCGCGAAAGCCCTGGGGGGATCTATATATAGTCGTTTTTAGGTCAAGACGAAGCTTCGGGAAGAAAAATCGACAACAGCGGAGGCCCGAGGGCCAGTTTGGTGGGTCCCACGTGGTCAGGGAATCTGGCCGCGTGGGCCCACCCCTTTCGGCCTTCTGGTCTCCGTTTCTTCGATTCCTTTGCGCCTACGTTTCGTTCCTTCCAAAAAAGTGATCCCCGTAAAATCTCAGGTCATTTGGACGTCGTTTGGGTCCCTGAAACATCAAAATATAGAAAAAGGGGTTTTCTGACCGCGCAGGGTTAATTCCAGAAAAATGGGGAAGTTGTTAATTATCCCCAAAACTCAATATAAATCATGAATATAACCTTTATATTATGCAAATAACATGGAATAACATGTAATAAAATGTAAAGTTCATGTATGCACTTTACATGCATCGCCGAGCCGTCCGAGGCCAGATCGGTCGAGCCCTCCGACTCGTAGTCGAGGACGGGCAAGATCGACCCGGTGTCATCGTCGTCCGAGATCTGGACGGTCCCAGCGGGTGCGGTGAGATCCGCATCCGTGGTGTTGATGACGACGTAGTCCGTCGCGTCGAGGCGAGAGGAGGCGCCGTCATTGTCGTCGACGATGACGCCTCCGTCCACACGCAGAAGCCGACGTAGGCGGTGACAGCCGTCCCGAATGGGATCACCATCGAGCAGGTGATGGGCCCGTAATTGGGCTTGCCCCAAGTGTGCGGGTCAGCGACGTAACTGATCCCTCCGTGCTCGAAGTAGGTGTCGGTGACGATGTTGCCGCGGTTCGGCGTGGCCTGGCGGCTGAAGATGACGCCAGTGCCGGGTTCAGGACTCTTCGCAAAGTAAACTCCAGCGATCGCTGGCCCCACGGTGGGCGCCAACTGTCGTGGGTTAGTCACGGCAGATGCCATAGGGGGTGGCTTAACTCGGGTGTAAGCCAGGCGATGTAGGATTCACGAAGAGGTAGCACACGCGGAGTTACCTAGGTTCGGCCCCTCTGTATGAGGTAAAGACCTACTCCTGCTTGTATGTATTGGATCTGAATGGGGTGTACAATGGTGTGCGCAACAGAGCTTGCGGGTGCTCCGAAGGCTATGGAATGAGATGAGTCTGCCTCTAGGGTTGCACCTTGCCGACTTTATATAGGGAGCCGGCTAGGGTTTACAGGGAAATGACGGGTGCCGCTGGCGGCGCTAGCTATCCTGCCTACAAGTGCGGCTGCTTGAAGCGCACTCTGCGGGATACGCAGATCGTAAACCGATTCGGAGATATCCGCTGCCGCCTTCCCAAACCAACGTACCGGATCCTCGGGGACCCGGTATCCTGGAAGATGCTCTCTGGGTGGGCTTTGGGCCACCCGGCCTTGTGAGCCGACTAGGGGTCCTAGGCCTACCCGGTTGGGCATCCCCCCCATCAAGTCTAGTTATGCACTCCATTTGGTAGGTCGCATGAGTATTTTGTGCATTAGCCGAATACATGGACTCGGGTGTTTGGTTACATGGTTTGCTTATTTTAATGCGACTAGGCATGTGTTTGGTTAGCTGCAGAACTGGCACTATGTTTATCTCTTCTCTCTTGAGATGAGGTTACCCACCGTTGCATCGAAACACAAGTGCAAACTATTTGACATGAGGACGATTAACAAAAACAGTTATCAAACATAGTGCTAATGTAGACTCATAATCCATATATTATTTTTTGGTTTTATTTAATAACTTATATTTTTGGAATTAAGTACAAATATTAATGAGGCCGTTGAATAGTTTTGTATAGTTCAAAAATTATATTCACTAGTTCACAAACTTGTTCGTAAGAGAGAAAGAAAATCTGCTCGGTTAAAAAGTTGTTCGCAAAAATTAAAATAAATTTTCCGGGAGTTTAAAAAGTGTTCCCATCATTAAAAAATAATTCTTGAAAGTTTAAGTAAATTGTCAACCAGTAAAAAAATTCCCACCCCAATCATGGTGTGGCTGGATCAAGCCCACCTCGAACCACACCCCACACAGATCGACCGGGTCAATGGCACCAAACGCAACATGTGGGCACCAGAACTCATTAACGAATAACGATTAGCGCCGCACGCGATAACCTTTGCCATGCATGCCACCAACCACCGGAGGTTCCATTTGTCAAATTATACGTCCATTTATTGTATATTTAAATTTTATAATGATGAAGTGAAATTTTAGATTCTATGGCCAGTAAGTTCGGCATATGTTGCAAAACTCCTTCCCAAATTACGGGTGACCCATTGCTGAGACTTGAGAATAAACTGCTCCTGGGACGGTTTGGTCTAAGCGGTGGTCATGGGAGAGAGTGGAGCGCGTCCGGGCCACCGAAGTCTGGCTCATGGGCTCAATAAACCCGGTTACCATCAAATTTGGATTAACTATCACACCTCCACTAGATCACGTAAACCTATAAACAAGAAGTTTATTTTCTAAAGGTAACCTAAAAACAAGAAGTTACTTCTTCTTCGAGGATTGCTAGGCCCTAGGACTAAACTGGTAGGGGTGATTTGGATTTCGTCCGAGAAAAACGTATTTCTGCCGAAATCCGGCCATTTTGGTCAGGACCGGTAATTATATTTACCGGACAAAATCTTTTAAAATTTGGGGAATTTTGACATAATAAATTAAGTAATATAAATTTATGTCAAAATTTGGTCGAGAATTTAATTTTCTCTCAAATTTCTATTACTTCTCCTTCTTAACTTCAAAAAAAAAAATCTTCCATTTCGTAAATTCCCCAATTTCGCTGAGGACCGGTAAATTTGCAAAACCGAAATCCAAATCAGGACCACGACAGAATTTGATAGGCGTAATAATTTTCCGACTTTTCTCCCTAGCAAGGATTTAATTTGGTTGGCGTAACTAATTTTCCTGATTCCTGTGCAACCTCCAATAAAACGTCACGCATTTTTCCCTCGAATAATCCTCCCATTGGGAGATGAAACCAAATGCATTATTCCCCCAGTTTAGGAATACGAAATTGCTTCAGATACGGCGATTTATGTCCGATAACTGTACGACACTTTCAATGATGTTTTCTTTTGTGCGAATAACACTTCCTATCGTGGTAATTACGGTTTTCGTGCTAATTATTCCACCCGTGCGGCCGTGACCAAGGTCCAGCCCAAATCGCTAACTGCCACATAGGATCGTACATGAATCTGATGCAAATTCGTCGTAAATAGGAATATTAAGTGCCGGACGTGATTTAGGGGAATTAAAGGCTCGGGAAATTCGTGGTGATTAGGAATATTAATTGGAGTACTTTTTTTTTTTTTTTGCGAAAATATTAATTGGAGTACTGCTATACGTTTCCGACGCTTGTAAATCAATCCGTCGGTTAAGTGCCGTCGTAGCGAGAACATGATTTAGGGAGCCGCCTATACATAGGTCACGCATGCAGGGTGCCGTTTTCCCAAACCGCCTATTCATCTCCAATCTGCAACGCACCATGGCCATACGCGAGGGAGAATGGTCATCGCTCCAGCCCGAGCTCGTCCGCCGCATCGCCGACTCCCTCTTGGACACCAACGACGTCGACACCTACGTGGACATGAGGGCCGTCTGCCCGTGCTGGCGCTCCGCCATCCCCAGGCCTCCTCCGCTCGGCGGTGCCGATGACCTCCGTTTCCGCCCCACTCAATGGGTCATCCTCGACGCCATGTGCGACCAATCCCGCATCTTCCTCAACGTCTCCACCGGCCACTTCCTCCGTCGGCGCCTCCCGTCGCACCGCACCCACGAGATGCTGGGCGTCGCCGCCTCCGGCGGCCTCCTCCTCGTCGAGGAATTCCCAGCCGACGACGACTACATGCTGGATGTCGCCGAGGCTCTTCTCGCCATCAACCCTTTCACAGGGTCGATGCTCCGCTTCCCACCGATCACCATGGAATTCCCACAAGGAGGACTATTGCCGGCCGCGATCAGCAGCGACCCGCCAATGGCCTTCGTCCGCGACCGTTGGACATGCGACACGTTCGCTTCTGCGGAACCGACCAGCGAGTCCTTCGAGGAGCACCGCTTCGAGGGCGCGCTCTTCACCACCACGGCCACCTTCCAAGGCAGCGTCTTCATGGCTACTACGGACGGACGGGTCCTCAAGGCTGCCGCGACGCCAGGAGAACGCGGCGAGTTTGTGGCCAAGGTGTCCCCGGAGATGGACATCTTGATAGATCAGGAAGAAGAAGACGACGAGGAAGAAGAAGACAATGAAGAAGAAGATGCTGGAGATCACGTCCTTTCTTGTCTCGTGGAGTCCGACGGGGAGCTGCTGCTCGTCCGTCATTATCTCATGCAACCCCTGAAGGTTTTCAGGGTCGACGTCCACCGGAGGGTGCTCGAGTCTCTGCGCAGCATCGGCGGCGGCCGTGCCTTGTTCCTCGGCGAAAAGAGGTGCGTGTCTGTTGACGCCGCTAAGTTCCCGTCCATCGCCGGTGACTGCGTCTACGTGCACAATACATGGGACCTGGATGCAACGCCTCTACATACTTTCATGTACGTGTACGATCTTAGGCGTCGCACCGCCGAGATTATCCCTGCGGGGACGATGATGGGCCCTTTCAGTCTTGCTCGTCTTCTCCTCCAGTACTGTGGATGACTACTACTGTGGTGCTCTGCTTAGCGCATGCCAGTGCTTCCTCCCGCTGATCCTCCAACTTCAGTTCTTTCTTTTAGGATTCTTATTATGATCAACATGTCGAGATTGAGTATTTTCTTGTTGGAACACTTATGTCAATTTGAATTATCAATTACCTTATTTTCTAGGCTGTTACACCTTTCAGTTTGCAGTGCTCAGTGTGTTTGTAGATTCGTTGGTTCTTTTGGTCTTCCCAAGACCTAATGTTATTTCAGTGACTGAATGCAATCATCAGACACAATATCTCGCTGCAGTTGTGGCGCTGGAAAGGATTCTCAAGGGATTCCTGTGGAAAGGCCGCAAAGAGGTCCACGGGGAACATTGCCTTGTGGCGTGGGACCGGGTTTGTATTCCCCGGGAGCTAGGTGGATTGGGCATACTTAACTTGAAGGTGATGAACATTGCCCTTCGGGCTCGGTGGCTTTGGCTAGAGCGGACGGATTCCACCAAGCCGTGGCGTGAGTTCAACATTCAGGTCCCAAGGGTGGTCAGGCAGATGTTCGAGGCTGCAACTCGCTCGGTGATTGGCGACAGAGCATCGATGTTTTTCTGGACCGATAAGTGGCTTCCCGAGGGGCGCATTCGAGACTTGGCACCGGCTCTTTTTCAGGCCGTGTCGCGGCAAGCTGTTAACACAAGGTGCGTCCGAAACGCTTTAGGTGGTGGTTGGCTAGCTAGAGGACGTCTCAACGGACCTCACAGCACTGGCCATTGGGGAACTCCTGTATGTGGCTGACAAGCTGCCAGGGGTACAGCTGGTCCCGGCACGAGCAGATTCCTTTGAGTGGATCTGGGACGCGAGGAGATTTTACTCATCCCGTTCATGCTACACGGCGTTTTTCCAGGGGTCCGTGGCCATGGCCGCGCTCCCGCCATTTGGCGATCCAGAGCTCCCTCAAGTGCAAGGTTTTCTTGTGGCTTGCCCTACGCGGGCGTTGTTGGACAACTGACCGGCTCGCTCGACGGGGTCTCCCTCGGCCTAGTGCCTGCCCCTGTGCGACCAGGTGGAGGAGAGTATTGATCACCTTCTGGTGAGATGCGTCTTCTTACGGGAAATCTGGGCGAAATGTTGCCTCGGATGGGGATTCCCCGGATGGACCCCATGGGCTGATGAGACCTTGGAAGGGTGGCTTTGCTCCAGGACCGCGTCGAGGAGAGACCGCATGAACCTGTGGACGGCCCTAGCCCTAGTGGCATGGACGTTGTGGAACCACCGAAATGACATTGTTTTTTACGGCGCCACACCGTCAGTCGGTAGGGTACTAGAGTCGATTAGGTAGAAGGAGAAACCTGGCGAGTCGCCAGTCTCTTCAGAGGTAGCCTAGGACAGGCGGAGCAGTGGAGGTTTCACGAGTAGTCCGCTAGGGTTTTTAGTCAGCCCAGGCATTCGGTTTGCTCGGTCTGGTCTGTTCGGTCATCCAATAGTTCGGTCATCTAGAAATACTAACCGAATTATGTTTGGTCTTTTTTATATTTTTGTATTCGGTCTTCGGTCTTTTCGGTCCGGTCTTCGGTCATGACCAAATAGACCAAATAGCCGGTCTTTTCACCCCGGCTGATATCGCTTCATCTGCTGCAGCAATCGTTGCTTCTGCTTCCGCAAGCACACGACCGGGGTCGGAGATGCGGCGGCGGCCGGGGAGGAAACGCGGCGGCGGCCGGGGATGAGACGCGCAGCGTGGTGCCTGAGCCTGACTGCCTGGTGCGGGCGTGTTGCGGCCTGGTGGTGGCCGGGGTCGGAGATGCGGGGCGGCCGCCGGCCGGGGCAGAGATGCAGCGAGGCAAGGCGAGCGGCGACTCGAGCTATTGTGTGGAGGCGACGGTGGAGCTTCTGGCGGCCTGGGATGGAGTGAAGATGTGGCGGCGGCTGGCTCCCTGCTCTTCTAGGTCAAGAAAAGAACAGCGAATGGAGGCGCTGGCCGCTGGGGATTGAGAATCAGCGAGATGTATGCTCTGATTTGCTCGCGAGGAGGATTAGTTCGGGCATTCCGGTCGATTCGGTCTCCCTGCAGCGAGGACCGAACAGCGCCTCATTATTTCGGTCACTTCAATCTCATGACCGAAGAGATAACCGAAGACCGAAGTAACCAGTATTTCGGTTTCGGTCCCGGTTACTTTGGGTTTGTTGTTCGGGTTCGGTTTTTATGCCCGGGGCTGGTTTTTAGGTTACGAGCTGCTACGGCAGTGTGGTGGCACGCTCGGCGTCTGTGCCAGCCCGCCTTGTAATTCGGCCGCTTGGCCTCTTCTTCTATGAAAACTGATATGCCACCCAGGGCATATCCTTGAAAAAAAATATCTCGCTGCTGTTTCTAGATGGTTTTTGTAGATTTGGCTATTTACTATTTTTTGCTGGCAGGTGGTATATATACTATTAGGACATACGTGTATGCTGTTTAGAGGTTACAAGTGTTGATTAGATAAGATTAAACCATACCATACCATCAAATTAATTTGTTCATAACATTTTTACTTGTAACTACACCTTTTTTTTGGTTAGCATCTATTGTGTACAGGTTGAGGTTGCATATTGAGCCTGTATCTGTCGCTGTAAATGGATGCACTATCGTCTTGCCAGTCATTAGTTAACAAAGGTAATGGTCGATGATGTTATATGACGAGAAACATTACTTATAATTCTATACGAGTCTGACTCATATTTCATGATGAACCATTTCACCTTCATGTAATCAACGCACTATGGTTTCAGGCTTTCGGCACATTAGAGTGCAATTTTGTTGCTAATAGTACAACCAAATCTACGTTCTTTTTCTTTGTCAAACACATCTACTTGTACTTCTATGGGTTCGTCTCCTACTTGGAACATGTTAGTCTCTTTTGGTTTGTTCTTCTAATCCAATATTGCATATTTATTTTGGGAGCCTCTTAACCTATCAAGAGATTTTATTTTGCTAAAGAACTATTAAGAGAGTAGCCAACTGCACAATATGTTTCATTTTTACCCTACAAACTGACATTCTGTTGAACACATTCCTCCCTTTACTTTTTAATTTTGGGAGCCGAAATAGATAATGTGTACTGAACCAGACAACTACACAATTATGTTTGACATATTCAACTGCCGTTGATGGAGGAAAATTAAGACGGCGATTAAGAATTGTGAAATGAAATATGCATGATCTAACAAGTGATAATAAAAAGTTGATAGGTAGTTTCCCCCACATTTGGGTGTACCAGTGCAGCATGCAAGAAATTAGAATTATAGTTGGAAATAGCAGTGCCTTATATGCCAACAGTAACTCTAAAACTCCTCAATAGTTTATCAAGTTTTAATCTTGAGATGCTATAGATGTGGTTTACTGCCAGCTAAAAAAACTTGAATCCCAACAGCAGTTCTGGAGACAAGCACACACTTTGTCTCATGTTTGAATATGTGATCTGTTTGTTTGCGTTTGTAAATTAGTTGAGTGAGAAGATGTTTTTTACGAAAGACAGGAGCCTCGGATGGATATTGAAACTCCAGGGCACACTGACCATGCAACTTACTCTGTTTTGTTAGTTTTTTTTGCATCAACTTTAAGGGTACACGAGCTGTAGTTCCGACTCACACACACACACCACAAATCACACCCCACTATGCGCCTAACAAGACCTACAACCTATACACAATCCGTCATGAGAGACTTATGAAGCCCAGAACTCCGGGAATGGCACGCGCATGCCGTCCTCTCCTGTGGCTTGTAGACGGTTTGAGGCAGCATCCGCCACTCCGGAAACGATGGCGAACTAATAGCGGTGTGCCGGAGGTCTCTGGCAACAGGAGCGCGCCGGGGGAGGCGGGTTGCGGTCGCCGGAGCTGGTGGGGAACAAAGGCTCGATTTCAGATTAATTAGGACCCTTTTGTTTGGGCTGGCTGTAGCTGGCTGCGGCTGGCTGTAACCCTGGGCATTCCCGGTTTAATCCGGTTTGTACAGTTTCCTCAACCCAGACCATTTACCGAAAGTTTAATTGGTTTGGTCCGGTTTGGACAGTTCAGATACGGGATGATATACGGGTTGGAGCGGCCTGGTTACACGGGTTGAACGGTTTGACACCGTTTCCATCTTTCAACACGCACGACGACAGAGCGAGGCAACCACGACGGCCGCATACGAGCGTGCTGGAGGCCGAGGCAGGGGAGGCCGGGCTGGACTCACGCCAGTGGCGCTCGCGCTCGGAGCAGGGACGCTGAGAGGTAGCCGACGCCGAGCAGCAGGAGGAGGCCACCATGGTTATGGGCTTGGGAGAAGGGCGGCGAGGGCCGCGGTAGGCGGAGTGCCTAGGCGCGGTGGGGGCGTATGGATCGTGAGATCAAGATCCTTGTCGCCGTCGCCTCCTCGCCATCGTCGTCGATGCCGACCCGCGAGGTCAGCCCGTCTCAACCGTCGTCGTCGGTTTGCTGGTCTCAGCCCGTCTCAACCGCCGGTCAAGATCCATCTTGGCATCGCCTCCTCGCCCTCGCCCTCGCCCTCGCGTTCCGCTTCCATCGCGCCCATAGCATCCAGCGCCGCGTCGTGGCAGCTGACGAAGCCCGAGCCGTCCGTGACGAGGACGGAGAGGCCGCGGCCGCCGGTCCGCCTGACGCGCGTGGAGGCCCGGACCTTCTTCTCCCAGGCGGCGCCGCCCCATGTGGCGCTGGAGCGGGAGGCGTGGAGGGAGCAGCGCGGGAAGTCGGTGGTGGAGGCGGGCGCGGCGGAGGAAGGCCAGGAGCAGCGAGAGGGAGCAGACGGCCCAGAAGGCGAGGATAGGAGCGAGGTCTGGTGCCGTGTCGACGCTGGATGACGGGTTCGACGGTTTTGCTGGTTTCAGCCCGTCTCAACCCACCACGAGACTTTTCGATCGTGGTTTGAACCCCTAAACCAGTTTAACCCGGTAAAAACCATTGTCACGGTCTGGTGCGGTGCGGTCTCACGGTTTAGACGGTTTCAAACCAAACTATGCCCAGGCTTAGCTGGCTGTGGTGCTGTGCAGAAAAGCTGCTGTGTAGGAGAAGCTGCTTTTCTGAGTGGAACTCTTTGGCAAACCAGTTGACTGTCTGGCTGTAGATTGTGGAATTGTCTGAAACAACCTTATATTTATGAATAGTTATACTATTGTTGTTTCACGTATAATAAATAACATATATGTGCCTCTAAAATTTAAGTCAAACTTCATATCCATACAATTGTACATAACCATCATGAATATATAGTTGTCCAATATATTTCACTACATTATATGTATATACGCTGTCGGCAGCCGCTAGCCGGACTGACCGGAATGTACGTACCCCTTGGTATAATACGTGTACTATGTACACTCCTTCATATAATACATGTACATGTTGCCGGGCGGCCGGACTGGCCGAACTGCAAGTACGCCCTTTGTATATTACGTGTATAACATTAGATTTTTTCTTTTCATGGATTCGGATACCACAACAGTACAATAGAGCAAGCAGCAGCAAGCAAGCGCAGTGATCGATCCGTCCAGGAGGCAAACTTTTTTTTTTTGATTTTTCATACTTGTATTCATACGAACAAGGGAGCCTTACACATCGAAATACAAGCAAAGAAAGAACAGAGAAGAGACCAAGAACAGCGATGGCACACTCCATCTTCAACCTCCAGGTCGCCCGGCACGCCGTCCCTCCACCGTCGAAGACGCCGAAGAAGCCAGCCACCAGGAACACCCGCCGCGGGAGCAGAAGAGCTCCTAGCCCGAAGGCGTTGACGAGCCGCAGTATCCACCAACTCCTTGGAGCTGGATCTGAAGCCGAAGAAGCAATATCGGCCGGGGGGCCTCCCCAAGCTCGATCTGCCCCAGATCTAAGGCCAGCGCCTCAGATCCTCCACCTGCACGCCACAAGCCCGCACAGCCACCGTCTTGATTCTCCTCCGCCGGCCACCTATACACTCGCCACGAACCTGCCGTCGCCGCCGGAGAAAGCAACGGAAGGAAGGTGACTCACCCGCAGCTCGGCAGCGCCGTCGAAGACGACGCCGGAACGGGGGACCGCAGAGCACCAAAAAGACGACGCCGGCGACCCCACCACGCCAGCGCCGCCCCAAGGCTCCCTATCTACACGCCGGAGCGCAGATCCGGGGATTCCCCACCCTCCCGCCGCCGTAGCGGCTGGCGGAGGGTGGGGAATCCCACGGATACGCCGGCGGCCGCCGGGAAGATCGGAGTCGCCTTCGATACGCCTCTGGGCACTGTAGAAGGGGAGAGGGTTCCAGAAATGGGGTCGAGTGTCGCGCGTCCAGGAGGCAAACTAAAAACAAGCGATGCGCGGTCCCGTGCGTGTAGTATATCTGGGTCGGCACGTGCGGTGGCAGTTTGCTTGTAATACTTCGAAACAACATGTCCAATTAGTTCTACCCTTTTGGGAGTTACGAGCAAAGCTGCGGGAAGCACCTCTTCCGGTGCTTTTTCTCGCTTGCCTATTTCGTGTTTGGCTTCGGCAGAAGCCCACCGCACCGCGCATCCCTTTGTTTCCCTCGCCCTACTTATTTTGATTGAAAGTCACAGGAAGCCCAAACAAAAGGGTCCTTAATCGGGTGTGGTGTAACTTGTTACAAATTTTCAGATTGTCGATGATTTTCATTGCAATTTGCACCTGCTTAATACGGAGTATCTCATTTGTGCTCTTGCCAAATAGGTGGATTATTGCACTTGTGTTTTCTATGTGAAAGGAACGGTGGACTGATGATCTCTGATCCGTGTCCACAACCCAGTTACGCACTTGAGGAATACGCCTTCGATGCGCCGTAACTGCATCTCTGTTCCCCGCTTTCACACTCCGGTTCTCCTTCCTTCCCCGCCGTCTTCCCGCCGCATCACCCATGGCCTCGCGGCTCCGGCTCGGCGTCCCAAATCCAGGGCCCAGCGAGGCGAAGGGGGGAGAGGAAGGTGAAGCGAGGAGGCCGGAGGTGACGGACCTGGGCGGCGGCAGCGAGCTGAAGCACATCCCGCGGTTCATGGCGCGGGAGGCGGCGTGGGAGATGTTCGAGGAGCTCGACAAGAACATTCCGTGGACGCGACCCACCATCCGCGTATTCGGCCGCTCCTCCGTCCAGGTCGACCTCATTGCCCATTTCTTGCCCCTCTCCTTCAGGTTCAGTTACAGACTTTCAGTTCAGGTGCATTGATTGTTTGGTGATTCAGTATCATCTTAGAGAATGAGGAACACTGCTGATTTACAAGAAAAATGTGGTTCCTGTAAACTTGACTGACAGTAGCATGAATCAAAGTTCAGAGAGTTTTGATAGCTCAACAAATTCTGCAGGATGCGCGATGTCAGTTAACTATTGATGTGTTCTCGTGCAGACGTGCACGTTTCACAAAGCTTGTAGTCGTCTAGCCCCATCGGTTCAATAACCCTTGGGAATGAAGTTTTTTATAACTGAAAATTTGTCATCTTCGTACTGTTCTGCAGCCCAGAGATACGTGCTATGTAGCGGATGAAGGGCTAACAGTGCTCAAGTACAGCGGTCACCGGCCTCATGCGCATTCTTGGGACGAATTCCCTGTGCTCAAGGATATCTTGAAACAGGTAAGAGCTATACCAATGTGACTGCTAGAGTTGCTACATGTAATCAGTAATTTTCAGTGGTACCAAGTGGAAAATATTGTCATTAGCCATTCAGCCTCTATAGAGGTACGCTTACTAATGCATGTTGGTTAGGTCCACGAAGCCCTCCCGGGGAGCTATTTTAACAGCCTGCTCCTCAACAGATACAAGGCCGGTTCGGACTACGTCTCATGGCATGCCGATGATGAGCCGCTGTACGGACCTACTCCGGAGATAGCATCCGTCACATTCGGATGCGAGCGCGAGTTCTTGCTGAGGAAGAAGCCTACCAAATCACAAGGTATTCTACGCATCCTATAAAATGAAACTAAGCTTGTAGCCCTGACTAAAAACTGAATCATCTTAATCATTTAGCATCTTCTGCTGGACCTGGAGAAGCGGCGGATCGGAAGCGGCGCAAGGTCGACACCCCTCAGCAGTGTTCTTTCCTCCTGAAGCACGGCTCGCTGCTGGTGATGAGAGGCTACACCCAGCGGGACTGGCACCACTCAGTGCCCAAGCGTGCCAAGGCAACCTCGACAAGGATCAACCTTACTTTCCGGCGCGTGCTATCATAGGAAACATGACCGGTTTGCTTGATCTTCTCAAGTTCTGTGGTAATGTAAAATGCTGGCCAGTTTGCTGCTCTGTGTTGGGGGATCCAGAAAACATTGAATAGATCCTATTTCCAGAAGTTGCAAGTTTTGCTATTTTTCCATCAATGAAAGCCGGTAGCGTGGCTCTTTTTATCTAAAATGATGTAGCAACTGATGATTAGGAACAAGATAGCAGGTTGGCACATGGAAATTGACAGCCAGGCGATTGACAGCCAAAGGTTGTTGGCCACATTTTGGAACGAAAACAAACTGGCTGTCAGCTAATTGCTAGCCAAATATTGGCTTACCAGAACATTGGCAATCGGACTCTCAAACCAAAGCTGCTCATAGGCCAAATATGGCAAGAGATGAAGAGAGACATACCTTACTGAAGGGAAAAAGTATAAAAGGGATGGGATTTTTTTTTTGTCGACGCACAACTGATACTACTATTGCACAAAATGAGACCGCCGGATCATACCTTGTACCCTTGCACCATCGGTGCTTTTCTTTAACATATCGACACGCAAAGCTTTTGCATGTTTGGAAAACTAAAAGACAGGCTGTGAGTTCTGTGGGTCTGATGAGTCCATTGGTCATTTGTTTTTCAGTTGTCATGTTGCCAGGTTCGTGTGGAGTGTAATTTGTTGTGCTACTCGTACCAGCAAAGCACTAAACTCTCAACTGAACTTTGCGGGACATGGAATTTTGTATTCAGAAAGGAGGAGAGATGGGTCATTTCGATTGTAATTGCTGCTCTATGTTGGGGTCTGGAAAACATTTAGTGAATCGTATTTGCAGAAGGTGTGATTAAAAGATATTATGGATGTTATTTTTTTTCTATGTCACTGGTTGGGTTCTTTGGGGATACTTCAAAAAGTCGCTGATTGAGGAGGACTGCAAATTGGGCTCGAAGAAACTGGCTCATGCTGCCGCTGAATTGTTCAGTGTTTTCCACGGGTGAAGGCCAACGACGAGGCGTCCTGGAGATTAAAATGATTCATTGCACGTTTCTGAACTGGAAAAATTTGCTTTAGTTGTAACATGAATTGTCAATGCAGCTGTGTTGTAGTAGCTGTAAGTTTGTTTTCTAGAGCCAAGGCATGTTTTGGTCTGAGCTCCAGGATGTTATGGTGTTACATCTGATGTCGAACTGGTTGTAACGTCTGGTTTTCAAATCAACGAAAACCAGGAGCATTGCTCCTTTCATCTAAAAAAGTATGTTGCAACTGAAGATCAGGGACAATATAGAATTGGGCATCTTCGCCGAAGGTTGGTATATAGAATTGGGCAGCCAGCCAACTGACAGCCTAAATTGTTGGTCAGATTTTGTAATGACAACACCCGGCAGCTGTCAGCCAGTTGCTAGCCAAAGTTTCCTTCAGAAAACGCGGCATACCAAAACATTGGCAATCGACAATCGGAGCCTCGAGCCACAGCTGCTCATAGGCCCAACCTGGCGTCATGTACTGAAGGGAAAGCATAAAAGGAACAGGGTCCGTTTTGCGTCGACGTAGAACTGCTACTACTATCACGCAAAATGAGACCGACAAGGGACCAGAATTACAATCAGAAGTTCACTTATCCAACCAAATCTGTGTCTGACAACCCTCACACCATACATCCAACCAAATCGGAGCCTCGAGCCACAGCTGCTCATAGCTCCAACCTGGCGTCGTGTACTGAAGGGAAAGCGTAAAAGGAACAAGGTCCGTTTTGCGTCGACGTAGAACTGCTACTACTATCACGCAAAATGAGACCGACAAGGGACCAGAATTACAACCAGAAGTTCACTTATCCAACCAAATCTGTGTCTGACAACCCTCACACCATACATACATACGCACACTTCAGAGTTTTACGAGGTAACCCGTCGTGGCTGACGGCCCGGGTACCTCTTACAAGGTCTTATGGATAGTATGTATAGCAAAATCAAAGGACCATACTTTTTGCGACCATTTCCGCGGGTGACACTTCAAGATTGTGTAGGGCTGGGCGTCACACAGCAAAACCATTTCTTCTGCGCATGGAACAAATTGAGATTAATGACACGATCATAAGAGAAAAGAACATGTGCTGCACTTCCATTAGGTGAAACTCCAGATAGGAGGCAGGGTCATGAAGGCACATACTGAGTTAGTCTTGGTGGCGTAGGATTCCGCCCTCTCAGTCCTGGCGTCTTTGCTGGGGGATTCGGTATCTTGTCCACCGCCAGCCTTCTTCTCATCTCTGGCTTTGTTGAATATGACTGTGAATCCATCAGCAGAAGCTGGGTCGTTGACGTCCCATTCGCCAAACTTGGGTAGAGGGCGACCAGATTCCTCCTGCAGAGGTACCATTATCCATGTCAAAGAAAGTAACACAAGAGAAAGTAAAATGAAGCCTTACTGTTAAAATTGCTCACAAGCAATTGCTCTCAAATAACAATTGAACCCGGAAGTATGCTCATGGTATATAAAAAGAAGATATCAAGTGTGACTGCTAACCATCTTATGATAAGATTGGGGAGAAAAGAGAGGCTTTGTGAAACAGCCATGAAATGCAATAACTTGAACTCCCAAGAGAAATAAAATAAGCTAGACATGAGAGTAAATAAAAATAAAAATACGCTTATCTTAGCTTTTTCCGTTTGGAACCCTTGGCATCCTTTTATGAGCAACGATGCATGAACTTAGTAAAGTACCCAGAAAACAATGTAGAAACAAATGAGAAATCATGAATCTGAGGACACGAAACAATCAACTTAGGATGACTACAAGTTCTTTTCCCCTGAAATGAAGTGCGCCGAAGCATTGAAGAATGATGTCAAACAGTACGTAAGCAAAAACAGCACATGGGGATGGAACTACACTGTGGCAATAGCAACCTATTATTGAAGACCAACTCCTGCTTATACTCGGCTAGCAATAGGAGGTAGGAAATGGTACGTATGTTTAACATGGTCCAAAATACAACTAGAATTTCATTCACCCCTGGCCATGGACCAATTGAACAGGGCATGACACCAGACATGTATCATCTGCCTTGTTAAAAGTTCCTGGAGAGGAATAGGGCTCACAGTCTAGATATAACTGATAGGCAGCTACTCCATATGTCCCGTAAAATAAGACGTTATTACAACCTGCTAACTCATATGATGGTTCGTTGTTAATAACGACTTACATTGCCGGACGGGGGAGTAGTTGATAGCTGGGAGAAGATTTTTGTTACGAATAAAGAGGTAAATTCAGAACCCAGCCCGTTAAAACTTGCATCCCCAGGGAAGAGGGGCCTTTAAAAAGTTGCAGTCTTATATACTCCATGATGCAGTGAACACACCACGTGCGATCGATCACTGATCGATAAAATTCGGTCCCGGCCCATAAACATTATGCCATGCTAAAGCTAGCGAGTATTCACACAGTTCATCACCTAGCAAGCACCATGCTGCTAGAAAACTTTTGTATGTGGAGTACCATTTTTCAGCCGCGGCCAGCATATGTTTGTGCATAAACAAAGAAGCGACTACGCATGAAACTAGAGTTGTTACCAGTCAGCTCCTTTCATCCAAGAAGCTGCTTGGGTTTTCAAATGTGTGTGATCAGCAAGACCTAGGTGGTGAATCCCGAGTATTGGCCAACCGAGGAAACGAAAATGAACCCTCTCCCTTGACAGGTGCAGAGCCATCCTAGACGTGCCTAGACAGGCAAAGGGCGCGGGACGAAACAAACTAGGAGCTAAGTCCACGGCCATCCTAGTCTCATCGATGTTTGATCCAAAACAAGCACAAGCCTCCAAACGTGAGCAGAATTTTTTATTTTTTTTGAAAAAAAGAGAGCCCTTCTCCGATTTCTATTATCAGAAACCACAAGTTGTTCTTACAGCGATAAAGAAGAGAAATGAGCAGAAATTCATGGATTCATCAATAACTAATCACGGATGGTTTGACCGAGCCTTGGGTGCATGCACTGGGTGGGGGCGAAAAGAGTTGGCTTTGGTTGTTCGTCGATGATTCGACATGGGGAAAATTCCTAGGTCCCGGGGCTGCCCGGGATCATCTGAAATAGTGCTCCTTTGCCCTGCCCGCATCAGGTCTCCATCTCCCCTCGTATCACCAATCACACACGACACGATTCCCCCGATCAATCAAAGAAAGAAACGACACAGGAACAGTATTACGATCCAAGCCGACGGATTAAAGTTTCTGCACAAGCAAGGCGAGGGAGCTGGGGCTCGATCTAGGCACGGAAACACGGCCCGGGAAAACAGAGCGGGGAGAAGAACTTACCGACATGGATCCGAAGAGAAGAGGATTTGGGGAAAGTTGGCTCGTCGCTGGCTGGCTGCGGGTGGGAGGGAGGAGGAAGGGGAAAGGGTGGGGGATAAGGGCGAGGAGGACTACTGGAGGAGGCGACGGCGAGGCGAATCAATCGGATCGGACGGAAGGGAGCAGCAGTTGATTGAGGGATTTATGCCTCGACTCGAGCGGGGAGATGGATAAAAAAGAGATCTTTTCTTTCCTTCAGCTCGTTTCTCCGGGCGGGCGCATGTGAGCCGCGCGGCGTGCGGGGCCCGCGTGTCGGCGTCCGCCGGGAGGTTACCGGTGGTGACGACGACGGCGCGGTGGTGGGACAGAGTGGAAACGCGCGCGCTGGGAGGAGAAGAGTGCACGTCCTCGGTCGTCGGTGTGTGTGCTCAGCTCAGCTGGCGCTGGGAATCCGGTGGTTACTTTACTTGCAAAAATACAAAGCACCCCAGCTAAGCCCTGTGCTTGTTATGGTGACAGCGATAGTCAGCTGCCGCTTGACCTCCCATTGTTTTTATTTACAATTTTTCACTGCGTTTTATTTTTTAACAATGCACCCGGTCCCAACTCCCATGGACCAGAAGTTGCTTAATATTTCAGCGGTGGGTTTACAAATTACAACAAGGTCCAGCAAGAAAAGAAAATTGTAAACAGAACTCCCACTTTTACTACTATCGAAATATGCATCCCGTCTCGTGTTCACTTTGTTGAGGATTGTGGCGGTGTAGATTCATAACGTCCCTCCCTCGAGAAGAGCGATGCTAGGTTATCGATGTCGTCTTTTATATTAATATGTTTCATTTATAACTGATATCGTCTTAATATTGTGTTGGTGCATAGTCTAAATATATAATGGATGTCGTCTTAATATTGATATATTCCATTTATCAAAAAATAATAATGACTGATCGTACTGACATACTTAGTCAACTTCTACGTGACCTCATAATATGGCGTTCACAACATACTGGTTGCTTGTTGGATCGGGCAAGTGATTGCCTGATTGGGGCTAAGCTTAGTTTGGAAGAAATCGTCGTGTTCCCAAAACTGGTCCATGTGGTTGGGTTCGTTTGCAGCGGCATCCTACCGATTTTACACACCTTTTTTTATGTAACCTACAATTTCATGTACTACTTAATAAGAAAACTACATATTGGTAGAACACATCTACATATATAATTTAAACATATGGACAGTATCAACAGTGTGTACACCGACTTACAAAAAGGAAAAAGGTAAAACATGAGGCCATGTTCGGGCTTGGCGACATCAATCTTTCTCCATCGTCTACTACAAGTTTAATTATTCTGGACCAATACGCGATAGGCTAGTTCAAACCTTTCCCTCTCGACATAATGAAGACCCCATCATCGATAATTTAACTGTTCATTGCATAATTTATGTTGGGTCATCGGCAAACAACTTAATAAGGTTGGGTGCTTAGCAAAGGTGGTTGTACCTTGATCAAATTCTTAAATTAATTCTTAAATTTTACATCATACATGCCGCACATAAACGGATTACTCTCTCTTTAATGGTAGCTGACACTTCCGTCGACAAAGAGACGCAAATGTTAACTTTGTCAATATTAGTCTTCATAACTCCATGCTTCGTTGAGTCATCTCTGATGTGTGTGTCTATGTCATGACTAGTGTTCCTAAAGGAAAAGAAAATACATACGTGATTCTGTTTTCCTAAAGGGGAAAAAAAGAAATTTTTACCAAAGAGCCCTACCGTTTGTTTTTATTCTATAATAGGAAATCAAGATACATGAACTTTGGGTTCTTACCCGATCAGGTATATAAGAAGGTGTAGGGCAACCCTAGCCTTCGCCAGCAACCTCCTCGCGCATGCACAACCGTCATGTTGCACCCTTTTGTTGTGTTGCTCGGCTTCTCCATCCCGACGACCACATACACGACCGCATGGGAAAGAGTATGTCTTGGAACCGTGCCTCTTACGATCCTACGCGGCCAGCTTCGACAACATCTGGCTTCACCCATGTGCAACAAGCCAACAACATTAACTTGGGGACAACCCTACCTACCATGATTTTCTTTTTGAAGCAAGGCGAAAGATTTTGAAACCAAAGTTGCAGGTAATTAATAACTGCAAATATGTACCTATATACCATCATCGCCATACCGGCGCCGAATGTCAACTGCATCCGGTATCCTCATGGACATGACAGCTCCGTGCACTTAATAAAAAACACCATTCAACAGAATCGAGCCAACTACCGTTGTCGATCGTGCGAAATTGTCCCGTTCACATCAGCTAAAGAATAGTACTACACGGCAAAGGTAGTTGACTTTACCCATGGCGTCGTCAGCGTCCACGTCACCCAATAAGAGAGAAGCCTGGTCCACGAGGCTGAGCTGGCTCCTGTCGTTTTTTAATAGACATTACGTGGCAGCTACTGTAGTTTACAGCGAGAACACGCCCTGTCAGACAAAACAACTCGATCTGCAGAGCCAGCCAGGACATACAGCAAAAATTTCGTACAGAAAGAAAATCAGCTAAAGGGCTTCGGCTATTTCTGAGCTATACGGTATTAGTTAGTTGGCCCAAGAGGGCCTGTTGAGATGAATTGGTGTTTAAACTTCTTTGCCAGCCCAACCCAAGGTAGTATTACACACAAAAACATCTTTTGAGAAACCCCAGGGGCCAGGGGCAGGTTTAGGAGTAGAGTTAGAGTATAGATTTTTGGCTCGATCCTTTATTTTAAATAAATTAAAAAACATTTTATAAGTTTTAACAAAATTTGAAAAATCATGCATGTTGTAAATGATATGTCCCACAAACATGCAAAATCTCGATTTGAAATATTTTATATTCCGAGTTACACAAAAATTACAAGCGTGTGATCTAAATGTACACACTGTCAAATGTTCAAAATAGGCAAGATTTTGTCATTTTTTGTAGTTAAGAATATAAATTATTTCAAGAGATTTTGCACGTATGTGGGATACATCATTGACATCTTATGTAAAAAAAACATCATTGACATCGTGCGGAATTTTTTCATATTTTTTTAACTTTTAAATATGAAATAGAGGGGATCTCGGGAGTCAACATGACTTTCCGCTAGAGTTATAAAAATATATAATTATAGGGATCGTCCCGCAAGAAACGAAACCATACAAAGCAATAAAAATACAAAGTTTAGCTAGAAGTTTGGGAAAACAAAAGCTATATGGGACGTTGTTCCCGGACAAACAGTTTCTAACCCGCTCGCGAAGCAACATTTTTTGTCCGGACTAGCCATGAAGAATTCTCCGGGAAGGGCGCCAGCCATCGCCAAACCAAGTACCGGGCCCGCACATAGATCATGTCTTCGGTCATATGTGGTATATGGTGCGCATCTACCACGAAACAACCAGAATCTCGAAAAAACACCTTTTCTTTCTAGTGACTTAAGCACTTTCAAGTCAGTGCCTTCGTTTGGAAAGTTATACGGCGAAGCGGTTATAAAGCCGAAAATTCGGTAAATGGTCACCAAGTTGGGAAGGACCGTTACGAGTCGCGAGGATAGTACCCAAGAACTCTTATCTAGTGGAGATAATGGAGGGGGAGTCTACCACCCGAGCCATCAATGAGCGTTATTTGAAAAAATTCCTCCCAAATGTGTGGCAATATGTCAAGATGCACTTGCGGCGGATATACACATATCGCTCATAGGAAACATATGGCCGATGAGGTTAATCATCGCTCTTAGAACTGACACTCTACACTGAGTATTTTCTCGCACGCAATCTTTGCTAGAAATCAACGTGGCATATGTTAGCACCCTTTTTTTTTGCATGTAGCCGTCCGAGCAAAAAAGAACCGGTTTTAAGATTGGATATCCTTTTGGACACTTATTGTTCTAAGCCGGATTCAGGAGGAGCCGCACAGTGGGCCGATTTAGGCGTGGAGAGAAGGTACTAATATTAGAGAAATCCAGAAGTTGCCCTAGCAATGCCGGACGCGAGAGCCGACTTACTCCCATAAGACAAGGTTACAGCCAGTTGTAGTACGAAGACAAGGAGGAAACTTACCCCAACACACAAGGGTGAGGTGGCTCCACTAAGAGCTAACCTAGACTCGATTGGGTCCGGATCAATATGAAGCCGATGGTAGATTAGACCTAGTTTATAGTTAGAATTCTACTCAGAGTCTGTAAAATGTAACATGTAGAGTTGTCTAAAACTTGTACCCATAAATATGTGAAGGGTTATGGTCGATTGAAATTAAGAAAAAAAAATCGATACATATCAATAAATTTACCTTTTATCTCTTAAGTCCTTGTTCATGCTTCCGTTCTGCAGCGACTTCTTCTAGATTCCGTCCATTGGTCGATAACCCAGATTGAAGTGGTCGAACCGGACAATTTCAGCCCATTGTTGCCGGAGAAAAGAGCCAGCTTAATTTTCTTATGTATCACGGTTTAAGACGGCATCCCGCGACGTGCATTGCGGTGTATCACCCCAGACGCTGCGTGTACACGTTGGCATGTTTGTGTGCAAACACAAAGAGGATAAAATCATAAGTAGAAAGGTTTGACCTCTTTATAAAATAGGTAAAACCTCAAACACCAAAAAATGCAACATTTTTTTCATATGAAATCGGGTTTTGATGAATTGTCTTGAAGATAATAACACGTAAGGCTTTTTTTAGTAAAACTTTCTCTCTCTCTATCTCTCTCAGTTTGTGGAGTATATGTGGATGATTTGTATGTGAGATAGGCAAGGATCATCCCAATCAAGCTCATCAAAGTACGTCTCTTAATAGGTTGACATATCTGTGGCTAAAACAAAGTAAAAACATGAACTTAAACTTGCCATCACTTTTCCTCTTTTGGTATTGGTGGGGTCCCCTTCGACATCTCCTTTGCATCATACGAGACTAAAACTGAGTATGCAGTTGAATGCAATATCAATCCCCTAATTCTAGTGTCAATTTCATCAAAACTCACTTAATTAGGACAAAGGTTATCCTTTTAACACCGCCTTAGGAGACAAGTGACACAATTGGATACATAAAGATTACAAAGCAGGAAAATGATAAGATTACCCTTTTACAAATACAACCGTGGGGCGAAAACTTATGGGGCAAGTGGAAGTGTCATAATTAGCGGAGGGAAAATATGCAGATAGTACTACTTGTGAACGATTATAGCACACATTGTACGTGAATGTCGATTTCGATGGAAAAATACTTCTAAACTAGACAAGTAGTTTTCGTTTGGTTGGCTACTTAATAGTGACCATACAACATAAGAGCAAGTCCAACAGAGGCGTTATATCGCTCAAAATCGTCAAATTTGGCGGTTTTAGCCAAAACAACACTTAGACATGGACCAACAACCGCTTCATTTCTTCATCACCGCCTGCCTGGAACAGAACCCCCTGCTTGTCCCCGTGTCTTCGCCCCTGCCCCGGGTACCCGTTCCTGTAACCACTTTTGTGTTGTTCATGGATAAATCGGGACATCGAGCGCGGGTAGAAAGGGGACGTAGTCGACACACTACAAGATGAGGAAGGCTTGATGAGATTCGCTGACGTTACTAGGAGAAAACTGTTATGATCCTGAACCTCATACATTATCGAGCGTTTTATACCATCTTAAAGTTGAGGAAGGGCCGAGAGAGATCGATGTGTTAATATCAAGCAAATAAAACAATTTTTTTGAATATATAAAAAATGAAAAGAGTACCATATACGTATCAAATAGATTTGCTGCCACCAGTAAGGAATTTCGATTCAACCAAAGATTTATCCGTTCCTTTCTCCTGCTACAGTGCGAAGAGGCGAAAGAGAGTCGACTTTTTTCCCTCGTTCCGCCGCCGGCCAGGCCGGGTGTTCCTCTCCTCTCCGTTCGTCGCCTCGGCGGCGGGAGAGGGGCGGAACCCTGTTCCTGTGCCTCCGGCGAGTACATAGTAGGGTAGGTCTTCCTCACGGTGCCGTCGGGTGGTGGACGCGTGTCGCGGTGGAATAAGTGTGCTGGCGTCTCTTCCCCACCTCGGCGAGGCCCTCCGTGGCTGAGCCGGCGAGCGGCCGGCGTTGTGCTCTCGCAGATCTGTCGATCTGGCGAGTTTGGTTGCTCAGGGCGAGGTCGTCATGGCGGTGGTGATGGCCTGGCTTCGGAGCTTTTGTCCTCCCGCTCCATCCCCGTCATGGTGAGGCTTGCTCTGGCCTTGCTGTGGAGCCTGTGGAGGTGGTGCAGCGGTGCTCCGGCGGTTGCTGTTCGGGGTGGCTGCTGCGTGTTGTGTCCGGTGCGTCTTTCTGCTTCTGCTTCTCCGGCCGGCCGAGGCGGCGAGGGGAGGAGTACGTGGTGCTGGGCGCTCCGTTTTTGTTGGTGCAGGTGGTGGTGGTCTCCTTCTTCGTCTCTGCTCCGGCCGGCCTTGGTGGCGAGGGGAGCGGAGGATGGAGGTGGTTTGGTGCTCGTGTTGGTGGTCCTGGGCGACGCCGTGGCGGCTGGAAGGTGGGTGGTTGCCGGGAGCTGGCGTAGTGGCCGTGTTCGTTCAACGAGACCAGATTCCGGTGCTTCGCGGCGGATGGATCTTGCGGCCTTCTACAACGCGTGGTGGCGCTGGCTCTCCGGCGGATGGTGGTACGGCGTCTCCGGCGGCGCCTAGGAGCTTTGGGTGCGGCTGTGGATCCGATTGTGGTTCTCTCTGGTGGCCTAGGGTGCTTTCTGCACTTTTCTGGGGTTCTTTGTAATTTTCTGTTTACTTGGGGAACTGTTTGTAAAGTGCTGAGCCTCCTTTTATATGTATCGGATCCTTCCTAAAAAAAATATAGATTTGCTGCCACCAGGATCCATGGAACTTTGCTGTATCTCGCACCTGGCTGCCATCTGTTTGCAGGTGCCTACCGATTTAGCACAAAACAAGTCCAGTCCCAAGTTTTTGAGGGGCAAAAGTCCAAAACAAACCCTGAACTCGTAGGCAGTGGCGAAATCGAACCCTGAACTTGGATCCCCGTAATCCACACTCTGAACTTTGTGTTCCCGGTCCAATTTGAACCCTGACAGAGTTTGGCAAACAGGGATTGAGGACGTGGCACGTGAGACCGGGATTGCGGACGGAGAGGCCGGTTTGCTGGTATTTGGCCTAGTCCAGCGAGGGCGGCCCATCCATCGTAGAGGTCGAGGAGGAGTCCCCTGGTATTCCATCTCTGCTCCCGCGACGGGCAATGGCGACGGGCAGTTGATCGGCGGCAGCGGCGGCGATCGTTGCTGGGAGGCGACGAGCATCGGCGAAGGTATGTTTTTCGACGTGATTCTCCTCTGGGCGTAGTAGTTAGAGGTTGTGTCCGCATCATTAGGGGCTAGGGTTTTTTGGGGGAAAAAGCAATTTTTCGTGGAGGTTGGAAAGATTGGATTTTGGTGGTATTAGGATGCGATTTTTGCGTTGGTATTGTTCAGATTATCATAGGGAAGTGATTTATTTCTTTTAATTTCAGTTGAATCATGGATCCGACCAAGATTTTGAACGTGAGATTCCACATTGGAGGCGAGTTCATAGGCAATGGTCCGAATTTGCAGTACGTTGGGGGAGATGAGGAGATGTCAGCGATTGAGAGGGATAAGCTATCACTTCCGGAGGTGAAAGGCTTTCTGAAAGATCACGTGCAGTTGAAGGAATCGATGAAATTATACTTTCATGTTCCTGGGAAAGCGCTTGTTGATGGATTGCTGTTCTTGAATGATGACAGTACATGTGTTCAAATGGCAGAATATACTTGTGTGGGAGGAGAAGCAGATATCTATGTGGAGTATCATGGAGAGGAGGACATGAGGACAGTCTCAGTGGCAGTGATTTCGAAAATGATGAGTTGATGCAGCTCTGTGATGATGATGAACCTGACATTGTTATTAGTGCAGATGCTGATGAACATTCAGAGGAGTTAGTAATGGTTTCTGATGACACTGGTGTGATCACAAAACTTATTAGCAGTCCAGTCAAGCAAGCTAGTGGCATGAGAAGAAATTTGTTTGGAGAGCAAGTTGGTGATGCATTTGCAGGGTCCCAGGTTGCATTTTCTCACGTTGTGAATCCAAGTCAGGTACCAACAGCTCAAGTGCCATCACAACAAGTACCAGAACAGCAAGCCACAGAGCCAGGACCAGCTGGTACTCTTGCAGATTCAGATAGTGATTCAGAAGATGACACTGAATATGTACCACACAGTGATGATAGTGGGGAGAATTCAGAGGTCGTTGAGCTGCGGAGGCATGCAGAAAATTCAAGAAGAAGATGAGGGACACAAAGAGCTGGATTGGAATGGATTCAACAGCTGCTGTTCCACTTGAGCTTATTGCAAACATGGAAGAACAAATAGCTGAAGAGGAGAACGAGTGGGATTACGATTCATCCGATGAGGACTACTCTTATGATGAGGATTCAGATGGAAAGGTAGTTAGGAGGAAGAGCAAGTTTCCAAGATACAACAATGACAGTGAAGTTCCACACTTTTCCCTGTCAATGGTGTTTAGGAGCAAGGGTCAGCTTGTCAAAGCTCTGAAAAGATATGGCATTGTGACAAAGAGGAGCATTGAGTTCAAGAAATCAGAGTCAAATAGAGTTAGGGCCACGTGTGGTTTTACTAACTGCCTTGGTTGATTTATGCATCTAAAACATCAAGAACTAACAGATTTCAGATTGTTACTTACAATGATGTACACCATTGTGCACCTAACAGAGACAACAGGCTTGTGACTGCGAAGGTTATTGCACAGAGGTATGAACACTTCATCTTGGCGAATCCAATGTGGAAGATACATAGCATGAAAGCAACAGTGCTCCAGGACATGTTTGCGGATGTGTCTACTTCCAAATGCAAGCACGCAAAGAGCATTGTGATGGACAAACTGCTGTCTGGTATGAAGAACGAATACACGAGAGTGTTTGATTATCAAGAGGAGCTACTGAGAAGTAATCCTGGATCGATAGTCGCAGTATGTTTAGATCCATCAAACATGGAGCAGAACATTTTTCAGGGCTTTTATGTGTGCTTCAATGCATTGAAACTAGGGTTCAAGGCAGGTTGCAGAAAGGTAATTGGACTAGATGGTTGTTTTTTCAAAGGTGTGTCAAGGGAGAGCTATTGTGTGCTATTGCTAGGGATGCAAACAACCAAATGTATCCCTTGGCCTGGGCAGTTGTGGAGCAAGAAACAAATGAAAGTTGGAAGTGGTTCATTGGCTTGCTTATCAAGGATCTTGACATTAACAACAATGGAGCAGGATGGGTATTCATTTCAGATCAACAAAAGGGCCTAATAAATGCTATGAAAGACTTCCTACCAAATGCAGAGCACAGAATGTGTCTAGGCATATTTATGCCAATTGGAGGAAGAAACATAGGGCTCATGAGTGGCAGAAGAAGTTCTGGGCAGTGGCCAAAGCAGCAAACAAGCAAGATTTCAACTACTACAAAGCAAAACTTGCACAAGAAACACCAGAGGGTGCGAAGGACATCATGAGAACAGAGCCAGATCACTGGGCCAGAGCATTTTTCCCAGTGGGGTCAAACTGTGAATCAGTTGACAACAATTTATGTGAAGCATTCAATCATGCGATTGTTGAAGCAAGGTTCTATCCTATAATTTCCATGCAGGAGAAAATTAGGAAGAAGATATTTTCTAGAATTCAGGAACAGAGAAGCAAAGCACATAATTTTCATGGAAAGATTTGTCCTAGCATATTTAAAAAACTGAAAAGTAGCATTGCTAGGACACAGTACATGGAAGTTCTGTGGAATGGTAAAGATGGGTTCGAAGTGAAGCTTCTAACTGGGAGAAAAAGGCAGTACACAGTTAGTCTTGATAATAGAACATGCTCTTGTGGCTATTTCCAGTTGTCAGGCCTACCATGTTCTCATGCCATCACTGCCATATATAAGTGTGGCAAACTGGTAGATGATTTCATAGCCCCCTGCTACTCAGTGGAGGTGTTCAACAAGATTTATGAGCACTGTATGCAGCCTGTCGAAGGAGAAGAAATGTGGCCAGTGTCTCAAAAACCAAGGCCCCAAGCTCCAGGGTATGTGAGAATGCCAGGAAGGCCGAAGAAGAATAATAGGAAGAGGGAAGAGACAGAGAAACCTAAAGCAAGCAACAAAATGAGCAGGCATGGCACAATTATTAAATGCTCAATGTGTGGTGGTGCTGGCCACAACAAGTCAGGCTGCAAAAAGAATCCAGATAGAGGGAACAAGAAGAATGCACACCTTGTGAAGACAAGCAAAAAGAAGAAACCAGAGGTACAATCTTCTATTGTTCTACTGAATTGTTGCTGAAATTTGTAGTGTTCAATTAACATGAATTTTGTGAATTAACTTGCCTGCAGCAACCTGGACAGTCTTCACACGCCACTGCAGCCACTAGTGCGCCATCATCTGCACCATCTACTGCTCCAGCTAGAGCAACTGCAGCTGCTTCAAGGTACAAGCCTCCACGAAGATCATCTACTGCACCTGGACATCTACTGGAGCTGGAACATCTACTGCACCTAATGCACAAGCAAAATCCAAGAAGAGGCAGAGAGTCCCAGCATCTGCAATTCCTAGCTTCAAGTATTTCACTGCAAGTGGCAATGTGTAATGTTGACCAAGTTGTAGTGTTGCAAACATTTTGGCCTTTTGTTAGTGTCCAGGCCTCTATAATGTATTGCAAACATGAATTTGATGTTGCATTATATTGTGCTACTGTCCAGGCCTTTTGGTGATGTCTATGTAATGCAAACATGAATTTTATGTTGCATATAATGCTTAATTATAATGCCTGAATTATGGAACTGTGAATGACACAAAAGTACTTCATTTCCTTCCATTTATTTCATACAAAGTCTTACATAACCATCTGCATACACAGCAGTCCACACCACTGCCAGATCATTACTGCAAACCTGTTACAAGAACTAACCACAACTAACAGAACTACTTCAGTTCACTAACATCTTCCCTAACACACAACCAAGCAGAAACACACTGACAACCAACACCACATTCAGATATTTGAACTTCATTGCACGAATTTCTGCATTCTTCACTTTCAATTCATCTTGCAGAGACCTTATCATGGCCTCCCTCGCTGCTTCATCTTCATTCATATCACATCGCGCAGTTCCATCTTCAGTGACACCAGCTTGAACACCCTTCAGCCTCCACACTTCATCACGCAAGTCTCCAATCAAATCACTGAAGAATTTGGGCAATGGATCGTCATGCCATTCCATAAAGCCACAACCACCATGCTTTTGAGGCAAAAATGAGAAGAAGAACAAAATCAATCAGAGTGAGTACGGGAAAATGAGCAGATCAAGCAAAATAACAGTAAACAGAGACTAGGGGATCACCATTGCATCCACGGCAGTGGCAGTACACCGCCGGCTCGTACGACACGACGCCCTCCCGATATGACACCGGCGACCTCGCATCCGAGCCGCCACTCCTCCCGCTACCTCGACGGAACCCGGGAGCGGACGAAGCACCCGACGACCACGACATCCCGTTGTCAGCCGTCGCCGCCGCGCCGCTGTGCTCTGCTTGCCATACATACACACCAGGCCGCGAGCGCACCTCGAACTGCTTGGGGTCGGGCCAGGCGTGCTTGGAGAACTTCTTGACGGCGATGGAGCGGCTGCGCAGCCGACCCCTGTAGACGAGGTTGGGGGCCTTCTCGCCGCTCTCCGACACGATGTTCCCCGCCGCGAAGCCGTCCGTCGCCGCGCGGAGCTCCGCCAGCGAGAACTCCGCGAACGCCGGGACCTCCGCCTCCCCGGGCGGCGGCGGCGCGGCCTGCTGCGCGTTGAGGGAGAAGGACGGCCGGTGCGCCCCTAATTTCCCCAAATTCCCCAATCCTCAGAAATAGCCACGCGCCGACGCGCGTGCCGGTCAACAACCACTATCCGTGCCCCACCTGTAAGGAGAATCCCGGTTGACCACTGCCACGTCAGCGTTTTCCGCCTAAACCGCTGTCAGGGTTCAAATTGGACCAGGAACGCAAAGTTCAGCGTGTGGATTACGGGGATCGCAAGTTCAGGGTTCGATTTCGCCACTGCCTACGAGTTCGGGCTTTGTTTTGGACTTTTGCCTGCCCTCTCTCACTCTCCACCCGCCGGTGAAAGAAAGCCCACCCACACCGCCGCCACACACTGACTGACAGTCGGCCACGCGCGAAGTGGGACCCGCGCGTCATCGGGGAGCGTACCTGCCGCTACCGTCTAGACGGCGAGCCGGCGGAGGGGAGCGTGGCAGGTATAGGACAGGCTCACTGGCTGCTGGAGCTAGACCCGATCCCCTTGAAAACTGACGCCGCTCGCTCACGAGCTCTCCGCCTCGTCTCTCCCAGTCTCCCGCACCAATTTCGAAAGCCCAAAAGGGAGCCAGCGCCAGCCCTCCTCCTCGTCAGATTAGAGCGCCTACGGAGGAAGACGAGGCGTGCCGGCGCGTCCAATTCGGCCGGGGTGCGTCCAGGATGGCTGCTCCTGCCGCCGCGGAGCAGCTCAGGGAGCTCGGGGAGAAGCTCGGCGCCGAGGACCTGCCGGCCGACGACGGCGGCGCGCTCGCCAAGCTCCTCCAGGTAAACAAAACCAGGCCGGCTCCGGAGCCTTTCCTCCTCTCTCCTAAGCTGCCAGCTCGCCCCCGCCGGTGGATCTGGGGCCGTGGCGCGAGCTCGCTAGGTTTTTAGGGTTTAGGGCGTCGAGGCGTCCGCGACTCGCGACGGCGAATTACAAGGTTTCCTAGCTGGATTTGGACGGGACGGGTCACGCCCCGCCGTGCTGAGCGCCTAGGAGGAGGCTGCTCCCAAAAGCAGCGATTTTTCTCAGCTAGGGCTGGGCAGCGAGGAAGGGAACTGTCGGGATTCGGTGAGGATTTTGCTGGGAGGCTGTCTTGATGCTGTAATTGGTGGTGCGCGTGCCAAAGCTCTGGTTTTTTCAGCTGGGATTCTTCCGTTTCAGCTCAGGGAGGCAGTGCCTGGGGTGAAGCTTGGGCGTGTTTAGGGTTAGGGTGCTGAATTTACGCGGTTGCCGGCGCCATTCGTTACCGTTTTCGGAATCTCTGCATATTAGGGTTTTGTCTGGTTTTAGTGCTCCAAACAACTTGTCAGTGCCCGATTGGCGCGCAAAGCGGTTATAGTACCCGACAAGCCAAATAAGCTATTAACTACTAAAGTCTAAAACACAGATTTTTGGTCTGTTAAATTTATCCGATGCTCATGTCGACCGTCGTTCTACGCCTACGCATGTGGCATGTTGCATGGAAGTGCTCCAACAGAGTGTCATGTTTACATGCTACTTTTGTCGACACCCGGGGCCTTGAATGCTTTGGTTATGTGGTACTTCCTTTATCTCGTAATTGTTGCGTACGGTATTTTCAGAATAAAAATAATGGCTTAGGTTTCCCGCCGCGTCCTGCCTTTTTTAACCCCCCGGCGCATTCATTTGAACCCCTCAAAAGGTTTCAACTTTTTGTTAGTAAACAGCTCCTTGGTTAGATCTTCCAGTTTAGATTTGGTTTGCAGAGTTCTCATTTACACACAGCCATAACTTTCCTAACTGAACGATGCTTTTGTTACTTTGATATTTTTTTTTTGCTATACATGAAGAATCTGGTTTAGGAAATGTTGATGCACGTGCATTGGGGCTTGCGTAATTTGATGGTATAATCGCTAGGGCCAATTCAGCAGGTCTAGGTACATGTTCTGAATGAATCAGACCGTTATTGCTCCTCATGTTCCTTAACAGATATTTAAACTAGCAACTGAAGTTTAAAAGCTGGGACTCAGGAAGCTATATCGTGTAGCTTTCAGACTTGCTTAGGTCAGTAGGTGCTACCTGTAGCCATTCAAGTGCAAGTGTCAGACTGCGAAAACAAGCATGTGACGACAACTGCATATACATTGTCCTGCAAGCAGACATGACATGACTCGGATAAGACGAAATTAGATTAACAAATTGAAATTTGAGCAAGTTTTTTGAACCATATGAATTTTGAGTAGTCACTAATAGAATCATGTAATACCCAATCTACTAGCCAAAATCCATTCCATCATGTAACCCGAATCCAAAAAACCATATGGCCGTCTTTGACTCTTTGTAGTGTGAGAACCTACCTTACCTAAGGTCATGACTTAAGAACTTAAGATCTCGGCGTTTCACTTTCTTGCCAATTTTTCGTGCCTTTGCAATAGTAGTCCCAGTGCTTGCAGGTCGTAAGACAAGCTCTGTTGCATTACATTGTTGTTATTTAAATATGCTTTCCTAGAATTACCCACTATGCTTTCTTTTGCTGGAACAAATGGACTTAATTATAGGGAATAGAATACATCTAAAAGCTCAATATCAAATGTCGATACTTTATCTTTTGAGAGGAAAATAAGGAACTTTGGTGGCATCAGTGATAGAAAAAGATCAGTTGTTCTGAGAGTTAATTAATTGTCTGCCTTGTACTTCCTTTCCTAGCGCAGGCTCACCGGGAGTAATGGCAGTATTACTGGACCATCTGGATTTAAGTGCTTAATTTTGACATGAGTTAATGTTAATGGCATATTACCTGTTCGCTTAAAGTACTTCCTTCTTGCTTATCTATCTTTTGGGTGTGCTATTAACGCTAATCGTTGTGCAGCAAGCTGCGGAATGCTTACATGGAATAGAGCAGTCGCCAGGGTCCTCGGTGATGGAAGCCATCCAACCGTGTCTAAATGCAGTTGCCAGAGAAGAATTGCTGAAACATCAGGACGAAGATGTCAAAGTTCTCTTGGCAACCTGCTTCTGTGAAATTACAAGAATAACAGCACCTGAAGCTCCATATAGTGATGATGTTTTAAGGGTAACCTACCATCAAGAGTGCACTGAATCGAGTTACTTTCACTTAGTTTATACTTTGTAATGCCTATTCAGCATTTGAGACGTGTTTTTTTTCTTTCTTTCTTGCAGACTGTGTTTCATCTGATTGTTGGTACATTTGGTGGACTCGATAATGTCAATAGCCATTCCTTTGGCAGGAGAGTTGCTATTTTGGAAACAGTTGCAAGATACCGGGCATGTGTTGTTATGCTAGATCTTCAATGTGACGATCTCATCACAGATATGTTCCGAACATTTTTAAAAATCGTCAGGTAATGCCACTATGCCATCTGGACTAGTTTTCACTATTTCGGAAATAGTTGCAAAATACCAGGCATGTGTTGTGATGTTAGATCTTGAATGTGATACCGGGCATGTGTTGCGATGTTAGATCTTGAATGTGATGATCTCATCAGTCTCTCACCTTTATGCTCTCAGGCAGTTTACAGCCTTGATATAACCACTCATATGTTGGATGGTTCCCGTGATATGTGGAGCAGATGGGGCCATGGGCTCCCTTGAAGTCTTTAGAAGTTCAGCGGGCCCATATGCAGCTCTGTTGGCCTAAATATAGAAAGCTGTATCGCCTCATTTCATTCTATGCAAGTTGCTAGATACAAGGAACATGTTTTTGTGTTATCCTAAAACAAAATCCTTATGTCCAGCAAATGGTTCACTATTGGTGCTACCAAATCTACCTATATTAATTTTGACGAAAGTGTCCATGTTACCACTTAATTATATTAATTTAGGTGGCAGTGTGCATGATATAGTTTGAATTTTATTAATTTGGGTGATAGTGTACATGCTATGATTTTTTTATATTGGGTGGAAGTGTACTTGCTACAGGTATACACTTGAACAGTCAGAACCAATAAGTGTTCTCTGATTCGTTTGCTGTTTACCCATTGGATTTTGACTGTTTAACTTGTTTGATGCAGTGAAAATCATGAAACAAATATTGTGAAGGCAATGCAGACAATAATGGCTCATATTGTAGATGAAAGTGAGGTTATACATGTTAATCTTCTACATGTACTGTTATCAGCTTTAGGACGTAAAAAAACTGTGAGTGCCTTTAACTTCTATGGAGTCTATTTTGTAATTTATAAGATACTGTTATAAGCTTCTGCTTGTGCTTTAACGACTCTTATTGTTATTGTCCTTCTGCTTGTAACTCTGCAACTTTTGTTTGCTAGGGTATTTCTTTACCTGCACGTAAGCTTGCTTGCAGTGTTATAGAGCAATCTGCAGGAAAGCTCGAACCATACATAAAAAAGTTTCTCACATCATCCTTGGCTGGGGACAACAGTTCTTCAAATGGCCACATTGATCATCACGAAGTCATATTTGATGTGTATCAGTGCGCTCCAAAGGTTCTTAAGGTGGTGGTGCCTTATATAACTGGGGAACTACTGGTACGATCTATCTTTGGATTATCAATTTGAACCATCTGTATCTATATGAGAGTGAGTGTGATACTAGAAAAATGATAATTATGGACCAGAAAGTATTTTCTATTTTTCTAGAAATCAACTTAAATAAAAGTTTCATGCATCTCGTGCCTATTTTTTGTAAAGGTGATTCTGTCTTGTTAATTAAAGTTTATGATTCTCATTTCTATAGGCAGATCAAGTAGAAACGCGGTCCAAGTCCGTTGAGCTGCTTGGGGAACTTTTTTCGTTACCTGGTGTCCCTATCTTGGAATCTTTTAAGTCTCTTTTCGTTGAGTTCCTGAAGAGATTGACTGACAGAGTAGTAGAAATCCGTGTTTCTGTGATTGGGCATTTAAAGAAATGTCTCATGTCAAACCATTCCCGCCCCGAAGCTCCAGAGATAATAAGTAAGTATCTATGTTCCCTAATAATAATTCGTATCATTTGAAGGAGCACATAAGCATTCTTACCCTGAGGGTTGGCTCCTCGACAGAGGCACTTTGTGACAGATTGTTGGATTACGAAGAAAATGTACGAAAACAAGTTGTGGCTGCTGTTTGTGATGTAGCTTGCCATGCATTTGGTGCTGTTCCAGTTGAAACTATCAAACTAGTGGCCGAGCGTGTCCGTGATAAATCAGTTAGTGCTTCTTTGCTCTTTCCATCATCTTTCATTTTTTTTATGTGTTCACTGTATAGTTTACTGAAATGTCGGGCTTCCTTTGAATAAAAAACCAGCATCCAGTGAAGTGCTACACCATGGAGAGGTTGGCTGATATCTACAAGCTATATTGCCTGAAGGGTTCTGATAGCTCAACTAGTTCTGATGATTTTGAGTGGATACCCGGAAAATTATTAAGATGTCTTTATGACAAGGATTTTAGGTAATTTCACTCAATATTCCCGAGGCTAGTTGCATACTGCTTCAAGAATATGCAACAGAAAATATAACTTGTTCAACTTATGATTTACCACTTCTAGTGATGTTATACTCCCTCAGTGTGTATGCTTTCATGTCTGGGATATTTGCTGGTCTTTTCTTGATACACTGTCATATTACCTTTGCAATATTTCTGCCTGTTATTTAAACTTCTCTTGAGATTTGCCTGATGGTATATTGTTCTTTGAGGTTGATACGACGTGAGTAATTTTGACACTATAGAATCAGCGTGATAATTTATGTTGTTTATCTGTTCGCATCCTGTATAGCGTCAACATCTGGCATCTTGCATGGAAATTAGTTCAAGAGTATCACCTTTTTTTCCCAGGCACGGATATTGTATTAAGTTATTGTCCGATACTGCACTCTCTGATCTGTGAAATTCTAGTGAGCTTTGATGTAAGGTCCACCTTGTTGTTTTTTCTTTCTATGGTGCAGACCTGAGTCCATCGAATCAATTTTATGTGGTTCGTTGTTCCCACCAGAATTTCCGATAAAGGAAAGAGTGAAACATTGGGTAGCTGCTGTCACACATTTTGACAAAGTTGAGATGAAAGCTCTTGAACAATTCTTCTACAAAAACAAAGGTTTGACAGTCTATCGATAAATCATTGAGTTCGACAATTGCTCTCCTTGGTAATGTTTTGATTTGTTGCATTTTGTTCAATTTCAGACTACAACAAGAAATGCTGAAGTACATGTCCCTTCGGCAGATAAGCCAGGTTTGTGATTCTTGAGACTGGAAAGCACCGCAGAGCTACTGTTCCATTGATACGTTGCCTTAATCTTCTCGTATTTCAGGAAGATGCTCCTGATCTGCAAAAAAGGATCCTAGGATGTTTCCGCAGCATGTCCCGTCTGTTCAGTGACACAACCAAGACTGAGGAGTACTTGAACATGCTTCATCAGCTAAAAATGCTAAAATCTGGGAAATGTTCACAAGCTTGCTTGATTGTGCAACAACATTCAATAAAGCTTGGTCTATCCGGGTACCTACTAGACTTAGTATTTTCTGTTCTAAGTTGCGATATAGATAGAAACCAAAACCAGTGAAGTGAAAAAAGAGCCTCTACCCCAGTTGATTCCATTTATATTGTTCATTACTGCATATAGTTGGAGATGACTGCCATATACTGGTTTCGTAATTGTATCCACCACCTAACTTGGTGCCCTATACATATACTCTCCATGTAGACAGAATCGCCTATTAGTAATAGACCATGTTGATCTTTTTCTGAATATGCCATATTTTGAACAATTTGATTTTACTTGTAACTGCAGGTTGATTTGCTCAAGTCACTTGGTGAAAAACATGAACTATATGATTTTGTGAGCACATTATCAATGCGATGTTCGTATTTACTTGTGAACAAGGAATATGTTAGAGAGATCCTTTCTGAAGCTTCTGAACAAAAATCTTCTGGGAACACAAAACTCATCTCATCATGCATGAATCTTCTGACGGTATACATTTCTGAAGCACAGTTTCTGTTCTTTATGCAACACTTGGTCATCATTTTTCCTGCTGTCATGGAAGTAAAAACTATTTGTACAGCAGTTGGTTGCATGACTGTGTGTTGCTTATATATTCCTACCCAAGGGTGAACAGTTGTTGATTAAAAAATGAGGATTAAACAAAATGGTTTCTGTGAGCAGATTTTCTCCAATCATTAAGTCGTGAAATTCCACTCATTAGCTGTGATGTGATGGGTTTTTGTTAATGGTACCTGCAGCACAGCTATGTAAATTGTTGGGTACCTGCTAGCTTAAAAGTAGGATAAAAGGCTATGCATGTAGTTTGTTATATCTGGAATAGGGGTAAATTAATTACTTTATATCTTCTGTTATTCGAAACATGTGCAAACCTTAGGGCATCTCCTATCCTTATTCCTTAAGTTGGCCTTAAGCTGGGCCCCACCTTATGTGCTATAGCAAAATAAAATATCTCCAATGTTTATGACTTTAGGTTGGTCTTAAGATGCGCCCAGCATTTTTCCCCTTTTGGTAGCGCTGCCGTACCAAGTAAACAGATTTTCCAAACTTAGCTTCATGAAGAGAGATGAATAAAATAGTTTTTTTATTCCGTATGGACAGGTCTCAGCACTATGACCCACTCTGAAGCAAAGACTGACTAGCATTTCCTGCAATGGTTACGGTCGGCCTTAAGCTTTGCCTTGAATGCCTTAAGACCCAGAATTTTGTACATAGGATAGGAGATGCCCTTAGTCGTGGCACTGTAAATATTGAAGGAGTACAACATGCTTATTGATGCAAAGGGCCTTAGGCAGATGGATATATCATGAAATTTGCACTCATGTATTGAATGGGCATAGAACGTTCTGGTGCATTTTTCTCCATCAGACTTTAGAAGGCGGTTCTCATTTTATGCTATTTACACATTGCAGGCAATATCTAGTTTCTTCCCTTCACTTTTATCTGGATTCGAAGAAGATATCGTTGAACTTCTGAAGGAGGATAATGAAGTGCTTAAAGAGGGTATTGCTCATGTTTTGTCCAAAGCTGGTGGCAACATTCGTGAACAACTGGCCTCATCAAGGTCAGCTGCTTGAAAGTTCTTTATTGTGTGATACTATTTTGCACTCTGCATTACTTACTATGGTTATGGAACTAAGTTGCTGTACCTTCCATTTCAGCTCTGTTGCTCTTTTATTAGAGCGGCTGTGTTTAGAGGGCACACGGAAGCAGGCTAAATACTCGTTCATGCTCTAGCTGCTATAACAAAAGATGATGGTTTGATGGCACTATCTGTTCTTTACAAGGTCTGGATTTGCCCCAGATGTTTCTTTTGTACTGTATATTTGAGATTTTCTGATATATTATGCCTACCATTTTAAACTTTGCAGAGACTTGTGGATTTGTTGGAGGAGAAGAACGTTCATTTACCTTCTATCTTGCAATCTTTGGGGTGTATAGCTCAGATAGCAATGCCAATTTTCGAAACAAGGGGCGAAGAGATAATAAGTTTCATAAGTACAAAAATTCTTGACTGCAGTAATGTAAGAAGGCTTACCATCTTTAAATTTCAATTTCTTTCCTTTTTACAAATTTTAATGCAATTCTAAGTTTATTACCAGGCTACTGTTGAAGTTTCTGCTGACAAATCTGAATGGAGTGATAGTTCACATAGTTGTTTGCTAAAGGTTAGTGAGATTATGGTTTTCATGGTCTGCTTTACCCCAATCGTCGATGCTCGTTTACTTCTTGCTATTCTCTTCTGATATTTTCATCTGTAGATTTATGGCATTAAAACCTTAGTGAAGAGCTGTGTACCTTGCAAAGATGGTGAACACATCCTGGAATAGAAAATTTAATGGCCATTCTTAAGAACATTCTTACATATGGTGATATTTCCCCAGACAAGATTTCAAGGTACCAAGATAGGCATGCCCTTCTATTTTAGTGCATACATCTGTTGCATATAATGTTATTTTTCATTCTCATTACTCCATTATTACTCGCAGTGCCAGTGATAAGGCCCATTTGAGGCTGGCAGCAGCGAAAGCTGTTCTCCGCTTATCAAGACAATGGGATCATAAAGTGCCCGTGGATGTGTTTTATTTGACTCTGAGGATTTCACAGGTATGATTTGGAATATGTAGCTTAGCTGGCTTTCATTGTTTCTTTCATTTGGTTCTCTTGTCTGCACAATCCACTTTGGAGATTTATGGTTTTGTTCATTACTAGGATGATTTTCCTCAAGTGAGGACATTGTTCCTCAGTAAAGTACATCAATATCTCAAGGAGAGGGCTTTGGATGCAAAATATGTCTGCGCCTTCTTGATAGGCATGGATGGTTATTGTACACCACAGTACGAAGAGGTTCATATTCTAAACACGATAATCAATTGATTTTCACAATTTCACCGATTCTAATACTTTATCTTCTGTTTTTGCAGTTCAAGCACAACCTGATTGAAGTGGCACAGATATGCCAACAAGTTAAAATGCGTCAGCTATCTGTCCAAGCAGATGTGAATTTGCTCACTGCTTACCCAGAATATATAATTCCATATCTGGTTCATGTCCTTACTCATGATCCTTCATGCCCTAACATTGAGGAATATGAGGATATCAAAGCATTTGGTCCAATTTACTGGTATTTTATAGTAGCTCTTACAGTATTGTTCTATTGTTATTGTGAGAAACAATACTTAATTTCGTATTTGCTTGATGTGCTGAAACATCAATGATTGAGAACACCATGGCATTTGGTAATTTAGCATGATAATTGTTCATTAGTTCTCATGGTATCATTTTCTTGCACTTGGTATCATTGTGATATCATTCTGTTTTCTTCATAGAGTGCTTGATCATTGCACACTTTAACTTTGTGCAGACAAAACATAACGGTTCAGTCAACGAATTGACATTCTTATAGTGACTTATACCTATGGCTATTAATGTAATGCCTCCTGGCAGGCTAGTTTTCTTTGTATGTAGTTATGCACACTGTTCTGACACAAAATAAATGAGAAAATAATGTCTATTTTCAGACTTTTAAAGTTGAAATTATTGTACTCTTGCATATGCATATTTATGAAAGACTTCTTTCCAGGCGTTTGCATCTACTTCTTTCAACTCTTCTGGGAGAAGAAAGTTTGCAGTATAGTGTACCTGGTATGAAGAAGGAGAGCTTCATGACAACACTATCTATATTCAGAAGCATCAAATGTTCTAAAGACGTGATTGATGCACATAAGACCAAGGTAAGCAAGTGTTTGTGTCGCTTCTACATTTGTTCTCTTGTACTTCAATCCGTTTGCTTGCTGTAAGTGTGACTTAAAGTGAGGTATGCTGTTTGCAGACTCTACATGCTATATGTGATCTTGGTATTCTTATTGCAAAGAAGTTATGTCCAGATGAGATAAATGCATCTGAAAATCAAACAGTTCCATTGCCTGCTCAACTTTATGTGCCAGTTCAGAATGACCAAAGTGAAAACTCTGTGGTATGTGCTTTTAACAAATCATGAAGCAGGCTCTTTGATGGTTACCAGACATCAAGTTTGTTGCCTTTTCTTTATAAGCCTCTGATTGTAATAATTGACTTGTTATTTTGTAGGTAAATGATGAGCAGAAGTGGATGGGTTGCGAGAATGTATTGGCCCATTTTGAGGCTCTCATGGCAGCAAATATTGCTGAGGTACACAGCACACACTTGACTGTTCATTTTATGATTCCACTTCAATTGTCCGCTGGACCTTGACTCCTCTAGTGCTTTATGTACTTCAGGTCGAATCTCCCGAAGATAAGATGCTCATAGATGAGACTGATGAATTTGGTAACGAAATCCCTCTAGGGAAAATTGTCCAAATTCTTAAATCCCGAGCAGCAAAAAAGACGGGAGAAAACTGAAGGCAGCATCTGTTTCAGTAAATACTGGAAAAGATGATGATGTCTTGGGATTGTTAAGAGAAATAAACTTGGATAACCAAGAAAATTTGGGGGAGTTGGTAAAGAGCAAACCAAAGAAGGGGAAGATGGATGTTAAAGAGAGCAACGAGAAGCCAGTAGATTTTTCGACACCAAAACGCAAAAGATCAGTTTCTAAGAGTAGACCGCACTCAGCGCAAGGCAGTAAAACAGCGATGAGCTTTTAGTGCATTCTGTCAGCACAGGGAAAACCAACAATTCAGAAAACAAGTTGAAGAAGAAAAGTAGAACTGACTCAACTGATAGAGACTCGGTAGCATCTCCTCCCAGCACCAAAACCCCTGTATCCAAAGGGAAAAATGGTGCTAAGAAGTCCCATACTGAAGTCAGAGGTAGCAGTGGAAAGGTAAGTTCATTTCATCCTATGGTACGTAATATGTATTTACCAGACCTACTGGTATTCTGGTTCTAATTCGCCAATTCATATTGAACTTTCTCCAGAAGTCTGCTGATAAAGAAAGCACTACGCGAACTGCTGATCTGGCTAGTCTAAATGGGTCCTACAAAAGACAGAATCCAAGATTGGCTTCTGGTTTAGCAAAGGTAATCTCGAAGGCTTATGCAGGCATCGTGAATAAAGTCGCTAAAAGGAAGTATAATATGCTAGTGGTAGCCAACTATGTGCAAGTGCAAGGACAAGTATCTTTCTAGTCTCTGTACTAAGAATTAATTAATTCCTGCAGTGTTCAACACACGACTCGAGTAGTAAAGACTTGGTAGGACAGAGAGTAAAAGTTTGGTGGCCTTTGGATAAGGAGTAAGTTCCCCGTTATGTGTAATTCTGAACATCCGCTATCATCTAATTTGTAAGGTGGCTTAGATTTTAATTTTTTTGTCGGCAGATATTATGAAGGTGTCGTAAAATCTTACGATTCAGCCAAGAAACTGCATACAGTAAGTTCTCTCGGAACATTCATTTTTTATTTTAGATGGAAGACTGCATTGATTAGTATTCATCAGTGTGATGTATTTGTCTGATCCATTTTTCACTGTTATGGGCACCATGATGGAAAACAAGGATGGGTTTACATTTTATCAATATGCATATTCATTATATAATGCGACCACTCTCCGCGCTCTGCCTAGCGTTGCTTGTGAACTTTATTGCTTAAAAGGGTTATTGCGTTGGTTATTGGTACAGCAGCGCTGACAAAGCCTGACAACTTTTGAGTTCTTCTGCATAGCATTAGCATCACCTACTTGACATCACAGCGTGCAACAGCTTACAGCTGTATCGTTGTTAGCTTTAATTCAGGCTGCTAGGAGATTGTGACAGTACTGGGTAGACTAAATATGAGTATGCTTCTCCACGTAGGTGCTGTACAATGACGGAGAGGTTGAGCAGCTTAACATGGCTAAAGAAAAGTGGAAAAGGGTTGAAAGTAATGGTTCACCAATGAAGGTAGATTGTTGTCGGTTCTTTCCTTGTAATTGTCTCTTTGACCTTAAAAATCATGTTTAACTCATTATAGTTTAACTGCTTGTCTACAGCAGCAAAAGAAGAATCTTCCAGGGACAAACCAAGGACGGTAAGCCAGATTTTCTTCCTCAAATCTACTGTATAATACACTGTTCGGAACATTCTTGGAAAGGGAATGGAGTAAAGGAACATCGAAATCGAGTCTCGGAGCATGGAGTACAGTCAATAACCTAAGAATTAAGAATTTGACTATTTCTGCCCATAATTGCTGTTATCCCAGAAGTATAATACTATCATGTGATTAAGAGGGTGCCGAACAAAGAGTCACTTATGAATCTGCATAATGTAGTTTGTCAATGTCTTTATAAAATGTTGGTTGTCAAGGTTTCCAGTCATATTAAAGGCTTGCTATACCACTCCCAATGCAATGCATGGTTTGCAAGGTAAAAAGATAGCTCGAATCAAATAATATACTTTGCTTACCACCTGATCGGATGTAACACCTTACAGAGCACAGGAGACGAGAACTCCCAGCAGCGGGAAAGTTACACTTAACCAACATAAGTCAATAGAGAAGTAAGTTGATATATCGAACTCTCAGGTTTAAGAACCTTGCTGCAATTTTCTCATTATTAATCCATCTCTTTTAGGCCCTCGCCTCTAAAGAGGAAAGCGAAACCAAAATCGCCCCTGAAAAACGAGCGTAGAAAGACAGCAGGAGGCGACAAGTCCGTAGAAGCTAACGATTCAGATGCATCTGGTTCTCTTGCTCATTCACATTCCGACGAAGATATGAAATCCGGTATGGCTATTAAATGTTGATTTATGGGCCTCTTTTATTTATCTATAACAGTTTTCATCATAGACGAGCTTAGCATATGGCTTGTGTTATGTCCCAGGTGGTCACAAGGAGAAAGAGGTAGCAGCAGTTAGCTCGGCCGAGAAAAAACATGGACGGTAAGCCAGAATTTCTTCTTCAAGTCTACTGTATAATACACTGTTTGGAACATCTTGGGAAGGGAAATGGAGTGAAGGAATGAAGGATCATTGAAGTCGAGCACTTATCGATCTAAATAATTAGCTTGTCATCGTCTTTCCAAAGTGTTAGATGCAAAGGTTTCCAGTCAGATTAAATGTTATGAACTTACTGTACCACTCCTAATGCAATGGATGGTTTGCAAGTGAAAAAAGATAGCTCAAATCAAATAATATACTTTGCTTACCACCTGATCGGATGTAACACCTTACAGAGCACAGAAGGCGAGAACTCCCAGCAGCGCGAAAGTTGCGCCTAACCAAGACAAGTCAGTAAAGAAGTAAGTCGATATCTAACCCTCAGACTTAAGAACCTTGCTGCAATTTTATCAATATTAATCCATCTCTTTTAGGCCTTCACCTCTAAAGAGGAAAGTGCAACCAAAATCGCCTCCGAATAACAAGCGTAGGAAGACAGCAGGAGGCGACAAGTCTGTCGAAGCTAACGATTCAGATGCATCTCCCGCTCATTTGCATTCCAATGAAGATGTTGAATCCGGTATGGTTGTTAATCTTTGATTATGGGCTTCTTTTATTTTATCGATAACATTTTCATCACGAGCTTAGAGTAAGACTTGTTACCAGGTGGTCACGAGGAGAAAGAGGTAGCCGCAGTTAGCTCGGCCGAGAAAGAAAAACCAGAGAAAGAGTCCAAAGAAGAGGTGGAGCTGAAAGAGGAAAAACCTGATGGCAATGGTTTGAGCAGCAAGGAGGAATCCGACGATGAGACTCTTGTAAGCGTGACTCTCTTATCGATGCTGGTACCTTGATATTCTTCTGTAAAAAAAATTCTCTTATGATGTTTTGCTGTGTTGAATCTGCAGAGTGTGTGGAGAAAGCGCGCATCGCAAGCTACATAGGCTTGTTGACATGTCTTCCTTCCTAGGATGCAGATATCAGAGGCAGTCGTTTGGGAATGTGGATATCTCATTAATTTGACCCTTGCAGCAGCAGCAGTTTGACAGTTGTAATGTAGAGATTGTTCTTGGCAATAGCAGCAACAGGTTTAGGAATAGAGGAGCAGCTGGATAGGATTCGTTTTGGTATGTTATTTTAGGTGTAGAACTTGCTGCCCTCTGGACGTTCGCGGGACGGGTATCAGGGGTTATGTAACTTATCTGGTTGCTGTTCTTCCGCAGGAAATAGCGATCGTTGTCGTAGAACTCATGTAGAATTGTTTGTTGTACAACAGTAATAAACCAGTGTCGGTCGGGGTTGTATCGCTGTCGGAGGACTGTGTTCCTCTTTGTGTGTCCCGGTCCTGAAGAAACATGTTTTGCGTATAGAAGGAGATGCAGTATTTGTTTGGACCCATACTATTCTCTAAGAAGTGATCATAGTTGAAGTTGATTTTTTGTTTTGTTTGATGAACACCTGATTTTTGACATGATGTGGTATGTCTGAGTTTTGGTTTCATATGGTAGAGCAAGATTCGTTCGATTTGGAATGTGATGCATTCAAAAGGGCAGATATCTGTTATATCTACAGGTCAAGCAGCCATAGATATACGCACTGGTAGTTAGTTTTGTAAAGAAAATTAGGGTTACAGATATAGACAGGAATATCCCTTCTACTAGGACACCTCGTCTAGGCAGTTGCCTTTATATACTTTTTACCGTGTGCCTCAGTGAATAATATAAGAGATCGTAACACGAAACTAGTAAGAGGGGTTGGGCGATACCGTGTTCCCGCTTGGGCGCAGGATCCCTTTCCCTCGTCCTTTCCTCCACTCCTATGGCTCTGAAGTGGAATCTCGTAGATCACTCTCGTCGATGGAGCGAATCCGCCCCATATATTTGTTAGACACACCCCGATGGCCATGGTGGGACACCAGGTGGTTTACACAGAGGTGTGTGATTACGCTTGTTGAATCTTGATTTGATTGGCAATCCAAGAAGGTGGGTAAAAGTTGGTGCAAAATCGAACACCAACTCTCCGGCAGCTTTGATTCTCCAACACCGGAGCTGGGCACGGCTGACTACTTAAATGTCTCTTGCTGTGTACTACCGAGTCTTGTTGCTAGACTTCTCTATCTAGCATCGCTCATTCCTCAAATCAAAAGATGAAAAATGTTCAACTTTTAACAGCTAGGACAACTACCATCTTATGTCATTCTTTCTGTAATTTCTAGGACTAACCTTGTCTAAAACTATCATTTGGTTGTGCGCAATGGTGACAAAAAAAAAACTCGGATTTGCTTGTAATATGAAATCGTGCATCAAAGACAAACATAAAAATAGCGCGCCATATATTTTGACACAGGGAGTATTAATTAGCAGAATAGTGGAACAAATTTTGAACAGCCATCAGGGTTTGTAAACTGATGAGTAATCGTCGTACTTTGCAGCCAAGATTTTTTTTTACATCAAATTACGAACTTGGTAAATCTAAAGCACGACGCCTCACATCACCACTAATATAAAAAGGGAGAGACATGGGTGATCAAAATCATCTTAGCCACACAGCAATTGATCCGACGGGTATAACCTAAGACTGACCACGGAACGAAGCGAAACGTCTCCTTTGCTAATCGGAGAGGATTCGCTGACTTTGAAAACCATGACGTTGAGGTCATTGACATGTGGGTCCCACCTACCACGGACCCACATGTCGGTGACCCAAAGTCACCTGACTTTGGGACTCATAAAGTCAGCGAATCCGCGCCCTTGCTAATCGTGCATCTAATTAATCCCTGCAACAGCCGCCGCCACGCGCAGTCCAACCCCGACACCGGCGTCCTCCATCACCAACGCCGCCGGCGACCTCCATCCCCGCCGGCGCCTGGCACTTGACTGCTGCCGCGCCCGCCGCGCCAGGCCTCCATCCCGACGCCGCCGCCCTCCATCCCCGCCGGCGCCTCGCACCCGGCTGCTGCCGCGCACGCCCGCCTGCCCTCCATCCCCGATGCCGCCGACAAACGAATACACAAATATGTTGCTCCTCTTGTTCGCCCCGCCGCGCTATGCATCTCATCCCCGCCCCCACACCTCGCGAGGGGGACGCCGAACGTCGATGCTGCGCAAGCCTAGAGACCATGACAGCCGCCCCCTCCCCTGCCCTCAATGGTCGCCAGTCCTCTGTACCCCATCGGCGCAGGCCTGCCTGCCCTCTCGCACGCCCACGACCACGCGCCCGGCCGCCGGCGGCCCTCCCGTCACTGAACCGGAACGCTTCTGAATGTCCCACAGGTTCTATGCTTGCAACTTGATTGATGTGGCATCAGTTTTTTTAATGCTGATTGATGTGGCATCAGTTAGCAGCTTCGGTTGATACAAATTTCAACTTCAGTTCATATACAGTATAAGATGATGGACTCGCCAACATCCTACCACTTGTTCGCTCTCTTCTGAATTGTTGATCTATTTAATCACGAAGAACCTTTGATGTTATTTGCTTGATCTGAAACGTTCATCTATTTAATCACGGACAGTTATGTGAATTATTTAATTAGGAAGAAACTTAGGCACTCTTCTCACTGTACTTTGCGCAATCCTTCTGTAGCTGAACTGTCGGTTTCATGTCCTTTTGAATTATTTGTGGATACTGCCATATAGTGCATGACTATATGGCCTCATGTTCCAGTAAAATGGTAAATTGCAGGCAGCCACTGCATTTTATATTTCTTTTGATTGACTCCAAAAATCCAACACCCATTACATATCAGCCTGACACACATATTTTTGCACTACGTAGTGGTATACCATGGAGATATTATTCATAATCAAAGGTAATCTTACTTGAACGTACAAGACAGAGTTTGTGATTTCACATTTTAGGTAGATGATGCAGCCTTTCTGGTTCCCTATCTATAACCGAATGAAAGGATATTGATCAGAATATTCCTTTTTTTTTTGACATTACAGTGATAGCAGATTATGTGGTTGAAGAATATATGTACATACGTAGATGGTGGGTAGCTTGACGGTTTTAGTTGTTTCTCCATACTTGATTTTGCAATTTCATCTGATTTAAATTCTTGCCTTCAAGTTGGCCTATGATGTGCTATGAGAGGGTAGAAGTTAACTATGCTCTGATCTGTCTGTATCAGTTTAAACAATGTCATTGGTACAATTTTAACCATGCTCTATCCATTCTGACTTGCACGTGCATTTTTTTCACGAAAGTAGCCTAAGCTCCTATTTTATTGCCAGTAGGAGGAAATGCCTCATATGAGAAATATAGAGATATAATGTACAGAGACTGCAAGTCTGCATCCATGTATCGAAATTGTAGATGTGAGCTTACCGAGAAATAGGCATATATATACTCTGAAGAACACTGGCGGAGCTTGGGCTCATGGCCTAGGGGGCAGACGGGCTTAGCAGGCCATAGTAAGGCTATTTTTTCCAGATCTGGGGGGGCAAATGGCCCACATAGGAGGCCTTCCTTTGCTAAACGCCCATGGGCTGGGGGGGGGGGGGGGGGGGGGGGCGCCCCCCCTGACTTTGCCGTAGCTCCGCCCCTGCTGAAGAAGGTGTATGTATCATTTCTTGTCGACTGCCCTGTAATTTGCATTTGTCCCATACAAATATTAGTGGTGATAGAGGTTCCCCATGATTGTACATTAGATTTTTTTTGTCTCAGTCATTACACATGAAGAATTTTGTTCAGATGCGTCCCTGCTTGGATCTGGACAATACGCCCCATTCAAAGATCTAACGCCTATGTCTCTGGATTCAGAGTTTGGGTGCAGGTCGATCGAGTGAAAGTTTTTAACCAATCCTTTCAGACTTACTCAGTTCATGTTATTCGTATCTGAAATAACAATATTTCGTACCATCAACAAGGATGACAAAGATACCCTTTCTCGAGCAACGATTTCTAAGATGTTTACTATCGTTTATGTTCATGGTCATAAAGGTCTGCACTTTGAGCACAATCAAACCTCACATTCCACCGCAACAAAGAAACTCACTTCACCGAACAATTATTTGCGCTGCCTGTCGTTTATCAAGAAATGTGTGAATACTGAATAGACACTTGCATGATCACGAGAACAGAGAGTGAGAGTTTCCAAGGTTGTTACTGTAACTGATATTTGTTTTCTTCAGCGTTATTATGTTACAAGGTTTAAAATTGATGTGAAATAGTTTATGAAAGTAAATATTGTGTGATACATATACCATACAGAACATGATTTTTTGCTACGATGACCACGTGCATTGCACGCGCACAATTACTAGTAAGGACAGGTAGCTCAAGTCCAACAAAATTGCAACTTAGTACAATACACAAACAAAATGCTAAAAACAAAATGCTAAGTTCACATCAATATACAGCTCGATCTCACCAGGCATGCACACACACACGCGTGCCAGAGACCTCCATGCATCTCGTCAGATCGAAAATTCTAAACATCGAGGGGCTTGCAAACAACGGTGGCATGCGTGAGGATCTGGTTCGTGAACTGGCCCGCATTCTCGGTGGTGTCAATCTTGTCATGCCCCCGGTGGCGGCAGCAACTGAAAGTTCTGCACCAAACGGCCGAGCGTAATGCCCATGATGGGCAGGCCCAGGATGATCCCCGGGCAGCTACGTCGGCCGACACCGAAGGGCACAAACCGGAAGTTGTTGCCGTGGGCCTCTACATCCTTCTCCTCCTCGAGGAATCGCTCCGGCCTGAACTCGTTGGCACGCACCCACCGTTTGGGGTCGTTGGCGAGGAACCATGCGTTCACGAGGATCTTTGACTCGGCAGGAATGTCGTAGCCGGCGAGCTTGGTATCGTTGAGGTTCATGTGTGGCACGAGCATGGTGATGGGCAACCGGAGGCGAAGAGTCTCCTTCACGACCGATTGCAGGTAGGGGAGGCGCTCTAGGTCCGGCATGGTACCGCCACGTTGGGGCCTAGCACGGCAGCCATCTCGTCCTATGCTCAATGTTTGTAGGATTTTTTCACACTCGTCGAAGGTGAAGGTAAAGCCGAGGTGGCTCAAAAGGTGCTGATTAAAATGGCGAAGAAGCTCATCCCCGACCATCTTTACGAGGCGCGTATTTGCTGTATTGTCCAGTTCTATGCAGAGCAAATGCACAGGGTGATCACCAAAGAGGAGGCCAGGCCCATACACATGTCGAGAGCCCAGTACTTGAAGGTAACCACATATATTTTCCTACTATTCTCCACATGACTGATGAATAGTTCTACTCATATGGATCTTTCTTGTGTTAAATAGGTGATTCCTGAATGGCTAGCCGCCCATAAGCCTTGCTACAAGAAGATTGTAGACAAGTGGGTGTCGCGTGGGTTCTAGGTGCAAAACAAGTTGGCATCGGACCGGCGGAAGATGGTAGGCGAGCACGGAGTCCACCGTCAAGGTCCCCTCACACCTGACGGCCTCGTGGCACACAAGGTAAGAAATTATTTTTGTTCTTTCCATTCAAGTTTTTATTTATGTGCTAATATTTTTATTTTTTCTTTTGACCTCAATTGTATGTTTCCTTTTGGTGTCAATAAATTGTAGGAGTTAAAGGAGGGCCAGAAACTGACGAAGATGCAAGTCTTCGTTGAGACCCGGAGGCCAAAGAAACCGGATCCGGCTAAACCCTTGGAAAAGCAGTGGGTCACCACCACCGCGAGGAAACAACATAAGAACTACTGCTCCAAGTTCAAGGAGATCCACGGTGACATGTCTGATCCTTTGACCGCTCCTTTCGACCCCAAGGTTGCTATGTTCGCGGGACAAGGCAAGCTGAATGGCCGGCCTTATATTGGTGGTGCTTCCTTCGATTCATCGGGCGTCCCAACACTTGCCGAGATGCGTGCTAGGCGTATGAGCTCAGCGCCCGAGATCGAACGCCGCCCAAGGGTCGGACTTGAAGCCTTTGCTGCAATGGAGGTACACATGTCATTTTTCAACCATCTTTTCCACTATTGTACATGTTTGCATCGCGATGACCGCTTCTTTTACATGGTTGCAATCCTGTAGGCTGAAGTTAAGAGAAATAGGAGCATAGCGGCGGAGGCTACGGCGAGGGTGCAGGCAACAGAGGAGAAGGTGGTGCAAATGCATACACATATGTCAAGCCAACAAACATGCATCCAGGCCCTTATGGCGGTAAGTGCTTTAACTTTTTCTTTCAACTAAAGCATGTGCTTGAACTTTGCGAACTAACCCTCGTCTTCGGTATGCAGAGGTTGCCCGCGGATCCTTCGCTTCCTCCTTTACCTCCTCTTCCTCCACTAGTAGCCCCCTCCTCTTGGTAAGTGGTCTTGGGACTAGCTAGGCAATAATTCATCTTTTGTTTGCTTACTCGTCTAATGTGAATCTTCATAGGACAATCGATCGGCTGGATCCCACACTCCCACGGATGGTGAAGACGGAGGGAATGGTGGAGGCGGAGCTGCAAGCCCATCATCGGCGCCATCGGCCTTCAACAAGCCCGAGTGACTCTAGGTAAGCTCAAGGTTCCAAATACATGTCAATACCCACACTCCACATCCCACACCACACTCTAATATATATATGTCAATACTTCCATACACATGTTTTGAAACTAATGCTTATAGTTTTCAAACTTGTAGGATTGCATCCACGAGGCCTTCGGTGACTACTGGACTTGTGAACTTGTGCTACCTCTGAATTTGTGGCATTTCCTGCTAGCTATGAACTAGTGCCATGTATTTTGGACTTGTTTGACCTTGTGTTGTGTGCTTATGAACTTGTGGAATCTATTTTGTGAACTTTCGAACCATGTGTGCTATATTTTGTTATATGTGTCTCCTTCCAATGTTCTGAGTGTGCTGAGGGTGATCCAGTGATATAATTGACATATAGGTAAATTAACAGGTGCTCCCTGGTGCCCGGGCACCTGGATAGAATACAGTACATTTTGGATATGTAGATGACACTTATAACTCGGGTATGCACATGTTGGGTATATAGGAGGTACACATATCCTTGGGTATGTGTATTCGAGGTATCTACATGTTATATATACCTTGGGTATGTGTGTTCAATTGTACGCGTACAGATCAGGTATATATATAAATAACTTAGGTATGTGCACATTATTAGGTATGCATACCCCATAATGTGCATACCCAAATCATATGTACCTCCTACATACCTAAGGTATACATACCCAAGATATATGTATATGTCTACATATCTAAAACTGTTCGTATTCCATCCTGGTGCCCATGCTCCTAGGTGCCCCATCTGAGCTTCCTAATTTACCCTATATATATATATGTCTACATACCTAAAACTGTTCGTATTCATATAGGTAAATTAACAGATGCTCCTTGGTGCCCGGACACCTGGATAGAATACAGTACATTTTGGGTATGTAGATGACACCTATAACTCGGGTATGCACATGTTGGGTATATAGGAGGTACACATACCCTTTGGTATGTGTATTTGAGGTATCTACATGTTATATATATCTCGGGTATGTGTGTTCAATTGTACGCGTACAGATCAGGTATATATATAAATAACTTAGGTATGTGCACATTATTAGGTATGCATACCCCATAATGTGCATACCCAAAATCATATGTACCTCCTACATACCTAAGGTATACATGCCCAAGGTATATGTATATGTCTACATACCTAAAACTGTTCGTATTCCATCCTGGTGCCCATGCTCCTAGGTGCCCCATCTGAGCTTCCTATATAGGTAAATTATATATATATATATGTCTACATACCTAAAACTGTTCGTATTCCATCCTGGTGCCCATGCTCCTAGGTGCTTCAAATACTTCCTATACTGTGTTTCAAATGAATGGATTTTTAAAAATCAGGAAAAACTGGCACTATGCAGGGCCTTCGTCGACTATAGCACTCGGCGAACATGCCTTTGCCGAGAAAGGCACTCGGCGAAGAGGCGATACAGGTGCCATTTGGTCACCTGGGGAACACATTTCACCGAGCGTTTCCGTTTTGCCGAGAGTGGCACTCGGCGAAGAGGTGCCAAATGGTCACATGGGAGTTTCCTTTGCTGAGCGTGCCCTCTTTGCTGAGTGTCGGACTTGGCGAAGGGAGATCCAACGTGACCATTTCGCACGACCTTCGTCGAGCCATGTTGATTTCCAGGCACTCGGCGACTTGCGACCACTCGGCGACGATTTCCCCTTGGCACTCGGCGAAGAGGATGCTCGGCGACGATGCAAGCCGGCACTCGGCAAAGCACCCCACCCGGCGAAGATGCAAACTGGCACTCGACGAAGGCACGGGTCGGCGAAGCCGTTTGCTGGCACCCAATTTCTAGGACACGTGGCGCCATCTGTGCGTTCCTTCTTCGCCGAGAGCCTACACCCTCGGACTCGGCGAAGTCCTGACACACACCTGACACACATCTGACAAGGGACGATCCAGATTACCTTTTCTTCGCCGGGTGTCGGGTAAACAGTCTCGGCGAAGGCTTTGCCGTGTATCCCCGATAGAAAGCACTCGGGGAAGAGGCGTCGCCGAGGCGATCTTCGCCGAGTATTCTTTGCCGAGTGCCTTTCTCGGCGAACTGTTCGCCGAGGTAGATTCTGGCCTTCGCCGTGTTTTGACCACACGGCGAAGAGTGATTTTCCAGTAGTGACGATGCATTTTTCAAATCTTTGCTTGATGCGCCGATCTGGTAGATCACGCTGGTCAGTTAATCACGATCAAGAATACAATTCGTCGACGTAAAGATAAATACTACACAGCGGTCATGGATGGATCGGAGAGAACACGGCACACAGTGAGTAGGCAGAAGCAGAACTAGTCTCATTTAGTTCCGGTCTCTATCGACGACAGTGAGCACACAGACGACGACGTACTTGACCTACGATAGCACCAACGTTGATTATTCCACACACACACTACAGCAGCGACTAGCTAGCTAGTTGGTCTTGATCTGGGCGAGCATGCAGCGCACGTCCTTGGCGGCGGGCCGCTCCTTGGGCTCGTCGGCGGTGCAGAACACGGCGATGCGCAGCACCAGCAGGATCTGCTCCTCGTGCCCGCCGCCGGCCAGCGCCGGGTCGATCGCCTCCGCGTAGTCCCCCTGCTGCACCACCCGGCGCAGCCACTTGACGATCCCGACCTCGTCCACCTCCGTCACGAAGAACTCGTCCGCCGGCTCCTTCCCCGTCGCCAGCACCGCCAGGATCACCCCGAAGCTGAACACGTCGCACTTGGCCGTGAACTTGAGCGTCTGGTGGTACTCCGGCGCGATGTACCCCCACGTGCCCGCCAGGTGCGACGTCGACACGTGCGTCTTCTCGTCCGGCATCGCCTTCGCCAGCCCGAAGTCGCGATGCGGCCTCCATGTCGTCGTCCAGGAGGATGTTGGCCGGCTTCAGGTCACGGTGGATGATCTGCGGCTGCTGCGACTCGTGCAGGTACTCCAGCCCCGACGCGATGCCCACCGCCACCCGCAGCCGCTCCGGCCACGACAGCGTCACCACCCTGCTGCTGCTCGTTGCTGTCCTCCTCCGTTCTCATGGTGGTGCTGCTGCTGTCCTCGTGCTCGCCGCCGCCGTCAGGGACGGCGACCTGCGTCTTCTTGAGCGCGTTGTGGAGGCTGCCGTTCTTCATGTACTCGTACACGAGGTAGTGGCAGTCGGGCCGCGGCACGTGTGCCGCCAGCGGCAGGAGGTTACGGTGCCGGATGTGGCCCACGGTGCGGATCTCCGACTGGATCTGGCGCGACCACCTGTCCAGCTGCCGGCTCTCCTCCTCGCTCAGGTTGTTGCTCGGCTTCCCGGGCCCGTCGCCGACCTGCCTCTTGATCTTCTTGATGGCGATGAACCGGGGCTCCTCCCCCTCCCGCTCGGTGGGGAGCTGCGCCTTGAACACCTCGCCGCACCCGCCGCGCCCGATCACCTCCAGCGACGACACCATGTCCTCCTTCTCCAGGAACGCCAGGTGGTCCGCGCGCTTGATCAGCTTCGGCGTGTAGATCACCGTGCCGGACTTGCTCTTCCGGTACCGCCCGCGGATGCAGTTCAGCGCCAGCCGGAACAGGACCGACAGGCCGAGACCCGAGATGACGCCGGCCAGGGACCCCACCACGAAGCCGATGATCCAGTTGCGCACGCGGTGCTTGTGGCTGCGGTGGCGCTTCCCGCCCTGCTCGGCCGCTGGCGGCGCGGTGGCGTTGTTGGACGCCCCCGAAGAGGTGTGGTTCCTCTGGTTCGCGCCGGCGCCGGCGGTCGAGTTGCTTTTCTCCGCGAGGACGTACCGGTGCGGCACCGTTGTCCGGCGGTGGTGCACGTTCCTGCTCCCCAGACGGGACCGGCGCGCCAAGGCGGAGCGCATGGCGTCGTGGCGGCCGTCGTAGCACTGGACGACGGAGACGAGGACGAAGAGGAGCGTGAAGACGGAGAGGAGGAAGAGGAGCGGAGGCTTGCCGGGCGCCATTGCCAGTACGTTTGTCTTGCGTTGGTCGTGTGGCGAGGAAGCTTCCCGCCCGGCGAGAGTGGGAGACGAGGTGACCGGAGACTGGCGAGCGGAGCTATTAATAATGGCCGGCCGGGGGGTTAGCGCGTGGAAATAATGCACGGCTGCGATGCGTTCGTGGACTGGATGGACGTGCCAGATTTGGGCGAGAGGGACATATCCTTTGCCTGCCGAGCCTGATTGGCGGCACGACCGTTGACTCGAGCCAAGTCCGTCAACAACCGGCCAGCACGGCGAGGGTGGTAGTGGAATTGACGGTTATGTCCCTGGAAAATCTTCCACAAAAGGCTTCCACTCGTCTGTTTTCCTCAGCTTGCGTTGCACGTCTTTAAAATTTAATTCTCTTTAAAATTTAGTGAGTTTTTTGTTACCAGAGCCATATTTCTCATGACTAAACCGTGTAAGGATTTGCAAACATCATACTCCCTCCGTTCCCATGCTTAAGGCGCAAAAAAAAAATCGATTTTTCACCAAAGAACAAGGCGCAACCTCGCTGGAAGGGCTAACTTACCAAGTCTGCCCCTCCACCTCGCTGGAATAAATTAGGCGCTGCATGGTTTGATTGGCTGCGCGTGGGTGAACTCGTTCGGTTATTGGCCGTGTGTGGCTGCACTTGAAAGGAGGGGTGCATGCAACAACTGAGAGAGAGAGAGAGTAATTAACCGTACCTAGCTATAATAGGGGCACGATTGGGAAAAAAAAAACTGCATGGCTCTTCTTAATCGCAGCGCCAAGATTTTTACGCCTAGTTCACAGAAACGGAGGGAGTACAATCTACATTTGTATATTAATAAGTATGCACATGCAACGCTCGTCCATGATGTATATCAGTTGTTGTTTGAATCTCATTTGTCTATTAGTAAATCACTTGTCTTTTGGATCCTCATTTGTCTATTAGTAAATCACTTGTCTTTTGGATCCCATTCCCTTTAGCGAGTCGCATTTTGCTACCGAAGCTACACAATTAGGCTCATAGCCCAACAAACATCGTACAAACAATGTGCTCGACTGATTGATGTTTTGGTTTTCTTGGAGTGGGGTATGTTGATTTCGTCATCTTTGAAGTCTCGGTTTCTCACGTCACCATTATTCATTTTTGGGTCAAGTAAAGTGAAAGTCATTCAAAATCTCATTAACCTTGCAAGTTCATCAGAGTTAGTTTTGAAATTTCCCTAAAAAAAGTTAGTTTTGAAATAATAATACTCCAAGAATGTTATCATGCTACCGAGCGAAATATACTTAAAAAATATTAGATAAATATCATGACAACCAGATTTACATAGACAAAATAGAATTTGCCAGTCAATAAAAAAAATACCACTACATATAAAAAAATAAAAAATAGTTTAGAATTGCCATCCATGGATCAAAGTAATTGGACCAGAAAAAGAAGCCAGAAAATACAAAAGCCTAGTCTTATGATAAAAATAAGTAATCACTAATGGTGATCCAACACTCTGAGTTGGGCTCTCACTTCTCCTCTATGAACCTCAATCAGAACCCTAGACCCAATCGCTGCATTATTTCCTCGTGTGTGTCATTTTTCAACGATCCCAATGGCTTAACATTGAACACTATATACGAACAAAAGGTGAGGAAACACTTAAACATTGTATTAAAAAATTAATGCAGCAATATCACTTATAGGTGAACCAGATTGCACTTCGGTTAGTAGACCACTGGAATCGTCTCCTTCAGGCCTCACTTGACCAGCTATGTCAATGGATGGCTTCCCAATTTATTACTCAAAGATGGTTACATAACCTGCAAGGAGATACTTGTTTTATTTCATATTATGTATACTTTAAGTAAATTGTACGATTTACAAAAAAGAAGGTAACACTACTCATGTCCTTGTCATACTCATTCTCAATACATGGAATTCTCATACTCATTCTACCATAGCGTCACTCATTTGTATGTAGATCAAATCAAGCTTATTGACATGGAATTCTATACATATGCTAGTCAGCACATGGCAGTATATTAGTGTAAATATTTACAAAAATTTATTTAACACAATTGTGAGCCTTGCATGTGCAGATGTTTTCCAGATGTAACACCAACGGTTTCATGAAGTTTGACATATTGCCTGTACCAGGTGTATGTGTACCATTCATTTTCGGTTAATGCCCAAAACTATGTTAGAGAAAATATGAGGCCTAGAAATGCTAATTAAAAGATACAATTACCGAGGTGTGCAGCTGGATAAGAGTGTTTCAAAATGGTGAGGTTAGGATTGGCCAGCGGACTGTGACAAATTGGCATGTGAGTGGCTTGTCAACCTAGTATCTTTGTTCCTGATGTCCAGACGTCGTGAGTGCCCAAGCACACCTATCACCTATGCACACAATATGCTCAAGTGAAAAAACAACTGAATTTGAAGCCTGGTGATACCGGACATGTTAGAATAGAGATAATATACCTTTGATGAGACCATGTTTCCCAGGTTACTAATATCATTATCTCCGATACGACAAATACTGTTAGTATGCACCTCCTTATTCTCTAGGAGCTTCTTCCTGCACGCTAAAATTACAATAAACAGAAAACGTAATCATGTTATGCAAACTTGAGGGTGGAGATACCACTGGTGAATTGTTTTCTAGACTGGCATTAGAAGTGCACTGCACCCCGTATAATCTGCATTCTTAGCATGCTCCTGCTTATTATTTATAGCACCTTATTGCTGCATATGCCCAACAATAGTTCTTAGAGTGTGCCGGAGAGGATTTAACCGCATGCGATCTGTTTGTAAGAACAAGCAGGTTCTTACTTGTCAAAAAAAAAAAAGAACAAGCAGGTTCTCAGACCTTATTGCTGCATATGCCAAACATCATCATTAAAATCTTCGCACCTGGTTGTTCTCACTGTTGAGACGTTGGCCTGGTCAACACAATTCAATTAAGAGGTAGAAAACTGAGCAAGATGCAAGCCCAAGAGATGAGACTGAGGATTCACATCTCCTTTTGGCAGACTGCTTCCTAATCACAAGCCCCATCTCACCCAATCACAAGCAGTGTAAGATTAGATCCAAAATCCTAAGAACAACACGGAGGTGGCACCTACGGATCCAATATAAGCGGCAGGGATGGAAAAAAAAATGAAAAATCTAAAATTCAGAGGACCAAAATTCGGAGCAGCAAGAACTATGAGTACCAGGATGTGCAGCTGGAAGATGCTTCTCCCCATTACCCAGTGCCCGCCATCGACGTTCAGCCGGCTGGTCGGCGCCAACGGCGAGATCTAGCCACCGCGTGCAACGGCCGGCCGCAAGTGCCTCAACCATCGCCGGCGCCACGTGATCGACGTCTCACCATTACCCACCTCCTCACCTTGCAGCTTGACGTTCTTGTCGCCGCCCTCTACGCCCATCGCTCTCGGCCGGCGGCGCGGAAGAGTGGTTCAAGATGGAGGGGGAGGAGGAGAGGGATCGGGGGATCAGGAGGCGAACGGGGCAAGGGAACTCCTGATTTTGTGCGAGCGAGGGAACCGGGAAGATAATGCCAGCGAGGGAGGTTTCCTGATTATTCGTGTGCAGCGCGAGCGAATGGGGGACGCGGAGCCAGAAACGATAGGCAGGAAATCTTCTGCCGGGTCGACAGGATGAATCCACACCGTCGAGTTGATCGTGGGATGATCAAATGAATATGGTCTGTCAGATTGGTTTAAGTGGACACGATCTGAGGGCGCTGGTTAACCTGTGTAGATTTGGTTTGGTGAACGTAGGAAAGATAATGTTCTCTCTTTTATAAGTAGTGGAGGAAAAAACAGATCTTGATAGGTGGGTGTGCTTAAGGAGAATACACGATGGATTTTACAAATCCGATAGGACCAGGAATTAATCATTAGGAATTCAATGATTAGGACACCTCATTACTATTTTTTAAGTGAGAGCATGGTCCCGACCCCTCCATCAATCGATATACACATCCAGTTTAATTTTTGAATTTTAGAATTGTTCTGAGTCAGAGTTGGATTCAGACGGAACCAAGCCAGAGCAGTGCTTAGATATGGCAAAGCGGCACAGAAGCGTGAATGAAATCAGGAGGCACTTCGCCGAGTACAGTTAAGTGAAGGAAGGCCAGAAACGACTCGGAGACCAAGTGGATTTTGCTTCCGACGCTAGAAGATTGACTGTCGTACAAAAGGTCAGACGAGAGCTAGTTGAGCTTAAGTTACCAAGAAAAGCCGGTTCCGGGTCACACACAAACAACATGCTAGAAAATTTAATCCAACGATTTATGATCGGATGAAGGACGAAATCGGTCGGCTACTCAAAGCTAACTTTGTAAGGTTGTGTAGGTATGCCCACTTGATTTCAAACAGTCGTGAAGAAAGGATCCGACAAATTCAAGGTTGTGCATTTACTTCACACACTTAAACATAGCAAAACCAAGTGACAAATATTTTATATGCATAGCCTACATGCTTATAAATGATGCATCGAGACATAATGTCATCATCTTTCTAGACGGCAACCTAGGGTATATCAAATATTCATGACCGAAGACGACTTGGACAAGACGACATTTAGGTGACACAGGGTTCAATTTTTTTGAGTGGACATTAAGGAACTTCGCGTTGAAGAAAGCTGGTGCCACATATAAAAGGGTGATGAACATGACATTTCATAATAATTTTGGAGTCGTTTACATTGACGATGTTGTCATTGATTTGGAGTTGAGTGACATCATTTGGCTAAGTTTAGCGTTTGAAAGGATAAAAAAGTACACAGGCTCAAAATGAATCGGCCGGATGGTTTTTAGGCTTCATCATTCACTAGGATGGCGTAGCGATATATCTAGAAAAAATTGAAGCAATCCGGAAGATACTTGCAAATAGGATATGAAAAGGTTTCTCAGCAATGTGAATTATCTTAGTAGATTCATTGCCAACCTATCGGGGAAATATGATGCATTTACTCAAAGTTTTTGGTCCAAGAACAACTATGTATTCACTTGGAGGCATGGAAATAAGAGGCATTTGGGATGATTAAAACATCTTTATCTACTCCTACGGTTATGAGGCACCCAAGCATGTGCAACCTTTTGAACTTTACATCGTAGTAAAGGAGAAAGTTATCTACCGGGGAAGATCTCGAAGCTTCACCTTGTGGAGTACTTTAACAACGAAATCTGCGCCGCAGTTTTCATCGGTCGAAGCAGACAGTCCGCGTCTCGATGCTCCTTGCTCCCATGGTTTTCCGTCCTCTAGACCGTCGAGCTTCCGCGGAGGATCTTCACCTTCAGCAGGGGGCCTTCGTCAGCTACGCACCAAGTGGTTTCGTCCCCGACGCGCATGGTCCACACCCCATGCTTCGAGGCTCTACTGCAGCGGCAGTGTAGAAGGATCGGCTCGCATTTCAGGTTTTCTTACGAGGTTTTTTTTTGGAAATTGCACGGACCACGTTTTAATTTGTGTAATGTTTAGGATCATCTTTGTAATTGCGTACCCTCCGTAGTGAATGAAATGAATCTTCTGGCCAATTTACCCCCTGTTAAAAAAAGTTCAGTGACCGAATCCGCACAAACTCCATACACTGTCATACAAGATTTACAGATGCATCTGTCCGCACGCTGCAACTACCAAACTGGTTGTTGGATCACTGGGCTGGTTGTTGTTGGACCGTGTGGTGCACAGCGCGGCTACGTCTCCAGCACACCCGTCCACTCCTAATAAGCACGAGCCGAGCAGAGCAGAGCACCCACACGCCGCCCGTACGTCCTGCACCACCGCGCCGGCAATGCCGACCTCCGACCCTCCACACGTCGTGCTCCTCCCGAGCGCCGGGATGGGCCACCTGGTCCCGTTCGGCCGCCTCGCCGCCGCGCTCTCCTCGTCCGGCTGCCACGTCTCGCTGGCCGCCGTGCTCCCCACCGTCTCCTCCGCCGAGTCCACGCACCTCGACGCCCTCTCCGCGGCATGCCCTGCCGTACGCCGCCTCGACTTTCACCTCGCGCCGTTCGACGCCTCCGAGTTCCCGCTCAACGCCGACCCCTTCTTCCTCCGCTTCGAGGCCATGCGCCGCTCCGCGCCGCTCCTCCTCGGCCCGCTCCTCGCCGGCGCCGGCGCCTCCGCGCTCGTCACCGACATCGCGCTCGCCTCCGTCGTCATCCCGGTCGCCAGGGACCTCGCCCTCCCCTGCTACGTCCTCTTCACCGCCTCCGCCGCCATGCTCTCCCTCTGCGTCCACTTCCCCGCCTACCTCGACGCCGGCAATGGCGTCATCGGCGACGTGGAGATCCCCGGCGTGTACCGCATCCCCAAGGCCTCCGTCCCGCAGGCGCTGCACGACCCCAACCACCTCTTCACCCGCCAGTTCGTCGCCAACGGACGCATGCTCGCGAGCTCCGACGGCCTGCTCGTCAACTCCTTCGACGCGCTCGAGCCGGAAGCCATCGGAGCGCTGCGCGACGGCTCCGTCGCCGCCGGGTTCCCGCCCGTGTTCTCCGTCGGGCCGCTCGCTCCGGTCAGCTTTTCCTCGGGCGAGCCGGCGAAACATCAAGCAGATTACATGCGGTGGCTCGAGGCGCAGCCGGCGCGCTCGGTGGTGTACGTGAGCTTCGGCAGCCGGAAGGCCGTCTCCAAGGACCAGCTCCGGGAGCTCGCGGCCGGGCTGGAGGTGAGCGGACACCGGTTCCTGTGGGTGGTGAAGAGCACCGTGGTGGACAGGGACGACGACGCCGACCTGGGCGAGCTGCTCGGCGAAGGGTTCCTGGAGCGCGTGCAGGGGCGGGGCATGGTCACCAAGGGCTGGGTGGAGCAGGAGGATGTCCTAAAGCAGGAGTCCGTTGGGCTGTTCGTCAGCCACTGCGGCTGGAACTCGGTGACGGAGGCGGCGGCGGGCGGGCTGTCGGTGCTGGCGTGGCCGAGGTTCGGGGACCAGCGGGTGAACGCCGGCGTGGTGGCGCGCGGCGGGCTCGGCGTGTGGGAGGACCGGTGGAGCTGGGAGGGGGAGGAGGGCGTGGTGAGCGGGGAGGAGATTGCGGAGAAGGTGAAGGCGGTAATGGCGGACGAGGCGGTGAGGAAGAAGGCGGCGGGTGTGCGGGATGCCGCGGGGAAGGCGGTCGCCGACGGCGGCAGCAGCCACGGGAATTTGGCCGAATTCGTGCAGCGGTGCCGGGATGGAAGCGTAAGCAAGTAATACGTCATGGATCGTTGAACGCGTAAACAATGAATAATAATAGGAAAACATAATTTGTGCTTACATTTTTATTACAGAAAAGAAGCTACTCCAAAGGACCCCAAAGAAACACTGCGTATAATACGTATTATATAATGGTAATTATTGTAAAAAAATGCCTACAACATAAAACAAGAACCCCAAAGAAAAAAGAAAATATCAGATTGGTCACTGCATTTTACATTGAGAACGCTAAACTGAGAACCTAGATTGCATTTGAAAGCTAATCAACTTGTTCCCCGTACCAACCCTACCGATGTTGAAGACGAGACCACTTGCGTCAGCAGAACCTTACATGTCCATCATGAAGAAGAGCTACAGATTCGGAGCCAAGGTCGACCCACCTTCGTTTTGGCACACAACCTTGGAGGAAGAAAAATAGGCGCCTTCGACAAGAAGGTGTCGTGTTGCTATCAGGTGTGAACGTCTCGTGACCTAGCCTCCCAGTTTGCCCTTAGCAACTACGGAGGCGTGCCGTCGCCGCCAACAAAACTCAAGCCCCCGACATCCAAACCCCTCACCGTGTTGCCGTTATAGCTGTTCGGCGCTATGTTGCGTGTTGTCGGTCCTATCTACTGAGAGGCGGCGGCTCAAGACGACCGGCGAGGCTCCCTTCAATGCTAGAAAGGCAGCGGATTCTCGATATGGTGGAGGCATCAACAATAAGCTCGTGGCATCTTGGTTTCGAGCGGTTCCGGCCCATCTTGGAGTTGGGTGTAGTGGGGGTCTAGGACGGCAAGACCCGTTAGCGCTAGAGATGATCTTGAAGCTTCGCGACGGTGTTTTTTCGCCGCCGTTATCCTGGGCCGGAGAGGCCACACCTTGGTGCTACCAGGGTTAGCGTCGATGGATCTTCGTCCTCCAGATGGGGATGATCGCCAGCTTCGGCAGAACATCTCGCGTTGTCTGCGCCCCAAGTGGTCTCGTCCCCGGTGGCGTCGACGCCCGTCACCTTGAAGCTTTGCAGCAACGTCGGTGGCCAAGGACCGGATTGTTTTTCTTATTTCTGGTAAGGTCCTGTTTGTAAACAGCGAGGACCGTATTGTACTTTTAGTTCTGTTTAGGGTCCTGTTTGTAATCTCCACCGCTTTGATATCCGTTCACAAAAATAGTTGCACATTTTTCACCTTTTGATTTGACGGATGAGAATGAAATCAATAAATATATATATGTATATTTATATCGCCATAAGTTTTACTAGTATTAGCAAAACTAGTTAGAGAAGTCCAGCTGAAAGACTGAACCTTTTTTAGACGGAAGAAAGACTGAACCTTGCATAAAAAAAAAGACAGTCAGCAGCACCGCAGAGTTGGTGTTCGATTTTGCGGCAGCTTTTCCGCACCTTCTTGGATTTCAAGTCACTACGCTATCAAAATCAAGATTCAACAAACGTAAAGTTACGTTAAGGAATCACACACCTCTGTACAGACCACCAGGTGTTCGACCATGGCTTCCAGCTCCAGCTCCGGCCGCGCGCCGCGCATCGTCCTCCTCCCGAGCGCTGGCATGGGCCACCTAGCCCCTTTCGGCCGCCTCGCCGCCACCCTCGCCTCCTCCTCCCCTGACCACGCCTGCGACGTCTCGCTCGTCACCTTCCTCCCCACCGTCTCCTCCGCCGAGTCCGCCCACCTGAACTCCCTCTTCGCCGCGCTCCCCGCCCTCCGCCGCCTCGACATCCACCTCCCGCAGCCGCTCGCCGATGACCTATCCGGCGCCGACCCGTTCTACGCGCACTACGAGGCCACCCGCCGCGCCGCGCCGCTCCTCCTGCCCCCGCTCCTTGACGGCGCCGACGCCCTCGTCGCCGACATCTCCCTCGCCTCCGTCGCCATCCCATGTCCCGCGAGCTCCGCCTCCCGTGCTACGTCTTCTTCACCGCCTCCGCAACCATGTTCTCCTTCTACACCTACTTCCCACCTACCTCGACGCCGGCGGCGGTGACCGCGACGCTGACGTTCCCGGCGTGGGCCGCGTCCCGAGGTCCTCCTTCCCGCAGGCGCTGCACGACCGCACCAACCTCTTCACGCAGCAGTTCCTCGCTAACGGACGGAGCCTCCCCGACGCCGACGGCCTGCTCGTCAACACGTTCGACGCCCTGGAGCCGGAGGCCGTGGAGGCTCTGCGGCGCGGCGAGGTGAGCTCCCGGCCTGGGTTCTTCCCGCCGGTGTTCACCGTCGGACCGCTTGCTCCTGCGAGCTTCACGGCGGCGAGAGCGCCGGCTGACTACACGGCGTGGCTGGACACGCAACCGGAGCGGTCGGTGGTGTACGTGAGCTTCGGCAGCCGGAAGGCGCTGGCCCGGGAGCAGCTCGGCGAGCTCGCCGGTGGACTAGAAGCTAGCGGCCACCGGTTCCTGTGGGTGGTGAAGGGCGCCGTCGTGGACAGGGACGATGGCGCCGATCTCGGCGACCTGCTCGGCGAAGGATTTTTGGAGCGCGTGCAGGGCCGTGGTCTGGTGACGAAAGATTGGGTGGAGCAAGAGGAGGTCCTGAAACACCCGGCAGTGGGGCTGTTCGTCAGCCACTGCGGCTGGAACTCACTGACGGAGGCGGTGTCGAGCGGCGTGCCAGTGCTGGCGTGGCCGAGGTTCGCCGACCAGCGGGTGAACGCCGGCGTGGTTGCGCGCGCCGGCGTCGGCGCGTGGGTGGAAGGGTGGAGCTGGGAAGGGGAGGAGGGGGCTGTGAACCGGGAGGATATCGCGGAGACGGTGAGGACGGTGATGGCGGACGACTCGTTGAGGAAGACGGCGGCGGGCATACGCGATGCTGCGGCGACTGCCGTGGCCGGCGGCGGGACCAGCTACCGGAGCTTGGCCGAGCTTGTGGGACGGTGCCGACATGGTTGCGATAGTAGGTGAAGCGTATAAAGACAGCCGACAGGCTATTACGTACAGTACAGTACTTTGTTTGAGATCAAAGCGAAGTAGAGACGTGTGATGCAGCTGAAAATTAATATGAAGCTGAAACACGTGGAAAAAGGAAAATGGTTTCATACTCCTGTTTTTTTTTTTGAGGGAAACATACTCCTGGGTTGGGTGTACCGTGTACGTGTACCACGTAGGTGAATTGATTATAGTACCTACTAGCAAAATACTCGTGCGTTGCAACGGGTTAACAAATGATAAATACTTCTCATAATAAATAAATAAATAAAGATTTAGTCTTTAGTTTCCTTAGGAAATGGATTATTTTTAAGGAGAGATGTTGTGTCGGTCTTTAGTTTTTTTTTGGAAGCAGTGACACGTCGCAAGGGGGTTTCTTTATCTCACGCGGCCAAACCGATCCTCGATGGACCGACCTGATTCAATCCTTCATCGAACAACTGATCTGATTTGCACAAGACCTTTTTTATCTAGCCCAGTTACATCGATTTGTAGGTTGGGTTTTTTCTCCCGGGCTATCGGATTTGCACCGTGAATGACCGATCTGTTTCACACACGTGACTTTGATATTCTTTTCACTATTTCTATTGGATGCATATGTGGTAAGAAATGATTAAGTGATCTTTGCATGACCGCATAATTTCCAGATAAAAATGGCATGCACTATTGATTTACAATATCAAAACAACAATGCAAGTGCACTAAAACCAGAAGGTGATAGCAGTCCTCGTCCTCTGTTTTGGAGCTCGTTTCCATGAATTATCTCAAGCATAATGTTCCGGAGTAGCATTTTTCCGCTGACCTGCCACCGGCTACGACATGTCGGCACCAGGATTTTTTTTGAGTATTGATTATGTTCTTTTTAATTTCGGTCGTGCTCAGCAGAGGAAATGACGGAAAACCACCACAATTGGGGCTGAGATGTCAAGTTGCACCGAAAATTGGGGCTAGTGACAGAAAACACCGAACTTTGGGGCAGTAGTGTGACAACTTGCACTGATTTTAAATTTTAGTTGTTAAAATCAGTGCAAGTTGTCACACTACTGCCCCAAAGTTCGGTGTTTTCTGTCACTAGCCAGCAGGACCGCACGGTCAGAAATGGTGTTAAGACAACTAAAATTTAAAATCAGTGCAAGTTGTCACACTACTGCCCCAAAGTTCGGTGTTTTCTGTCACTAGCCCCAATTTTCGGTGCAACTTGACATCTCAGCCCCAATTGTAGTGGTTTTCCGTCATTTCCTCTGCTCAGCATGGTCGTTAGTTCCGTTAAAGAAAAAAAGCATGTTAGTCAGTTGGTCCTTTGCTCTGGCCCATTCTAGCGCACATCCCGGCAACAGCAAGCAGCCCATCAGCCCATGGTCCAGGAACGAAGGCAGGCACCAGCAGCGGGTCGATTTTTTTTTTTTAGAAAACTGCATCTGGATTTATAATTCAAGGAAAACATCTGCAGTACACTGGAAAGCTCCAGACCCCAAGTACAGAAAAATCCAGAGAAAAAGAAAAGACGCACACATCCTGGGTTCTTCTGCAGCTGCAATTCCGCCGCCGTCCATGTCGTCGTCGCCGCATCGGAGATGGCGAGAAGAAGAACGGCCGCTAAGACACCCGCTCCAGTCGTTTGGAAACAAGTTCCGTTGAAGTCGCCGCATGTGCCTCTCGCTGCGCACAGCAAGAACTTGGCGTCGAAGATAGTACATCGACGGGGGGCTCGCCCCGGCTCGAGCAGGATGACGAGCTGTAACAGCCAATGAAGGCCACCACGAGCTCGCAATGGACCAGCAAAGGGGACACCGCTTCTGGCACCAGATCCAGCAAAAAGCCACCGCGCTCCGTCACCGCGACGACCTGCACAGAGGCAACGACGAAACCAGAGCTTATTCGGAGAAGATCCCGGCTCCAGCATCTCCAGCTTCCCGCCGCCCCATGCAGCCACCGCTGGACAATCCTTCACCGCCCGCCACAGAACGCCGCTCAGATGCGCCGGCAGCAAGCTCCACATCGGCGCACCACCCTTCATCCCCCCTCGCCACCGAGGCCGGCCAGGAGCAGAAGAGCAGTGCACAGAGCGAGAAGATCGAGACCGAGCTTATTCGAAGAAGCGCCTTCAGATCCGCCCCACCACCTCCCCATCCACCATGGACATAATCCGCAGCAGAGCTTCTCCAGGCTTTGATCGCCGCTCGAGGATGACCACGCCAGACGCGAAGCAAGGAAGAACGGCATACGCCAGACAAACGCCATCAAGGCAGACAAGCAAACTAGCCTAGATCTACTATATACAGAGCTCCGGCACCTCACTAGCACCAACTCCGGCCAGCTATTCCGGCGGAGAGGCCAGATCGGCCCGGTACTCAGAGAACGACCCTCAACGGAACGGTAGCAAGCGAGCAGAGGAAGAGGAAGGGGAAAGAAGCCGCCTGCAGCGAGTCGAATCCGTCTATGGTACCGATCGCCGATTTTTTTACCGATCGGAATCTTGCGTTGCTTGATGCGCCGTTTTTTTACCGATTGTGCCATTACTTGACGTTCTACCTACGCGTACCATGTCGTTAAGACATACTGACTCCGTTTCTAAATATAAGATGTTTTAGCATTTGTCCACATTCACATATATGTAGATGTATGCAGACATATTTTATTGTGTATGCACACTTATTTTAATATGCACCTAGACAACACGTTGAAGAGCTAAAACGTCTTATATATTGGAACGGAGGGAGTATTATATAGTAGAGATTTATCATTTTCAATATACTTCATTATTAAATTGTAGATACCCAAAGTGAGTTATGTGAATTTTTTCATTTAAATCTATATGCTTTATATTAAAAAAAATGATGCAGACTTCTGATTCCTTTATAGTTTATCTCAGTCCTTTCGAAGGGTTCAAAGTGATCTAAATTGTTTAGCTTATCAATGAAGTCAATCGTCATAGATTGTTCTTATTTCACATAGGTTTACTTTCCACCAGATTTGATGTGATTATTTTTTACGAAACACAACAAACTGCTGATTTCATCGATTAATAAGGGAGAGAGTTTCAATTACAAAGCTGGCAAGGCTGCCGGAAACAAATGAAAAGAAAAAGCGACACAAAGAACTGAAACAAGTTAATAATCGATATTTTTATATTGTACTTTACACCAGATCTTGTAAAATAACATGTTTGCAAAAAATCTGACCAAAATACTTATCCTAAAGACTAGTAATCGATCACTGCTTTTCAAATGCACACAAGTTTCTCTCATATGTAACCAATTAGGTAACAACCGGCGTGCAAATCTTAGGCAGCTACATTCATAATATGTAACTCAGATCCTCCTGTTAAACCCATGGTTTGATGGTTTAGCTTTCATAAATAATCCGAAGAAAAATTATTTAAATTTGTTGTTTAGCTTTCATGGTTTGATCCGCTAAACCCATGTTTGTTCCAATGATAAACCGGGAACCAACGAAACCCAACCATCAAGCCACCTCGGCCCATAGGCCCAGCCAAGCCAGCAAACCCACTCGGCATACCAAAATAAAAAAAACACTTGTGGCGTTTTCACTTTTCACCCACCGACTGCATCTGCTAAACGTGTAACTCTGCCCTACTTTTCTTTTTGAACTTACCACACTTTGGTAGTTGCAGATTGTATCAATACTCGATTTAAGATGTTCATAGGGATCTTTTAGCTTAGCAACATCTGTCGAAACTGAATCAAAAAAATAACAAGACCGGAGGGGGGACTCCACCCCGGTTTTGTCATTAAGGTAGAAGTGAGGACTCGAAGCCGGGACCTGACCCTTATGCGCTTTTGCACGGCTACCACTAGTCCACGGAAGAATTCTCATCGAAACTGAATCAGAATTTGTACAATTTTCTTCTAATGAACACAACCTTCAGAGTGATATACCACATATATTCGAACTGTCCAGTATTAAACATGGTGAATTTACACATGCAAAAGCATTTACAGATACATATGCTGATGTTTTTCCTTTGTACAAAATGATATGGGAGATGCAATTCTACGAGCGCCCCATTCACGGTATGCAACTCAAAATATAATTGACGTGGTAGGTCGTTTGTTTCAGTTACAAGTAGCGGCCACACTCCATGGTTCGCTAGAAGGGGAATTGCGGTATCATCATGTTACTTCCGATATCCAGAATCCCACCCTGCTCAATTATCTGAACATGCAAGATCAAGAAGACATTATGATGTTACTTTCTTAGATCAATAACTGATTTAAGAGACGAGATACATCATTTTTGTTAACACAAAATAGTGTTTCGAATTTCTTGGGGGTTATTTTGTAGAGTCTGTACAGTTCATCAGAACAGTGTGGGCCTCTTATTTTGTGATCCAACGATCTACTACACTAGATTTCGTATAGTATATTGAGGCGACATGAGGAATTTTCGGTAGTTCGGCGTTAAAAATTATGCATTTGTGTTCTAGTTGTAGCTGGGTTCCCTACCTACAAGAGCGGCATGGAGGGATGCAAAAGTTTGTTTTTAAGAAACTGACCTGTTCCCATATATGTAAATTAATTGCTTTATTTTGTAATTGACTATTCACTCTAGTGCTACATCCCTTTTCTCAGTGGCTGAAACGTAACTACCCACTTGCATTCCTTCTTTGTAAGGTGCTCTGGTTGGTTCGTAAACGGCATCACTAATCCTCAACTCATTCGTCAACACTAATCCTCTCAACGAGCGTCTTTTTTTACAATGTTAAGCAATTGGATGATTAAGGTACCGTTTCTTGAAGTATATCGTTGGCAGCCTTCAGTACGCCTTCCTGCCAAACAGGGACACAAAAATGTAGTGGTGAATGGAGCTGGCTATGTTTATGTTCCCACATTTTAGCTCAAGAATATACATAGAGGAATAAAATTATACAGAAACCTGGTTCTTGAGGACCTCAATCTCCCTAGACATGATCTGCATCTGCTCAGCAGAAAACAAAAAAAGTATATTAAAAAAATAACCATTTCTGTTTTTTATTTGTTTGTGCATGTGCAGAGAAGGACATGGATGCTTACCTTTGTAGAGCGAATGTTGTGTGCCCAAATTTCAAGACTACTCTCCAAGGCATGCAGCTCATGAGGATTCATGTGGTCTATATTATTTGTTGCTCCATACATGTACCTGCATTAGCGTAGCCAGGATTGAGCCACGCCCAGGGCCAACCTTAGAACTACAGTAAAAATTAGTACTAAACAGTGTTATTGTAGCTACAATCACTAGAGGATCATGTTGCCACGCCCCAGGCCATAGCCCATGTAGCCTGGGGCCTGGCTACGTCCCTGCCTGCATGGATGCTTACCTTTAACAATCAATCTCGTGCCAAATATTACTTCTGTGCCTGCACCATCATAATCTTTCCGAACATTTTTAATGGATTCTTACTAGTTTTTAATATGGAACATCAGCCTATATATTACTTTTATTTGTTTTTATAAACACCCTTCGAAAAAAACACCGTTTTCAAAACTAACGACAGTAAACAATTAATACAATAGATTAGTGTATCACACAGCGTAAATTTTCATTTTAAATAGTTAAATTAGTATAAGTTTAATTTTTTTATCAGTTGTTCAGATAGAAGACATGTAACGCAGCTGATTACCTTAAGCCCTTTTGAAGCAAGTCAATTTCATGCTTTAACAGCAGTACCTCTTGTTGTATTACCTGCAACGAGAAAATAATGCAAACACTTAATACTATAGTACTAAACGTAACACTGCATATTATTGTCCTGTCGAATATAATGTAGCTACAATTTAGGTGCATAGTGTTATGAAATTTCAAATTAGTGAGCTGAATTAAAATTCCATCAGTAATTGGCATCAGAAAGTCTCATGAACATACTACATTTTACAATACCTTTGCGACATTATTTGATGTTACGAGATAAATCATGTGATCTCTGCTCTGCTGACCTGAGGGTTGTTCTGGTTGCTACTTTCACCTTGTGCTTCCATGTTGCTACCGTTGTACCTCTCAATTAAGCCTTGCATGTCCCTAATACATATCAGCCACAAAACGTATTATGAACAACTCAAAACAAAGATATCATGTAGAGTGGGCTTTGGATCACTTAACAAGACAGAGATACAGACCCGTTGGTGGCTAGCTCATACATCATGCCACGAGGAGAGAACACCATGACACCGATGTCAGCATCGCACAAAACAGATAGCTCCTTGGCCTTCTTGAGGAGGCACATCCGCCGCTTGCAGAAGCTGACCTGCCGGTGCACTGGGTTTTCTATCCTTCTCATATGAACCTTACCACGGGCCATTACTATCCTTTGGTCACCACCTCCCCACTAGTTTGGACTAGCTTCTGAGGTCGTTGGAACTAAACTCTGGATCTTCCTCTCGCATTTGAGGCTGCAAATGATGACTTAAACCTGTCCGGGAGGTGAGCATTTTATAGGAGCTCCTGAGCACAAGGAATAGTTGGTAGGACGGTCTTTGCAGATTGCAAAGGGTCAAGAAAATATCGTTGTAGTGATTCACAAAGATGCTCCAATATCTACCTTGACAAGGGTTATAGGTTATAGAATTTCTCAAAGTGTATACAATTCCTTTTAATAAAGAAAATCCATGTTGCTTGTCCATGATCACACTAAATATATATAGTGAGGAATATGCCTCAAGTAAGGGCTTTTACACTTTACATTGTAAATAATTTGTTCTAGTACATGGCAATGACAGACAAGCATTTTAAACTCTAGCATTCTACCATTTCCTTTCTTGTATACTCATCTTCGCTATGCAGCCATCTGACTAAAGAACGATGAAAAAATGAATGTGGACGATAGATTCGACAGTAATCTGAAGATTTAGATGGACGTGTGTATCACTTTGATGCCAAAAAACTAATCTGAAATTTTAGAAAGAAAATGTACACTTCTATGTTTGTCAGGCCACTACATGTTAGAGTTATGATTTCATAAAACCCTATTTCCCTTTTTCTTTCCATGGCTCCATCTCTTATACAAATCCAACAACAGCCAAAAGTGTATAGTACAGCTATTAGTGTCAACAACGTTCCTATCTTCAAGTTTGCTTGGAATAACCGAAAAGAATGTCCAATGAAAATGTCTGTCGTGATAAGCGAGTCACAGTTAGTGATCAATTGTTCAGTACAGGGTAGATTTCCTTAGTTCACTTTGTAGACCCAAACTAGGTGATGCCAGTATCCCTGAATTGGCCCATAATAAGAAATTAAAGCAGGAAAGCATGGCAAGAAGCATGCAGCCTTGCAGGTGGCAGGCAGAATAAAAAAAAGTGCATGCAGAAGTAAAGCAAAACTTGTGATTGACAAAAAGTATGCTTACTATGTCCAATTGGCTAATAATCACGATGACAATTTACAATGGCCACCCCTTTAGTGGATACTACCTTGGAATGTCTTTAGAACCAGATTCCAGACCAGTTGTCTTAGTATTGTTAGAATTAATCGAGGTGATTAGTCACATCTTGGAGGAGCAACTTGCACTCTCCTGAACGACGCATCCTCGGCCACATGCACGCTACGGTGTTCCGCAAAACCCTTGGAGGGAGAATATGTGGAATGAAAATGGAGGTTGTGCGCGGCTGTTGGCAACTACCAATGGAATAGGGGGTGCAGTAATATGATAATAACATGGAAGCAAGATTTATGTTCCTTTGGTGCCGTGCATGCATCGCCGCAACGGCTTTATTTGGAAAAAGAGACGCTTCAGTCTCGACTACGTCAGTGTTTATCCATGGCTGGCTATCAAAGATCTATGCATGAGACTGCAGGCAGCTTTGATGAAAATGATAGAAAACGTAAATCAGTTCTCGGTCTCCAAAGAAACAATACCTGGGACATGGCTTCTTAAAGCTCAATGTCGACGCTAGCTTTGACGCTGGCACTGCCATGAGCGGAGGGAGGTGTACAAATTAATGCACACCCATTATTTTTGGCAAAAGCTTTTATATCTATGTCTAATTTACATATAGAGCAATATACATCATATAAATTATGAGAAATATGAGTAAAACTGTGAGTTTAGTGTAGTCTGTACACCCATTGTTCATACACCGCTTCCCCACTGGGTACTGCGAGAGCGTCGAGGGTGATGTACTGCTATGTGAGGTGGGTTACTTGGTCTGCTCGGGCGCTAGCTTATTCAAAACTGGCGGTGCAGAGATAGCAAAAATAATGGGCTGGTTACATCTAAACTGTATGAGCAATATCTTGGCCATCTGGAGGTAATCAATCCATCAAAACTGTCCATGCCTCTTTTGAGATGCTTTGTCCTGCGATAAACAAAAAAAAAGAATCATCATGGATTTTTTTTTGAATTTTTCACCACATATATTAGGTCAGCAAGCCGCCTCATTAAAAACCTTACCAGTCCTTTTCGGTACCCTGGCAAGGAAAAGAGTGCGTCTGAAACTTGCCGCCTTAACCAATACCAACCATTACATCGTTTATCAACGTCCTCATTAACCAACCCGGGGGTTCGTTAATCCAGCTAACCGAATTTTGATTACAGAAACTATAACTAGCAAGCTCATGAGCTACACTATTAGCTGTACGAGGACTATGCCTAAATTTAACTTTCCCAGTAGAAGTAGCCAAGTCCACACATTCTGCAAAGATAGCTGCCGCTGCATCCCACTATTGAGCTTGATCTGTACATAAATCGATAACATGTGTAGAATCCGATTCTGCCTCAATATTGTGGAATCCCAGCGCATTTGCTAGCCTCAAACCATCTCTATCGCTTCCGTAGTTGCGGCATCTAATCCTCGCTCAATATATAGGCATTGTGCTGCAATAAAATTACCTCGGCTGTCCCGAAGGACTGCTGCCGTGGCACCAGATCCAATATTCGCATGATTTTAATATTCTACTGAAAGGCAAACACCCTTTGGCAGAGAAAAACACGACAAGATTTTGAAGAAAAAAACGTTTAGTATCCTAGACATGTCTTCGTCTGGATTCTCCTTGGAGCAGGCAAATGCTAGCGGGCCACAAGTAGCTAAAAACGAATGAAATTGTAGCCTGCCAGCAGAATTAAACCGTGAGACAATTTAGTTAGGGAACCCCCCCCCCCCCCCCCCCCCCAAAAAACTGGAAGTGGCAGAGAGCACAATGTGTTGCCTCTTCACAAGCTGGAGCTTCTTCTCCCATGAGCCAAAAAGCCATGCATAGATAATTATCAAGCATGTGATTAACAAGAGAATAGTCAAACGATTACCAAGTGCCACCAAGATGCCTGTTGAGGCCCTTTCCTCGACACAACCTTTGGTCAAGGAATATTAACATATCTTTGCCTGCTGGCCACTTGCAGAGTGCAGCCGTGAGTGAACTTGGAAATTGCTTAATTTATCGTGACGCCAAGAGACTCGACATTTTATATCGTATATTCTCTTCTCTATCATATACATGCCGATCGTGCGAGAGATATGTGCTCCAGGGCGCGTGAGTCGTATGCCTCCCTCGTCGTCGTTTCTTCAATCTCGCGAGCCACAATGTAATATTGATTTGCCTGAAGACACGATTTGGCATATGGGCGTAGAACACACCTCAAGTACACAGTATTAGTATAAGAACTCCTGAAACTTGTACGACCCATTCCCACATGATTTGTTCCTAAGGCACTGCATTCCATCAGTATCTAACTAGAGGGCAAACACTAAAGTATATGTTGATCTCACAAGTTACCTAGGGATGCTTCTAGAAACTATAAATCAAGAGAAATACTACAGAGCTAAAAATGTACCTGCAGGCAGGAACCATCCATCCCTTCCTACAAAAAAAAACCAATCTGGTCATGTTCCGAAATCTTTTTTCACATGAACTACACAAGTCAAATATTGTTATACTTGAGGATGAACTACAAAATGGATTCAGTTACCTAACCTTCTGCAACAACTTGTTCACACTATCCTGATAAGTTTGTCTCTAGTTAAATCCGTTTACACCCCTAGCCAGACGCCATGTTTAAACAAGTCTCCCCACAACGGCGTTCCATCTGGCTTTGTGTTGATCTAGTCTCTAGCCTTTCCCCGTTGACCAAATTAAAGATGCCAGTACATCTGTAATGACAGGGAAAGCATGGCGATATGTCCACGGAGAGTAGTTGTGAACTCTCTTCTCTCGCCAATGGTGGTCGTCTAATAACATTTTCTATGGCGTTTTAGCAAGCTGTCGGTGACGAACAGACCTGCCATTCTCGAAAAAAAACGAACAGACCTGCCGGGTGAGCTATTTTATTTTCAGAGATCTTCGAAACTTGCTTCGCAAATGGAGGCCAACCAGCCAGCAGCACGCGACAGCAGCCGAGACTGTGAGATCGCCATGGACGTTCTCGACCCTTGGCCGCCTCCTGCAACGGTGGAGCAGGAGGAGATCAAGAGCGATGAGCTGATGATGGACCTGGGCAAGTGCATCCTGCTGCTGGGGAAGCTAGTGGCGACTGTTATTTTATTGTGATCCAAAATTATATGAAGGCTATGCAGACGAGAGGCTAACTTCTGCCGAATCATTAACCATCTAGATTAGGTCATCACCACTATAATATATCTTGTAAGCCGCCGCACGGGATAGTTCGAACAGTTGTAAATCCCCGATATTTGTAACCTCTTTCGAAATAGTGAAGTTTTGCTTTTTTACGCTCGTGGTTTTTTTCCTTCTCCTTGGAGGATTTTTCCACGCTAAAATCTCGTGTCCCCTGTATTGATCTTGCTTTCGTTTATCGTTTATTTGCTTGTCGTGTATAACAGCGACCGGCGACGTACACTTCGGGGTTCAATCCACCAGGAGGTGTGTGGCAGGATACACACCACCGCAGGCCATCTCATCGGCGACGCCATCATCCAGGCCACCGGCTACCCCGGTACCTGGCCTTCTACTACCGCAACGCTACCACCTTCGCCTCAACGCTCGTGCTCGTCGTCCACTTACTCGCCCTCCTGCGTGGGAGGAAGAACCGCGTGATCCGTGTCCAGTCGCTGCTGCACGGGGTCATAGTGGTGGACCCGCTAAGCGTCATGGGGCCCTATGCCGCTGGGACCTACCAGGACAGGGGGTCACCACCATCTTCTCATCGGTACTGGTGGGCATCGCCGTCGCCTACCTCGCAGTCCAGATGGCGTGGGCCTCGTTTTGGTAAGGTAAGGGTGTGTTTGGTTTAGGGGGTATCCCTCAAGTGGCAGGGGTAACCACTTTTTCAGTGGTAGCCGCTTGTTTGGTTGGGTGGGTGAGAGCGGTAGAGGCAACCAGATTCCACGCATATTCGCTCGAAACGCTGGCTCCGCTCATCCGCCCAAATGTCGCGGATGGCGCTAACCACTTCTGCTTCCCGCCGCTAGCGTCACCCCGAAAAGACTTTTCGCGCCGATTCCTTCGCTCACCGCCCGCGAAACTGGAAGAAAACTCCACCAACCCTATCTATATCCCTCATCTCTCCTCATTCCCCTCTCGTTCCTGAACCAAAGAGGCGACGACAGCAAGAAATTGACGCGCGCAGGGAGAGCCGAGGCGGCGGCGGTGACGGCAGCTGGTACGTACCTACATCTCCCATCGATTTTCCTTTGATTTACGGACAGGGATGCTCTCTCCTGATTCTCTCCCTCTCCCTCTCGTGAATAGAGGCGGCGGGGCATTAATCGAGCCGGCGCGTGGAGAGAAGAGGCAACGGAGGCAGAGGTTCTCCGGCCGGCGGCGGCGGCAGGTACTTCCTTCCCTCTCCATCTATTTCCTTGGTCGCGGGCCGGCAAGCTTTTCTTGGTCGCGGGCAAGCGATGCTTTTCTTGGTTGCCTCTGTATCAATCCGTGTCGGGGAAGTGGCCTGGGAGGGGCGGCGCGGCCACCAGCTCTGCTCGCCTTGTCTCTCTCTCTCTCTCTCACATCTCTCTGGTTTGCACAGGAGCACGAGGAGTACGAGCAGATCTCCGTTGAACAAGCAGATTTTTGGGTTTCTCACTTCAGTCCGTGGTATACACTCATCTTACCTCTATAATCAAACATGTATGATGTTTGTATTATATTGAATGTTCTGTTCAAGTCTGGACAGAGGTGTTTTTGCTGAATTGTTTCAGTTTTATTCTTTGGTACTTTTCATTGTAGATGGACAACAAGACAAGGATGTTAATTAATTCGGTAGTGGCATATATGTTTATCTCCATGTGACTTTGGTTGTGCAATCTAGAAAAAGAAAACGGAGAGAAAGAATTACCTATGCACCAATAGATGAAACTGATAGGATGAGAAGAGAGTATCTAGATAACAAAGTATGGAAGAATGACACAACTTGTTTGAACATGCTTAGGCTTCGGAGAGCACCTTTTTTCCGATTATGCCAACTCTTTAGAACCGCAAATTGTTGAAGGACACAATACATACATCTATTGAGCTACAAGTAGCTATGTTCTTGCATACCGTTGGACACAACGTTAGGAATAGGGTAATTGGCTTGAACTTTGGTAATCGGTGAAGTTGTTAGCCGTTATTTTAAAAAAGTCCTACATGCCATTGGTGAGCTGCGAGATGAACTTATTAGGAAGCCATCATTGGACACTCCTGCCAAAATAGAAGGGAACCATCGTGGGATCCATACTTCAAGGTATGAGATGGTGTGTCAACAATTATTTGTTGTAAGCATGGTGATGTCTAGATCATAAATTGTTTCTTTTTTTTTCCACCCAATAGGATTGTATTGGAGCTATTGATGGAACACATGTTCGAGCCTCCGTTACAAAAGATATGGAGGATTCTTTTCATGGTAGAAAAACCCATACACACAAAATGTGATGGCGGCTGTTGATTTTGATCTTCGGTTCACATATGTGTTGGCTGGTTGGGAGGGGACAACACATGATGCACTTGTATTACGTGATGCTTTAGAACGTGAGAATGGTTTACGTGTCCCACAAGGTAATAGATTATCAACCATCTGTCAATAGTAATATTTATATACCATCCAAATAACCCAAATGTCCCTCCTATGTTAGGAAATTTTACCTAGTTGATGCTGGATAGGGGAAACCGGGGTTCATGCCTCCATTTCGACGTGTGAGATACCATTTGAATGAGTGGGGAAACAATCCAGTGCAAGATGAGAAGGAGCTGTTCAACCTTAGGCATTCTTCTCTACGTGTGACCGTAGAGCGTGGATTTGGGTCACTCAAGAGAAGATTCAAAATCCTTGATGATGCCCAACCATTTTTTTCGATTTCCTACTCAATAGACATTGTTGTAGCTTGCTGCATTATTCACAACTGGTTATAAATGATGGGATAGACGAATTCATCATCCCGAGGATGAATGGACACCAAATATTCAGCATGCCTCAACATCAAGTGGCCAAGCACAAGAACTTTTATACATGACTAATTTTAGGCAAGAGATTGCTGATCAAATGTGGGAAGATCGACAGAACTACTTGCAACAACAAAATATGTAATCATTGCTTGCTGTCCAATGTTTGTAATGACATTTCATTTGCTGAATGAAGTTTGTAATGACATTTTATTTGCTGGAATGAAGTTTGTAATGTCCTAATGTTACTCATAATGTCTCTACATGTCCAACTTGTTGCTGAAATTGTTTATTTATGTCTAATATACAATCTTATGTGTTCTTTTGTGTTGAATATTGTAGGAAATGGAAACTAAGAAAGTTGCATGGACACCTACCATGTCAGCATACATGCTTGCTAACCTCTGTGATGTTGTGGCTAAGGGCACTAGAACATCTAGTGGCTTCAAGAAGTGTCACTATGTTGCTTGTGCCAAAGCTTTGAATGATCACTTTCATCTTAACTTGACTCACACACAAATCAGTGATCATAATAGGACATGGAGGAGGAAATATCAAAAGATTGTGAAACTGAAGCAATTGAGTGGTGCAGGATGGGATGAAGAGAAGTTCATCATTGTTCTTGATCATGAGCATTACACAAGCCATATTCAGGTCAAATACTTGCTGAATCTATATGTTTCTTGTCAAATACTTGCTGAAATGAATCATTTTATGCATATACATTTTCGATATGAGTCCTTCTATGCCTATATATTGCTGGAATGTGTCTCTTCTGTGTCAAATACTTGCTGAAATGAGTCCTTCTATGCCTATATATTGCTGGAATGTGTATCTTTTGTGTCAAATACTTGCTGAAATTTATTTTACCTCTAACAGGACCATAAAGAGGATGAACCTTTTCTTAACAAGCCAATTGAGCATTATGGTGAGATGGCTACAATTCATGGAGGAAGCATGGCCACGGTCAATATGCTAGAGGATCAAGTGAGCCTCTAGCAACACACAATGTGATTCATCTTGATGAAGATGTTGCTGCCACCGTTGAAGAAGCTAGCCAAAATGTGGGTGAGTCCTCGGCTCCCAAGCATAAAAAGCCAAAGCTAATCCTTGTGGAGATGAGGGGCTGCAAGAAACTCTCATTGCATGTAGTGAAAGGTTGGTTGTTGCCATAGAAAAGACTGCCACCACCGACAACAACTCTCCATTGGACCTTTGGGAGAACATGAAGACACTCCCAGATTTTGGTTTGGATTTTCTTGCCCACTACTATGCCTACTTGGTTGACAATCCTCGTACCGCAACGCGTTCCAAGTGTTGAGAATGATCAAAAGATGGTTTGGGTTTCTAGGTATATCAAGAATACCTTTCCAGACTTTGTTCCACATGTTGATCCAAGTGATGAAGCTAAGGTTGAAGGCTGATTGCTTGTGGTACTTATTTTGTGCTTTTGATGACAACTAAACATTAGTCTATAGGTTGTATGGACCTGTGACTTCTCACAACAACCAAACATTGGACTATGGGTTGTATTGACTTGTGCATGTCAACTGAACTTTGATCTCTCTTCTTGGAGTACGACATGTAAGAGTTGTAGATAGGCTAATATTGTCGAATTATGATGTTGGACTTTGAATATCAGTTTTATTTACTAATTTCGAAATTATGTTAGTCTTCTTCAGATTATTGTTGTCAATGAGTTCAAAATTTGTGAGATATGTTCTGAAACAATCACGTATAGAGGTAATCTCACCATACTACCAAAGAGGTCACCACAAACAGTCTATCCTCAACCCCCAACCACATTTCAGCATTCCAACCAAACAAAAAACTGGTTCATCCCATATTCTCAACCAAACAAAAAAGTGGTTACACCTAACCAGGTGGTTGGGGATACCCTCATCCCCTAACCATACCCTCCAAACCAAACACACCCTAAGCAATTCTACTCCGACGACGGTACCGTCGACGAAAAACGGCTCTAGAAGGTCCCGATGCTACTCGCGACGTTTGCGATCAGCGTCACTACGCGCCTGACGGTGTTCTTGTGCTTCAACACCAATCTCTGGTGTGAGTCCACCTGGGGGAGCTTGGCAGAGCAACAGTGATTGGTACAACGCTTTGTTGTGGCAATGACAACAGGAGGCCCCTATACCTTTTTTCTTCTACAGCAACTCCACCTCCTTTGTGGCATCTATTGTTGTCATCGTGTTGTTGCTACCACAGTCAGTGGCGAATCCAGGACTTGATGAATTGGGGTGCCAAACTAAAAAAAATAATCCTCATTGAGCTTTGTGGACTTTGCATTTAGCCAGGAATAGATGAGTTGGTTCACTAATTTGGAGATTTGATAAATATATGTCAATTTAACATATTTGCACATGGTATAGACATATAATTAGTACAAATATTAGTAGGTAAAACAAATTATGTGATTTTGATATGCTCAACGTGATGAACATGGTGATTTTCTCCTAGGGGCATATGCAAAGGAGTAATCCTTACAAAAGATAACCTCGTAAAACGTAATTCTGTGTTTTGTCATCATGATGATGAGACAATTTTAAACTTACTTTTTAAGTACAAATTTTGTCGTTCTATATGACCAGTCGTTCAAATACGTTCTAACTTGTATCCGTCACGTAGTGTTGCACATATATTCGCAGCTGGTTACATGGTATCGATCACAAGTTTAGAATTCTTATTAGGTGGCAAATTTTGTCGTTCTATATGACCAGTCATCCAAATAGGTTCTAACTTGTATCGGTCACGTAGTGTTGCAAATATATTCGGCAGCTGGTTACATGGTATCGATCACAAGTTTAGAATTCTAATTAGGTGGGAGCGCTTGCCGTTATTTGGTCACATTGTTTATGTAGAAATGATAATGTTCTCAATGGTAAAAATCATTTTCTTATGCAAGTCATCTGTACAAGTTTGGTCCATTTGCGGTCACTCTATGACGTGTGGAAAGTCGAGACCTATTTATGGAAGTGTCTACACGGATGGGTGGGGGAGATTTATTTGACTGGCCTCTGGAAGTGTCTACACGCTTGGTACCATGGCGGTGCCGGCGGCCGGTCAGGCGGCGGCGGGCTGGATCCACACCGGCCAGTCTCGTCGGCTCGGATTGAATAAAGGTGGCAGTCCTGGATCTTTCTAACACCAGGACGAAGATTTACTTGATGCAGCTCTTCATTGATTTGGCCGGATTGTCGAGTTCCGGAAGGCTCCGCCGGCGAACTTGATGAGGACATCCATACACTTGACACATCTTCACCTCATGATGATGATCACCAAGTTGCTGCAAAGAAGTCCAATGATGAAATCAGAATTGGTCCTATTACAAGAGCTCGTGCAAAGCTATTAGAACAACAGGTGAACTCACTCCTAATAGAATCTGAATATTTCGTTCATGAGAATTGTTTACTGCCTAAGTCTTTGTTTGTATGCATACTCAGGTTTGTTGAACAAGAAGGCATAGCACGAGGGAGCGAGGAGCTGCAACATCTAGAGCAAGAGGATCAAGGCGTGGAGTACACAAGCTGAAGAGGACGCGAGGGAGGAGAGGGAGGCAGCGTCCAAGGGGCAGGGAGGCCACCACGCCACACATGGGCAGGCGCCACATCAGGCCTGTGTGCCTTAAGGCTGAACCCAACCCTTTGGGTCAGTTTGTATCTAGTTTGGGTCGAACCGGTTTGAGTCCGAGTCAGATGGGGTTGCCCTAGGTCGGTACTGTAGCGTGCTACAGTACGACGCTACAGTACGCCCCCATCCCTTTATATGCTAGTCCAGCCGCCATAGATGAGTTTAGACCACGTTTAGATAAAACCCTAGTTTCTAGTTGAACAGCGAAAGCTTTCCTCTGAAATTATACATCTCCAATTCGTATCGATCTGGAGAGGTGAACATCAATTGAAGTGTGATCTGTTCTTTCCATTGGGAATTAGTAGATTGCAATTATACCGTTTCGTGGTCGATGGCTACGTGCGCAAGTGTGTGAAGTCGTGAATATCCGAAGGGTAGAGAGCTGCTGCATTGGCATCAGGGATCTAGCGAGGAGAGTTCATCGGTGACACCAAGTTATCCATCATCCAACGACGTGCTCAACGAGAAGATCGGGCCACCCCATATCAGAACTCCATTGGGCAAATCTAGCCTGGAGATTGACGGATCGGGTGGGATTCGGTCGCGCGCAGCCATGTTTTTCTGACCGTTTGGTTTCAGAGGTAGCGTTGCGAAGCTCTGCAATCTGTTGCCATCATGGACTTGTCTTTTGTTCCATGATGAAGTCAGAGTGAGGAGAATGGCATGGAAGTCGAGATTTGAGGACTTGCAATGGTGGTTCCAGTCCTGGTGGGATGAGGGATTGGCTAGGTGATTCGTAATTTCGAACAGCAGCAACGACAAGAGGGGACGACAGCACAGAAGAAGTTCAGAGTCTAAACTTGCAGGGTGAAAACCCAAGGTCTGGCCTTAATTGGTTGTGCCTGACAATTGCCTTGGTGAAGGCATTGTTTTTGCGAGTGTGGACTTTCTTCGGGGTGAAAACTTATGATCTATGATCAGGGCGACGACGGCGCTTGAACACTGTTCCCTTCTTGGAGGCGTCGCTTTTGGAGAAGTTAGACTTCTGGTACTGTTTTGGTGGGGTTTGGTCTGCTGTAACAAGGAATGGATCACTGTAGCGAGACTTTTTTTTGTAATTATTCTTTTTATTCTGGGTTGTGTGCATCCGTGGGCCACTAGGGCACGCGTTGTTGCAGAGGCTGGGTGTAATTGGTATCATCGCGATATTAATATATGCTCTTTATCTAAAAAAAAACTATTTTGTTCTGGTATACGAGTGAAAAAAACGATTCGATTTTCTTTGCTCCTGGTTCTAAGATTTTCTGGTGCTCAGATTGTTCAGTTATGCCATAGTGCTATGCTCTATTTGAGAAAATGACAAAAATCACCACATTTGCGCACGAGTTGTCACATAACCACCACCTTTATCTTTTTGACACATAAATATCACTATTGGGGTCATGTTGTGACGTGGAGCACTAATTTGTCTATTTAAGTCTATTAACACATTTTATGACAGCTCGGACCCACCTGTCAGATCTGCGTGGCAAAAACAAAATAATGAAAGCAAGTCAACACGCACGTGCAGGGCGGCCGAGCGCCACCGTCGTGGGCGCCTCGCGCGAGGCCGTGGACACTCCTGTCGAGCTAGCACGCACAACTTGTATGCCGGCGCTGCTCACGCGCATAGCTAGCTAGCAAGAGCTAGCACGCCCGGCCGGCGAGCGCGACACGGACGCGCAGCTAGCTAGCTAGCATGCCCGACCGGCATGCGAGCTAGCACGCATGGCCGGCGAGTTCGCCGGGACCTTGTCCATAAGGTAGGCAGAGGCGACGCAGGGGCAATGCAGGTGACGGAGAGATCCGAGACGACGTGACGGCAACGAATTTGAGCGAAGTCTGAAGAGGCTCCTTGGCGGCGCCAAGCACGCGCGAGGAGCAGCTCCGTGGCGGCAGCACCGACTAGCACGCGGTCGACGGCGCGAGGGGTAGCTCCCTGGCCCCAGCTCCGGCGAGCACGCGCGGGAGCAGAGACGTCCCGGCGGTGGCGCCCACCCGCTAATCTCCTTCCTCTCCTTCCGACGGCGCCCACGATTTGTTGGCGATGCCGGCGAGGCGGCGGCTCTGCTCGCCTTCAAGCGGGCGTCCATGGCGGACGACCCGCGCAACGCTCTCGCGAGCTGGGCGTCCGACGCCGGCGCGAACTCCACCGCGTCGTGCTAGTGGGCAGGGTTCTCCTGTGCGCCCGCGCCATGGCCGGTGCATGCCCGCGCCTGGCCGGCGCCGGCCCACGCCCACGCCCGCGTCGTGCCTTGCTGGGGTTCGAGCTCGCCCGCGCGTGGCAGGCGCCCGCCCGCGCCCGCGCCATGGCCGGTGCTCGCCCGCGCCTGCGCTTGGCCGGGGCTCGAGCTCGCCCGCGCGATGGGGAGGAGACGATGTTGACCTGCTCTTTTTTCTTTTCTTTTTTGCCACGACGGGTGGGTCCCACCTGCCAGAAACATGGTTAGACAGCCAACCACGAGAAATTAGTGTTTCGCGTCACACCATGGCCCCAAAAGAGGTATTTATGTGTCAAAAAAAAAACTGGTGGTTATGTGACAACTCATGCGCAAATGTGGTGGTTTTTTGTCATTTTCTCGCTCTATTTCTCCCTCTTTCTAGGTTTGTAGATTACTGATGTAAATGGATTAATCTAAATATCTAATGCATATCTCTACTCAGGTGTAAAACTGAATCCAGTGGGTACAGTAGGTTCACATGGCAAGACATTGTTCTACAGCTACATGAATGATGGTTCAAAGTCTAGGATCGAGCACTCATTGTCATTGTTAACACATAAAAGGACCGCTTGCAGAAATATACCAATACAATTTCGCAAAGAAGGATATAAACATCTGACCAAACCACAATAAATTGATCCCGCTACAGCATTAGAAGTTCAGAACGCAGCTTTCAAAGAGCTTCCCAAGACTCCTACTTTGTCGTTTACAACTATTTTCCTAGTTTCTACCGTGAGAACATAAACTACGAAGACTTGACGAAGTTATCTTAAAGAATGCAACACTTGAACTTTATCAGTACTTCAGCTTCAATCTTATTAACTGCCATGTGAAAATCAGTCCATGACTCAATAGGTCCCTTTTTTTAGGTGAACTAGGTTTGTCATGATCTATCTTTCCTTACAGCCTTATATTTATGCATGAAATTATTTTTCCGAATTGTCCTGGTGTAATCACATGCAAACAGATAAATATCAAGAATAGTTTCCCACTAGTCACTATATAAGGTCTGAAGTCTGATCAACTAGAAAGTGGACATTGAGAAACTGAACTTTCTTAAGTTACATATCAGCTGTCATGAACCTGATAATTAAATTCGAAAGTCAGAATTGCCTACAACTTAACTTTCCACAGAAGTTGTTTTCAACCTGTCCTGTATTTGTATTTACGCTGGGTCAGAGCACCAATATTCACCTAAAAAAATCTCACAGTAAACATATATATCTTTCTAACACAATAGACCGGGTTTCAGATCTTATTTAAGAAGCACAAATATGAGAACTCTGAGTTCATTCCTGTATCCTGATGAACCCAAGTTACATTATTAAACAACAGAACTGGAGGTACTAATATGACAAAGACCAGCTCCTCCTTCATTACGACAATGGAAATTTCCACCACATGCAACTTGCATTATTCTGTGCTCCAGTTTTGTCCCTTGCCATAATAAATGATGAGGACCTTCAACTACTGTAGTTTGCTGGAATTTAATTGGCAAGTATTTAAAAACTACTCCCAGTGTGACAAACAAAACAAACATGTTCAAGCAGCATCATGAACCGTGATGGACAGAATGATACGAGATAATTGTAAAGCCAGACAAGTGCAAGGAGCTGTAGCATGTACCTGAGGTAGGTATTCTACTGAAACACAGATGACCTGCACTCTCAGAATGATTGATCTTTCACAAGATACCATAGAGAATAGCCTTCAAGAGGCATTCCACCGAAACTACATGTGCAGTCCATCCGCGGAACTTCATCGAACATGAACCAATTAACTCCACGAGATACGTTCCATCTAAAATGCCAGCTCATTACAAGCCTTCGAGCATCTTCACCGGGGCCTCCAAATGACCCTCCAAAGGCCCATTGGAGGTCCGGACGCCTAAAAACGCCACCAGCGGCACCCTCCAAAGGGTCGCCCCGAGCAAAATCGTGTCCGGCACCCCCAAAGAGGCTTCCAAATTTGGAGGCCCTCTCGGGGTGCCGGACATGGGTGCGGACATGCTTCTGACAGGGCTGGCCCGCCCGTCATACGCACAGCGCCCCGCCCCGTATTAACTTGGGCTTGGCAGGAGGCCGTTGCGCCGCGTTTAATGGCGAGGCGACGAGACGGCGGCTCGCCTGTCATCACGCCTCGCAATAGCGAAGCGACGCCTCGCAATAACGCCCGTTCCCATGGCGCAGACGGAAGCGACGCGTGCTGCAGTCGCAGCGGCTGCCCGCGGCGGCGCCCTGCGCACGCGTCGTCGGCGTCAATGCGTGGCCAGGCGAACCAGTGGCCGCGTTAATGCAGGCCACCCAACCCCGCTCCTCCGGCCGCCTTTAAAACCCGGCGCGTCGCAGCCCTCCTCTCCCCACACCACCGCTTCTCCCTTCTCCCCTCTCCCAACTCGCCACCAGCAAATCAGCCGCCAAGCAAGGCGGCCAACCGCGAGACACCGGAGGAGCGCGAGCTCCGGCGTCATCGCGACTTCCTCTCGGCGGAAAGCGAGCACCGCGGCCAGCGACGCCGCGAGCAGATGGCGGAACGCCGTCGCCGCAACGAGGAGGCGAAGATGGCCAGGGCGTATGAACGCGAGCGGTGGCTCGAGGAGGCAGCCAACGCGTGTCCGTACGTCGTGTCGCTGGAGACGGCGCAGCTGTGCAGCCGCCACAGCATGCCGGTGGAGGGGGACGCGTCCCTACCCGAAGGGTGGACGAGGAACGCCGTCAACGTGCCGGTAGCGCCACGGCTCAGCGGCAAGGAGCACGTCGGCTTCATCATGCGGAAGTGGCAGGCGATGCCGTACGAGCAGAAGATCAACCCCAAGTACTCCATCTCGGCGCCCTACTGGCACGCTGTGGTGGACGCGGAGTACGAGGCGCGCTGTGCCGGCGACTTCCTCCCTATCGGCGCGCGGGAACCAACGCCGGAGTTGTTTGCATCGGACAACGACGACGCAGCCGAGGACGACGACGACGACCGCGAGCTGCCCGATCTACCTATAGAAACGGCAGGCGCATCTTGGTCAGCAGCGCCGCCGCCACCGGAGAAGGGGGAACAAGGTGAAGCCGGCGAGGCTTCCGATCAGGCGGCCAGGCGGTAGATGAAATCCCACCACGCGCCGACCGCGAAACCAGAAGCCTCAGCCATGGCGAGGCTTCGTTTCTAACCGATGGGAATAGCAGATGAAACTTCCCGCGCCGGATCATCGAGACATGCAAGTCTGTTGATGATTCCGGCGCTTGGTTCGCATCTTCTTCGCATTCGCTAGGCCATGGAGCGGCATCTCTCCTCGCCGCCGGCGCGTGTAGTGTTTGGCTAGACGCTGTAGCGTGTAGCCGGTACCGGCGTAGTTTAAGTTTAGTTTATTAAATCTCGTTTAGATTTTAAATTATAAGTTTGTTAAATCTCGTTTAATAAAATCCGCCGCCCGCAAGGTGTTCAATGATTTGCTCGCGTTTGGGGGGCGGACGTTTGGGGTGCGCTGCTGTGGACGCGGTCGAAAACATGGGCGGACACATGTCCGGCACCCCCAATGGAGGCCCCATTGGGGGTGCCAGACACGAATTTGGAGCCCCCCGTGGAGATGCTCTTATGCCAACAGCCTCCTATACAATATATTTCATTCGTCAGCATCATGACATGTTGTAATGGCCTCATGCAATGCAACTAAATCATTATACAAAGAATTAGCTTAGTCTCCTTGTGTAATAACATACGGCAGTTGATATGAATGATTGAAGCTCGTTAGTCAGAGATAAGACAACAATGGAGGCCCCATTGGGGGTGTCAGACACGAATTTGGAGCCCCCCGTGGAGATGCTCTTACACCAACAGCCTCCTATACAATATATTTCATTCGTCAGCATCATGACATGTTGTAATGGCCTCATGCAATGCAACTAAATCATTATACAATGAATTAGCTTAGTCTCCTTGTGTAATAACGTACGGCAGTTGATATGAATGATTGAAGCTCGTTAGTCAGAGATAAGACAACTTGGGTGTAGTTGATGTTTATGTATTGGCAGACAGCTACTGCAAGGAAGCTACATGGCATAAGCATCTCCCAGAGGCCAGAACTCAATGAAGCTATGTACTAGAAAAGGGATATGATAGGCAAGACTTGACTGGTCACAAAAACAAAGCATTGTCCTGTCACACTACTGCGCTATTGATTAGGCATGACAGGGCTAATGAGTATTGACTATTCCCCACGCTCTGGGGTTTAGGCTAATGATGATACACAATAATATTTTAAGGTATTTTTACAAAATTTTCAAACAAAATTCTCTCAGAAGAAAACAAACTTTGCAACTTAAAGTACATGCAGGGAAAAGAAGTTACCGAGATGTGAATAGACTGTAGCATGGTCAACTGAAACATGGCGTGTGAACACGGACAACTTCAACTCCTCAAGTAAACACCAGACAGGCAGATGCCAGCAAAACATCATGCCAAGCCAAGGTGCGGCGATGCTATGTGCTCCTGCACTGCTATAAAATCAAGATCAGCTCAGCACGTCTTCATATCGCCTCAAGGAGCCTTGTTCATGTTCCACTCCACCGCCGATTACCGAAATACCGCCCAGCAACCAACTAGCATCACACAATCCAATGGGGCCAGACAACACAAAGTCTTCAGGTTCAACAGAGTACCAGCTGAGGAACTACCTTCTTCTGCTAGCCACTCTGGTAGCTACGGTGACATATGCGGCGGGGCTCAACCTGCCAGGGGGAGTCTGGCAGGACACGCAGGATGGAGTAGGTGGACACACCGCCGGCGACCTGATCCTTCATGGTACCCACTACAACCGCTACCTCGTGTTCTACTACTGCAACGCGACTGCATTCGCCGCGTCACTTGTGGTATGCCTCATCCTCCTCGTCCTGAATAGCAAGAGCGAAGCCTGGCCAGCTGCCCTGCGCGTGGTCATGGTTCTCGATTTACTTGGCCTCATGGGGGCCTATGCTTCTGGGAGCTGCCGTGATACATTCACAACCATCTTCTCCTCGGTGATAATGTCAGCCGTCTTCGCCTACATAGTGATTGCCTTCTCCATCTATGTCTTCTCCAAACGCTACTCCATATTATTATGTCACAAGCAAGGTAAGGACATTGAGGGCAACAAGAAGGGTCAGGTCAAAGAAGGAGAGAAGGAAGGCGAGGATTCTGACAAGCCTAAGCCTGAAGATCAGCAGGATGTCTTGATGCTACTCGCGACCTTTGTTGTAACCATCACATATGTGGCTGGGTTGAACCCACCAGGTGGCTTCTGGAGTGACTCCAAGGTGGGCGACCGTGTCAGTCACCCAATTCTGCAGGATGATAACTCCAGCCGCTATCAGGCGTTCTTCGTCTTCAACACCACTGCATTTGTTTCATCCATTTTTATTATCATGCTGCTCCTTGACAAGAAGAAGAAGCTGGAACTCTTAGAGAAGATACTAAAGACGCAGCGTGTACGGTTTTTTGCATTGTACGGGTTCATCGTCGTCGCCCTATTAGGCCTTGTTGGTGCCTATGCTGCTGGGAGTTGCAGGGAGCTTGACACCACCAGCTATGTTGTTGCTCTGATCGGCGCGGTTCTTTTATACATCTTCCTTCAAATGGCTATTACCAAAGCCATTAACAAAAAGCCTCCAGCAATAGTAGTAGAAGGCGAGGGAGCGGTTGTATCTTGTAACTCAACATGGCTGTCGCTGTTGACTAGGATTTGCTATGGCAGTCTTAGTAGGTATGTAAACACTACTTCTCGTCCCTTTGTATCTTGTAACTTAACTATGTTTAACTCTGTAATTTGAAATTGACAGGGATAACAAAGCAACGGAAAAATCCGAAGCCAAGCACCACAAAATGGCACCGAAGCATTGCAAAAAGCACGCAATCTTGTTGTATTGCTTGCTACTCTCGTCGCGAGCATTACATACAGTGCTGGGCTAGATCCACCAGGCGGCCTCTGGCAAGATGACCAGGGTGGGCATAAGATTGGCGACCCAGTACTGCTCACAACGCACCCTGCACGGTACAAGGTGTTTTTCTATAGCAACTCAGCAGCTTTTGTGGCATCATTAATTGTCATCGCAATGGCGCGGAGTAAGTCCCTACTTGAGCGCCATACACTGGAGGCAGCCATGTTATTGGATTTATTTGGTCTCATAGGTGCATACGCTGCTGGGAGTTGCAGGGAAGTAAGCACCTCCATATACGTCCTTGCCTTGGCTGGAGCTGTCCTTGTCTATGTGGTGATTCATATCGTTTTCTTCACATTAGACGACAAGGACAACCAGGAAGGTGAGGATAAGTTGGAAAAGGATAAGTCGGATAAGTTGGATACACTGGATAATAGGCGTGAGGTGTTGCTGCTCTTGGCAATCTTGCTTGCTGCACTCACTTATCAAGCTGGGTTGACCCCACCTGGCGGCTTCTGGCCTAAAGATGACAACCGGGGGCACCATGCAGGCTTTCCAGTTCTCCTAGATAACTACCCTATCCGTTACAAGGCATTCTTCTACTGCAATGGGATGAGCTTCATGGCATCCGTAGCTCTAATTGTCCTCCTTGTGAACCCGAATCTATACCGGCCAGGCATACGGTGCTATGCACTCTATGTTTGCATGGTGGCGGGCATGTTTGGGCTCCTGGGTTCCTATGCTGCTGGAAGCTCCCGCAGCGTACGAACTTCCATCTATGTATTAACATTGGTTGCTGCAGTGTTTGCATTTGTCATCTTGACAGCGGTCATCTTCTGGATTCGTCACCCGAAGACAAAACCCGCTGAAAAGGTTAACGAGTTCTTCAAAGGGGTCTTCTCCCGGATTCGTAAGAAAGCTGCTGGACAAGTTGCCAACAGCGGCAGTGATGAGTCCCCCCCTCCAGCAGATGGGTCCTCTCCCTCTCCCTCTGGGCAAGCCAGCGCTGTTCCTCCTGAAATAACAGAAGGCAAATCAGATACTGGACACCCGAGTGTAAAATCAGAGAAGCAAGTCCAGGATGAAAAGAAAATTCGTGAAGAGAAAGAGGACAAGAATCGCAAAGAGAAAGATGACAAGGACCTGCGGGAGTACCTGATGCTGCTAGGAGTCTTAGCCGCGAGTGTGACATATCAAACTGGTCTAAAACCACCAGGCGGCCTCTGGCAAGACAATGATGGACACACTGCCGGCAACTCAATCCTCCATGACACCAACAGAAGCCGGTACCATGCTTTCTTCTATAGCAACTCCACATCTTTTATGGCTTCTATTGTCGTCGTCATCTTGCTTCTTCCATGGACTCGGCACGAGCAACAGTTGCCACTCTGGCCAATGCACACAGCCATTTTGCTAAACATGTTAGGCCTCCTGGTTGCCTACGCAGCAGGCAGCACCAGGGACAAGGAGACGTCCAGGAATGTCATCTGTCTAGTCATCCCGGTGCTGGTCTGCATTGCAATCTATGCAGCCTGGTCAGTCCGTAAGAAGAAGAAAGACAAGAAGGAAGAGAATAAGGAAGAGAAGGAAGAGAGTCAGACAGGAAATCTGGATGCACCAACTATTGACGAGGAAAACAAAGGCGTCATTTGATGTTTTGTCTGCTTTCGATTTGATTCAACTGCGCGAGTTGTGTGTGTATTTAAATACATTTGAGTTCCTTCTTCGCATGTAATTTCCATATAGTACTCTACAGATATGTATTACAAATTATAAGTTTTTGTATAGCTGAGAGTGGAGAAGTATCTATTGTGTAAGATTACAAACATATAGCCAAACCATTTTTTTTACTGATGCCAAGCTGTGATTTCGGGCTTCTTCATTGGTGCTCTGTGAAAGGCACTTTATGGCTTTCTGCAGCAATTGCAAGCACTCTGCTCGCTGGCAGCATTCCGAGTTACAGGTTCTGTTGTACACTGTCTGTGCGTGTAACTGCGTATGTGTTTGAGCTAGGCCCATGTATGTGGAGTTTTATGTATAGGACTGTAGAAGGGAGAGGAATATTCAGCAGACATTATCACCCAAGCGTGCAAGCAGACACCCACATCTCAGTCTCTTCCCTGATAGTGTGTGGAAGTTGTGAGGTATCCAAGTAGTCGCCGCTGAAGACCGCTGCGCTCTTCTACTTGCAGATCCACCAAGCGGAGAGCATGACCAGAGAGGACATGCCCTGCAGTTTCGGAGCAGATTTCGTGGTTTGCGAGTTGCGACAGCCGCACCACGAAGCCATCCCAGATAGCTGGCGGTTGTCCTGTCGATCACACCCAACAGCACAACACACTGCAAACCGTAGCGAGCAGGAGGAAAGGCAGTCCACGAGCAAATGGCGCATGGACTCGGACACTTGGCCGCATAGCAAGGTGAGCGAGTGGCACGGCAGACCTTGTGGATCCAGGAGAAACAACACGGTCACTGAAATCGCTATCAGAGGATTCAAGTTTCTTGGTACTTCTAACAGATATTCAAAGCTTACGTTCAGATAAAACGCCACACCCGAAATGCACATGTTGACAACATACCAACACAAGCCAGCCAAGGAGGAACAGGAACCGATAGGTAGGGACTGCACATACCTTTAACCGGAGCGTGTAGGTAGGTACTATGTCACTGTCACTTGTCAGGCATCGTAGCTGAGCACAAGTGACAAGTCCATGTATGAACTTCCCCGTCCCGTCCCTTTGGACATTCCGTCGAGCACCTGGCGGTCCAGCGGGGGCATTTGGTCGGACAGAGCAGCCCGCCGTGAAGCTTGGTGAATCAGAAAGGAGTTTGCTGATTTAAGTGGAGTCTGCCCGTGTCCAGGGAGCGCAGCGGAGACGACGGCTCGACGGAGGGGAGCGCACGGCCGGGCCAGCGGCTGGCAGGGACGCCGGAGGTTCCACGGGAGCTCCTATGCATCGATTGAAAGGTTCCACACGGTGTATTTTTCCATTCGTTTTGGTATCCTTTCATTTTTTTTCTTTTCTTTACGTGTCATCTGCCGTTAATTTTCATATTTCCATGATCTTTAAAAATAACGTGCAATTAAAAATGTTAATGTTGTTTAAAACTTGCTGAAATGTTATAACAAATATATTTGAAACACTTTAGAAATGAATTCCTACTCCCTCTGTTACTTGAGGTAAGGCTTATATTTTTAGTTAAAAGTCAACATAGCATAACTTTGACCAAATCAATATGAATATACTCATCATACAATATATTTTCATTGTCATTATTCAAATATTATAAATATTATTATTTTTCTATAAATTTGGTTAAAGTTACACTATATTGAATTTTACCTACAAAATATACACCTTAGTTTAAGAAACGGGATAGTATAATATTTAAAATTGATTTTAAAAATATTCACCGAGTGTTTAAAAAAGGTTCACCGCGTGGTTAAAAATATGTATCATGTATTTTAAAAATGTCTTCCCATATGAAAAAGTATCGTGTCTCTAAAGACAGGTCCTCCTCATCTTTAAGAAAAGTTCATCGTGTATTAAAAAAGGTTCGCCGTGTATTTTAGAAAATGTTCATCATATATCAAAAAATTGTTCAGAGGTAAAAAAGGTTCAGGGAGCTTAAAAATGTACATAATATATTCAAAAAATGTTAAGATAAAATATGTTCATTCTTTTGAATAATGTTCGAATTTAAAGAACTTTAAATTTTAATAATTTTCCATTTTTTTCAAAATATAAATTTACTTTATATAATGGTTCAAATTTTAATATTGTTCATTTTAAAATGATTTAGATTTTTGAAAAATGTTCATATTTTACAATGTTCATATTTGAAGAAAAAAAAGTCATTGTTAAATGGTTCAGATTTGAAAAATCTTCATTTCTAAAAATGATTTGGATATAAAGAAATGTTCATTTTCGAAAATAGTTTGGAAAAAACTGAAAACAAAAATGGTTCAGATTTGAAAATATAAAATTGGATGAAAGAGAATGAAAAGTGAGATAAATAAATAGAGAAATAAACAGGAAACACAGAAAAAAAACCACGACGTCCGTGAAAACGAACCATGACAGGTGCATGAACGGTTCCGCCATTATGGGTTGCCTCCGATGGGGATTTGCGCGACTTCATCAGAATGCTTCTCGAGTCGTCGACCACAAAGCAACCGCCGTTGTCTTGCCCCTTCAACCCTAGAACTACCGGGCTACTACCTAGCGATGAGCCCGTCGATGCTCACATAGCCACCGTCGCAGGAGCAGGCCAACATGAGATAGGGCTGTCGCGACAGTCAAAGCCAGAGCCCTGTGACAATGGTGACATCATCTACATCGACGACAACTAGATATATGGTTTAGTTTAGCTTTTTATTAGTGTTCGTTTGAAGCTATATAATTTTTTTACTGATTTGAACGAAATGTTGAAATTTGGTGTTCAATTTTTTTAGAAAAAACTATCAGGACGTGCAACCCTCCATTTGTCCAGATGTGTCCGACAACACATATGGACACAGTTGGTGGCCAGGTGGGCGGTGGAGATGCTATAAGAGCACCTCGAGTGGATCCTGCCAGAACAAACACCCTACAAAAGGGGTTGCAAACGATTTTGCATGTGGGGCCCACATGTCAGGTGTTTTTAATACTTCTTTCTCTTTTTTCCACCCATCTCTTTCTTCTTCCCCACCGACCCAGATGCCCTGCCTGCCGTCTGCGCCGCCCAACTTAGAGTCTGCATCGCCGCTCCCGTGCGAGCCGATCGAGGCCGCCCCTTCGGAGATCACTTTGAGGTTTCCTTAAAAACTTTAAGGGTCGGACGAGTTTAAGGGACCTGCACGTGACAATTTTTTTGGCCAAAACCGTAAAGTGGCGGTTGTTTCAAGGGTCCGAGCATTATAAGTGATCCGCTAGAGATGCGGTTTTTTTGTTTGTCACATTGCCTCTAGCACACAATGTATCAAAACTTTTATTCCATATAGCAGATATCAGAGGGGTTTGTTCTAACAATATTGTGTTGAGTAATTCGACACATAAAAGTACATTAATTAATTAATCAAAATTATTCATATTAAATAATGGGAATTATTTTTTGATAGGTCAATTCAGATTATTCCAAAACCTTAACCTTATTATTTGTTTGTTTGTTGCCTAGAAAATAATTTTGATTTTGCTAAAGAATAAGCCTCTACTATGGAAAAATCAGTCTTGTTCTTCCAAATATTTTTACGAATACGCTTTTTTGACATTGAAGTACGTTTTTTTGGAACTGGCATTCAAAAAGGAAATTACTTTTTTCTAGTTATATGTGAAAGACATCTATTGGCACAAATAAATCCTCCTTTCTTTTTTTCTTGGTATTTCTACTTAGATATTGAAAAATACTGAAATTCTGAATTATTTTTTACTTAAATTTTGTCTAACCCGAATAAGACATAAGACAAGATTTTTTTAAAAAAATCTGTATATATTTTATACTTTATTTTAATAATATAGAATATATAGAAAGGCCCTCGATTTATGTGTTATTTATCCATTTTTACTTTTTTATGCTAATGTTGGTGACTGGAGATAACTTTCTTCAATTATTCCTAGGATGGGAGGGAGTAGGTCTTGCTTCATATTTGTTAATTCATGGATAAAGCTGCTATATAAGCTATGCTTGTCAATCGAGTAGGTGATTTTGGATTAGCTCTTAGGATTTTTGGTTGTTTTACTCTGTTTCAAACAGTAGACTTTTCAACCATTTTTGCTTGTGCTAGTGCTCCCATAATGAATGGATTTTTTGCAATATGAGATTGAATGCCATAACTCTCATTTGTATTTTACTTTTTATTGGTGCTGTTGGGAAATCTGCACAGATAGGATTGCCTACTCTGTTTTACTAATTGGCCATTTTGCTAACCTTTAGCTTTTTTTGCTAACCTCTAGCTAATTATTACTATTCAAATAACTTTCAGCCAACTATGGATCTTGGCATCTAACACCACCGATTTAAGCGTTTCGGAGCCTTTGAAACGCCCGGTCATATGTCGTTTCACCATTTCTCGGACGGTCAACTCCCTTTTTACGTCAACCAGAAAGGCGTTCGCCTGTCACGGTAAAACGTGAAATGCTTTGGTGCCTACCGGACGCTCTGACTTATTACGTCAACCAGAAATGCGTTTGGCTGTCACGGTAAAACGCGAAATGCTTTGGCGCCTACCGGACGCTCTGACTTATTACGTCAACCAGAAAGTCGTTCCCCTCACCCCTCATGTCCTCAACCATAATTTCTTGAGTTTTGCTGTTTGGTACTCCGAGTGCATGTTATTGGAAGAAAGTACTGTGTCGCCTGTTAACGTATAGGTTTTGTATACCGTATATCATGTATAGGCCAACTACCGTATCTCCTTTAGATTGATTCGGTACTGATCTTGTTATGATCTGCCTTGATCTCCAAGGCTTGTACCCTATATAATGATAACAGCGATCACCCCATTTGTGTGGCGTTTCCCAAACCTGATCGTTCTCTTGGTATCAGATTCTCCCGATCCAATCTCCAGCCCTACCACGCCATGTCGACCACATCGAGCGCCGCCTGCGACACCAGCGCTGCCCTCAGCTCGGCCACCCTCCCTGCCGCAACTCCCTCCACCGCCGGCGCTTTCATCTCTGCCTCGTCGCCGGCCGTGAACGTGGCCAGCGTGCGCACCCACGTCCCGGTCACCCTCAACCTCCAGAACTCCAACTTCACCAAGTGGCGGATGCTCATCCGCGTCCTCCTCGGCAAATACGACCTGCTGCACCACGTCAACACTAGTAGGAAACAACCTTTCTGTGGAAACACATTCTGTGGCGCACCAAATATCCATGTGCCACAAAAAACATTTCTGTGGCGCATAGTTTTGCATGCGCCACAGAATTGTGCAATTCTGTGTCGCACAAAACCGCATGTGCCACAGATAGTCACATTTCTGTGGCGCATCGGGCGGAGTGCGCCACAGAAAGCCACAGCGTGCGCCACAGAAAGTCACATTTCTGTGGCGCATGTGGAGCGTGCGCCACAGAAATGTGTCTTTCTGTGGCGGAGGACCAAACGGCGCAGGAGGCCTGGGCGCTCATCACCAACCTCTTCCTCGACAACCAGATGACGCGCGCCGTGTACCTCGAGGCGTTGTTCCGCGGGCTAGTGCAAGGCAAGCTCTCCGTCACCGCCTACTGCCACCACCTCAAGTCGTTCTCCGACGCTCTTCGTGACGTCGGGACGCCGGTCTCGGACCAGACCCTCGTCCTCAACTGCCTCCGCGGCCTCAACCCGCGCTTCGCCGACATCACCACCATTGTCACCATGGCGAACCCGCTCCCGTCCTTCAGGCAGACGCGCTCCCTGCTCACCCTGCGCGAGACCCACCTCGCCAACTCCGCGCAGGTGGGGACCCAGACGGCCCTCTACGGCGCCTCCTCCAACGGCGCCGGCTCCTTCTGCGGCAACACTCTTGGCGGTGATGGCAACCGCGGCCTTTGAGAAAACGATCCCCTCGCTCTATTGTTCAATCACAATCTCCTTTTGGTAAAAAGGGAAACCCGGCTCCTTTGCTTCGATACTAGCACTTCTTGTGGAAAGGGAAGTTGCAAGTCTGAGTTAGCGTTTAGCGTATAGCAAGCGAAGCTCATCCGATGGCGGGAACTTCGGTGGGAACCGCAACGGCGGCGGGAACTACTACGGCAAGAAGAAGAAGAACGGCGGCGGCTACAATGGCGGGAACGCCGGGAGCAGCAACGCTGGCGGCGGGAACCGCGCCAGGAACGGCAACGGCAACTCCCCCGCGGTCGGGCCCTGGGTGTGCTTCAACCCGTACACCGGCCAGATCCAACAGCTTCAGGCGGCCCCCGCGCCCGCGTCGCGGCCCAACCCTGACCCGGCCTTCTCGGCCCACGGCCTGCGGCGATCGTTCTCTTCGCCGCTGGCCGATCTCTTGTTACGTTGATACATCTTCAACAGTCAGTTGTCGGTACCTGTTTTGTCCCACCCGTGCTCACGAATTCATCGTTGATGACAATGGTTGATGGATGCAGCTACAGAACTCGCGGCCGTCCATGTCCCCTTCTTGCACAGTGGGTCTACCGACGGTGGAGGAGTTGTAGAGATGCTCCTAGCATAGATGCATTGCGGACTCGGCTTGCAGGCGGTGAGCCGATGGGTATCCATTGCGCAAGTTATCTTTGGCTTGCTGACGCATAGCATACGACTCCCCCCTCTGCCCAACGTGCATCTTCATTTCGATTTTCGGAGATCGTCTCCCGTCGTATAGGTTCGATGAAATCGTTTGAATTGCTGCTGAAGATTAGGGGCATTGAATTGCTGCTGAAGATTGTGAAGCTATTAACTTTTAGCTGTAACTGTTTGTGAACCTTGACTCTCTTATGTATGTTAACTTTTATCCCAAGCGTTTGTACGCAGTATTGCCAAATCAAGTGGCTTGGTATTTTGCAAGACAGACGCCATGCCATTTGGGTCGGTAGAGTCTCGGCAACACGCCACTGGCTATAGAGTTTCAAATGACAAACAAAAACGCCAAATGGTAGGACTAGTCCAAATCCAGAAGACAAGCTATCTGTCGTTTCGACCCACGGATTAAACGCCCTGTGGCCAGGCATTTTGAATGTGAGGCCCTCTCGTCACTTTGTTGGAGGCGCCCACAGTTTCTGCCCTCCGGGTCCGGTAAGTTTCTGATATTTCTCATAAACATCAGCAAATGTTGGGCCCTCTTGTTTTGCTGTAAATTCAAACACCAGTTTAGAGGGCGTATTGTATCCTTGGCCTCGATTTGGAGAAAACGGCAAAGGGTGGATGAAACCACCGAACTCGAAGGTGTTTCGAAAAATTCGTTGAAACCCCGCATGGTGTCGAAGGCTCTAAGACGACTAATGGCGTGACGTTAGATGTTGAGAGCCATGCTTAGTTGAAAGTTTATAGAAGGGTCAGAATTAGTGGAAGGTTAAGAAAAGCGGCATTTAGTACTCCCTCCGTCCCAAAATAAATGTCTCAAATTTATCCAAAAGTGAATGTATCTAGACATGTTTCATGCATAGATACATCCATTTTTGGGCAAACTTGAGACACTTACTTTTTGATGGAGGGAATAAAAAACATAGAAGGAGAGAGAGATGGAGAGCGGCGTTTTGGCTCCCGGGCACAGATGCACCCGGTAGATTTCAAAAAAATTTCAAAATTTGAAAACTCGTCAAAAAAATCTGCAAAAAATCATGCACGTACCTGACGCCGGTACGCACCACCGTATTTTTTTTCGCGACGAAATACCATCGTACGCGCCCTGTACAAAAATGACAAATTTCCTGTCAGAAAAGTACAGTTCAAATTTTGAAATTCTGACAGGAAATTTGTCATTTTTGTACAGGGCGCGTACGATGGTATTTCGTCGCGAAAAAAAATACGGTGGTGCATACCGGCGTCAGGTACGTGCATGATTTTTTTCAGATTTTTTTGATGAGTTTTCAAATTTTGAAATTTTTTTGCAGATACCGGGTGCATCTGTGCCCGGGAGCCAACATGAATTTCCGAGAGAGATGTGACTAGTCCATTCCAGCTGACGTCGATAGGATGACCAGTCTGCTCCACTCCAACTGACGTCGATAGTATGACGCACCTGCCCGCCGACGGGCCCCCACGCTCGGCAGCACGAGGCGCGACGAGCGAGGCTGGCGGGGCCGGCCTCATGCCTCCTTCCCACCAGTACTGGTCCGGCGCTCGACGACGGTGAAGTGACTGCCGCTCCCCCTAGCACAGCACTGCCCGTCAGGTGTTCGCGCAAATGCCTGGCCGAGCGTTCGGGCGCCGGAGCTGGCCGCGCTGCTTGCTGGATACCGCAGCTCGTGTGACCGATGATACCGTTTCTAGCATCGAACTCAAACTCTTTTTGGTAGGTATGTTCTTCCGGAATCTGGGCATCGACTGTTTGCAACCGGGTCCATCCAGCCAGCAGCTCGACAAGCGTACGTCATTTGTTTCTTGCGGAATCAGAGTACGCTGCTGTGGGGTCTCCAAATTTCCGCCATTTCTTTGATTGACTTCACAGGTCGTCTCCCCCCAGCGTTCACACAACTTGTACGCTACGCACAGCGCTGGCTGGAACAAGAACCCAGCTGCCGTCCGTCTCTAGAGCTAGCTTACAAGTGCATGGCGGCTGCTCAGTCCTCGCTGTTCTGACTGAGCAGCACATTTGCCGTCCGTCGTCGCTCGACCCTTTAGCCGCCGCCGGGGACTGGTTTATAGGTATAACCAAGGGCAGCCGAGTGTGACTCTGCGAGCACTGCACTCCTTCCTATACCAGGTACTCCCTCCAATTTTGCTCTCTTTTCCTCTATGTGTTGGACGACCAAGATGTTCATATAGCCCACCACATCTTCTCCATTTGCAGTTAGTTTTACTAGGTAGTTAGTGACCCTGCAGGCAGAACCTGCTGAAGTGTCTCTCAAACAACAAACACTGATCAATCTATGTCTGCGTTTTTTTCCGGTGGGGATCTAGCTAGGTACTCAGAGGAATCAAAGTGGCAACCTCGGCCAGGAACTGATGCATGGCTAATGGGGGCAACCGGCATCGCAACGCCTTCCTCCCATCCTTGGTATGATCTTTTCCTGTTTCCGGTTGTTTGGCCTTGGATGCGACTAACTTACCATTGCAAATAATACACCACTTATCCCCTTGCTCTTAATTTTACTGCTTACCCTGCAGAATCTGTTAGCCTTGACCAACATGTACTTTTTTTATATGTATGTGATAACAGATGGACCTAGGTATCCACACAAAAATAAAAGGGAATGTATTGAGTTTTGGTGGGTTAGATACTCAGATTATAAAGTTCAATCACGTGTATAGCTGTTTTTTTCCATTTTGCCTCTTTACACCAACCCAGTGTGGACTTCCGTAGTTGACTGGCCAACTAAGGACAGCACTAACTCAATACTGCACTTATTATTTTGGGGGTTACTGTTTCAATTTTTTTTCATATTGTGCTTATTATTTTTGGGGTCAAGTAGGCAAGGTAGCCTTTAGCGTCCTCTCTTTCTGTTGTTTTCGTTTGGGACATGGACCAACTCCTAGCAGGCTCCTTTGTTTTTTCTTGTTCAGAACCAATCCTTCAGATGTCTTCTCTCATCCAAGAAACTCTTGCCTGTTTCTGCAGATGGAAGCATAGAGAGCAACCAGAGCCTGAGACTTACAATTGCAGTCGTACAACAAACATATGGCAGATGACAGGCAGTCCGAGTTCCCCATTGATGTGACCAGCAACGCGGACAGCCAGAGACCAAAGACTGATTTGAGTGGCATTGATACTAGCAGCACGAGCCAGGATTCCATCAACGGATCGTCGAACAGGAATTTGTTACCCAATAGCCACACTAGTAATGATTTTGAGCTCTTGTGGGGACTGCGTAAATATCTGATACTGCTTGGAGTCCTTGCAGTTGGTGTGACATACAATGCTGGATTAACACCGCCAGGAGGGTTTTGGGCACTGAACAAGATGGCCATCATGCTGGTGACCCTATCTGCGTGATGATTTCTCTGCACGATACAAAGTATTCTTCTACTGCAATTCAATAGCCTTTGCTGCATCTCTAGTCTTAATCATCTTGCTTCTCAGTAAGAGTGTGACAAGTCAGGTGATATGGCTCCGCTCAATGCAGTTGACCATGATATTTGATCTATTCAGCCTGCTGGGGGCCTATGCTGCTGGAAGCTGCAGGGCAATCAAGTCATCCATTTACATCTGGGTTCTAGTCTTTGCAGTTTTCTTGTATATTGGGATTCATATCCTTGTATCCACGAAGATTATTCCAGAAATTTTGAGAACGGGGCTGCAGATAATCCTAGATGGAATTCTAACCAGATTGGGTATCCATGACTGGCTAGTGAGAAGCCATCTAGAGAAAGACGTTGAGGAAGCTCGCAAGTTCATTTTGATGCTTGTAACTTTTGCTGCTACCATCACATACCAGGCAGGATTGAATCCACCGGGCGGCTTTTGGGCTGAAAATGAGCATGGTTCTAGTATACATTTGGCCCTTACTCCTTACAAGCATCATCCAGCTACTTCTCTTCTACGAAGTAACTACCTTCGCCGTTACAATGTATTTGTCATTTCCAATTCGACTTCCTTTGTGGCATCTTTGGTCATAATCATATTACTTCTGAGCCCGGAATTGAGTTCGCATGGAATAAGGACCAAGGCAGTGATTGTGTGTGTGGTAGCTGACCTGGTGTGCCTGATCGTTGCGTATGCTGCAGGATGCTGCAGAGAGGTAGCAACATCATTCTATGTGGTGTTTATTATCATCATAGTTTTGGCATCCTTTGCATTTTTAGCTGCAACTTTGTGTACAGACCTGTAGCAAATTTACTAGAAAAGGTCAAATCGGCAGCCTCTGGTGCATGGGTGAACTGGGCCGGGCACTCTCGTTGAAGAACATATCAAGAAATACAGAGTGGGAGAATTCTCTTGCTAGTCATCATCAATCTTCAGTCCATTTAACAGATGCATCAATAGAAGATAATGCCCCTGAACCACAAGACCAGCCTGCAGACAATCAGCAGGTTCCAGATATCAAACAGGGTGAACCCCATGAGCATGCACCTGCATTTAATCACCAAATTTCTTGTGTTGGGGAGGCTGTATCCAACTCACATCATTCAACAGGAAACAACCAAAAATCAGCAAACGTCAAGGATGTTTGTCCAACCTGGAGGGTCAGTATACAGTGGCTCACAGCATCCATCAGGGAACTGTCAAGATCTGGAAAGTACCAATTATGGTGTGCCTAACCTGCAGTGTGGGTTTACAAACTGCCAGCAAGTTGCAGGTGTGGAGGTTGCTAGATCTAGCACAGAGCAAGAGTATCCATCACCTGAACCACATGACCAGCCTGCAGACAACCAGCAAGTTGCAGGTATGATGCAGCAATCTTCAACTGATGATCTCAATATGACTGAACCACAAGACCAGCTTGCAGACAATCAACAAGTTGCAAGGCAGAGATCTTCAACTGATGATCCCAAGATGACTGTTCTTTCAGTTGAGAAAAATATTTCAGTCAGTCACAGTAGTAACGGAGACACTAGTCATGACATAGTGGAGGAAGAGCTTTCTGCTCCTATGCAAGAGTGGTGATGTGAACTCTGCTGAACAAAACATTATGTTGAAGATGATAACTCTCACATGAGATTGTTGGCAGTAATATCCATCTTGCACTTTCTGAGAATGGCCATATTGACAGCAATCAAGGAGCAGCCATTCAAAATGCTGATGACATTCAGACTAAGAAGCATTGAAGAAGACCCGCACATATTTGTTGCTTCTTGCCATTCTTACAGTATCTCTAGCGTATCAGTCTGGTCTGAATCCACCAGGTGGTTTCTGGTCAAGAAGTGAAGATCATCATTCAGCCGCTGATCGCATCCTTGAGGACATTTACCATCCCCGCTTTATTGCATTCTTCTATCTCAATGCAGTCGCCTTTGTGGCATCCATTATCATAATCATGATGCTCCTGAACAAGACGTTGAGCAAGATGGTTACCAAACGACGTGTGTTGCCAATAATGATGATAGTGGTCCTACTTTCTCTGACTGGAGCTTTTGCTCTGGGGAACTGCAGGGAGGCAAAGAAGCCCGTTCGCATAGTAGTCTTGGTGTTGATTGTACTTGCTTATGTTCTTATTCAAGTCCTGACAGCCGTATACATCATACCAGCTTGTCATTGTTGGCCAGTGCGAGTCAATCAGGCCACGACAAGCCTGGGGATGTTACCAGTGAGAAGGAGTTGGAGCAAAGGCGCTGTCTGCTATTGACCCTTGCTATTTTAGCTGTGACTGTCACATACCAAGCTGGCTTGACCCCTCCAGGAGGTGTATGGTCTGATGACAAGGATGTCAGTGGCACGCCAGGCAATCCAATCCTTCAGGATAGCCATCCAAAACGTTATGGCGTGTTCTACTACTCAAATTCAGTTTCATTTGTCTCGTCCGTGGTTGTCACGATACTACTCGTGAACAAGGAATCCTGCGAGCATGGAATCAAGTCGTATGCGCTGAGAGTTTGTTTGGTGGTGGGCTTGCTTGGCCTCCTCGTTGCCTATGTTGCAGGAAGCTGCAGAAATACTATACAGGCCATTCATCTGAGCATCATTGCTATGGCAGTTCTAGTCTCCCTTATGATCCAGGTCCTATTCTTTCGACGCTATTAAAACCATTCGTCTGGATCATTGAATCTCTGCATAGTCTTATATTCCGTGCAGATGTTGCACGCAATATTACATCCGTGAGGCCAGAAGCTTCAGACAGTGAGAAAAAAGCGAGGAAGCGACACAAGTACCTGATGCTTCTTGCAATCTTAGCAGCGTCGATCGCATACCAGGCCGGTCTGAGCCCACCCGGTGGATTCTGGACCGATGATGAAGGCCACGTGGCAGGCAACCCGGTCCTCCATGACATCAACCAGCGACGGTACAAGATATTCTTCTGCTGCAATTCCTTCGCGTTCATGGCATCCATCGTCGTGATCATGCTTCTGCTGAGCAAAACCGTCAGGAAGAAGGATGTGCCGCTCAAGGTACTGCACTTGATCATGATACTGGACCTGCTGGCCCTCGTGACAGCGTTCGCAGCGGGGAGCTGCCGCAGACTGAGCACTTCGCTGTACGTCTACGCGCTGGTCGCCGGTTCTGTGGGGTACCTTGTGCTCCTGATTATTGTGATGAGTGTCATCGCGAAATATCTGAAGCCGCTAGAGAGGAGTGGGATGTCCTCCCGGAGACGTGCTGCACGAACACACGCCTAGACTACAAGTTTGATGCTCCCCTTGTAAGAGAACTTTGTTTTTGTTATGAATCTTTTTTTTTGTATTTTCTGCAAGCAATTAGTGCCAACATTTCCTTCATGTTCATACTAGGCTGAACACTACTGGGTCTGCTGCTACTTGTTGCTGCTGCTTCATCGCGTACCTCGTGCTCCTGGTTGTCTTGCTGAGCGGGATAGCGAAATATCTGAAGCCGCTAGAGAGGTGTGGGCTGTCCTCCCGGAGACATACTCAACGGGCATCTGGACTACAAGTTTGAAGCTCTTCTTGTAAAAGAACTCTGTTTTGTCAGAATCATCTATTTTTTTGTATTATCCGCAAGCACATTTCCTTCATGTTTAGACTAGGCTGAACACTGCTGGCGCTGCTGTCTGTTGTATGCTCATTTCAGTGTTCATGTACTTGTCATTTTAATGGAGCTACAAACTGGGCAATGAGGATCATCATCTTAATTGTTTCTTTGTTGCATAACCTGCTACCCTTTTTTTATAGAATCGCTATATGCCTTATATGTGGCAGGTTGGTTTGATGAAGAAAGCTTAGAACACCTGATTTTCTTGTGCTTCACTGAAGTATGATGAATTGGATATTTTTGCATGATCAGCTTTGCAGGAATGTCTAATTATTTCTGTCAGTTAAGGAGTCTTCTTGATCTATTTATTTGGTTAACAGATCTTATAGTAAGGGAAGCCGATTGTTGATATGTATCTTGAGAAGGATGTACGGACAGTTCTAAACATCATATTGGTTCAGCGATTTGTGGTAAGATCTTCCTTCAAAGCTATTCGAATTACCGTTAACCCTGTTGTTTAGTAAGCATGTATTGTATGCCCCATCAAACAAGGGAAAATGACTGTATTTTTTTCTAGTAAACACCTTCAATGTCTCCTTGTTTGCTCTTTTCAACATTCTCTTTGCTGAGTAAATTATTTATTCTGGAACCTCGTGGCTATTGTTTTTTTACTGATGATATATCTGTTCTGCCTGAGACCTTTCAGGGCTAACACAAAAGCGAAGAAAATTGAGAACACTTGAACGATGGGGACGATGGCGCCAACTCTTCTAAGGTAAAGTCTGGGTTCAGTCAGCAAGTAGTTAGTTTCTTCCAGTACTACTATATGCCTCAGAACCAAGATGCCGACTGCCGTTAAATTTCCCTCGTGTCGCTTATACAATATAAACTTGTTTCCTGCTTTGCCCTTCTGAACATTCTCTTTGCTGTGTACATTACAAAGTCCTGAAAAACTTTGACAGTGCCAAAAAAACATGGCAGGTCTTGTTCTGATGGATGCTCCATATGAATTGCACATGCCGCCACCCCCTTGAGTTGACGGAGCTGAGATACTGAAGAGCTCTGATGGCACCATCAAGAACTCAACATCGTAAGTCCTCCATGTGGCATGTGCTGTTACACTGTACCCTATCCATTGTTTCCTGTGTAGGGCTCACACAAGATACAATTTTAACTAGAAAGCGGCAGTACGACAGTGGCATAGCATCATTGATGATGGTGGTGCCTTGAGGAGATTGATTAATCTACTTGTTTGTCAAAAGCTTTGCTTTTTCTAGGATAAGGCAACACACTGGCACACAAATAAATGGTTATGCAATCACACACCATTGACCTAGCTACAGGTCTAGAAGACAAAAAATGAGTATTTAATGCGCCCAATGTAGAGTGGCTAATTTCATAATTCATAACGATGGAACTTGGAATTTTGGGGCAAGTTCGAATCAGCAATGATCTACGGAGAGGGATAGAAACTGATGTAGTAGGCCACACCACATGAGCGTCTTAGCATGGACCTGGCTGCCTCACACCACATCTTGAGAGCACAAGACACTTACGATAGGATCAACGATGGTAGAGCGTCTTAGTTAGAATTATAGAGATCTGATAGTAAACGATTTGGTATAAATCGGTAACATCAGGCAAAACCAAGCATTGATAGCTTATATAATGGAAATAATCCATTCATTTTAATTCCTGATGGCAAGGAATGCCAGTGTTTCAGGACTTACTCACAAAGAACCAACAATTCATTACAATATATGCAGTTGAAAATAAATGCATAATCCTTATTACAGTATCATAATGCTTATTACAAATAACTGAAAGCATGCACACTGAGATTTATTTACTAAAGGATGTAGCTGGACTGCCGCTCCTAGCTAGGAGAGGACTAGGTACGGAGCTCTGGAACATGCTTCATCTTGTTGTTCATCTGGTTCTGAATCCAGTCAGCCTTGAAGTTCCTGTGCAGCTTCAGCATCCAGAGCTTCTTCAAGGATCCAAGAGATTCAATGCCTTGAGGGACAATACTCATTCGCAGGAGTGACACGATGTAGATCCCATCAATGCACGGAATGGCAGTCTCTTCAATCACCAATTGCTTGACACTAGGCATGTGCTTTAAGACTAGCGTCATGAGCTGTGGAAAGCACCCTGCAGAAAGAACCAATATGCCTGCACTAGTCACCCTGTTAAGACTGAGATAAGTGAGATCTGGCAGATGAGATGCCAGCAGCTGCAGCGGGTCTTCCTTCCCAAGATCACACCAACTTAGAGCCAGATACCTGAGATTCTTCCCATGACCCTGAAATATCGGGCAGTTGAGTGTCCCATTGGCCCAGCCGCCTCGGACGATTAGTCTGTGGAGCGTATGGGAAATCGGCTGGAGGGCTTGGAAACTAAGTACCTCCTTCTCATCACATGCACAGAGGAGTAAGCTGGAGAGTAAGGGCATACTTGACAAGGTATGGAAAAGATCTTCACAATTATATGCATTGATGTTATCAATCCAGAGAGTCTGTAGCTTATTCATCTTCTTGAGCTGTTGCGGCAAGTCTTTGCTGGCATGGACGGTCTCAAGGGTCTGCAGTTCATGCAAGTTGGAGATCAGTTTTGGTGCTTCAACTCCGATGAAGTACCGGAATTCTGCCTGCTTCTCATCAGCAAACCTGTCAGCAAAGAGGTGTCGTAGCTTCTCAGCCTTTACAATTCCTCGCGGTAGCTTCTCTATCTTCGTTTGCTTGATGTCTAGCGTCTGCAGGTTGGAGAGTTTATCGATAGTGTCTGGCAGTGACTTAACTTTGGTGCGCCTTAGACCGATGTAGCGGAGATTGAACAGATTCCCGATGGATGCCGGCACCTTGTCGATCTCAGAGTCTTGGAGCTCGAGAACAGTGAGGTAGCTGGATCCAGTCAGAACCGAGGAGATCATGTTGGTGGATGAGGAAGCTGCCGACAGCGAGATGACAGTTCGCAACCGTGGGAATTCCACTCCGGCAGCAGATGTGTTACCGTCTGTCCACCCACATGTTGAGAACCGGCGAACCTCTCTATCCATACGCATCATTTCACGCTGATCATTCGCGGAGCCAAACCTCTCCTCTTTCGCTACAGAAAGCGCCAGGTCTCGGACAATGTCATGCATCTTGCAGGTGCTGACCCTGTAGAGCTCATCCCTTTCCACGACCTCTAGCATATTGCGGCCGATAAGCTCCGTAAGATTCCCCTCGCGACTTCCTCCGGCGTGCTGTTATCTTTCTGTACCGCAAACCCTTCAGCAACCCACAGCCGCACAAGGCTCTCCCGTGACATTGCATAGTCTTCAGGAAACAGGCTGCAGTACAGGAAGCAGTTCCTGAGATCACCTGGCAGGTCATGGTAGCTCAGGTTAAGAATAGCCTGCACATGGTTGTTGTCCCGCAGCTCGCTCTGGAGACGATTGTACATCTGATTCCAGGCATGCTCGTCGGCTGCTTCGTGGACATGAGGCTGCCGGAAGATACAATGGCTAATGGCAGGCCACGACACCTCTTGACCACATCAGTGGCCACCGTCTGAAGCTCTGGAGGGCACTCGCGGTCCAGACTGTTGTGGAAAGCCCTGAAGCAGAACAGCTTGAATGACTCGGCGTTGCCCAATGGCTGGAGTCGCAGGCGACGTCTCGGGGGAGCAAGAGCTGCAACGGCTTCCTTCCGTGTTGTGATGATAATACGGCTGCTTTGGACACCCTGAAATGTAATGCAGATCTGAGTATATGCTTTTTCGTCCCACACATCATCAAGCACGATCAAGCTTCTCCTGTCTTGCAGTATCTTCTCTATTTCTTCTGTTAACTCGTAGACATCAGCTTTGCCGCCCACGGTACTAGGTGCCGGCGTGGATGGCGGTGAGTCCTGTGTAAGCCGCCGTAACTTGTTGAGCAATGTTCCTAACAGATCAACCACATCATATGCCTGTGACACCACAACCCAAGCATGAGCACCAGGGAAGTTGACTTTCTCCCGATCATACAAATTCTTCACAAGGGTTGTTTTCCCCAAGCCTCCCATACCAGAAACTGTAATCACGGTGTTCTCTTTCTCATCGGTGTTGAGCCATTCAGTCAACTTGCTCCTGTTTTCATCAATCCCACTAGATCGGCATCACTAACAAGTTCTGGAAAGCGGCCTCCAGGCCACTTCCTATGAATGTCTGCATTCTCATTTTTAATATATTGGACTGTGTTGCTCCAGCAATTATGCAGTTCTTTGACGTGTGTGATGTCCTTCTCTATCTGTACCACATCATTAGCAATCTTACTGAAAACCTTTATATGGGGTGAACCACTAAGCTTAGGTAAGTACTGGTGTAAGAAGCCTTCTTCCTTGAGCTTGAGGGCCTCATATGAGTACTTGTCGATTACATCCTCAACATGGTGGGCCAGCTTCCTCACATTTACAATCCAACCCTTGATCACATTGTTGCTGAGTTGTGCTGTACCCAAATCTTGAATCACATCATTCATCCAACTCAGTTCTTTCTCGATTCTTCTAACCTTTATCGGCAACTCCTTGAGATTATCAACCTTATTCGACAGCTTCTCTATGACAGCTGAGACTGCTTCATTAAGAATGACTGCCCCAATCTTTGACACCGCAAGCAGTATAGCCTCCGCCATTCGCTTCTGAAAACACACCAACGAAACAAATTATATAATGCACGTCAACAGATTTAGCTTTGATGAAACTATAACTTATATACGGTAAAGGTGTATTGTGTTTATAAAAATTAAGGATGTCAAAATAATGATATGAAAATATGTCCGTTGCTTAATATATATGAACGAGAATTCATAATTGCAGCGACAGGAAGCTGCCTCCTAGCTAAATCAGGAAAACCTTATTCAAAACCATATAACAACAAAAAGTTGTAGATGACAGTTAAAAATATTTGGCAATTGCGATTGCTAAATTTCAACGACAAGATGAAAATTGCCATGTGTGGCAGCACCATCCACTTACTCTAACAATATTAAATAAAAAAAGAAATGCTTGTATGCCTAGACTCACAATTCTTTTGGTATAACCCGGCAGGAGCTTGCCTATTCATATTACAAGGGGAGAGAGCCAAAAAAAAGGCTAGGAGGGGTATGTTGAGGGACATACCCAGAACCGACACTGGCAGTTTATAAGGAAAAAACGGTGAAACCCACACCAACACAACGCCATACATAGGCCAGAGGCCGTGCACGACTCGAGCCGACGACACAACTGCTCAAGCGGGGAGGGGCGACACTCCTCCGCTCCAACGTCCACACCGGTTCGAAGACGTGCACACGCCTAGCCAACACCGAATTTGAATGCAAGCCACAACACCCTGGCGGAGTACCGGGCCTCCAAGGCGACGCCCCACGAGGAAGGAGCGACGATGACGACGCTGACACCCGCTCCAGACAAGGCCAAAGCTTAGATTTCACTCTGATCTCGCGCCAGATTGTCAAACATAAATGCCATTAACCGCTTCGGGACGGAGAGCTCTATCGTGCGACCATCGGCCAATAAAAACCAGCCTAAGGCCTCCCCCCCCCCCCCCCCCCCCCCCCCCCCCCCACCGATCATTTGTCCCGAAAACAGACGCGGTGATTGCGCTAGTGTTGGTGTAAGCAGCGGAGGTGGAAGATGACTGACTGGTCGTCAGTGACAGAGAGGGAGAGTAAAGAGAGAGGGGACGTGGCATGTGGGGGCCCGCTCGTTAGTGGAGATGAAGAGACATGTGATTTTGATTTTGCACGGTTATTTTCGCAAAAATAGGTCACTGTGTTCGGTCAACTGTCCAATCAGCATGGTATATCACCGTGACTTGTCTCTTGCTTGAGTAATTGTGACGGATCTGCTCATGAATCAAGGCAAAGTGACCACGGGGCTCATATTTAGGATTTCAGGACCATAATACTCATCCTCGATAGCGTGATTTTCTCGGAATTAAACGTATCTAGATTGGAATCAAATATTTGTTTTCCCTAGCTATATTAAAAATGTTTAGGATGAGAATTATCATTAAGAAAATATCAAAGTACACCCGCCAGTGCAACAACTAAACATCAATAGCAAGTCACAATTTCAAGAATGCACACAAAATATTACTTTAGAAAAAAGAAAAAACTAACAAAGCAACAACCGCAACAACCACCGCCTTAAACCCCTACAATATAGCTAGATAACTCCCACGTGTTCATGTGAAAAAAGCTGGACTCGAAAGCGATGAAACGAAAATAGAAACTCGCTAGAAAAGCTAGGCAGAACTCTATCTAACTACAAATTTGCTAGAGTTTAGAAAGGACATGAGAAAAAAGATCTTGGGAAAATAACGAAGGAGCAGGAAGAAGAAAGGCAAACCTGCTGCTAGAGAAACGGAGCGGAGCGCAGGATCTTGAGTGGGAAAATAACGGAACAGCAGGAAGAAGGCTTCTTCCTTGAGAAACTAATGGCCAATGGGAGTTCGCTCGATCAATATGTATATGCGGAGCGCTGGACCAATTCTCACAAAATTTCAAATTCACTTCTTATCTATTTTGGCCCCATGCATGTGTGAAGGACTGGCCCGCGACGACTTACTTACTGGGTCTTCGACTGAATCTTTCCAAGTTGTGGCACTTGAAAACGAAAGATGCAGATTACTAAGGTCGATATGCAGCATCATCTTCCAAGTTGTGCCACTTGAAAACAAAGGATGTGGACTACTAATTAAGCCATTATGGTCCCTAGCTAGGCAGCATCAACTTCCAAGTTGCACCACTTGAAAACCAAAGATGTGATCTTCCAAGTCTCGCCACTTGTTTGTTGGTAATCTCGGTCGTCGTTAGGCAGCGTGGTATGCATGATACTATCTATGATACTCGTATTATGGCTAGTCTAAGGTGCCTAATTTGGCAGCACACTGATCGATGAACGGAAGGGGGGCGGTCGGCTAACAACCAAGATTATGTTGTCTAACAACTAACAAATCACTTGTCGAAACTCATGCAAAACTGTACTAGCTGGTTATATAGTTTACTTAATTAAAGGACCGTCTAACCATCATTTAGCTCAAAATCAGTTTTTTTAGATTAGTATTTCATTTCCTCATATTCTCTACTCTAGTTCAGTATTCATTCCGATCAGTTTCCAATAAAATCTCTGATCATTATGCCAGACTAGATTTCCCCCGGTATATCCAGTCGTGACTAAAGCTCCCGAAAAAACTCCAGCCTTATTCTCGCCCCTGAGAATTTAAACATTCAATATTAGAAGGTATGGCTACAAACTAAAGGGATAGAAGGGCGATAAAAATTGATGGATCTATTTCGCTGAAATTGTTCGTTTGGAAATTTCCCAACAAGCTGGATCAAATGACAGTAAATGGTGGTTGGATCCCACTAAGGAATTGGGCCAATTGGAACGCCCGTGGAGCATACAAGCAAGCCAGTAAATAGTTCCAGAATTCACAATATTGAAAAAGATTTGGTTGGCTTAAGGAGTCACTCAACTGGATTCGATAGGGGACTGGAATGAAACTTCTCAGAAACGGTAGCAGATTTGGTACCATAGCTAAGGTGTAAGGCTTGGCGGGAGATCTTTCCTATCTTTCTTCTTTTTCTCAAGGAGCTATAAGAAGATGCAAATCCTTTTCTGGAATGGCGGAGGAAGAGGCAGCACTGAACAGAACAAGATCTCCCCCGCTACCTATCCTTGGGGCTGTGCGCGTTCATAAACTTGAGCTGGGTAGGACTCAGGAGAAGGGTGCCTCAAGAGATAAGTTCTAGTGTAGTTTGACTCAATCACTCAAGTATACGTTTTCTGAAGTCTCAGATTGCATGCATTTCTTAAACAGCATTGCACACTACTAACTCATAAACAAGTTCCTTAGGAAGTTAATAAGTACTCCCTCCGTTCCTAAATGTAAGATGTTTTAGGTGTTACACATGTTGTCTATGTGCATACTAAAATAGATGAACATACACATAAAATGTGTCTAGATACATTTGTATATATGAGTATGTGGACAAATACTAAAACATCTTATATTTAGGAACGGAGGGAGTATATAATATGCAAACAATCCCTCACTTGGTAATTTCCTTTCTTTCCTACCACGCTATCAATCTCGTGCTTACTGAAAACTCTAGTTTTGTCGGACAAGCTTGCTTCTTTCTTATAGCAAAGTGTTGAATCCATAAGCTTTACACGATCCCACAAACAAAAGGAGGCGATGGAGGGGAATGAAGAAACAAGGATGTGAGAAAACCTTTCGATCTATCTAGGTTAGCAGTATATAACCTCCCCTTACGTCTTGTGTATAACTGAGAGAAGATGTGTTTACCTCCACCCACACCACACCCAAATATTCAGCTTAGCAAGTTCCTGCAAAAATGACATAATTCGGAAAAGCTCATATCCCATATGTGAGGATATTACTTCTACCAAAAATGCTGAGATACTGAAGAGCTCTGATGGCGCCCTCAAGAACTGAATACCGTAAGGAACTCCCTCCATGTGGCATGTGCTGTTGCACTGTACCCTATGCATTTTTTTCCTGTGTAGGGTTCACGAGATCGAGTTAGTTCAACAGGAAATCCATAGTACAGTGGCGTGTCATCATTGATGGTGGTGGTGGTGACTTTAAGAGGTTGGATTAATCTACTTGTTCGTCAAAACCTCAACTTTCTTAGGATAGGGTGCCACACAAATAAATAGCTATGATGCTAATCACAAACCATTGACCTAGCTAGAGGTCCAGAAGACAAAAGAAATGAGTATTTAGTGCGCCCAGTGTAGAGTCACTACGGGAATCCCACGAGACGCCGACGGCCGGGCGCCGTCGGCGTATGCACGTATGCCGTCGGCGTATACGCCGTCGGCGTACACGTACGCCGTCGGCGTACACGACTGTCGGCGTACCCAATCCGCCGTCGGCGTACGCTGTGGTGGGCCCCACAAGACGGCATCCGAGCCGTTCCGTCAGCCCTCATACGCCGACGGCAATGCCGTCGGCCTATGAATGCAATTTTTTTGAATTTTTTAAACTTTTTTATTTTTTTATTTCGAAATTTCTAACTCAGCTATATACTAAATCTCTAATTACACAGTTAATCATAGGTCAAAGTAATTACGCTGATCAAAGTTCTCGTTCGGTCGCCCATCTTCAAATTGCTCCAGCCCAAACACGCTTAACCTTTGAGTTCCTTCATTATTCGCTTCCAAATGAGAAATGAGAACTTATTGATACTTGTATCATATCAATCATATTAACCCCTGAGTTATGATGTTACACTTTTTCATTGTTTAAATTTAAAAAATTCATTTGAATAAGTAACAATGATTATGTAATAGTATATTTTGAATAAATGACAATAAAATTAATTTTACTTTTATTTTATTTTTACATTTAATATGGAATAATTCATATCTTTAATTCCGTTAATCGAAAATTGAAAAATAAAATGTCTATGTCAATTCGAAAAATGAGAGGAATTCAAATATGACATCCATATATCATCCTTTGCATTGTATAAATATGACATCCAATTAGAAAAATGAGAGAAATTCAAATATTTTTATAAATATCATTTTCCATTTTTTAAGTGCCAAAAATGACTTTTGGTATGGCGGAAATACCAAAAATATGTTGCAAAAGGCACCCATATTATTGTCACAAAGGGTACTACATATCATTTTTAGGTATAAAAGTAGTGACTTTATCACAGAAACATCGATAGTTTTGAAAAATGTGACCCCTTTCAATGAATAGCCACGACGGTCATTTTGACCGTTTTCTCACAAAAATAAAAAAATTGAGAAAATACTCAAAAAATGAATTCCTTTGACATGGAGTCCTTTTATGTGTACTAGTTGCTAGAAAAAATGATAAACTTGAGTTTTGACAAATATTTCAAAAAAATGCTTCACAAAAAGGTCTATCATCTATAGACATGTATAGCTTTCGCGTCAAATGACCAAGTTATGGCCATCCCCATGCCATAGTTTGTGATAATGTGTACATACTTGACACATAGGGGTGTCTTGGTATGGAAAACATTGTTGGCAAAAACAATTTCCAAAATATTTTCATAAATATCATTTTTCATTTTTGAAGTGTCAAAATTGACTTTTTAATGAAGCAAGTACCAAACATATGTTACAAAATGTCATGTGCATGGTGAAAAAGATTTTATGGATGTCATATTTGGATTCCTCTCATTTTTCTAATCGATTTAGACATTTAATTTGTTAAATTTCGATTTACGGATTTAAAGATATGAATTATTTCATATTCAATTGAAAATAGAAAAAAGTATACGCCGACGGCCGCCGTCGGCGTATAGAATTATTTCATATTCAGTTGAAAATAGAAAAAAGTATACGCCGACGGCCGCCGTCGGCGTATAGAATTATTTCATATTCAATAGAAAAAAGTATAAATACCCACGAACGCCGACGGCCTTGCCGTCGGCGTCTGAACACAGCGGGACGGCCGTCCTCGCTCCGTCACGGCGGGCGTTTCTACGCCGACGGCCCGGTCTGGCTACGCCGACGGTTATTTATACGCCGACGGCCGAGGTCGCGGCTGCCCTATCTCGACTTGTACGCCGACGGCCGAGGTCGCGGCTGCCCTATCTCGACTTGTACGCCGACGGCCCCGATATTTGGCCGTCGGCATATAAATCGGCCGTCGGCGTCTTGACGCATTCCCGTAGTGAGTGGCCAATTTCATAAATCATAACGTCGGAACTTGGAATTTTGGGCCAAGTTGGAACCAGCAATGCGTATGTCTCAGTCGTCAATGATCTACGGAGAGCTTCTTGTCATACTCATAGGTTGTGAAGACACACTCTAGTGTTCATGTTTCTCCAATCCAAGACCATTATTTCCTGGGCAACGTGGGCTCACTTTGGATTCATGAACATGCTCCAGTACTTGTGTGCACATTCAATGGATATGAAAAGTGTCACTATGCTGCTGATAGTTCGATAGCAACACCCTTACTATGTACGTGTTTGCATGCTCACCAAGTTTTTTTTTTAGATAAAGGGATTTTATTACTTAAGAGTTTTAAGCATTACACCCGGCCTCTGCATAGCTAAGATGCACACAGCCACAAGTTCACCAGTAACCAATTCAGAACAAAAAGTAAAAAAGGCGAATTACATATCATAATGAGATATTGTAGATCCGCCTAAGAAGCTGGTAGGTCTATCCGGATTTTATGTTGCCATCCATGCCGGGCGAATAACTCCCTGGCCGCAGCCTCCAGTCTCGACGCCACCTCCAAAAATAAGTCTCGGTGCTCCACACGCTGCAGGGCCGACCACGCTCGTAGCGTAGCTGTACACCGATAGATAACCTGCATAACAGAAGCATTTTTATCGTTAAAAACCTTGTCATTTCTACATAGCCACAGCGACCATATAATGGCAATCGCTCCCATCCTACAGAAGAGTTTAAACCTAAGATCCACGCCATTTAACCAGTTGCCAAAAATGTTTGCAACAGTACGCGGTGGATGTAAGGTAGAACCTATCTGGATGGCTGACCATATAGACCTGGCGAATTCGCACTGGAAGAATAAGTGTGTAATGGTCTCGTCATGTTGACAGAAAACACACTTTTTACTTCCGTGCCAATTACGCTTGGCAAGGTTGTCTTTTGTAAGAATTACACCCCGACGAAGATACCACGCAAACACTTTAGTTTTAAGCGGGATCTTCATCTTCCAAATTTTGTTATTATCCTTAATATCGACTGGCACTTCGGGTAGAATTAAAGCTCTATACATGGAGTCAACCGAGAATTTGCCATTCTTCGTAAGATTCCATTGGAATTTATCTGGACCTTCCGACAATTGGACTGAATCCAATCGGATGAGCAAGGCATTCCAGGATGCTTGTCTCGTTCCAAGTAAACTTCTTCTGAACGAAACATCTGGTGGGGAGGTACCCAACACCTTCGCGATCGTGTCGCTTTTGTTTCGTACAATAGTGTACAGAGCCGGATATTGTTCTCTAAGGGTAGAATGGCCTAGCCATTTATCCTCCCAGAAACGAATTTCCGATCCATCCCTAATCGAGAAAGATCCATGTTGGAAAAAAAACTTCTTTGTAGCCATGAGGCCAGCCCAGAAGTGTGAATCGCCAGGTTTCCAAGAAACCTGAGAAACAGCTTGATCTCCCACATACTTTCTCCTAAGGAGGGTTTGCCACACTCCATCTTTCGATAGAAGTTTGAAGAGCCCCATCAAGGCATCAACCACGTGTTCTTTGGCGACTCACTGGATGGATTGATGGACTCTGCAACTGTTGCATTCTCCCAGAGGGAGAGATTTGGCAAGATTCCAAGGTCCCCAGTCCGATCTTCGTCGTTCCGGCACAACTCCTGCAGAAAACTATGTGTGCTCACATGGCTGGTTGGTTCACTAGCTCCTCTGACTAATCTGCCTCCTAGGCTGTAGTTTGAAACAAAGGAGCCCAGATGTAGTTTGAAACAAAGGATGACCTCCACCGGCCGAGGCGGCGTCCTAGGGCGGAGCAGGTAGAGCCGGCCGCGCGGTGGGGAACACCGTTGTTCGCGGCGTTCGCGGATGACAATGCCGCCTCCAGGACACGGCGGTGAGCGCTGCTCCTGCTTCACCGACTGGCGCGGCGTGGGGCGCGGGGAGGGTAGCGCGGCGCCGGTGGAAGGAGGCGGAACGGGATGGCGCTTCCCGTGGCGGCGTGCCGACATGCGGCTTAGACGTCGGAAGAAACTGTGTGGTCGGTTGCGTCCCACTAGTCGTTGCGCCCCTCGGTGTTGTAGCGCGTCCGCAACGCGTTGGGGCCGTCGATGGTGGCGATGACCGCCTCCCTCTCGCGCTCGAAGCGGTCGAGCCAGCGGTCCCAGTTCGCCTGCCCATCGTCGTTCTCGGAGAGGCGCCGCTCCTCCCGCGTCATCCAGCTCCAGCGGCGGGCGATGAAGCGGCGCATTTACTCCGCCGTCTCGGGCAGCGGCGGAACGGGAAGGCCGCCAGGCGACATGGACCAATGCTTGGGCAGGCGGCAGTCGGGATGGGCGAGGAGCCCGTACCGGTGTAGCTCCCAAGCGTCGTCGCTCCTGATGGTGCGTCCGCCGTATGCCATGGATGCGAGTGAGGTGAGGGCGAGGAGGGCGGGATGGATAGGGAGAGTGAGGGCGAGGAGGAAGGCTGTGGGCGATTTTTGGCGTCCGGACCCCCATTGGGCCTTTGGGTTGCCATTTGGAGGGTGCCGGTGGAGACCGTAAGGAACTCCTCCATGTGACATGTGCTATTACACTGTACCCTATGCATTTTTTCCTGTGTAGGGTTCACAAGATCAAGTTATTTTCGACTGGAAATCCATACACAATTTTGGGGACAAGTTGGAATCAGTAATGCATGTCTCAATTGTCAATAATCTACAGAGAGCGTCTTGCCGTAGGTTGTGAGTTGTGAGTGCACTCTAGTGCTCATGTTTCTCCAATCCAACACAATTTTTTCTTGGGCAACGTTGGTTCACTTTGGATTCATGAACATGCTCCAGTAGGAGTGTGCACATTCAATGGATGTGAAAAGTGTCACTATGCTGATAGTTCGATTGCAACGGCACAAAGGGAGCCCTATGTACGTATTTGCATGCTCACCAAGTGATTAGATATAATATAACTCTGTTTCATTAGGCCCCATCAACCACGTGTTCTTTGGTGAAACAGAGGATGGATTGATGGATACATTGGCTGCCTGCCTGACTCTAGAACTCTTGCATTCTCTCAGAGCGAGAGATTTGGAAAGATTCCAAGGTCCCCGCAGCGATCTTCGTCGTTCCGGCACAACTCCTGCAGAAAACTATGTGTGGCCACATGGCTGGTTGGTTCACTATCTCCTCTGACTAATCTGCCTCCTAGGCCGTAGTTTCAAACAAAGGAGCCCAGACGCATGCTACTGGCCATATTGCAAATTTATTTATGCAATGTGATGCCTTACGTTAAGATACATTCAAGTCAAGAAGCAAAACATCATCGGTAAGAGTAAGACTATTAACCAAAACATGCCCTCAACCTTTGCTATCGATCTTGCAGGCAGTTCAGGTAGGTGTGACTCGGCACCGAGACGCTCGAAGCTGCTTCTCGACTGCCTATGCTTGATCGAGCTCACAGTTCTTCTGAGAGGGATTAATTAGTTAACTCAAAGTGGTCCATTTCAAGATTAGTGAGTTAAGACGTAATTAAGCATAGACTGAGATAGGCACCATGATGATGCGATCACCGTTAACTCTAGCCGCTGTCGGCTGCTATCATCACTGTTGTAATCAAAATGGACCATGTTATTGGTGACGACTGCCGAACAACGTATTATTTCATTTTCACCGAAAAATTGTAAGCGTGGTCACCGCAGTGTGTGCTACTCCTATTGGTCATGATCTTAGATTTAGGTTTACTATGTGTGAGTGAGGGGATAATGAACATGTGGCCTTAGGCACCGCTCGATCTGTTTGTTTTATGATGATGATGAAAGATGCTTTGACCTGGAGGTTGATCCTAGTATTTTATTTACTTTTGGTGTGCCCGTTTTATGCTACCGTTACAAATTCAAGGGGCATCGTCCTGGCTGTCAATTCTGTATTTTTTGAATAACATTAGTGTACTGGAAAATTACCAATGAGGATGGTCAGGCGAGGATCCGAGGAGGGAGAGTCCCTGCCTGTTCCGGGGGCAGGTGTAGGCCACCCAGTGACGGTCAGGAGTAGGGGTGGGCTTCATGACCGAAAGTTCGGTATTTGTATTTCTGTGTATTTTAAATCCTGTTTAAAAAAATGAAGATTGAAATATACTCGTCTACTTCACTACCCGACAAATTCGGATACCTGATAAATACTACAAAATTTAAGAGTTGACATTTCTGCCTCCCGAGCACCAGTAATTCTGGCGTTTTAAAAAATTCAAACATCCAATTTATATATTTTAAAAAATTAGAGAAAAAACTTATTGTTCTCAATGATGTATTCCACAAACGTGTAAAATTTCAATTGAAATACTTTGTATTTTAAACTACACAAACATGACAAAATATGTACATTTGAAAATATGCATTTTAACTATACTCATATCTATACATTTGTTATTTTTCTGTAGCTTAAAATACAAATTATTTTAAATTGAAAATTTACACGTTTTGTGGGGTACATCATTGAGAACTAGGATTTTCTTCAGATTTTTCTAAACCTTATAAATAGTTTCTTTAAAAAATTTAAAACACCAGAACCACTATTGGTCGGGAGCATAATTGACTTTCTGAAAAATTTAAACTCTTTTTTCATACATTTGAACTTCCACATTGGACTCCGCGCGACTGCAGGGAGGAGAAACCACTCCATAAACATAAAGAAACTATCAGTGCTGGATGAGACGAGAGAGCCAATGCACTGTACCCGATCCATACGGACAAATTAGGGTTCAAAGATTCCGGGAGGACAGTAAAAAATCGTAGTACATCGATCGTAGCCTGCGAAGCTCTGACCATGTCCAGCCAAATTCACCCCGGCATAGGCTGTACCCCAAAGCTTCGTCTGCCTGCAACCAGCCCGTAAATGTTTTCTACATGCCGATCTTGCTCGTTTATTTACCGCTTTGCATGCGCACTCATTTTCTTACTTCAACGCAAGCTCGGTTGGAGTATTAAGTATTTTTCGTATGAGTTTAACTAAAAAAATCAACATATATGCAGTAGTAATCTAACCAAGTGTGATAAAATAAACATATCTAACATATCCGCAAAATTTTCTCACGCCTACGTGTCGCCTCTCTGGTGGCGGGTGGAACCCCTATACCCCCACCCCCTCCGTCTACCTCCTCCCATGCCGTCGTCGGATGATGTCGCCGGGTAAAGCCCATGCAGCTGATGGCGGTGGCGGGGTTTCCTACTCCTTCCCGCGGTTACCGCGATCTTGGCGATCAGATGTCGAGTCCTAGTGGCGCGGCGGCTGCAGCTTCGTCGTGGGCTCTAGCGGGCGCGACGTGGTGGTCCGGCTATGGGCAGCACCTGGTCTACGACGCATGGACACCCGAGAGGCGGGTCCGAACTAGGTGGAGGCGGCGACGCCTGGGTGCGGCGGATCGTGGGATCCTGCGCTCATGTTTCTGATGCTTGCCGGGGCCACTATGGCCAGAGATCTCCTGCGGCGCCTAAGCGGTAGGGATTAGACTGGCAGTGAAAAGCACGCTCCGAATTGATGTCATTACCTTGTTGAAGGCACCGTCGTTGCAGCTCTCGTCTCCTTGTCGAAGATTCTGGGTGTTCCGGGGAAACCCTATAACTATCTCTCCTAGATCGGACAAAGGCGACACTATCAGTGCCATTCTCCCTCTTGGGTGCTTCGTTTTCGAGCACGTGCTGGCTGGAGGGGTCAGGAGGTGGAGCCGTGTTGCATTTACCGCATCGACGACGATGAATCTCAGCAGCGTGATGAGCGGGGTATTGGCGACGATCGCGTTATGATGGACGTGCGCTGTCTGGCGCCATGGTGGTGACAATGGCAGACTGGCGACGGCTTAGCTTCGATCTAAACACTAGAAATAGGTTGGAAGAACATGGCGGCCACAATTTACTTAGTGTGCACATAAGGCGCTCGTTCTAGTATTTGATGTTGAACCGGCGATGGATGTAACCGTGGCACAAGGCCCTGTTTTATAGTTGTGCTAGTTGTTGTGGTGCGTTGTCACCTTATTTGGGGGATTGAGTTTGTATGATCGTTGTAATAACTTTGCTAGTTTTTGTTGAATACTAGTTTAAGAAGAGAGAAAAATAACACATATGTGTTGATCGGGAATGTCTCCACCATAGTGTTGTTCTTGTTGACCATATTGGTGAAGAGGACGTGGTTGAACGGTTGGCGTAAATGTAGTCGAACGGAAATGTGTTGTCATGCTGAGACGCTCTTCAAAATCCTTATTGGCCATCTCCGGCTGCCGGATCACAATGGACGGGGTTTCGAAGGTAGACTCTACCGGATGTCTGTGCTTGTGGTTGCCGCTATGGGAAACGTTGTAAGAAGCACAACAAACCGAACTGGTGAGAGAGTGTGCGTGTGTATCCTGAATCCGTCTGTTCTATTCTCTCCTCAAGCGCTACGCTGTGGAATAAGTAAGATATATGTCAAACATGCACATGCCAGTTGATACGTATTCACATAGTTGGTGCACCATGCAAAAGAATTAGCCTTCCACCAGAACGGGCTCTAACTCTATCTTAGATCCGCGAAACTCAACACACGTGCATAGGCAGTGGAGGAGTGCGTGTGACCTACTCCTATTCTCACTCACTGGGTGTATAGGAGCTGCCCTTATAACAGGTTAAACTATCTCGCCACTAGCAATGTAACCAAGATTATTAGTTTATAAGATTTTAGGATGTGTTAAATGATTCAAGTCTCATAAACATCTGGCCAACTAGTCGAGCAGACAAATGAGACTCGTTGGCTGCTATATGCAGACACGTGTGGACGTGTCCGCGGATATATAGAGGTCTAATTAGCCCAGTTTATATGAGAGGATATTTGCCTCGTGAGCTCGAGGGATCCAAATATTATGAACATCCAAAATTGTATTTGAAGTTTAAAAAAATTCAAAATAAATTTAGGTGGATACGTGTCTTTTGTGTGCAAGTATCCTATGAAAAAAAAAACTATTTTGCTGCAAATTTGGTCGTACATAGTAGACACTAGAAGGGGTTGGCGTTTTGCTGCGCCCGAGGTTATTATTGCGGTTATCAATACATGACATGATGATCTGAGTACAGAGATTAGTGTCTGATACATCATCAGGTACAAACTCATACCATTTTCAGAAAAATATTTCATGTATCGGTCTAGCAAACTGCGGTATAAACTGTATAATACAAAAGTAACAAATTTGAATTTGTTAATCTCTTAACGAGGCGAACCCGACAACTGGTGTGCGTGGAGGTGAAGGAGCCATGCAATGCGGTGCTAGTCGAGGTGCAGCGAGAGGCAGAGCTGCCGTATGTCGCTCGTGCTCATGCTTGCAGGGAAGGAGGAGGCACAGAGGAAGGGGAAGCGAGGAGGACCTTTCGGTTGGCTCGTCAGCCGGAGCTACAAAAGGGAGTCATTCGTGGCCGCGCATGGGAGGAGAGAGACGACATTTTTCGAGGCCAAATCCCTCACGATCCATGGTCACCGGAGGAGAGGCGTGAGGCCGGCATGAAAATTCCGATTTTTAGTTGCTGTGCAGGTGTTGGCCTTTCTATTTTATAGCAACAGCAAGTGCTTTATTTTTGCAGCACTTGCCTTTTTCTTTTTGACAAAAAAATTGATAGAATTTTCGTCAAGACCGGTTACTTGTTGGAGCAACATTTGTTTTGCCCCAAATGACTTAATACGGATGGGAGTCGAATGGTGGCCGCACGCGGGAGGAAAGTGACAGCCGGCATCCCTCCCGATATGTGGTGACCTTCAGCAGTGGACCAGTGGTGTTGAATTTGTTGCCAGATCGGTTAGAGTTGTGGTGGAACTACCCGATCCGAGGCCAAATCGATGTGAGAAGAGGCGACAATGGTCACCGGAGAAGAGGCGTGAGAGCGACATGAAACTTCCGATTGGCAGTTAGCATGCGTGTTTTGGCCTTTCTGGTATATAGCAGCAGCCCAAGTTTTGTATATTTGCCCCACTAGGTGTTTCTTTGTTTGACAAATTTTTTGATACAAAATTTACATCAAGTGCTGGGCAGTAGCTATTAGAGCAATATTTTTGCCCCAAATGATCTATGTTGTAAAATAGAGCAGCTATTGAAATATAAGAGAGGGGCGACACTGTTGTGTGCAGTAAATAGAAAAGTAAGTTTCGCATTCAGTTGAACAGACAAATAATATTATTTTTAGCTGGATTTGATGTAACCAATAGAAAGTTGCCACGTGGAGCAACCAATGAGCTTTATTTTTAGAGAGTTTAGTTATTAGAAAGATATTTTCAAACTCAATTTAAAACTCTGAACTATAAATTAATAAATAAAGTGCGCTAAGTGGGGTCTATCATGATGTGGACATGTGGAAGACAGAGAGGATATATATCCAATATTTTTTTAAACTCAATTTAATACTATGAACTATAAACTAATAAATAAAGTGAGCTAAGTGGGGTCTACCATGATGCTGACATGTGGAAGAAGGAGATGGCACAAATCTTAGGGAGCTTAGTATTTAGAGAGATGTATATGTGCTTTTATGATTTGCATCAGAATTTTTAGAGACACACGAATAATTTTTTTATTTAAAAACGAGATGAGCTACAAGTAATTTCGATTTCATATGGTCCAAATGTGTGATGGATGGATAGCCACGGAATGGGATGGAGTGTACTAAGTACTACAGTGCTACTATCTGCAACTCTACTACTGCCGTACCGACAGAGAGACTGGGGCAGCCTAGGCAGGCATTGTTTCGGGATACATAACCCCGCCCGTCACGTCCGTCGTGCCCCCACCATTTTCGACCGAAGAAGAAGCATCATCACGTCCGCGGAAGAACGAAATCCACGGCCATTTCTAGGACCAGGAAGGACGAGAGCGAAAGAAAGAAAGGAAGGAAGGTGCCCTTTCAGCGCCCGGCACGTCGCCATCTCCCCTTCCCTTCTTTACCACTCACGCGGCGGAACACCTCACTCGCATTTCCCGAGTCGCAGCAGCAGTAGCAGAGATCGAGTCAGTCAGACACCCGTGAGTGAGTGACCTCGATCCGCCTCCTCCGGGCGCTCCTCCCTCATACTCCTTGTCTGGTGGTGCTTCCCTTCCCTGGCGGCGCGCATTAAGGTTCCGGCGGTAACCCCATTCTGGTGAGATTTCTTCTTCTGCTCCTCCTCTTCTACACCTTCTTCCTGCGTGCATTCCCCTCCCCTGTTCCTGTTCATGTAGATCTGCGACGAACGCGGCGGGGTTCCCAACCGCCGCATTCTGCAGATCGATAGACGAAAGCGCTTTCGCCCGCCCGCCGGTCTCATCATCATTTCCCCTGCTTTCCTCGGTTTTTTCTTTGTGCAATACATAAAGTTCGCGTTTCGATGTGAGGAATCAAGTTGCGGCGGCGGCGGCAAAGGACGCCTAAATGCCGCTCCGTCGATTGCGGTGCACCTGCTAGGATGCCGTTGAGGAAAGGCCTGTGTTTTCTTTCTTTTTGGGGTGGGGAAAGAAAGAAAGAAAGAAAGTTGGCGCCTTTGATCGATAGGACACGACATCTTTTCCGATCCCTAGCAAATGTTGTTTACTGCAAAGTGGGGATCTTTTCTTAGCTACGTAGTGTTCATCATGATTACAGTTAGTCGGCGGTTGGACTGGGTTCGCTGGTTTTGGTCTGTGAACGCCATATATAGGATAATTAACTTTATCGAGTCCAGTCCAGTTGTGAAACTAGGTCTCGCTTCTCGGTCATGGATCTGAGGTCGTTTCTTCACCTTTCTGGGGATTCAGGGTCTCTTGCTTGCTCATTGAGTTGCTGTGGCCGGTCATGCAATTCCTGGCTCCATTTTCTGTTTTGCATCTTCACATTTTATCTTCATACGATTTACTTCTTTTATTCCTTATTTTTGGCAGATTTGAAATGCAAGGCTACGATACACCTTCAGTGGTCCATCCATCCAAGCTCAAACCTGTGATTGACCGGTAGCATTGCACTCTGTTCTTCAGGTTTCGGTTGTCAGAGCAATGGCTTCCAAGGCGATGCCCCAGACCGTCCCAGCAATCCCCAACATAGAACAAGGGAATCAGTGTTCTCACAATGATTCTGCTGCTGATACCACCAGTCAGAGTAAACCCGGTACAGCCTCGCCGAGGAAGTTGCCGGAGACAGCTGTCTCGAGCAGTTTGGACAAAGAAATAGAGTCCAAGGACCAGAAACTGCCTCGCAAGCTGCACGGGTCCGTCGATGTCGCATCTACCAAGGTTCCTGCAAGTGATGGGATGGACGTGGTGGAAAATGGACATGTGAAAATATCAGACACAGCAAGCGGATCAAGTGCCAGGCTCATGGGGAGATGCGAGACCGGGGAAAGAGGCGGTGTTAGCAGCAGGTGCAGGCCGAGCACAGGCAGCGACGTCAGCGAGGAGAGCGCATGCAGCAGCTTCAGCAGCACCAGCAAGCCTCACAAGTCGAACGATTCGCGGTGGGAGGCGATCCAGACGGTCAGGACCAGGGATGGTATCCTTGGCCTGAGCCATTTCAAGCTGCTGAGGAAGCTAGGTTGTGGGGACATCGGCAGTGTGTACCTCTCGGAGCTGAGTGGGACCAAGAGCTATTTTGCGATGAAGGTCATGGACAAGGCGTCCCTTACAGGCCGGAAGAAGTTGCTTCGGGCGCAGACCGAGAAGGAAATCTTGCAGTCACTGGATCATCCTTTTCTTCCGACGTTGTACACACATTTTGAAACTGACAAGTTCTCGTGCCTGGTTATGGAGTTTTGCCCCGGGGGAGACTTGCACACTCTTCGACAGAAACAGCGTGGCAAGTATTTTCCAGAACAAGCTGTTAAGTATGTCTCATCTATATTTTACCCTGTACATAACATACCTTTACTTTCTTCTGGTTTTCTAGGATTTTGGCATTTTGTTAGTATTGTAAACAATAGGTTTTTCCAGTTTTGTTTGCTCCCATATATTGTGGAAAGGAAGTACACTGAGGAAAGGTTATGGCCTTTAGCAGAATGTATAGAGTGTAGTCAGTAAATTAGCTAATTGGAGAACAATACCGCATAATCTTGTGCAAATTGTCAACAAGAAAGCAACAGTTGAACATTTAATTTGCGCCATGAAATTCATGTAATTGGCTATACCAATTACATCCATGTAAAAGAAATAAACATGCATCAAATTAGACGAAGCAAATATAACTTATAGCAGCATATATATCCCTGTTGTATTATAGCAATTGAAGTTTTTTACAACTTAATTTTCTAGTAAATAAAAACTATGGCACACTAATCTGATATTACATTTTCTTATAATTGCAGATTTTACGTAGCAGAAATCCTCCTTGCAATGGAGTACTTGCACATGCTCGGTATCATATATCGTGATCTCAAGCCTGAAAACATACTTGTTCGTGAAGATGGACACATCATGCTATCCGACTTCGACCTCTCCCTTCGTTGTACAGTGAGCCCGACTCTGATCAGGTCATCTAATCCTGAAACAGAAGCACTTCGGAAGAACAGCCAGGGCTACTGTGTTCAACCGGCTTGCGCAGAGCCATCCTGCATGATACAGCCATCTTGCGTAGCCCCCACAACATGCTTCGGCCCTCGATTCTTCTCCAAGTCGAAGAAAGATCAAAAGCCAAAGCCTGAGTTGTCAACCAGGTGAGACCATGGCCCGAGCTCATGGCAGAACCTAGTGATGCACGCTCAATGTCATTTGTTGGCACACATGAGTACTTGGCTCCTGAAATTATCAAAGGTGAGGGCCACGGCAGTGCTGTTGACTGGTGGACCTTTGGTATATTCTTATATGAGCTTCTATTTGGAAAAACACCTTTCAAAGGATCAGGAAACCGAGCGACACTGTTCAATGTCATTGGTCAGTCGTTACGTTTCCCCGAATACCCAGTTGTGAGCTTCTCAGCAAGAGATTTAATAAGAGGCCTACTTGTTAAGGAGCCCCAACAGCGATTGGGTTGTAAGCGTGGCGCCACGGAGATAAAACAGCATCCATTTTTTGAGGGTGTCAATTGGGCGTTGATACGCTGTGCAAGCCCTCCAGAGGTTCCAAGACCAGTTGAGATCGAGAGGCCTTCAAAGCAGCCCCTGCCGACATCTGAGGCTGCTGCTGCAGCTACTGGTGCTGACCAGAAAGGCTCCGATAACTATTTAGAGTTTGATTTCTTTTAGCGGGTGAATGTTTATTCTTTCATTTGTTTGCAGCATCAGAAGTAGTAGGATTTTCGCATGTATGTGTCTGGCAGATGACTGGCATGTAGATTTTTGTCTGTCACCTGTTTTCTGTTTTCTAGTGAAAAATGGGATGTTTCAAATTTATATTCATCCACCAGTTTTGATGTGGCCAATCTTCTAGGGAGCCAAACACCCCTATTTTCTGTGATGTGCAGAATTAAGTTCATTTTTGTACAGCTTATACCGGTCATAATAATTACCGTCAGCAACTGTTCCGTCTCATGGAGCAGTTCAAGGTTATGGTGTGTCTGCCGGCTTGCAAATTACACTGTTATTGGTCCTATTTCTGATGGCTGCATCATTATGTGCACGATCTGAATCACATTAAGGAGGAAAAGTGCTACTGAGTATCGTTTGATTGAAGTAGCATACATGGTCCAGACAACAAAAGTGTAATCATGAGCATATCAGCTTGAACATGGTACTGATGACTTCATTTAACTACTATTCTAGTAAATAATTTGCTGTAACTTCTACTTAGGGTCTGTTTATCTGGGCTGCAACTTTTGAGAAGCAGCTGTTGAGCTGTGGAAAAGCAGCTGCTGGAAGCAGAGATTTGATGTTAGGCAGGAGTGCTGTTGGCAGCTGTTGCTGTTGGTTTTCTGTGTGAAATGTCTGGAATGCCACTGAGTGCTGAAGATGTTATATAAGTGCCGATTTGAAGCGAAACAATTGTTTTTGACTTCTTTAATTTATTATTACGATGTTTAGGTTGCTAAATCATCTCAGTTTCTCTATTTATATGTAATAATTGAAACACATATTTATCCAAACATAGAGCATTACAATATCCGAAAGACCATAACACTCACATATATCCAAAAGACCATGCGAGGTTGTCCAACAAATATATTACAAGGCTTCTCCATATGAACCCAAAAGAACTACGAGCTTGACATATCCACGATGGCTCGAACAGCTCCCTTCTCCGGCAGCGACGGGGACGAGGGCGAGCCGTCCGGCTCTCCTCATCGATGGGGACGGGGACCAGTCACCGAACGACAGCGCGAGTAGGGGAGGCAGAGAACGGAACGGGGAGGGGACGACGGAGGGCAGAGACGGCAGACGGTGGCGCTGGCGGTGGGGAAGGGCGCTGGCGGGAAACCCTAACCCTTGCTTTCCATGGCAAGGGACAGGAGGGGAGTGGTCGAGTAGGGTGGACCGAGTACAAAGAATTTGATAAATTTTTCTAAAAATGATGTGAACTTCGGTACAAAATTAAGAAGCTACACTCCACAAAATTTGAAACCGGTCACGGGAATGGAACGTACTCGTCGACGCGTATATATTTCGTGTACCAATAATTTTGAATCGAAATATATTTGTGTGGGAGTATATACCGAACATACAATTAAATACTAATCTAGTACGTGAGCTAGATTAATATGAGCTTGGACAATTTTAATAGGAGGTAGCACGTACAGCGGTACAGAATCAGCAAAATTGCACAGGGATATGAACGAGCTAGCACGTACGAGAAGAATGAGCAGCAGCGTTGCTGGGTCACGAGTCACGACTCACGCGGGTAGAGGTCAGACAGGGACAAGCGGTGGCAGTTTATTTGTAAATAAACTAAACGGCAGTGGCAGACTCACATGCCCTTTCGATGTTAAGTTCAAAAGCTGCCGGAAGCACCTCTTGCCCAGCTTTCTCCCGCGTCCCCTCTCGTAGTTGTTTGGGCGTTTTTGGAGCCCAAAAGCAGAAGCAGAAGACCAAACAAACAAGGCCTTAGTCATGTTCTCTGTTATCAAGCTTCTAGTCATGCATCTCGTTCAAAAATCTTTCTGAGACCTTAGAATAACTGATGTATTTACACTATCTGTATGTTTCCATTTGCATCCTTCATGTAGCTCTAAAGACGTTAGAAGCAAATATAAGTTTTTTTTTACAAAAGGAACCTGGACAAAGATATACTGAAAAAGCTCAAACATATGACAAAATTATCTCATTTTTACACCATAAATTGATAATACAAAAAATAATAACATGGCAAAAACTGTTACAAACATTTTGCTATCTGAAAATGGTGCATACAACATTCCAGCTGTGGAAATGACTGAAGCATCAATCATATGATAATCAAGATGACAGGCACCTGAGAAACTTGGGAATTTTCTTTCTTTCTCTGATTTTGATATCATCTTTTTCATCATTTATGGCTATGCTTTCGTGGTTTGGTGTGGACGATGGTGGTGTCGGATTGCGAGATCTGGTGCCGTTATGTACAGGGGAAGGTGAAAATGGTGGTGTTGGATCAGTCGCCGCTGTAACTTCTTTGCCATCACAGATTATCTTGACTTCGCAGTAGAGAGGTGCGTTCTTCTGTACCTGTCCTGCTATAGTGCTTCCTTTCTTCAACTTCCTGCGAAATTAAGTATATTTGGCAAATCGTGAGCAAATGATTCGAAATTCTGCTAATTTGTATGCTTCATGGTTTGCAGACCTCACCGCAAGTTAGATTTCGAAACCCCCAGCACTAGCTGCTTGACGGTGAGGACAGGAATAAGCTCGACAACGGCTTCAGCGACTTGATCACTCTCGATGAGGTACACATCAAAGTTGACCTGAACATAGTTTCAAGAATGAAGTTTTTTTGCTATGAAATTTTGGATGCAGAAGCTGCTATCTCAAAGTTTTAAAAACTAAAAAAAGTTGGTTATAGCACAAAGTGCAGTTAGGAAGTAGAAAGAAAATGCCAAGAACTGATGCTGCAATTTTACCTGAAAGTCACGGCAGTGGTCCAGATATTTCTGCAGCATCTCTCGCCTCTTGGATCTCTCTTGGTTCATGTAACTTTCTACCTGCTCGGGCGTTGCTTGTCTCTTAGGCATCATTCCTACTATTTCACAAAATAAATGCTACATGTGTCAGGTTCCTCAGAAGATAAAGACGCTCTTTAAGTAAATTTACATTGCACGGAAGAATACAATCAGAAAACTCTGATATTCGGACTGTTAAATGTCATGTCAACTTAATTCATAGATATGTGATGAAAGGAAACAGAAGGTGTAATATACTTGTAAACAACAAAAAAAGTACATATGCAAGTGCCCAAAGAATATTTGGGGTTACGCGTGTGGAAGAAGGAAGCTAGCAGAATGGAATCTGAAATTGTTCAGAGTTGGTAGTGGCAGGCTAACATCAGAGACTAGTATGCATCCTACTCTTCCTGGCACCTTAGGAACCTAAGAGCATCTCCAACCGGAGGCACCAAACCCGCCCTATACGTCCGGGCGGACGGTCCGGAGGCCATTTGGCCCAAAAACGGCCACCCAAGCGCGGCCCCCATAGCCATTCGAAACGACCGGGCGGTCCGGCACACCCCAAACCCAGCCCAAATCTGGGGCGGGTTTGGGGCGGCCCGGACGCGCCCGGACGCGTCCGCCCCTTACTCGCTGACAAAGCGGACCCACTACGGGAGGCTGACCGTTGCTGCTGAACGGCCGGCCGTCGCCGCTGACTTCCGCCGCGTGGCAGCTCCGTCCCCACAAATATCCCCACCGGTCGTAACCCTACCTCACTCCACTCCCCACTCCGCCACCTCGCCTTCTCCGCTCGAGCGGCCGACGCAATGTCTTCCTCATCCATCGACTGGGGCTCGGAGCCGGAGGACGAGGTTTCCGATGCGGCGGCGCCACCGGAACCCGCGGACGCGGCGGAGGCGGAGGCCATCCGCATTGCCGTCGAGCAATCTTTGAAGGAGGTCAGCCGCGGCGGATCCAGCGCGGCGGCGCCAAGCGGAGGCCAATGCAGCCGCTGGTCCGAGCTTGCGCCGGTGCGGCGCCGTGCAATGCCGGAGGGATCTATGGCGGCGTCATCGGCTCCTCCACCGCGCTCCGCTCCGGTAAGATCTGCGCCTCCCCATCTCCACCTCCCCGCGGCCCCCCCCCCCCCCGTCCAAGCTCCACCTGGGTGGAAGATTCTGCCGGACGGGGCCGGCGGATGGCGCCTTCTTCCGAAGACCCCGCCGTCTTCGAAGCGGATGCGCGCGCCGGAGACGGAGGGGAAGGCTTTCCGGCAGCTCCGCAAGGCCGACCCCGCTGCGGCGGAGCGGGCATTGCGCGCCGCGGCGAAGGAGCCGGTGTCGTTGGCCGTCTTGGAGCGGTCGTACACGACCGCGGAGACGGACGCCAGGCGCCTCCACCGCAAGAACAAGGCGATGCTCGACGCCGCCATCGCCGAGTCGAAGAAGGAGGCGGCGAAGAACGACCGCGCGGCCAGGCTCGCCGAGGAGCAGACCCGCGCCGTCCTCGCCGCTCGCTCCAACAGCTCCGCCTCCTCCAACGACGACCCGTACGTGGCCTTCGAGCTGCTGCGCCACCACCGCCCTTCCGCTGATGACAAGGGGAAGGGGCCGGCGTCAAGGCAGTGAGCGCCGCCGATGGAGGCGAAGGGACCGGCGGACAGAGAGGATGGCGGCGCCGCCGGTTTGCCTACTTTTGCTACAATTTGTCTATATAGTTTAGCCCACCTATGTATGTAATCCGAACTTTGAACTCCGATCGAACTAGCTCCGATCTACGTTCTTTATTTACGTTGCATGACTAGTATGGTTTTGAGGATGCGGATATGGGGGGCATGGTTGTAGGACACCTTTTTTTGGGGTGTGTCCAGTCGCTGTCCGCGGACACGTCTGGACGTGTCCGCGGACACTTTGGGGGCCAAATTTGGCAACTCCGGTTGGAGATGCTCTAAGCTTTGAAGATTGGCATCCTATACAGTCCACATATCCATTCCCTGGCCTGCCTTGAGTTCAAAAGTTCAATCTGATACCTGAAAATATATATACCGATGGACATGTAAGGTGGGAGCTCTCTTTTTCAGCATTAACCATGTAATGCTTTGAAAAACATCACGGGCCATCTAATCAGTGGGTTGATAAATCCAAGAAAACATATATAGGTCAGCATCAACACTTCAGAACTTTCTTCTTGTTAACTTTCTCGTTGCAGCTTGGCGACCGGCCACTTTTTTCCGGTTATTGCTCCAAAAACTCCTAGGTAGGTACATGTGAGAGCGCCACCTTTGAAAGTTCCAATCACTCGATTCCAAAATCTCTTAAGAACAGTCCAATAAAATGGCCTTGCTTGCAACCACACTTGCTGAACTCTTGTGTAATTAAAGTTAGTTCATTGGGACCCATTGGTGGTGATCCAAGGCCGGACTATTTTTTCTTGTAAACTGCAACATTATCAGCTATATATTTTGGTTTCAGGATTAGCCCCAATATAAACATCTTAATCTCTTTAAAATGATAAGCTTCTTAATCAAACTCCTCACTTGCCTCTTTTTTGTTTTCATGTTGCAAAACAACCATTGGTTATTCTGTTTTTTTTTTCTTTTGTAGACGATCGTTGTTGCTTCTGATAAGTTGAAGAAGGCAGCAAGCATATATTGGCTAGCTTCATCTCACAATGCTGAGGTGAAATTGGGACATGGCCACATGCATGGGTCGTTGGCTGGAGCATCCAAAAACTGATGGTGTGGAAAACGAAGAGAGGGTGGTTGCTTACATGGGGTGGGGATGGTGGCGACGGCGGGGAAGACGTGGACGAGGTAGACGAAGCTCCGGGGCCTGGCGAGGCGCCGCAGCGCCCACGATAGCGCCGCCATGCTGGACCCGCCCTTGCCCACCGCCACGTACACGTCGTCCGCGTCGGAGACCGGCGGCTCGGCGGTGGCAGGAGGAGCAGACGGTGGCCCCGCCACCTCCTCTATCTCCCATCCGTCGTCGCCGTCGTTGCTCCGGTGATCGTGTGAGACTTGCTCGGCCATGTCGAACTGCTTCGTCGTGATTCTGACTTTCTTCTCCTGGTGGCACGTAGGAGAATATTGATTTTGAAGGCCATATATATAGTTGTATGCTGCTGGGGCAGTATGGTAATGGAGATTATTGCAGGGGCAGCGTGGACCGGGAGCGGGAGGGGAATATGCTGGGCATCCTGGTCGGATCCCTTTTTCCCGGTGGCGACTGCGATTTATCGGCCGGGTCAAAGCCTTTGCATCGTCCGCCGGAGACCCGCCGGCCGGCAAGCGGAAACAAGTTGCCTGCCTGTGTACGGTGTCACTGGCATGACATCAAAAAATAATAATAATAAATTTTGTAATCCAACCCAAAAGTACCGCTCCTGCTTTTCGTCTCGACCTCCGTGGCGGAGCTCCCTGTCTAGGTTTAGTGCTAAATGTTAGGCTTGACACTCGCCAATGATGATGGCGGTGCTCCTGAGTTGTGCCGTGGGGTTCGAGTCGCTCGCCGGTGCGGTGCGTGAGGCTGATTGCCGAGTTTTGGCATTGCGATCCCTTCACTGCACCTCTCACCGCTTGTGTCTCTTTTGGCGGCTCTTGATTTTCCTTTCTAGTTGTCCTTTTTCCTGTATTTTCGTTGTTCTCTCTTCCTTTATACCCCTTGTAAAATTCTCCATCCGTTTGTAAGGACATGTCCCGACAGGCTACTTTTCGATGAATGCAACAAACAGTGGGGAATTTATTCCCCCTGTCAATCTCAAAAAAAAAAGTACCGCTCTACAACCAAAAATGCGTGCACGCCTAGGTACACAAAAATTGGGGCGCCAAAACGTTCCCATGATCACCATGCCACTATCTTCTGTAACGGAATCCGGTCATTGCATACATTAGTAAGGGAATGTAACTTCGGTCCGCCCATGTATGTAGAGCCAATAGAGAATGCCCCAACACAAAACATATTCACACACAATTTTCAGGCATACCCATACTTTGAGCACACTTGTTCATGCTGGAAAAAACATGTCCTAGAGAATGACTCGACATATTTCCGATGTATTCATTTTTTAAAGATTGGCAGGAGCTCTGCCGATTTTCTATTATAAGAAGAACAGAGTAACACGTATATATATTGACAATTACAGTAGGCTTAGCCTACGTCGGACCTAAAAAGACAAAAAGAATCAGCCGCCGTCATTATTGACGACTCTAGCAAAAGCCAGCCTCCTGGCTGCGACCGCATAACGGATCCTGAAAGAGGTGATCATCGGTGCCAAAAATTTGTGCTCAAAGAGACGGGCATTGCGCTCTAGCCAAATGTGCCACGCTAAACTTCGCATCCACAAAAGGCGACCATGGCGACGCGGCGTGCTGACGCCGTCGGCGGCCCGATCTCCCCTCTCCGGCGTCGTCTGCGACCGCCGCGACAAGATCCGGCGTCCCCTCCCCGCGCGCTCTTCAGCCTGGTGCGCGGCATGTAGCCGCGGAGCCTGCTCTCGCCGTGGGCCGCCGGGGCTTCCGCCGCCGCCGCCTGCGCCGCGTGGTGCCTCGCCCGCCGGCTCGGAGGAGAAGCAGCCCCTCCGCCTCGAAGGTTTCCTGCTCCAGCCTCCGCCCCGGCCGGCCGACGTCGACAGGCTCACCTTCGGGTAGGTGAGCATGGCGACCGAGCCTGCGACCACCGTTCCCCACCCGCACCACCCTCTCCCAGCGATTTCCTCTCTGGTCTCGCCGTCCACCTCCCTCTCCCTCCGCCCCCACCAAATCCCACCTCCACCTCCAACCCAGCTCCCCCTCGGCTTCGTTCCCCGCGTGGTGCCACTGTCGCCGGCTCCAGTGAGGCCACTGCTCAAATCCGTGGTGGTCGGCGGTCCGTTCGACCTGTCTTGTCCGGCCGGACTGGCCTCCGACGTGGAGGAGGTGCTGGAGACGCAGCTAGAAGATCTTGTCCCGGAGCTAGCCAGCAGCGCCTCCGATGCGCCATCCCCTTCACGCATTCTTGGCGGGCTGGGTTCCCAGGTCAGCGGCTCTGCTCCCGCCCCTGTGCCCCCGGCAGCCGCGCGGCGCAGCGACGCATCCTTTGGGACCTTGAAGATGGAGAGAAGCCCTGGCAGGTGGTTCACAATCGGCGCCCTCGACCTCCTGCGCCTTCAAGTCGCCCGCCTCCCGAAGCTCGTCCACGCCCTCAAGTTCCACCACATCTGCGCGGGTTGTGCTTCAAGTGCTACGGTAAAGGCCATTTCATTGATGACTGCAAGAACAAGCTCTGTTGCCGTGGTTGCTACCTCCCAGGTCACAAAGAGAGGGACTGCCCGCAGCGACAGAAGGCCAGCCAGGCGCCCCACTACTCCAGGTCGGTGGCTTCTGGTCCATGCCGTCCTCTCGACCGCTCATGGGCGTCTGTTGCCGCGCCCTCTCGCAAGCTTGGGGACCGGGGCCCCCAGTTCGTGCGCAGCCAGCAGCAAGCTCGTCGGCTAGTCCGGCAGCCTTCGAGGAGCTAGCGATGCTGCTGCGGGCGGAGGTGCGAGGCATGGTCGCGTCGCAGCTTGAGGAGTTGGCCGCTTTGGAGCTCAGGAGGACGGAGGCTATGCAGGGCTTGTTGGAGAGATTTGGGAGTTTGCTGGAGAGGGCTGAGCTTGCTTTGGAGAGGCTCTCCATGGCGCCGGGTGTTGTGCAGGCGCTTTCTACACCGGCTCCGCTTGATGGGATCGGAGTTGGCTGTGCAGACGGTGGTTCCGAGCCCTTTGGTTCCTACTCCCCTAGGAAGGTGACCAATCCGATGGGGGAGATCTTCCATGAGCTTGTTGGCATGATGTCGGGATCATCCAGCGACGAGCGACGCGGCTGCCGCTTGGACCGAGAAGAGATTATGCAGGAGGTGCATGTGGAGCTTCCACAGACAGTGACAGGGGAGGTGATAGCTCGACAGGAGATGCTCGACGGTGCGTCCCGTGAGGGGGGGGGGGGGGGGGGGCAAGTCGACATGGAGGAAGAGGCTGAGAGGGATTATGGGGAGATGCAACAGATGATGTCAAGCCTGGCAGACCTGGGAGAGCAGGTGGTGGGGCTGGACGACGAGGAGATTGTTGTTGAGAAGGAGGACGGGCAGCAGTTCGAGAAGGACATTGTCACGCCGGTGCGGGCTGGTCCTGGACAGCAGGACATGGAGGTCGGTGCAGCTCTGTGCCCCTTGTCGAGCTTCCTGGCCCGGATCACGGTGCCACTTGCGGCCACCGTATTGGACACGCCGGCCACGCCGTTGGTCCACGAGATGGAGGTGGAGGCGCCGTCTGTTTGGAGAAGCGAGAGACTCGCCAAGCTGCACCCGAAAGGCGCCAACATCATGCAGCTGGCCAAGGAGACCGTGGCGCGCCGTCTCGGCTCTCTGACCGAGGAGGCCCATCCCTCGGGGCGCCGGCGAGAGGACTTCTTGGCCCTGTTAGATGGTTCGAGACCCTTCTCGGACCAGGAGGTGGCGGCCATCGACGACCTTGTCCTTGCCGTGAACAAGACCAAGAAGAAGAAGAAGACGACGACAGGGAACGGGATGGAGCGGCAGATGCCGCCGGGGGAGGCCTAGATGATGGAGGTGGCAACTTTGGTGCGGGAGGAGTTGGCGATGCGGGCTTTCGCCCACACACAAGATCCCGGAGACTAGTTTTTGTTGATTTCCATGTAAAGGGATTTTCTCCCTAGCTCGAAATTCTGTACATAACACTCTATTCTATCTACTCGGATGACGGATACGACCGTCTTAAACTTCAAAAAAAAAAAAAATGTGCCACGCTCCGTAAGCCACAATGCCATCAAACCTCCGACGGTCCGAGCTGGATATCGAAGATCCAGAACACTGCCACCACTCTGCGACTCGCAAGGGCGCCGGTTGGGGCGTAGCAGGTGTCAGGACCTCAAATCCTGACCAATCCGAGCCATGTAATAGTTCATGAAACTTCATCAATGTGATATGTATCATGGAATATGTGAAAATTGTTCCTGGTCGATACAGTTGTGATGACGCATGAATCTGGTTAGTGTGCGAGTCGGCTGATGACCTAGTTCCATTACACATGGGCATGGTGATGTCAGTCCGAGGAGCACGGACTTGACCAAAGAAGTTTGACAAGTCGGACTAACCCATTATGAGACTCGATGAGTTGCGTTAGTGTCATCAATGTATATGACATATTCATTAGACTCGAGGTCTATGATCCAAGTTGTGGATCTATCAGCTTATAGTTTATGAAACACTATACGTAACATGATAGTTATAAAGGTAGATTGGAACCGAGTGGGAAGCAAGTTGGGTGATGTAGTTGGGCAAGATGGGTTTTGCCCCTCGGTTTTGGGAGAAGAGATAGTGATAGAGATAAAGAAGAGATAGAGATGTCCATGCTTTTTTATAAAATTGATTAAACCTGGGACTAAAATTTATATGCCTTGTTTTTCTGGACGTCGCTTATGTAATGGAATTGTAAAATTCGATGTTTCCGTATCATAGAAAATACTTATATGGCAGTGGCACACTCCACCGCGACCTCCTTATCCCCTAGCTACAGTGCTCTGGGCGATTTTTGTGAACTCGGCCTCAAATCCACCTCGCTCGGCGGCGATCCGCGGGATTTCTCCGTCTCCGGTGGCTGCTCCGGCAGCAGGAGGCTGGGGAATCCCCGGATCTCGCCTTGAACATAGTGTAGGGTTAGAGGGCGTTCCTGCCGGCGGCGCTGTGGAGGTGGTGGCGTGGTCGGCGGTGTTTTTGGGGGCGGCGCTTCCCCTCTCTGCTGCGTGTGTAGCAGGGCGCTCGCCGTCGTCCTGGCGCTCGCGGATCCTCGGATTCCTCGAGCGGTCCAGGCCCCTGCTTCGGGTCGGCGGATCGGCGCCGTTGACCTGGGGCTCTGGGACTCCGGTCCCCCGGCTCTTTCGTCGTCATGCCGGCGCGTCCTCCAGCGGTGGTGTGGAGCTGGGGTGGTGGTGTGTAGGAGGTAGAAGCGGCGTTTGCGAGGAGTCTCTGCTGGCTTCGCCGAGCTTGGAGGTCGACGGATGGTGGTGCTGCAGGCGGTGGAGGGCGCTGGCCGTGTTCGTTCATCGAGCGTGGTTTCGTCACCGTATGGCGGACGGCTTCTGCGGCCTTTTCCATTGGAGGTGCTCTCAGGTGAAGGTAAGAAGGGGGTTCGGCTTCTTCGTCTCCGGCGTCGGCGGCGGCGTTGTTTTCCTCAGTAGCTTTGCTTCCTGCGTATGTTGTTCTGTGTTGTTGTACTCGATTTCTATGTAATACATATGCAGCTTCTCAAAAAAAAAAAAATACTTATATGCCTTGTTTTTCTGAGTAGTATTTTCAGACTTTGCAAGGGCAGGGGTATTTTCGGGAGAAGAAAAAAATCGATGAGGGGCAGGCCACGTGTGTCCCGGAGAGCTCCAACGCCATCAGCACGCGGCGGCCGGTCGACGGCCCGCCAACGCCCTCCCGTAGCTCCGCCGCAGCCTGTTGGCAATCGACTCCGCCCCGCCCTCCCGGCGCTCTGACGCAGCAACACATCGGTAGGATTTTCCTTCGGCGGCCTCCACCCCGCGCACCCAGCAAGCTCAGACCGCCGGCACGAGCTCTGTCTCCGCCACCACCTTGTGCCGCCATGCCAGCCTCCCAGGCACCACCGTCCCCGTGCTCCCCTCCTCCAGACGCGTTTTTCCAGGCGCTGCTATCCCCGACCTCTCCGTTCAAGCAATCCCGGATCTTGCAAGCTGCTTCAGTTTCTGTAAGTCCTTCCATCAGAGTATGTATTTCGATTCTTGATGTACATGTATTATGATCGATGTAGTAAATCAAATATACAGCCCACTGTTTCTGCAAATTGTGTGATTCTAAACGTCGAATTCTCGAGTGCACGAGCTCTTAACTGGCGCTAACTTCAATATTTGAATGGTCCATTCATGTAATAGACATTCAGTCAAGTACGGAGTACAATAGACAATGAAAGTTGTCGCGGGTGTACAAAATCTTAATTCGTGCAATCATCAGTTCAAATTATTTGCATAGAACTGCAGTGGATCGGTCCTTTATCCCCTAATGTTAGTTTCGTGAAGAAAGTCGCATCTTGCCCCACCAAAATATCTTGTTTCAGTCTCCACCAAAATCATCGGCTCTGTATCTAGAGATGTAGAGAAGAGAAACGTCCATGTAATTGTTCTAGGAAACCGGTGAATTTATTTGCATAGAACTGCAGTCGATCAGTCCTTTATCCCCCAATGTTTGTGAAGACTGAAACAAGATATTTTGTGGGGGCAAGATGCGACTTTATCCCCTGAGAAAATGAAATTAAGAGCAAATTTGGAGTGCCCTGGTTCAGTACTACTCCCCTGTAGCACTAGTAATTAAGTTTGTACCGTACTTATATATGCGCCCCAAAGACATAGCTAGGAACGTAGAGAGGGAATAGTAAATGATTGATAGAATTAATTGTCTATGCGCGACATCAAACAAAACCAAGCAATGATAGCTTATATAATGAAATTAACTCAATCATTTTAATTCCTGATAATGCCAGTGTTGCTCAGGACTTACACTCACAAAAAAAAAAAATTCATGGCAACATGCAGTTTCTCAAACACAAAAAAGGGGCTGCTGATAGTATCACAGTACCATAATTAAGACTTATTACAAATAACTCAAATTAAGAAGGCACACTGAAAAAAATGTAAAAATTACCAAAGGAGGTAGATCCGATGCCGTTCCTTGCTAGGTACGGAGCTTTGGAACGTGCTGCAGCTTGCCGTGCATTTTGTTCGCAATCCAGTTAGCCTTGAAGTCCTTGTGCAGATTGAGCATCCAGAGATTGGTCAAGGATTTAAGAGATTCAATGCCGCCAGGGGCAACACTCAGCCCCGAGAGTGAGACGATGTAGATCCCATCAATGTGCGGAAGGGCACCCTCTTCAATCAACAGTTGCTGGACACTAGGCATACGCCTCAAGACGAGCGTCTTGAGCTTTGGAAAGCACCCTTTAGAAAGAACCAATGTGCTTGCACTGCTCACCCTGTTGAGGCTGAGATAAGTGAGATCTGGCACAAGAGATGCCAGCAGCTGCAGCGGGTCTTCCTCCCCAAGATTACACCAACTTAGAGCCAGATACCTCAGATGCTTCCCATGGCTCATAAATATTGGACAATTGAGTGTCCCATGGGCCCAGCCGCCTCGAACAATTAGCTTGTGGAGCTTCTTGGAAATCGGCTTGAGGTATTGGAAATTAAGTACCTCCTTCTCATCACATGCACAGATGAGTAAGCTAGAGAGTAGGGGCATACTTGACAGGGTATGGAAAAGATCATCACAGTTGTATGCATTGATGTTGTCAATCCAAACAGTATCCAGCTTATTCATCCTCTTCAGCTCCTGTGCCAGCTCCTTGCTGGCATGGGCGGTCTCAAGAGTCTGCAATTCTTGCAGCTTTGAGATCATTTTAGGCACTTCCAATCCGATGAAGTAGCGGAACTCCGTCTGCTTCTCATCAGCAAACCTGTCAGCTAAGAGATGCCGCAGCTTCACAAGCTTGACAATTCCTGGTGGTAGCTTCTGTATTCTTGTCTGCTTGACGTCTAGTGTTTCGAGGTTGGAGAGCTTCTCGATAGTGTCTGGCAAGGACAAAACATTGGTGCGCCTTAGGCCGATGTAGCGGAGATTGAATAGATTCCCAATGGATGCTGGCAACTGGTTGATTGCAGAGTCTTGGAGCTCGAGGACACTGAGGTAGCTGGATCCACTGAGAATTGAGGAGATCATGTTGGTGGAGGAGGAAGTTGCGGCGAGCGAAATGACGGTTCGGAGCAGTGGAAATTCCACTCCAGCAGCTGCTGCTTTGTTGCCGTCTGTCCAACCATATGTTGATAACCGGCGAACTTCTCTATCCATGTGCATCATTTCGCCCTGGTCGTTGGCGGAACCAAACTTCTCATCTTTAGCAACAGCAAGAGCCAGGTCTCGGACAATGTCATGCATCTTGCAGGTGGTGACCCTGTAGAGCTCATCCCTCTCCACAACCTCCAGCATATTGCGGCCTATGAGCTGCATGAGAATCTCCTCGGCGGCTTCCTCCGCCGTGCTATGCTCCACCGGCGTCGCGAACCCTTCGGCGACCCACATCCGAACGAGGCTCTCCCGTGACATTGCGTAGTCTTCAGGGAACAGGCTGCAGTACAGGAAGCAGTTCCTCATATCAGCTGGCAAGTCATGGTAGCTCAAGTTAAGTATAGCCTGCACATGGTCGGTGTCCCGGAGCTCGCTCCGTAGGCGTTTGTACACCTGGTTCCAGGCATGCTCCGTTGGATGCTTCGTGCATAGCAGGCCGCCGGCGGATACAATGGCTAGCGGCAGGCCATGGCACCTCTCGACCACGGCTAGAGCTACGGTGTCGAGCTCTGCAGGGCACTTGCGGTCTTCAAAAGCCCTGGAGCAGAACAGCTTGAGAGACTCGATGGGACCCAATGGCTGGAGTATCAGGCGGCGTCTCACCGAAGCAAGGGTCCCAACATCATCCTTCCGTGTTGTGATGATGACACGGCCTCCTTTGACACCCTGGAATGCACTGCGCATCCGAGTGTATGCTTCATTTTCCCACACATCGTCAAGAACAACTAGGAATCTCTTGTGTTGAAGTATCTTGTTGATTGCCTCTGTTAGCTCAAAGACATCAGCTTTGCCGTCCACGGTAACAGGCAACGCAGACTGCTGCTGCGTGTGCCGCCGTACCTTGGTGAGCAATGTTCCCAGCAGATCAGCCACATCATATGTCTGCGACACCACGATCCAAGCATGGAAGTCAGGGAAGTTGGCTTTCTCCCGATCAAACACGTTCTTCACAAGGGTTGTCTTCCCCAGACCTCCCATACCGGAAACTGTGATCACCGTGCTCTCTTTCTCATCGGTGTTAAGCCATTCAGTCAACTTGCTCCTGGTTTCATCAATCCCCACAAGATCATCATCACTAGTAAGCTCTGGAAAACAACTCCCGGACCTCGTTCGATCAATCTCTGCATGCTCATGCTTGATGGGTTCGTCTCTGTTGCTCCAGCTTTTCTTCAGCTCATTGATGTGAGTGATCTCCACCTCTATCTCTGCCACATCATCAGCAATCTTACCGAACACGAGTACATGGCGCGAGACTCTCAACATGTACCTGTGTAGAAAGCCTTCCTCCATGAGCTTGAGGGCCTCGTACGAGTACTTGTCAATTACATCCTCCACATGGTAGGCCAGCTTCCTTACATCATCAATCCAACCCTTCATCCTATGGTTGCTCTGATGTGACGTACCCAAATCTCGAATTGTATTATTCATCATCCTCAACTCTTTCTCAATTCGTTTCACCTTGGCCGGCAATTCCTTCAGACTTTCAAGCCTCGTCGCCAACTTCTCCACCACAGCCGAGACTCCTTTGTTTAAAGCCACTGCCCCAATCTTTGTCACCGCAGTGAGTATAGCCTCCGCCATTAACTTCTGAAAACAAACAATGCTGAAAAAGTTATATAATAAATGAAAATTTCAGAACTTTATTTTTGCATAATGTAAGGTATATCATTTTTACAAAAGAATGTTAAAAATAGTGTTGCTTAATATTTAAACTTTTATCCAATTTTCTAAATAAACTGACATAGATTATATCATCTAAAAAAATATAACGACTATTTTCTGAATTTTTATCCAATTTTCTAAATTTACATAGATCTAGATCATCCGATTGTTGTTTGACTCTAAATGTGATGATGTAAGAGTTGATCGAGGAATCACTACAGTTAGTTTCTCTGCATAAATATGCAAATAAAAGGCCTTGAACTATGGGATTCAGTATATAAACCTAATATGAGAAATGAACCAAATAATTTATTGGCTTGTGTTTTTGGAATACAAGATTGTTAGGAGATCCCAAAAAGAGGAGGTTTCTTACGGAAATAATATCTGAATATAAACTAGATTTTATTTGTGTACCATGAACTATAAGAAACAATAATACACTGGTCCTTGATTAAAACATATAAGTGAAAGTGTTAAATATATATACTTTTGCAGCCTTTTGTTCGTGCCTCTGGTGGTATTTTCATGGGAGCTCGAAAAGACCATTTTGATGCAAATGTATATTGTATAGGTAGATTTATGACCAGGATGATGCTGATGGATGATATATCTGGTTACTAGTTTTAAATGGAATATAATTAATGTTATGAAGATGCTCATGTTTAAGGAAAAGATATAATTTCCTCAACTATCTTAGTCATGATTTAGGTAATAGTTCTTTTCAGTTTCATACAACAGGATTTTAATAGAAAAAAAGAAGATAGTTGAGGAAATATATGTTGTTTTCAAAGGTTTTTGTTTGAGCTTTGCTTTTTATAGAGAAGATATTCTAAGTTTAGTTTTAATTTTTTTCAAGAATTTTATATAATGGGAAATGTAATTCAGATTAATGAAACATTGTGCTAGTTGTTTAACAAGATGTCTAAAAGGTTAAAGCCTTAATACTAAAGGTGACTACAGGTAAAGTAGGAGTTTGAAGGATAGTCTTCCTTCTCTACGCGATATTATAGATGAACTAAAACTTTTCTAACTAATGTGACTTGTTTTATGTTATCCTTTATTACAAAAAAGGGTGGAATTTTCTAGATTTCTTTTTTGCTATTTTTATGGCTTGAAAGAGACGAGGTAAATATATCATTACTTTGTTGGGTGGATGTTAATCAACCCAAAGATCAACCAGGTCTGGGTGTGATTAATATATAGATTGAGATAGTTAGCCTTTTATGTAACTGTTTTTGGAATGTAGAAAATAAACAAGGTGAACGGCAGAATATGATCAGAGCCAAGACATTTTCCACAGTGGGAGTTACAACCTTCCCGAAGTTGATGTGTGTAAAACTAGGTTTGCAAAGATACTTGGCTAAGGGACAAGCCTCCTTGTCAAACCTTCCCGAAGTTGCAACTAAAGGTTTTGATCAAGGTATTTCGGATAGGCCCTCATCACGAAATTGTACTGATGTGGAACACTTGCTACAAATGTGGCGTCATGTTTTTATTGTCTAAAGAACCTGTTAAAGTGAGGTGAATCCTGTAAAAAGTGACTTTTCATTTAAATCCTTTTACACTTATTTGATCATGAACCTAGTTTTATTACCCTGAATAATAGATCTGCAGGATGAGGATTCCTCTAAAGGCAACGATTTTGTTTTGTTAAATCTCAAGAATTTCTACTCAATATAATTATAGCCAACGTTTCAAAAAAATATAATTATAGCCATGTGAAGAAGGTTTGGAAGGCCTGGAGAGTGGGAATGCCATGGTGATAAAGAGAACATTGATCACTTAGTTTTCTTGTGTCCTTTGGTTCAACTTTTGGAGTCTGATGGGAAGTGCTCTCGGGAAAGGGGTCGTCCTTAATCCCTATATGATTTAGGCTAGAACTGGCTTTCTAGCTACTCTTTCAAAGATACAGTTGTGGTTTTGTAGGAATAGCGTGTTTTACTTCGGACGACGGTGTTAAGAAAAAGAAATATAACTTGTTTTCAAATTATTTTGCCCGGAGTTCCTACTAGTGTTGTATATTTCGCAGGGAAACACCGAGTACAACCAAACTTGTGAGCATATTTCAACAAGAAACTAATGACGTACCTAATGAAAACTTGCTCTGCAACCTTATTTGTCTCACCAAGTACAGACCAGAACACCTATTCACATTGTTGTCCAGTTCCCCTGCATTAAAAATATATATGCAAAAGGAGAGTTCAAATCTTAGTCCTAGTCTCCTAGATAGAAATAACTTTGGCAGGTAAACAACTACAACACTATGTAAAAGTTCTAATTTTGTTTTATAAAACTGTTGTTGGTACACAATGACCATACATAGCGTATTTTGACCAATGGTGTGACCCGAGAATTCAACTTTGTCTCACCACAACAGAAAAACAAACAATTCAACTCACTGGCTGACACACGTATATATACATATGTATGAACTAGACCACTCAATATTAATTTACTTATTCACTCGTCATGGGTAAAAAGTCGTATTTTAGAAATATTTTGTTGGATCATCTTACATTATCTTGATGATGCTCCAGCTATTTTTTATCATGATTTTGAAAAACTATTCTAGCAAATGATATATTTTTTGATTGAAGAATAAACAAATAAAATGGTTCATGTTATTACTACCTATTAGCCCGCCATGTATTTTAAGCCAAATTTTGCTCACGAATTTAACTACTAACAGATATCTTCACTAGAAACAATACGATAATCGGAGTTAATGGCACCCACGGTCACACAACTCGACGCCAATGTGCACTTAAGTCACACTTCTCCAGAACGTGATTATTTGGTCACACAACTCGACAAGTGCGTGCACGCAGGTCACTGACCCCACTTGTCAGTCCGTTTTGGACGGTAAATTTTCAGAAAACCCCCTGGAGGACCATTTTGTAAAATTAGGAGGACCATTTTGTAAAATTAGAAGGACCATTTTGTAAAATTAGGAGGACCATTTTGTGAAATTAATATTACTCAAGGAGGTTTTCTGAAAATTTACCGTCCAAAACGGACTGACAAGTGGGGTCAGTGACCTGCGTGCACGCACTTGTCGAGTTGTGTGACCAAATAATCACGTTCTGGAGAAATGTGACTTAAGTGCACATCGACGACGAGTTGTGTGACCGCTGGTGCCATTAACTCATCCGCGAGATTAATTAGCTAATTCACATAGAAACATGACGTGTGATGGTTTATGCGGGTTGTCGTTCTTCCTTCCGCGCACGGGTAATCATCCTCCTCCTCCTACTACGTACGCACGCAACTATGGAGAAGGAACATACATTTGATCCCAATCTTGAAATATACACGGTCCAACTCCGGAAATATGGCTAGTCAGAGAAATCCCCGCAGGAAAACAACATCGCAAGAAAATCAAGGCAAAACTGTAGCTACACATCTGGGCCGGAATGCACACGCATATGTGTTCGGAGAAGGATATCTATGAAAAATAACGGAAGGAGCAGGAGGAAGAAACGCAAACCTGTCGGAGAAGACGATGGACCTCATGTGCGCTTGTGAGAGTGGAGGAGGACCTGAATTGAGATATATATGCCCAGCACTGAACTACTACTAGTTCTCTCGTCGACGTGCTCCCCTTCTCTGTTTTAGCTTCTCTCGTGCGTCTACGTGCTCACCTTCTTCTTTGTTTTAGCTTGGGTGACTACACCAACCATCGCCCATGTCTGACCTCTTCACTTGCCAATGGACGACTAAGAGCTGTTCACATTCAATTAGTGTGCAACTGACACCTTAATTTTAGGTAGGTACTATACGTGCAACTACCACTTTTCAATTATTATGACCTGCCTGTGATTAGGTTCCCAGCCTAGATTCACGTGCAACAGACTGTCAGAATAAGAGGGAAGACTTGCTGTACCCTTAAAGTCTTTGCGTCTGAGTCTATGTATATAACCTCCGCCGGCAGCGAAGACCCTCCGTACCAATAAAATAATTGGGGTTGTGTCTATATGTGTTACCTCCTTCTGTATATGTAGTACACAAAAGATTTTCTAAAAAAAGGGAACTCGAAGTTTTTCTGAATTTCACATCACTATATACGTAAATAGCCATATTGGTAAGTTGAAGACATTATCTATTTAGATTATGTTTGCCATAAAATAATTGTTTTACAACATTGGATCTGAAAATATAAAGTACTACTCTTTTTTTTTTAGAGAAACAACACTTGGTTAGATTGTAAGGTGCGTGGGTTTAAACTTTTTTGGTCATTAATGCGGATATTTATTTTAATGAGAGTTGTTGTTTTTTTAGGTAATTAGACACTCCATTTCCAAAAAAGACATATGTGGTGTCTTATCATCATCAACCCACGATTGGTATATCTGAAATTGTTTGTTTGTTTACACGTTGATGTTGTACTTGATATTTTTAGAAAATTCGTCAATATTATATATAAACTACTTGTATGGATACAAGCTACCGAAGACATGCGCTTATGATTATTTGCATCTAGACGGAGGGTGTTAAACATCATGTTGTTGGAGATCTGAACGGTGGTATGATGTCGTTTTGGACCGGGAAATCAACGACATCCTCACCACTAGACTTGCTGATGAGGATTTTCAACAGGCTTTAGAGCATCTCCACCGGGGGCCTCCAATGGAGTGTCTGACACCCCCCAATTGAGGGGGTGCCGGACCTGTGTCTGGTCAATTGGGGGGTGCAGCCCACAGCGGCCCACCCAAAGCCAAAAAAAATATTGAATTCAAACGAATTTAAAGGCATTTCAAATTTCATTCATATTCGGTGCAAATTACAAAATATTTGAATGAAATTTGAAAAACCTAAACCCTAGCCGCTGCCTAGCCTACTCTCTGTCCCACCACGAGTCGTCGTCGCTATCGTCCTCGATTTTCACCACCGCCGCGGAGGAGGCAGCACGGCTGGTGGAGGCTCCGTCGTGGCACGGCGCACAGCTGGAGGAGGCGCCGTCGTGGCCCGGCGCACGGCTGGTGGAGGCGCCGCCGGAGAAGGAGGCTCACCGCGCCAGGGTCGCCATGAGGCCCGGCGAGTCGTGCTCGATGTCGAGAACCGACTCGGAGAGCGCCGCCAGCAAGCCCGGGCTGTCGCCGTCGTGCTCGTTCCGTATCTCAGACGGCACGTCGTAGCCCGCCGGGATGACTGATACGTCCATTTTGCATCACTATTTTATATCATAATTTGTCATTATCTATCCTTATATTTCATATTAATACATGATACTTATGTTATTTTGCCTTATTTTGCATGTTTGATGATTATTGGGAATTATCCTTCCGGAGTCAGGTTTCTGCTGGAAAAAGCGTCGTCAAGTCAGCATATCAGCGGAACTCCAAAAATCACGAAACCAATTCTGGGGGTCTTATAATGTCAGATGCCGGAGGCAGCCAAAAGGAGGCAGCCAGGTGGGCCAGGTGGGCCCCACGCCACACCTGGGCGCGGCTGGCCTGTGGGCCGCGCCCAGCTATGGCGTGGCCACCTGGGTCCACCCCCCAGGTTGCCTCTTCGCGTATATCTGCCTCCCGAAAACCTAAGCACGGGGGGTACGTCCACGAAATATTCCGCCGCCTCCACGGGACGGAAACCACCGAGAGAGAAAGAGCTCTCTGGCAGGGAGATCCTGCCGGGGAAATTCCCTCCCGGAGAGGGGAAATCATCGCCATCGTCATCGTCATCACGCTGGACTTCATCGGGATCATCATCACCACCATCCACTGCGCCATCACCATCATCTCCACCGACTCCACATCCATCTTGCTGTAACATCTAGGGCTGTACCTTGTCTAGTTCATTGGGGAGACTCTCCCGGTGTTGATTACTCCTTGTTATTGATGCTATTGAGTTTGTTTGGTGGATTAGTGTTCATGTCCAGATTGTTATTCATTGCCATATCATCTCTGATCATGATCCATATGATGTCTTGTGAGTAGTTTGTAGTTCTTGAGGACATGGGGAAGTCATGTTGTTAGTAGTGAAATAATGCTGCGTTAATATTTAATGGTTTGATATTTAAGTTGTGGTGTCATTCTTCTAGTGGTGTCATGTGAACGTCGACTACATGACACTTCACCTTTATGGGCCTAGGGGAATGCATCGTGTACCTAGCTTGCTAGTTGAGGGGTTGCCGGAGTGACAGAAACCTGAACCCCCGTTAGTAAGATAGTGCACGAGGGAGCGTAGGGTCTCAGAGTTTAAAGCTGTGGTTAGATTTATCTTAATTACTTTTCTGCATTCGCGGATGCTTGCAGGGGGTATAATCACAAGTGCGTATTAGTCCTAGGAAGGGCGGTGCGTTAGCATAGATTCACCCACACAACACTTATCAAAACAATGAAGATTAACCAGTTGCACGAAGCGAAAGCACTTGACGAAATTCCCATGTGTCCTCAGGAACATTTGTCTCTTATAAGTAACACACTCGGCTTGTCCTTTGCACTCAAAAGGATTGGGCCACTCGCTGCATTTGTTGCCGCGCTCGTTTATTTACTTGCACTGTTTTTACCTGCTGTTTCGAATACTACTGAAAACCTGTCTGCTAGCTTTTACAGTGAATTCTTGATCAAAACTACTTGCCAGCACCTTCTGCTCCTCGTTGGGTTCGACACTCTTATTTATCGAAAGTACTGCGATACACCCCCTATACTTGTGGGTCATCAAGACTATTTTCTGGCGCCGTTGCCGGGGAGTGAAGCGCTATTGGTAAGGAAATTGGTAAGGAAATTATTTACTGTAATGACTGTTATGGAGTCAAATCCATTTGGTTCGCTGTTTGGGAGGACTACTACCACTGCTACGGTAGTAGATGATCCTCCATCTGCTGAGATTGTTCCATTTAAAATACCTACGAAAATTGTTGGACGTATTATGGATAACCGCTATGATGGAACTGTTCATCCTGGTAATCATTTGCTTTATATACATGAACTATGCGGTTTGTTCAAGTGTGCAGGTATTTCGATGGACATTATTAAAAGGAAATTATTTACTCTGTCGCTGGATGGCAGAGCTGCTGAATGGTATAGTCTGCTGAAGAATGGTCCTTCATTGAGCTGGGCTGAAATTGTCCCTCTCTTTTATTACAAGTTTTATCCTCCAAGTGAGATTCATAAGGATCGGAATTCTATATTCACTTTTTGGCCTTATGAGGGAGAAAGTATTGCCCAAGCTTGGGGGAGATTGAAATTATTAATGCTCAAATGCCCTGTTCATGGGATTCCAAGTAATATTGTCATCAATAACTTTTATGCAAGACTTTCCTATCATGATAAAGATTTATTGGACACTTCTTGTTCTTGGTCATTCACTCGTATGAAGGATGAAGATAAATGGGATCTTCTTGATCGTATCCAGGAAAATACTGAAGGATGGGAGAACGACAAAGGTAGGGAGTCAGGTATAAATTATGATTTCGAATGCATTAAATCCTTTATGGAGACTGATAGTTTTCGTAATTTTAATGCTACTTATGGTCTTGATTCTCAAGTTGTTGTTAATTACTTTAAGGCCTTTGCCTCGTATCTCGATATTCCTAGACAAGGTTGGGAAAAGTATCATGAACCTTATGAAGATAATGCTAATTTTGCTCTTGCTAAAAATGTTGAAGTTCAAACTGTTGATCGCATTATACCAGAACCCTATATTGAAAAAATACCTTTTCCTGTTAAAGTAAAAGAACACTCTATTTTGGCTAGTGTGGTTAGCAAAAGTGAACGTAAACCTAGGGAACCTGATGAGCAAATTAGTGTAGAACATGAAGTAGCTATGGTTAAGGAACTTGTAACTGAAAATGTAGAAGGAGGTCATATTGTGTTTTGTGAAGAAGCTTCTAACATGGTTACACATCCTAAAAGAGCTCGAAAGCCTAGTGTTCCTGTGCTTTCTGTTAAAATAGGTGAGCATTGTTATTATGGTCTCTGTGATATTGGTGCTAGTTCCAGCGCTATCCCTTATGCTCTCTACAAGGAAATCAGGAAGGAAATTGATCCTTGCGAATTGGAAGATATTGATGTGGTTATTCAGCTTGCTAATAGGGAAACTATCTGTCCAGTTGGCATTGTCAGAGATGTTGAAGTTTTATGTGGTAAGACTAAATACCCTGCTGATTTCTTAGTTCTCGGTTCTGCTGCTAGTGACTCTTGTCCTATTATTTTTGGTAGACCTTTCCTGAATACTTGTGGTGCTATTATTGACTGTCAAAAAGAGAAATTTACTAGATTCGATGGAGAGTCTTATGAGTTTAATTTTTCAAAATTTGCTAAGAATCATTATGAACCTGAAATGCCTAATGAGAACTTTCAAGTTGAAAGCTTGCTTCTATTGCTGTTGGTCCTAACAATGCTTTGCAGCAATTTTTGGAAGACCACGAAAGTGAAGTTTTTGCAGAAGAAAGAAGGGAGATTGACGACATCTTTCTGCGTCAACCTCAAATGCTTAGGCATGATTTACCTGTGGAGGACCTGGGAATTGCGCCCCCTCCTAAAGAAGACCCTGTTTTTGATCTTAAGCCTTTACCTGATAATCTTAAGTATGTTCATATTGATGATAAGAAAATATATCCTGTTATTATTAGTTCTAAACTTTCAGGAGATGAAGAAGCAAAATTATTGCAAGTTCTGAAGAAACATAGAGGCGCAATGGGCTATACTCTTGATGATTTAAAAGGGATTTCTCCTGCTATATGTCAGCATGCTATTAATATTGAGCCTGATGCCAAGCCTGTTGTTGAGCATCAACGTCGTTTAATTCCTAAGATGAAGGAAGTGGTAAGAAATGAGGTATTAAAACTTCTTGAAGCAGGTATAATTTATCCTATTGCTGATAGTAGATGGGTTAGTCCTGTTCATTGTGTTCCTAAGAAAGGAGGAATAACTGTTGTGCCTAATGAAAATGATGAGCTTATTCCTCAGAGAGTTGTAGTTGGTTATAGAATGTGCATTGATTTTCGTAAGGTCAATAAGGTTACTAAGAAAGATCATTATCCTTTGCCTTTTATTGATCAGATGTTAGAAAGGTTGTCTAAGAAAACTCATTTTTGTTTCCTTGATGGTTATTCTGGTTTTTCCCAAATAGCTGTCAGGAGAAAACCACTTTTACCTGTCCTTATGGTACTTATGCTTATAGACGTATGCCTTTTGGTTTATGTAATGCTCCTGCTACTTTTCAGAGATGCATGTCTGCTATTTTTCACGGTTTTTGTGAAGAAATTGTGGAAGTCTTCATGGACGATTTCTCCGTCTATGGAACTTCTTTTGATAACTGTTTGCACAATCTTGACAAAGTTTTGCAGAGATGTGAAGAAACCAATCTTGTTCTTAATTGGGAGAAATGCCATTTTATGGTTAATGAAGGCATTGTTCTTGGGCATAAAATTTCTGAAAGAGGTATTGAAGTTGATAGAGCTAAAGTGGAAGCAATTGAGAAAATGCCATGCCCCCGAGATGTGAAAGGTATTCGTAGTGTTCTTGGTCATGCTGGTTTTTATAGAAGGTTTATTAAAGATTTCTCTAAAATTTCAAAGCCACTTACCAATCTTCTTCAAAAGGATGTTCCATTTGTTTTTGATGACGAGTGTAAAGAGGCATTCGAAATTTTGAAGAAGGCTTTAATAACTGCTCCTATTGTTCAACCACCAGACTGGACTTTACCATTTGAAATTATGTGTGATGCTAGTGATTTTGCTGTAGGTGCTGTTTTAGGACAGCGAGTAGATAAAAAGTTAAATGTTATTCATTATGCTAGTAAGACTCTTGATGCAGCTCAAAAGAATTATGCTACTACTGAGAAGGAATTTTTAGCAGTAGTGTTTGCTTGTGATAAGTTTAGACCTTATATTGTTGATTCTAAGGTAACTATTCATACTGATCATGCTGCTATTAAATACCTTATGGATAAGAAGGATGCTAAGCCTAGACTTATTAGATGGGTTCTCCTGTTACAAGAGTTCGATTTGCATATTGTTGATAGAAAAGGTGCTGAAAATCCTGTTGCTGATAATCTGTCTAGATTAGAAAATATAATGCATGATCCTATTCCTGTTGATGACAATTTTCGAAATGAGCAGTTGGCTTCTATAAAGGTAAATTCGAATGATTGTCCCTGGTATGCTGATTATGCTAACTTTATTGTTGCCAAGTATTTGCCTCCAACTTTTACTTATCAGCAAAGGAGGAAATTCTTCTGTGACTTGAGGCATTATTTTTGGGATGACCCACATTTATATAGAGAAGGAGTTGATGGTATTATGAGAAGATGTGTTCCAGAGCATGAGCAGAAGGAAATATTGGATAAATGCCATGGTAGTGCTTATGGAGGACATCACGCCGGAGACAGAACTGCACAAAAGGTTCTACAATCAGGTTTTTATTGGCCTACTCTTTTTAAAGATGCAAGAAAATTTGTTTTGACCTGTGATCAATGTCAGAGAGTTGGGAATATTAGTAGACGTAATGAGATGCCTATGAATTATTCTCTTGTTATTGAACCTTTTGATTGTTGGGGATTTGACTTTATGGGTCCTTTTCCCGCTTCAGATGGTTATACTCATATTCTAGTTGCTGTTGATTATGTTACTAAGTGGGTAGAGGCTATACCAACCTCTAGTGCTGATGGTAAGACTTCCTTAAAAATGCTTAAGGATGTTATTTTCTCGAGGTTTGGTGTGCCTAGATATCTCATGACTGATGGTGGTTCACACTTTATTCATGGTGGTTTTAGAAAAACTCTTGCTAAATATGGTGTCAATCACAGAATTGCTTCACCGTATCATCCTCAAACTAGTGGTCAAGTAGAGTTATCAAATAGAGAAATTAAGTTGATTTTGCAAAAGACTGTCAATAGGTCTAGAAAGAATTGGGCTAGAAAGCTTAATGATGCTTTGTGGGCTTATAGAACAGCATATAAAAATCCTATGGGCATGTCTCCTTATAAAATGGTTTATGGAAAAGCTTGTCATTTACCTCTAGAATTAGAACACAAGGCCTATTGGGCAATCAAAGAGCTTAATAGAGATTTCAAATTAGCTGGTGAGAAAAGGTTGCTAGAGTTAAGCTCTCTAGATGAATGGAGAAGTGAAGCATATGAAAATGCTAAACTTTTCAAAGAGAAAGTTAAGAGATGGCATGACAAGAGAATTTTGCATAGGTGATAAAGTTTTATTGTATAGGTCTCGTCTCAGATTTTTTGCAGGAAAATTACTCTCAAAATGGGAAGGACCTTACATTGTGGAAGAAGTTTATCGTTCTGGTGCAATAAAAATTAATTCACTTGACGGTGACAAACCTCAAGTTGTTAATGGGCAGAGACTTAAACATTATATTTCTGGAGAATCTTATAATGAAAATGTTGATATTATTCAAATGGTATCTCCGGAGGAATTTATTAAAACTCAGAAACAGGAAACTGCAGAGTCTGATTTGAAGTAGGTATGAGTTTCGGTAAGAAAAAGTCCGCGTTTTACTTCGAAACTTTTATATTAGTTATTTTTATACAATTTTGGAAATATCAAGACGAATAAGTGCCGGAGGAGGTGCCCGAGGGCACCACGCCACAGCAGGGCGCGGGCCCCACCTGGGCCGCGCCCAGCTATGGCGTGGTCGCCTCGGAGACCCCCTCCGACTCCGCTTCGCCCTGTGCCTTCCTTTTCACGCGTTATTTTCCGCTATATATTTACCCGGATCTCCCGAGGTCCGTATCTCGTGTTTTTGTTGCGTTTGTTTTCGAGCAGTTTCTGTCAGGTTTCCTATCAAGATTTAGATCCACCATGTCTTCTTCCGGAGCTCCGAAGGGCAAACCTCTCAAGGGGAGCGTCAACCCATACATGGCTGAGGTGAAGAGGCACCCACAGGAGTTGCGCAAGGTTGACGGTGTCATGGTGCAAGAAGATGTTCGAGGACCGAAGAAGGAGGGAGATGTCATGGCCAGGCTAGAAGAAGTGGAACATGAAGTTTTTAGGTACCAGAAGATGATAGAGCGTGGTGTAGAAGCCAATCACAAGATCATCTCCGAGCTCAGGGATAAACACCAAGAGGAGACCTCTAGGTTATGGGATGATATCTTCCTGCTCCATCAGTCCACCACAAAGTTGCAGGCCCAAATTTATGACCTGCAGAATCAAAATTTTGAGTATGAAACCAGGTTTCATCGCATGAGTCTGGGAGCCAGCGCCAGGACCCTTGAAACCAAGTCCTCCTTTGTTGATGGGAATCCTTTCTGGTGGAAGAATTATAATAATGGGCCTCAATCATCACCGCAATCACCAGACAGGGAGTAATTCACCATGGGTAACAACACACTCCCAGCTTGTTTCAAGCTTGGGGGGGGGTGTTTTCAGTATCACCATCTTTATCTTTATCTTTATCTTTATATTTTTGCTTAGTACCATGAGTAGAGAAGTTATCATATGAGATAGTTTGCAATGTGGAGTATCACTCCTTAGTTGGTTATCGTTGTATCCGTTGGTGTGAGGTTTATTGTGATGGAATATTAATGAGAAGCTTTATCTTTACTTTCTGCACACTTTATTTTAGCCAGCAAGTCCTTTGTCATATGCTGATCTTGTTACATTAGTATTGGCATCACTTTGGGTGCAGCAAGTAAATTTAGTTGGTTGTGGCAAACTTAGACTGGTCAGTAGTATCAATACTTTTTACACTTAAGTAGAAAAGAGGGAACTGGTTGCAATAACATTATCCCTATTGTTTTCCTCTTTGTTGGCCAATGAGTTTATTATTCTTGAATTAAAGTGTTTTGTGCCCACAAAGTAGATAGCATGGTTGTTCTATTAGATCTATAAGTGTTTGTCTCTCTCAATTCTTGTGCTTGCTACTAAACCTTGCTAGCCTAAAACCTTGTACTGAGAGGAGATACTTCTCGTGCATCCAAAACCCTGAACCAAAGCACTCCATTCGTGTCCACCATAACTACCTATCATGTAGTGTTCGCACTACTCCAAGTACATTTTCTCGTGTGCTACCTTTAACTATTCAAAACTATTATTATATCCCTTTTTGTGTCACTGTTCACCAAGCTCATAAGGACGTGGTAGCAGATGTGTCATCTTCCATGCTAACTGATTTACAAGGATTGGCAGCTTCATCTGCTTCTCCACCTTTTATTTTGCATTAAAAGAGCTGGTTAGTCCACCCTATAAATAAATAAATAAATAAATAGACACTCCTCCACGGTGATTGTTGGTCGGCAACCGAGGATTCGGTCAAGCCATGGTTTGTGGAAAGAAATGGTTGGGAGGAGTGTCATCAATAAGTGCTTGTTACAAGTGCAGTTCTATAAACTCTCGGAACCGCTCTAAAAGTTAATTAGTATGGAAGATGACAAGGATTCTACCACTGATTTGTTGACCAATAGCATACACCTCTCAAAGCAATATTTTTACACTCTCTATGCCTTCGGGAACTAAAAAGCTCTAGCACACGTTTTAATCCCTGCTTCCCTCTGCGAAGGGCCTATCATTTATTTATTGTTGAGTCAGTAAACCTATTCCCTCTATCCCGAGCAAGCACTCGAATTGTTATAGATACAATCATTTATAGTTCATAATATTTCCTATCATGTTTTGTCTACTTTGCTTGAGCACATGAAGTTTTATCTTTGAGAATATGACTTTGACAGTTTTCTTTGGAATGTGAAAGGAACAGTGATGATTGAGCAACTCTATTTCTGCAATATAGCTCTAGTATAAAGACTCTTCTTGAAAGATAAGTTAGAATGTTGATTGTTCTCTGACCAAGAACACAGTTTGCCACATCCAATTGGTTTGCTTAATGTACCTTTATTTGTGGTTGTTCCATTACTTGTTCCAAGTTAAGTAGAATGTGTAGAGACTGCTGTTTAAAATGACTTGTTTAGCTGAGTAAATACTGATGCTTCTTGTCCGTATTCTTTATTATCGACACTTCACTCCATAAACATGTGGACTTGTTTACTGAGCTCAGTTTTCGCTTGGGGACAAGCGAGTCTAAGCTTGGGGGGAGTTGATACGTCCATTTTGCATCACTATTTTATATCATAATTTGTCATTATCTATCCTTATATTTCATATTAATACATGATACTTATGTTATTTTGCCTTATTTTGCATGTTTGATGATTATTGGGAATTATCCTTCCGGAGTCAGGTTTCTGCTGGAAAAAGCGTCGTCAAGTCAGCATATCAGCGGAACTCCAAAAATCACGAAACCAATTCTGGGGTCTTATAATGTCAGATGCCGGAGGCAGCCAAAAGGAGGCAGCCAGGTGGGCCAGGTGGGCCCCACGCCACACCTGGGCGCGGCTGGCCTGTGGGCCGCGCCCAGCTATGGCGTGGCCACCTGGGTCCACCCCCAGGTTGCCTCTTCGCGTATATCTGCCTCCCGAAAACCTAAGCACGGGGGGTACGTCCACGAAATATTCCGCCGCCTCCACGGGACGGAAACCACCGAGAGAGAAAGAGCTCTCTGGCAGGGAGATCCTGCCGGGGAAATTCCCTCCCGGAGAGGGGAAATCATCGCCATCGTCATCGTCATCACGCTGGACTTCATCGGGATCATCATCACCACCATCCACTGCGCCATCACCATCATCTCCACCGACTCCACATCCATCTTGCTGTAACATCTAGGGCTGTACCTTGTCTAGTTCATTGGGGAGACTCTCCCGGTGTTGATTACTCCTTGTTATTGATGCTATTGAGTTTGTTTGGTGGATTAGTGTTCATGTCCAGATTGTTATTCATTGCCATATCATCTCTGATCATGATCCATATGATGTCTTGTGAGTAGTTTGTAGTTCTTGAGGACATGGGGAAGTCATGTTGTTAGTAGTGAAATAATGCTGCGTTAATATTTAATGGTTTGATATTTAAGTTGTGGTGTCATTCTTCTAGTGGTGTCATGTGAACGTCGACTACATGACACTTCACCTTTATGGGCCTAGGGGAATGCATCGTGTACCTAGCTTGCTAGTTGAGGGGTTGCCGGAGTGACAGAAACCTGAACCCCCGTTAGTAAGATAGTGCACGAGGGAGCGTAGGGTCTCAGAGTTTAAAGCTGTGGTTAGATTTATCTTAATTACTTTTCTGCATTCGCGGATGCTTGCAGGGGGTATAATCACAAGTGCGTATTAGTCCTAGGAAGGGCGGTGCGTTAGCATAGATTCACCCACACAACACTTATCAAAACAATGAAGATTAACCAGTTGCACGAAGCGAAAGCACTTGACGAAATTCCCATGTGTCCTCAGGAACATTTGTCTCTTATAAGTAACACACTCGGCTTGTCCTTTGCACTCAAAAGGATTGGGCCACTCGCTGCATTTGTTGCCGCGCTCGTTTATTTACTTGCACTGTTTTTACCTGCTGTTTCGAATACTACTGAAAACCTGTCTGCTAGCTTTTACAGTGAATTCTTGATCAAAACTACTTGCCAGCACCTTCTGCTCCTCGTTGGGTTCGACACTCTTATTTATCGAAAGTACTGCGATACACCCCTATACTTGTGGGTCATCAATGACCTCCACCGGCATTGCCTCTGGCCTGGGGCGACGGAGGAAGAGGCGCCCGCGCGGGCGTGGTGGCGAACGCGCTGGTGAACTTTGGCGGCGTTTGCGGATGGTGATGCCGCCTCCACCACGCGGCGGTGAGCGGCGCTCCTCCTTCACCACCTGGTGCGGCACGGGGCACGGTGGAGGGAAGCGCGGCACCGGAGGAAGGAGGTGGAAGGGGATGGCGCTGTCCGTGGCAGCGTGTTGGCGCGCGGCTTCGATCGGGGAGGCAACCGTGTGGCCGGTTGCCCCCACTAGGCTTTGCGGCCGCCGGTGTTGTAGCGCGTCTCGCGTGATCTGGGGCCGTCGTTGGTGGCGATGACCACCTCTCGCTCGCGCTCAAAGCGCTCGAACCAACGGTCCCAGTTGGCCTCGCCCTCATCATTCTCGGGGAGGCGCCGCTCCGCTGGCGTCAGCTTGCTCCGCCGGCGAGCGATGAATCGCCCCATCTGCTCGGCCGTCTCGGGCAGCGGTGGCACGGGAAGGCCACCAGCCGAGATGGCCCAGTGCTTGGGCAGGTGGCAGTCCGAAGGGGCGAGGAGCCCGTGTCGGTGCAGGTCCCAGGCATCCTCGCCCAGGTTCGCGCGCCCGCCGTACGCCTTGGCTAGTGTTTAGGAGATTGAGGGCGAGGGGATTGAGGGCGAGGGGAGTGAGGGCGAGAAAGGAGACAGCTTGGATAAGCACGACCAGGGCGCCGGGTTTTATCATGGCGATGTGCGGTGTGGCCGGCGTAAATGCGACGCGTGGAGAATCTGCAACGCCGGTGGCGTGGCCTGGGGAGCCGTCGCGTCGCCTGGCCGCCGTTAATGGCATGCATGTGTGCAGGCGCACCGGCGTCCAGTCGCGGCGCGTAGGAAACCGCCGACGACCGCCCCATTAACACGGCCAGAACGGCCTCCTGCACGGCGCGATAAATGACGCCTGAACGCGGCGTGTGTATGATGGGCGGACCACCCCTGTCAGAGGCTCTTATTACCACTACTTCTGCTACACGGTGTTGGTATGAATTTAGATGACTAGATCTCAAACCATATCTATATCTAGATTTGTTATTATTTTATTTGTACCTTCATAAATAGATATTGACTAGTAGTAAGAGAAATTTATTGTTTTTCCATATGCGTAACTCTTAGTGGTATCATAGATACATGTACGATCTAAACTACATGGGATGTGCGGACATTACAAAGTAGTTGTGTGGAGTATTAGATCAGATATAATTACTTGATTATTCATGTTGCTTCCTATAATATTGTGAATTTTTTACCCCACAACATAGAAGAGATTTGTTACAAACTTTTGGTTACTGCGGACCTTTATGTGCTGCTCCTGAGTATGTCGGTCGATCGTCCAATGTTGTGGTTTAGTCGCTTTGAGAGCACCAATCGAGTTCGTCAGTTCCTTATTTATACCGCTGCCGAGGAGAAGGTTATTGGCGCCACCTTGACCCAAGCCGGGGTTTTCTAGATGCGAATCAAGGTACAACTTTGTGTGGAGGTTGTGCTTGTCTCTACCAAGCTACGACATTACCTGATGTCTAGCAAGTGCGTACTGGACTAGTGGTGTGTCAGAACGATGTGATCCGACATATGATACAAAGGTCGATTCACGGTTTGATCGAGTACGATTTGCCTTATGAATCTCCCAAATCTGTGACAAGCCAGATCGTTGCCGACTTCATGTATGAACATCGGATTGACACATACCAAGGTCCCGGACTTAAACCTTGTGTCAGCAGCGCCATGCATGGAAGGTATATTTTGACGTCTCAGTTTGCAGTAGTGGACAACGAGTCTCCCAATCTATGAAAGGCCAAATCGTTGTCGACTTCATCTATGAACATCGCATTGACACATACCAAAGTCCCGACATAAACCTTGGTATAGTGCTTCATGGAAGATATATTTTGACGGCTCATTCTGCAACAACAGACAAAGAATTGGCGTGGCCTACATTTCCCCCACAGTACCATGTTTGAAGCCTCGTGCCAGCTTGATTATTTCTATACAAACATTGTGAAGCCAAATATGACACAATTTTATTCCAGCTATAGATTTTAGTTGATGCAGGGGTGACTCATATCGAGGCGTACAGTGATTCATTGCTAATTGATCAACAAGTGTCAAATATATTTCAGTGCAACAACGGGTCACTCAACGTATAGTCAAGGTGCCTGAAAATAACACTGGATTATTTCACCATATCTCATATTTCCGGGCAAGACAACTGCCTTGCCAACAAGTTGGTACAGCAGCCAGCAGGCATCTACTACAATGTCAGTCGGGGCATGTTTTTCACCCAAGAACAGCTCCTGCTCGTTGTTGCCTGCTTAGGTGAAGCCGAACCAAAAGTCAGCTTGCTAGTTAAGTCGGTTGACGACGAAGGATCATGTGCCAATCACATCTGATTGAAGGAAGCCGCGCCTTATGTTGTTTATCTAGAAGATCTGAGTCGAAAGATAGACATGACTGTCGGGGGGTAACTAGCTCCCAAGTATACGCTGGTTGATGCATGATCACTAGTGGAAACAGGAGTTTTGGTGGAGAGGGGCGTTGGGCTCTAGTCCCGGGCGTGGTTCAAACCCGGACTAGAGGAGGGAACTAGTACCGGGCCGGCTGCTCCGACGCTGCGCAGGTCGGGTCTCGGGTTGTAGGGCACCTCTAGTTCCGGGCCGTGATACCACCCGGGACCGAGGCAGTCAGCGGCAGGGTGGAGACAGGAGGGTGGACCTTTCGTCCCGGGCCGTGGTACAGCCCAGGACTAGAGGTCCCGCTATATCATCTCCCACCCCGGGCCAGCCACCATTTTTGAACTCTCAAGTTCATCTTCATTGTTTCCTCTCTCAAGTTCAAGTATAGCCCCATTTTTTTCCTAGATTTGTCAAGATAGACAGCACCCATCTCTCCAAGGGTTAGCAACACTTGATCCTTTCACCCGGCGGCCGAATTTGAGCCATTTCCATACAAGTTTAGCTCATTTCATTTTTATAGTGCTACTAGGTGTTTGATGAAATGCCTAAGCTAGGTAGTTCATTTTTTTATGTATTTTGAGCTCAAATTAATTTATTATTTGTGGATTTTAGTGTCGTCTCGGTCCTCACCGCCGTCGATAGCCCCCGCCATCCCGTGACCAGCACCACCTCGGTGAGCCTCTTCTTTTATCTGTTATTTTACAAAATTACTTGTATGATTTGAATGCATAATTATTTTTCTTGTATAATTTTCTTATGTTTTTTATGTATAGTGTCATGGTTTTGATATCCGTCCCCGTCGGCCCTCGTCCGGTCTATGATTCGGATGTGGTATATTTTTATCACTATTTATTTTGTTTCGTGTTTATAACAATCATGCCGACCAAATTGACATAGATATATTTTTATTTAGGAGGTAGTTGAACCGGAAATTCCAGCCGACCCTATTGTAGAGTTTTTTAAAAAGAAAACAACGATTTGAAAGCAAAATTGAAGATAAGTGAAGATCTTCGTCTCCAATGCCTAGAAGAGAAGATGGTATTGGACTTGAAGATTGCCGACATCGTTGATGCTCTCGGGGTCGAGCTTACCGACGTCGTCGCTGTTCACGAGATGAAGATGGATGCAATGCGCTTGAAACTTAGAAAGATTAGAAAATATGTCATTAGTCAAGAGGCTTGGTATCATTATGTTGTTGGTTCAATAGTTACCTTAGTTGCGATTCTGATCGCATTTGTTGTTGGATTTAAATTCTTTAGATAGTTGTATTCTAGTTTCAATTAATTTATGTTTTATGAGAACTATGTATTACATTTGGTCACTACTATATTTTGGTTTTAATGTGATGAACTTGTATTAATGAATATGATATGTTTCCTATTATGTTGGTTTATCGTAATGGGTTTTAGCGGTGATTTGCAGATGAGTCATCCGTGGATGTACGCTGACCGACGCTCTAAAGAGTACATGGATGGCGTGCAATCTTTTCCCAATGTGGCTAAGGATAACAAGGGGCCGAATGGTTTTATGTGTTGTCCATGCAAGAAATGTCGGAATGAGAAGGATTACCCTAACACAGACAGAATTCACCTCTACCTGATAACTTCTGGTTTCATGCCCGGCTATAATTGTTGGACCAAGCACGGAGAAAAAGGGGTTATGATGGAAGATAACGAAGAAGAAGAAAACGATGACAACTACATGTACCCTGAATATGTTGGTAACCCAACAGGGGAAGCTGATGATGAAGAGGTACCAGATGATCCCATCATACATGATGATTTACGTGGGGTCATCGTTGATGCACATACCCTAGCAGAAACTACACTTGAGAAGTTGAAGTTGGAGCGCATGTTAGAGGATCACAAAACAAAGTTGTACCCAACTTGCGAAGATGGCAACACAAAGCTCGGTACCACACTGGAATTATTGCAATGGAAGGCAGCGAATGGTTTATCTGACAAGTGATTTGGGAGTTTACTGAAAATAGTGAAGGACAAGCTGCCGGCTAGTAACGATTTGCCCGAGAGTGTGTATGAAGCAAAGAAGATTATCTGCCCTCTAAGATTAGATGTGCAGAAGATACATGCATGCATTAATGACTGCATCCTCTACCGCGGTGAGAAGTATGAGAATTTGAATGAATGCCCGGTATGCGGTGCATTGCGGTATAAGATCAGAGCAGATGACCCTGGCGATGTTGAGGGCCTGCCCGCCAGGAAGAAGGTTCCTGCCAAGGTGATGTGGTACGCTCCTATAATACCACGGTTGAAACGTTTGTTCAGAAACAAAGAGCATGCCAAGTTGTTGCGATGGCACAAAGAAGACCGCAAGAGCGACGAGATGTTGAGACACCCGGCTGATGGGTCGCAGTGGAGAAAAATCGATACAGAGTACAAGGAATTTGCACGTGACCCAAGGAACTTAAGGTTTGGTCTTAGCACGGATGGCTTTAATCCTTTTGGGGAGCAGAGCAACAGTCATAGTACCTGGCCTGTGACTCTATGTATCTATAACCTTCCTCCTTGGTTGTGCATGAAGCGGAAGTTCATTATGATGTCAGTGCTCATCCAAGGCCCGAAGCAACCCGGTAACAACATTGATGTCTACCTGAGGCCATTAGTTGATGAACTTTTACAGTTGTGGCGTGATGAAGGGGTACCTGTGTGGGATGAGTACAAACAAGCGGAATTTAACCTACGAGGGTTGTTGTTTGTAACCATCAATGATTGGCCTGCTCTTAGTAACATTTCAGGACAGTCGAACAAGGGATACAATGCAAGCACACACTGTTTAGATAGCACTGAAAGTATATATGTAGGTAACAAGAATGTGTACCCGGGTCATCGTCGATTTCTTACAACTCAGCATCCCCTAAGAAAGAAAAGCAAGCAGCAGCATTTCAAAGGTGAGGAAGATCGCCGGCCGAAGCCACCCCTCCAAAGTGGTGAAGATATATATGATGCGGTCAAGGATTTAGATGTAATCTTTGGAAAGGGTCCTAGCGGACAGTCTGTTCTGAAGGACGCTAACAACCACGTTCCCCTGTGGAAGAAGAAGTCTATATTTTGGGAACTACCCTATTGGAAAATCCTAAAGGTCCGCTCTGCAATCGACGTGATGCACGTGACGAAGAATGTTTGCGTGAACCTGCTAGGCTTCTTGGGCGTGTATGGGAAGGCAAAAGATACTCCGGAAGCACGAGAGGACCAGCAACTTTTGAAAGACCCAAAGAAGCTGCATCCAATGAGGACGGATAAAGGACGTCTACGTCCTGCTAGCTACGTTCTTACCAAAGAAGAGAAGGAGATATTTTTTGAAGTCCTGAGCAGTATGAAGGTCCCGTCTGGCTTCTCGTCGAATATAAAGGGAATAATAAATATGGCAGAGAAAAAGTTCCAGAACCTAAAGTCTCATGACTGCCACGTGCTGATCACTCAACTGCTTCCGGTTGCATTGTGGGGGCTTCTACCGGAAAATGTTCGAGTATCCATTGTTCAGCTATGTGCGTTCCTCAATGCAATTTCACAGATGTCAATCAGCCCAACCACTCTATTAAGGTTACAGAAGGATGTGGCTCAATGTCTCGTTAGTTTTGAGTTGGTGTTCCCACCATCCTTCTTCACTATTATGACACATCTCCTAGTACACCTGGTCGACGAGATTCACATTCTGGGTCCTGTATTTCTACACAATATGTTCCCCTTTGAGAGGTTCATGGGAGTGTTGAAGAAGTATGTTCATAACCGTGCTAGGCCAGAAGGAAGCAGCTCCAAAGGGTATGGAATAGAGGAGGTCATTGAGTTTTGTGTTGACTTTATTCCCGGCATTAAGTCGATTGGTCTTCCTGAATCACGACATGAGGGGAGACTAAGTGGAGAAGGCACTCTAGGAAAGAAATCATACATATGCAGGGACGGGTATTCTTTCACAAAAGCACACTACACAGTTCTGCATAATTCCACTTTGGTGGCTCCGTATATCCAGATGCACAAGGATATTGTACGCTCTAACAACCCGGGGATGGATGACTCCGCCATTGCAAAGGAACACATGGAGAATTTTGGCGGTTGGTTGGAAACGCATCTGAACAACAACAACACAGTCTCAGATGAGCTGTTCTTGTTGTCTAAGGGGCCATCTTCGACTATTTGGACTTTTCAAGGGTATGAGATAAACGGGAATAAATTTTACACGAACGCCCAAGATAAAAAGAGCACCAACCAAAATAGTGGTGTCCGCTTTGATGATAAGAGCACGAATGAGGCCACGGTCACATATTATGGTTGCATAGAGCAGATATGGGAACTTGACTATGGACCTTCTTTGAAGGTCCCTTTGTTCTGGTGCAAATGGTTCAACCTGAGAGGCGGGGGGTAAAGGAAGACCCATTGTACGGAATGACTACAGTGGATCTCTGATAACCCCCAAGAGCAAGGGATCACTGTAGCACCTCTCAAAGTGGAAGTAAGGTATCGATCCGCAGGAGCAAGAAGGAAACGTTATCTATTCCCTACAACTAAAGTGTCACAAGTTTTAGTTGATTATGCACTAAACAAATTTAGAGAACAAGATGGTTGGTTTGATGGATGTAAAAGTGTCCCAATCCTCTTCTTTGCAAGAGGACAAGACAAAGGTAGTAGCAAGTGAAAGCTCTCAAAGAGAGAAAGCCCAATCCTCTATGTAGCAAGAGGACAAGCTCAAGTGTGTGTTTCTTATAGGAACAATGGACATGGTTCATGGGTTCACTTAATCCTCTCTCTCTCTCATCTACGGTGATCATCATGTTATAGATAAAGTACACACAATTGTCATGTTTTAATGGTAGCTTTTTATGACGGCTATATGTCCTAAAACACATAGTTGAAAGAAATACTCATTTGTGTTGCTAGGTCACCCCTCGTAAGGCTAGCGTGGTTTCTCTCACTCTCACATCATACTCTTTCTTTTTACCCCCAGATAAAGGACGTTGGGCGGTACTGTGTCACTCAATACCTATGCCGTGTCACATCGGCCATCCCGTACCCACATACATCATACTTCAAAGTATGACAAATCACAAAAGCTCCAACACAACGGTAAATGCATAACAAATCATCTCACACCACAATATTCACCACAAAGGTATTACATAGATGACCGTAATCATGTTTGGCAGCTCATATGGTACTAATTAGTGAAGCTCAAGAGAGATGAGAGATACAAAAGTTACCACCACAAACCCTAGTCCAGGGGGTGGACTACTCCCCTTCATCATGGTGATGATGGTGGAGAAGTTCTTGCTGTAGATGTTGATGATGAACACGCCGGAGGGGGGTGGAGCCCTCCGGAGGTGATTCCGGCGGCGTTTCCCCCCTCCGATCTTCTCCGGCGGCAGCCTTCTGTCTCTGTTTCGGTTTCTGTGTTTCTCCGCCGCTCCTTTCGCGAAACGCCAGGGGACCTTTTTTATAGGCGTTTTTAGGTCAAGGCTAGTCGGTGGAGCAAAGATCGACGGCCACGGAGCTCCGTGGGGAAACGAGCTGGGCCCACGCGGCCAGGTCTTTTAGGCCGCGTGGGACCCTCCCATTTCCAGCCTGTTGGGCTTCTGGTCTTCAATTTAAGCCCATTGCGTTCGTCTCGAAAATTCTGAACCGTGCTCTTTGGCCTTGCCCTTTTTGGAGTCCCGAAGCTCCCGGAAAGTCTGAAACACTAAAAAAGACGTTTTCTGGAAAAACAGGGTTAATTCCAAATAAATGGGAAAACTATGAAATATTCCCAAAATCATTATAAAACATTGATATAACCCTTATATGATGCAAATATGATTGGAATATAAGCAATTAAAGTGCAAAGTTCATGTATGCATTTTACATGCATCAACATCCCCAAGCTTAATCCATGCTCGTCCTCGAGTATGAAGATGATAAAACTAACATGGACTTTGCAATTTAATACTTAACAATGAATATCAAAGATGATTACTATTGCTACATATAGTCAAATGATTCATTCTTCAAAGGAGTAGCAATATGCAAATAGTTTATGAAGTGATATCAAGTATTCAAGACAAGGATGTTCATTGATAGTTCACAAAGTGTAACATGGTAGCAAGTAATATGGAACACATGTATGCATAATGATAAGTAGAACATCCTACAATGGTCATAGAGTGTAGATGAAAATCTGAATATGATAGGTGTACACTTTGGAAAGATGTATATGTGAGTAGAGGTAAAGCATGCATAAGTTTCATCCAACTTCCAAACTCTTCTACTTAAGTTAATGATTGCAATAAGGTATTCATTGGTGTCAAGCTCTCATTGCCCCTATCATAGCATCTTGAATGATTAAGTTAAAGTGAAAGCAAATATGAGTAGTGTGCTTGATAAAGAATGGGTTGAATGTCTCATGCCCCTTGAATACAAGTACTTACACCATGTGTTACTCAACTTGGGAAACAAAGCAAGTTCAATTAAATATCATTGTAAGCATAATAGTATCATCAAGAGCGTCAACTGGGGTACCTCTTGTCCCAAGATATGGAACAAGCCCATATCAAAATGACAAGACAAACAAACAAAATGAACAATCTCAACACCCTTTTTATTTACCATTTGGAATAGTTTTTTATTGCAAGGTGTATCACAGAAGGTTCACCATAGTATGTAAGTAAATTTCCACCATGAATGATGCATGGCTTAGATTAGCGGCCCAGGCGTCTCTCTAACCATTTACACAAACTCATTTAAACTCACTCTATTTCCACATTTATTTCAACATGATAAGCATCCATAGACAAAAGCACATGATATCAACTAAATGAGATGAAGAGCGTGTTGAAAGCTTGCCATGTGACACACATATGGGCTAACTTCCAACCCAAAACATTCATCAAGCCACAAACATCATAATCTTAATCACAATGGGTCAAGTTTTATTATGCAAATAAAAGAACATTGTGCATCAAGTTCGTGAGAGCTATATAACCAATTTTTTTCCATTGCAATCAATAACATAAACATTTTCATTCAGAGGTAAGATAACACAAACAACATGTTAAACATACTCGGAATAGCATAAAGCCAATAGGTAGATATGGTGGACTCACTGGAATAACTTTGGTTGAAGGTGTTGGAAACAAGTTTTTGCTTGTTGGAGTTTTTGGGCTAGCAAAAGGGAGAAAGTTGACCATCTAGATGCATGCATGAGTGTCCATAGAACTAACTAATCCATGTTAAACCAAGTATAACAATCAGCACCAAAACATGAATAAGTGATAGCTCTACAAAAAGAATTTGCAAACTATTACTCATAAACAAGCTCATGAATCATGCAACTATATGTATCATTAAAAATCAAGTCAAACATCCCTTTTCCCAATCTTATAAAAGCATCCAACATATTTCAACCCATATTTCCAGTAGCTCTCTCATATATAATTGATAGTGTGGTGGTCTCTCAAGACTCAAACAAAAACAAAAAAAAACGGCGCTCCAAGTTTATGCGATAAAGTGTTTCGATCGAAAAACAAAGTTGGACGTGTGCAAACCGAGAGTGTGTAGGTCCAGCGGGGTTGTCTTCACATCCCCAAGCTTATGGTCTTCACCATCCTTGGATAGCTCTTGGTGCATCTCCTCCAATCCCTGTGAAAAAACTTCAAAACACCGTTTCTCCCATTTCTTTTCTGTGGGGTGCATTAATAGTGATAAACAAATAGTTTCTTGCTGCATATAATCCTTGAACAAAAATTCATATGAGATGTCCAGAAAGTGTATAATGTTGTATGCCTACTCATAAACTCAATTGGATCAAAAATATTCAACTTAAAAGCTCAAAGCATGCATCAAACAAAATGGGACAGAATCTGTCCAGAAAAACAGCAGCAGCAAAACGTATTTTTCTACCCTACCAAACTTTCTCGAAAAATTCCGAAAAATTCATGCATACAGAGGATGAAAAGTTGCAACTACAGTTCAAATATGAGCTCATTCGGAGTTACAGAATAAGAATTAAAAATCATACCGTGCACTGATTCGTGCAGGAATAAAATCTCCGAACGCTATAAGCAACTTTTTCAAACCAAAAAGGGTAAAACTTGGCACTTTATTGAAAACTCCAGAAACTAACTAGACACAAAATCTCTTGTTACAGCAAGAGGACACAAAGAAAAATCACACACAAAAATAACCGGGTTGCCTCCCGCAAAGCGCTTTCTTTATAGCCATATAGCTAGGCTTGATAGTTTTAATGATGCTCCCATAGGAATAAGAGTTGAATATAAAAGAGCATCAAGAAGCAAATATCAAACACATTTAAGTCTAACCCACTTCCTATGCATTGGGATCTTGTAAGAAAATAAATCAATAAAGCACAAAGTGACTAGCATAGGAAGGCAAAGCAAGTGCAACTTCAAAATTTTCAACAAAAAGAGAGAAGACTTAATATTTTTGAGATATATGAAATCATGTCTCCCTCTCTCATAAAAACTTTCAGTAGCATCATTGATAAACTCAACAATATAGCTATCACATGAAACATTCTTATCATGATCCATATGCATAAAAGTATCATTACTCTCCACATAAGCATAAACAGTTTCATTAGGAATAGTGGGAGTAAAACATTCATAATAATCATTGTAATCATCATATATAGGAGGCATATCATAATCACAATAAACTTTATACTCAATAGTGGGTGGACTGAAAATATCATATTCATCATCATAAATGGGAGACATAGTATCATTAAACAAGTTAAAGAACCTCCCCAAGCTTAGATGATTGCAAGATATAAAGGAACCTCCCCAAGCTTAGTCTAGTGCACACAAGAATAGAAACTTAAGCGCTACGCTCCCCGGCAACGGCGCCAGAAAAGTACTTGATAACCCCCAAGAGCAAGGGATCACTGTAGCACCTCTCAATGTGGAAGTAAGGTATCGATCCGCAGGAGCAAGAAGGAAAAGTTATCTATTCCCTACAACTAAAGTGTCACAAGTTTTAGTTGATTATGCACTAAACAAGTTTAGAGAACAAGATGGTTGGTTTGATGGATGTAAAAGTGTCCCAATCCTCTTCTTTGCAAGAGGACAAGACAAAGGTAGTAGCAAGTGAAAGCTCTCAAAGAGAGAAAGCCCAATCCTCTATGTAGCAAGAGGACAAGCTCAAGTGTGTGTTTCTTATAGGAACAATGGACATGGTTCATGGGTTCACTTAATCCTCTCTCTCTCTCATCTACGGTGATCATCATGTTATAGATAAAGTACACACAATTGTCATGTTTTAATGGTAGCTTTTTATGACGGCTATATGTCCTAAAACACATAGTTGAAAGAAATACTCATTTGTGTTGCTAGGTCACCCCTCGTAAGGCTAGCGTGGTTTCTCTCACTCCCACATCATACTCTTTCTTTTTACCCCCAGATAAAGGACGTTGGGCGGTACTGTGTCACTCAATACCTATGCCGTGTCACATCGGCCATCCCGTACCCACATACATCATACTTCAAAGTATGACAAATCACAAAAGCTCCAACACAACGGTAAATGCATAACAAATCATCTCACACCACAATATTCACCACAAAGGTATTACATAGATGACCGTAATCATGTTTGGCAGCTCATACGGTACTAATTAGTGAAGCTCAAGAGAGAGGAGAGATACAAAAGTTACCACCACAAACCCTAGTCCAGGGGGTGGACTACTCCCCCTTCATCATGGTGATGATGGTGGAGAAGTTCTTGCTGTAGATGTTGATGATGAACACGCCGGAGGGGGGTGGAGCCCTCCGGAGGTGATTCCGGCGGCGTTTCCCCCCTCCGATCTTCTCCGGCGGCAGCCTTCTGAATCTCTGTTTCGGTATTCTGTGTTTCTCCGCCGCTTCCTTTCGCGAAACGCCAGGGGACCTTTTTTATAGGCGTTTTTAGGTCAAGACTATGTCGGTGGAGCAAAGATCGACGGCCACGGAGCTCCGAGGTGGAAACGAGCTAGGCCCACGCGGCCAGGTTTTTAGGCCGCGTGGGACCCTCCCATTTCCAGCCTGTTGGGCTTCTGGTCTTCAATTTAAGCCCATTGCGTTCGTCTCGAAAATTCTGAACCGTGCTCTTTGGCCTTGCCCTTTTTGGAGTCCCGAAGCTCCCGGAAAGTCTGAAACACTAAAAAAGACGTTTTCTGGAAAAACAGGGTTAATTCCAAATAAATGGGAAAACTATGAAATATTCCCAAAATCATTATAAAACATTGATATAACCCTTATATGATGCAAATATGATTGGAATATAAACAATTAAAGTGCAAAGTTCATGTATGCATTTTACATGCATCAATCTCACGAATGTTGCGTACGACAACGAACCATTCGTTCTAGCCAAGGATGTGGCTCAGGTTTTCTATGTGAAGGACATGTCTACCAAGCCAAAAAAAAGAAAAGATAAGGAAGTGAATACATCAGCCGATGAGCAAAAGCGCCACATAGTTCTTTCAGGGAAAAGAACCATCGTGGGAGTGGAGGACAAGACAGACATGTCAGAAGATTACGACAAGTTTCATGAAATCCGCCCTTCAAAGTGACCACTGACCCAAGTCTCAAGTTATATGCAGACCCTTGTCCATGGTTACGGAGCCATCAGAAGAAAGGGTCTCACAAAAAGAAAAAGCGAAGACTAAATAGGGATGTTGTTCATGATGTGTAATAATTTATTAAACTTTTATATAATTTATAGTATGGAGGACAAGACAGACATGTCAATGAAATCAAGCGTATGGCGGTGGCGGAATGTAGTACTTAATTTATAAATTTTTGATGTAACATCAAACTTTGTGATGTGAAATGATCCACTGCGCATGTAGTACTTGATTTATAAATTTTTGAATTGATTTTAAATTAAGCGTATGTAGTACTTAATTTAAAACCAAGCGCATGTGATACTTCATTTTAAACCAAAACAGAAAACAGGAAAATGAAAGCAATTTTTACTTAATTTAGACAAGTAAATCAAAAGATATAAAAAAGTAAGAAACCAGAAAATTAAAAAAATTAACCTCTAGTACCGGGCCGTGCGACCACCCGGTACTACAGGTCCACTGGGCTTGGCGCGCAAATTTTCGCGGCCCTGAGGGACCTCTAGTACCGGGTGGTAACACGGCCCGGTACTAGAGTCTCTAGTACCGGGTGGAGCCACGGCCCGGTACTAGAGGCCTTTTTGGCGCTACTTCTAGTGGCTCGGGCCGAAAATTTGCCCAAGTCCAGCAAATCGACGCTCCGCCTCCGGGCTCCAGACGACGCCGCCCCCTGCGCCGCCAGGCTGCCAGATTTCGTCCCCGCGCCGCTGCCGCCCTCACCGTGGGTCGCCGTCCTGCTCCTGCTCCGGGCGCGGCCGTCCCCACTCTTCCCCCGAGCAAGATCGTCGTCCCCGCGCAAGCAAAGCTCGCCCCCGACCCACGGTGAGCTCGTCCCCCCGACCAACTACTCTCTCCCTCTCTCAGATCTAGCGCGCGGCGGCGGCGGCGGCGGACCCTAACCACGGGGCCGGCGCCGGAGTTGGCAAACAAGAACATATTTTTTAGGGCCTAAGGGCCGATTTCATTATAATTAGGGGGAAGCCACAAACGGCCGATTACATTTGGGGGGGAGGCCATTAATAAGGCCATTACATTGGAGGGGGGAGGGGGTCGTCGTCGTTGGTGCCGCCTAGTCGTCGAGGACGATGAAGGGCGGCGGGGTCCAGAGATGCTCCGGTGGCGCCTGCTGCTGCGGTGGCGCCTCCTGCTGCTCCGGTGGCGCCTCCTGCTCCTGCTCCTGATCCGCCGACCAGCTCCCGCTGGTAAAGACCCGGACTGGCCAATAAGGGCGGGAGGCAGAGGAGGCGGCGGCGGAAGGTCCTACTCATGCTCGCGTTCCATGGCATAGTGCCACGGCTCGACCTCGTCCGGGTCGTAGTACTGCGGCGGCGGCGGCGGCATCAGGGCCGCGGCGGCGGCCGCGGCCCTCACCTTCTCCCACCTCTTGATCTCGTCCTCGATGAGGCTGAGGTTGGAGGCCTCGAACGCGGCCACCATCTCCGGGTCGTCCTCATCCTCGGGGACCTCCTCCTCGAACAACAGCGCGTCGGGCAGCGCTGGGTAGGTGGATTGGATGGCGCGGGACCGCCGGCACCGGAATCCTCTGCGGGTTCAGGTGCCAGCCCTCGGGGAGGTGAACGTCGCTCCACTCCAGCGTGGCGGCGTTGTCCCAGTCCCACTGGAACTCCGGCTCCGGCACGTAGCGCCGGATCCTCCTCCTCCGGCGGTGGTGGTGGTGGTTCGCGACGGCGCGTCGGGTGCGTGGGCGACACGCACCGGTGGCGCGGTCCTCCGAACGCCCTGTGGAACGACGCCCAAGGCCGCCGGCGGTGGAGGCGGTGGAGAAGCGCGGCGACGGCTGGAGGACTCGCCGGCCTCGTTCTTCGGGGACTTCCCGAACCAGTGCGACATGGCGGCGAGGGCACTGGACGGGCGGAGGGGAACCGTCGGGCGGAGGGGAACCATGGGAACGGAGCGGAGTGCAGTGTCCATATCCGCACGGGCGCGTCCCTTTTTAAAGACCAGGACCGTCGGGAGGAGGAACCGTCGGGTGGGCCAGCGCCCGAGTCGCTGGCAAGTGGTCCAGGAGCATTTACTCCGGGTGGGCGGGGGCTGTTGGTGCTCCGCATTGACCACGAGGGGTGAAGGCGAGGCGGCCGGGTGGAAACACGAGGCGGGGAGGTGAAGACGAGGCGGGGCGGGAACACGAGGTAGGGCGGCGGGGTCAGAACTGGGTCTCTGGCAGGTGGGCCAGCATTGACCACGCGTGGCCAGTGGGCGGTCACACGTGGCGGTGGGGCGGGTAGGCGCTGGCAGGTGGGCCAGCGATGACCACGGTGGCCACCTTTGACCAGGTTCTGGCCCAAATTTGGGCTGGGCTGGGATTGGGACAGCCTATGTTTTTTTTTTGAAAGATTTTTTCTTTAGATGCAATATTAAATTGTTTTTGTTGCATATTTGTATAGTTCCCTCCTTTGAATTATTGTACTAATGCTATTATTGTTTTATCTTTTTTTTGTATTAGTTAAACAATGGATGTCGGTGCTCCCTTCTCAACGAGAGAAGGGGAAGAAGAGATACTTTCCTACATTTTGGAACCCGGTGAATTTCGGCATCCCGCGGAAGGAGCTGAAGATGAGGACTCGGAAATTGGTGGACCCACGCCGTCTGGCGAGGTATATTAAGCCTATGTTGAGCAGATGCAATAATTGATTTGTGCATATATATGTATTCACACATGTTTCATATTTTTAGACCTCCGCATTGAACCAATCCACTAAACGAGGCCATGCCCAAGGGATGGGCAAAGATGAGCATCTCACAATTGACGAGGTGAATGCAACTACTGGCCAACCACTGGCACCCGTGCCGAACGCAGTTAAGTTTGTGCATCAATGCGGAGTCACTGTCAGGGACAACGTTTATATCAGCACTCAGGAATGGAATAAGCCAAAGTTAGAGGGAGTTAGTTACGTCGACGAGAGAACCAAAGATGTGCTTTGGAACAAGCTCATTGCACATTTCACCCTACCGGTCTTGGAAGATGAGGTGAAGACAAAAAAAATGACGGACAAAGTCAATCATTTCGCTCTTAAGAAGATGGCTCAACAATTCAATAACTACAAGAACAAATTATATCGTGAGTGGGAAGAAGAAGGGAAACTTCCGGATTTCACCGGCACACGAGAGAGGCAGCGGCCTCACTGGCCTGCATTTCTGGAGTACAAGAAATCAGAACGAGCTAAGAAAAGGTCGCAAACGAGTAAGAATAATGCAGCGAAAAAGAAGTATCACCATAAGATGGGGCCAGGTGGCTACCGAGTTGCCGAGCCTAAGTGGGAAAAAATTGAGTCCGAGTTGCGTGCAAAAGGGCTCACCCCGGTCACAGAGGAATGGGACAGAAGGATAAGGAATTGGCTACTTGCGCATGGAGGGGAGTATGACATGGAAACAGGGGAGTTAATAATTGATGAAAGCAAAGTAGTCAACGGAGCCCAAAAAAAATTATTGACTTAATTGCCAAGTCTAAAGAGGGAAAGTTTATTTCCGACAGAGAGAAGGACGAGCTGTCAGAGGCCCTCGGGACCAAAGAAAAAGGAGGATCAACACGAGGCTTAGGAGAAGTGTCGTGGATTGAAGGGTTTCCCCAGGACCGTGCCTCTTATGGAAGCCGATTGAGAGCAAAGAGGAGGAAGGAGCAGTAGGAATCAGACCGGTTGATGATCTTAGAAAGAAATCATGACCAGATGGTTGCTCTCTATAAGGAGCAGCAGAAGCAAATAGATCAAATGCGCGAGCAAGGGGCGCCAACTCTTCAGCTGGAACAAGCGAGTCAAGGCGGCCCATCACATCGCAGAAGCAGCGTGGCTTCCTCGGTTATGGTCGGTGATGATGAGACAAGTTACCCCGTGGATTATATCACGGAGAAAACAACTTGTGAGCTGCATGTCCCAGTATTTAACTTATCCATGAAGGCGGCAGACGGCTATGCATTCTCCATTGACTCTACAACATCGTGGCTTGGCAATGCCATTCCAGATGGATTTGCTCGTGTCGGCGTGGATCAAGTTGTACAAGGATATGAATCACTGAACCTTGAGTTCCCAAGAGCTGATGATGTGTCGGTGCTAGGGGACGTCGTGGGTGGTCTAATTCTATGGCGGAAGAAATACATCAAGTTTGCAGGCTGGGCGCCAAGGCCACCATCGTCTTCGCCAATTCACGATTCACCACCTGATGACGATGAAGGGGACGACAACCATCAGTCGCCTCCGCATCAGTCGTCTCCGCCGCCGCGTGCGCCGACTCCACCGCCGCATGAGCCGACTCCACCGCCGCGTCAGCCCACTCCGCCGCCGCATGAGCCGACTCCACCTTCGCATGAGCCGACTCCGCCGCCGCATGAGCCGACTCCTGAGCCCCGACATAGGAAGGGCGCCACTTCGTCGTCCATGGGATTCGGGCGAGACCCCCGACGTTCGCCCCTCCCAAAAGTACCCAAAAGACTTGACGACCTCAGAGCTCGCGACATGACTAAAGAGCAATTGGATGCGTGGGTGGATGCAGACACAAAAGACAGATTGCACGGAAAAAGCCCGAGGAAAAGCAAACATTAACTACAAAGGAAAACAAGTGGGCTATTGGATTCATCACGGAACCATCGCAATATGAGAAAAATAAGCCAGATAACTATTTACGAGCTCTGAGTAAAAGTACTAGCTCTCCCAAGACGAGAAGTAGTAGTACCAGAGGGAAAAGAGACGTTGCCCAGCTCGGACAACAGGCAAACCAGTCGATAGCCCCGCTCGTAGTTATACCCAGTGGTCATGGCTCCGTGACGGACCTAATTCCTACTTTATCCTTGAAGAAGGACTTTGCTGCAGATGCTGGTATTACTCTTGCTCAACTGGACAACGAAAATCTCTTTCCGTCTGATGTAGATGATTCATGGAAATGGAAATGGGGAGGTCCCTACTGCGAGGTGATCAGATAAAGTTTCTACCGACATGTATGTGACAACTCCATAGTTGTACATGAAAACCACAAAGGAATTTGATGACTTTTTGATCTCTGTGAAAGTTACAAAAAATCATTTCGCGGGTGAAGACATGTTCACAATTCAGCTCGAAGAACTCTGGTACTTATACAACCTTGACTCCCTCGACTTGGCTCTCGTCAGTGCCTACTGTCTGTAAGTGATTCAATTCATTTATTTCCAAAAAAGATAAAGTCTTTAGCTCTCAGCTTGTTCATTGCCATCGCTAATTATGCTCACTACGGTATTATGCAGAATGAAGAGTGATGAATGTGACAGAAAGGGCATCTATGGCTTTGGGTTCGTTAACTGATACGTCCAAAACGTATCTACTTTTCCGAACACTTTTGCTGTTGTTTTACCTCTAACTTGTATGATTTGGATGCAACTAACATGGACTAACGCTGTTTTCAGCAGAATTGCCCTGGTGTCTTCTTTTTGTGCAGAAAAGTCAACTTTCGAGAAAAACTCCGAAAACAATTGCGATCGTCATATTTCACCGGAAGACCCACGGAGCCAGAAGGGGAGTCGGAGAGGCCACACCAGGCAGCCACGCCATAGCTGGGCGCGGCTGGGGGTGGGGCCGCGCCCAAGTGTGGCGTGGCCACCTCGGTCGCCCCCCGACGCTCCCCTTTGGACTATATATTGCCCTTGACCTAAATATCGAGGGGGGTTCGACCATATTTCGCGAAACACATCCACGCTCCGCCGCCGCCGCGATCTCTATTCCGGGGATCAGAAGTTCCGTTCTGGCACCCTGCCGGGACGGGGATTCGGAGGAGATCATCACCATCGTCATCACCACCGCCTCTCCATCAACCATCAATGATTCCCCCATCCATGTGTGAGTAGTTCCCTGCTGTAGGCTGAGGGGATGGTAGGGATTGGATGAGATTGTTCATGTAATAAGTTGCCAGATTGTTAGGGCATGGTGCCTAGTATCCATTGTTAGTGCTATTTATCATTGTTGCAACTTGTTGTGCTTAATGCTTGCCACTAGGGCCCGAGTGCCATGATCTCAGATCTGAACATGTTGTTGATGCATGAGAATAATTATGTTTTAGATCATATCTGCAAGTTGTTTTCACCTGTTATTGTCCGGAACCCGAGGCCCCGGAGTGACAGCAACCGGGATAACTGGAGGGGATGGCTTTGACTTGAGGATTACGTGTGTTCACGGAGTGTTAATGCATTGCTCCGGTACTTTATTAAAAGGAGTACCTTAATTGCCAGTAGTTTCCCTTGAGGCCCCGCTGCAAACGGGCTGGCAGGACAGTAGATGTTGTGCAAGTTTCTCATTGCGAGCACGTACGACTATATACGGAACACATGCCTATGTTTGACTAGTACTAGGATGCTTTTATAATTGTTTACCTGCAAATGCCCTGAGTTATGATTATTACATGAGCGCTCTTATCCATGCAACGCCCGTACATCCGTCCCTATGCCTACAGTACTTTTAATCCTGCTGTTTACTGAAATTACTGCTGCTGTCTTTGTTACACTGTTGCTGCTATTACTTTGTTACTACTGCTGTTATATCACCGTTGCTACTGATAATCTGTGTCGAGGAAGTCTACTTTCAGGTGCAGCTGAACTGACAATTCATCTGTTAAGGCTTATATTTATTCTTTGGCTCCCCTTGTGTCGAATCAATAAATTTGGGTTTTACTTCCCTCGAAGACTGTTGCGATCCCCTATACTTGTGGGTCATCAAGACTATTTTCTGGCGCCGTTGCCGGGGAGCATAGCTTTATTTATAAGTTCATCTGGAAGTGATATCCTTTGCTGCAATCCATTTATCATGGGGAAAACTCATGACAAGAAGGTGGCTATTCTGCCATCCACTACAAGGAAAGGTACGGCTCTGAACTCCGCTGCTGCTCTTGATTCACCATCTGTTATTAATCAACTGGTTACACCGCCACACGCACCTGCTTCGCGTGTTGGCACTACTGAATCTGAAACTGTTTCTGATGAATTTGATGATGCTTCTACTGTGCTTAGTGAAACTGGTTCGTTAGGTCCTTTTCTAGATGCTACGATTGCTAGGTCTAGACTTATTGAAAATTCTGAAATGCCTAATGAAAATGTTGTCACACCTGTTGCTTCTCCTGAGTCGAGGGAATTCATCGATGATGATGACCCCGAGGAAGATTATATAGAAGTAGATGAAGCTTTTGCTGAAAAATGCAGGAATCTTGACTCTTCTGCTGATTCTGCCACTATAATGGATTTTCTGAAAAAACACACTGTTAGCTACAAATTGTCTGCTGATCCTGAGTTTGCAACATCTCCTATTCGTATAACTGATAAGGATTATGACTTTTCTGTGGATTTGTCCTTTATATCTGTGGTAGAGAAAGATCCTTTTTGTGGTGCTGAAGATGAAAGTGCTATGGAACATATGAACAAGTTATCTACTTTAAGTAGTTTGTTCTCTGATGATATTAAATTGCGCACCTATTTTGTTACCAAAATTTTTCCTTTCTCTCTGAAAGGCGATGCTAAAGCTTGGTTTGGTAATTTGTCTCCCGGTTGTATTAAAAATCCTTTAGGATTGGTTGATGTTTTCTTCCATAAATATTATCCTGCTAGTGTTCAACATGTTGCTTTGCAGAGAATTTTTAACTTCAAGCAATTGCAGGAAGAAAATATTTCTGAAACTTGGTCAAGGTTTTGTTATTTGCTTAGAGTTCGACCTGGACATGATATACCTAAAAATGAACTTCTTGATATATTTTATAATGGACTAACCGATGAATCTAGGACATTCCTGGATAGTTGTGCTGGTTGTGTTTTCAGGAAACGAACTCCAGATGAAGCTGAGGAATTAATGGCTAAGATTAGCCAAAATTATGAAGATTGGGTTATAGCTGAACCCACTCCCACACCAGAGCCTGCGCCAGTGCCTACACCAAGAAAGAGAGGTGTTATTGAACTTGATAATGAAGGAATGAGAGAAGCCAAGAGGACTCTCAAGGAGAGGGGTATTAAATCTGAAGATGTTAAAAATTTACCTCCAATAGAAGACTTATGTAAGCCGACTCCTCCACCTTCAATTGAGGTACACTCTCTACAATATTTCGATGCTGGTGATATTCCTTATGGTAAGCCTCCTGATCAATGCTTAGATGAACTTGATAATTTTATTGTTAAGCAGGAGCATTTTAATATGAGAGTAGAAAATCATCTGTTAGAAAATTCTCGTATTATTAGTAATTTGCAAGATGTTTTGGTAAGAACTGTAAATGACATTAAAGGTCTAGTTAAACATCTTAGTATGGTTCAAACTCAAATGGAGCAAATTACTAAAGTACAAAAAGACTTGCTAGCTAAAAATTCTAATAGTAATGGAAAACATGCTTTTGGAATAGCAACTAGGAGTGGAGCTTCCACTCAAGATCCTTTGTATCCTGAGGGACATCCTAAAAGAATTGAACAAGATTCTCAATTAGCTGAAAGGCCCAGCTCTCCTTCTAAGAAAAAGAAGAAGAAACATAAACCTGCTGTAGAGTCTTCTGAAACTATTAAGGAAAAAGAACCTGCTAGTGATCCTAATAGTATATCTGTGTCTGATGCTGAAACTGAAAATGGTAATGAACCTGTTAATGATAATGATAGAAACAATGCTAATAATAATGAAGAGGTTGAGAGCGATTCTGATAGTGACACTGAAAATAAAAATTGCACTAAAGAGGATTTTGTAGCTAAGAAACATGGTAAAGAAAGAGAACCTTGGGTGCAAAAATCAATGCCTTTTCCTAATAAGAAACATAAATCCAAGGAAGAAGAACACTACAACAAGTTTTGTGAGTGGATGAAACCTTTGTTTTTGCAAATTCCTTTGACTGATGCTATTAAGCTGCCTCCTTATTCGAAATACATGAAGGATATTGTTTCTAACAAGAGGAAAATTCCTAATGAGGAGATTTCCACCATGCTTGCTAATTACTCTTTCAATGGTAAGGTTCCAAAGAAACTTGGAGATCCAGGTATACCAACTATTCCTTGCTCTATTAAAAATAATTATGTTAGAACTGCACTTTGTGATCTTGGAGCTGGAGTAAGTGTGATGCCTTTCTCTCTTTATAAGAGACTTTATTTAGATAAATTGATACCAACTGATATATCTTTGCAAATGGCTGATAAATCTACTGCTGTTCCTGTTGGTATATGTGAAAATGTTCCTGTTCAAGTTACTACCAACTGTTTGATTTTGACTGACTTTGTTGTGTTGGATATGCCTGAAGATGATAATATGTCCATTATTCTTGGTAGACCTTTTCTTAATACTGCAGGAGCTGTTATTGATTGCAATAAAGGGAAAGTTACTTTTAATGTCAATGACAAAGAGCATACTGTTTATTTTCCCAAGAAGCAAAATGTATTATGTGGAGTTAGCTCAATTGCAAGTTATAAAACTATCAAAGTTGGAAGTATTGATTGTCCTATTTATGACCACCATGAAGGATATGAAAGTATTATGGTTGGGACAATATCTATTCAATATAAGGTAACATAATGGTATCATGTAGTTTAATTCTTTTATGTCAAATAAAATATATTTGGTGGCAAGACTTGATCAACCTTGTTGACAAATACATTTTAGTTGCATAAAATTGTTAAACCACATTCTCTCTTTCTCATCTGTTATACCTTCTGTTATATTGCTGTCTTTATAAATTTTTAGAATGTTGTTTAGTGTGGTTAAAATTTTGCTTAGCTGCTGTTTAGAATTTTAAGTGCCCAGTTTTTGCTCGAAATTGAAAGTTGTCAGAAAAATCTGAAAATTTTACGTAAATTCCTATTTTGAAAAATGCAACGTGGTAGTACCTGGGGCTGACCAGGGGGACCCACCACGCTGCCACGCCATAGCTCGGCGCGGCAGGGGTGGAGGCCGCGCCCCCCTGTGGCGTGGGTCCCACCTGAGCCTCCACAAGGTGAGATTCCTCCCCTTTCTTTCTCTCTCCCGACCAAACTCATATCCATTGTTCAAACTCGTGTTCCTGCTGCTCTTGAGCTCGAATTTTTCGATCTCCTTGCTCAGCCCATTTCAGTTGCTGAAACTTTGCTTGTTTACTCACCGGTATGTGACTCCTTCGATTATCCAAGTAGAATTTTGTTTAGTGTTGTATTTCTAGAGTATTTTGCTGCTGTATGTTGCTGGTTAAGTGAGCTTGCATGCTTGTTCTATGCTTAGATTAATTATCCTTGATGCATGTGTAGCCCTCTTGCAAGTTTCTATAGTAGTTGCCTTGATTTTATAGTTGCAAAATCATTTTTTATGAGACTTGTTGAAAAATTTCAGAGAAGGAAGATGGATGGAGATGTGGTTGGACCAGCTATTGACCCTAATGATTTAGTTGTGGGAGAAGTGATGGAGGTTAATCGTGAAGATTCCGTGCATTCTGCATATTATCCTTGCCAAACCTTCATGGCTGCTGCAGGAATCCTACAAGATTTCAACACACTAATTTCTAATGCAGGATTGGAGAATTTTACCATTGGGGAACCTGCCCAATTTGTTAAACTCACTATGTCTGTAGTACAGGATTTTAGATTTACCTACTCATCTGATAACCCCATGGTCCATTACAAAATTTATAATATTCCTATGGATATCTCTCTGTATGATTTTTGCACAGCTATCAAAGTGCCATATTGGGGATCATATGCGAAGATTAATGGTCAGCCTAGGCATCTTGTAGAACTTTATTCGGAGATCACCAAAAGTAGAGGTTTGTTGAAAGAAGGTGGTAAAATTCGGCTCATTTTATTCCCAGCTATTCGGTATTTCACCCATTTCATTGCCAAGTGTGTTCTAGCTAGGAAAAATGCTAACAAGCTTTCTGTTTATGACTTGGCATTCATTTCTGCTGCTTTGAGAAGTGACAGGACTTATAACTTGGGTGCTTTGATTGCTCATCGCTTATCTACTAATCGCGAAAAGGGTGGTGTTTGTGGTGGCCTCATTGCTTCTAGGCTGTTAGCTTACCATCAGTTGGTTCCGCATCCCTTTGACATAGAGTTGCCTGTTTTTAGACTTGATATTAATTCCATGATCAGGCATCATTCTGTTCCTAGCTGGGCTACTCTCGATAATTTGACTTATAATTTAGTATTTGTTACTAAATCTAGGATTGCATCTAAGACTTCCGAGCGATTGGTTTGTTTGCCTGCACCTGTTTTGTTTAACCTGGATGGCAGGGAAAATTGGGCATTCTCGGAAGAAGACTTGGATGCATACATGAGGGAGCATGGACCCCGGGCCGAGCCGGAGGAGGAGCGGCCTGAGCCGCATGATGAGGGGGCGAGCTCCTCATACCAGTTTGACTATGCAAGCGGAACCTTCCCCGCTTTACAGAGTGGTTCTTACGAACACGCCAGGGACGATGCACCGTCCTGGAGCTATTATCAGCACCCATGATTGTCTCCCAATTAGGCCAAAAGCCTAAGCTTGGGGGGAGGTACGCGTATACTGACAGTTCGCTCATTTCTATATTCGCTCCATGTCAGTTCTTTGTATATCCATATTTCGCTTTCTTTTATTTGTTCTTGCTTGTGGTGTTTATTTTCTCAAAACCCAAAAATACCAAAAATATTTTCGTTGTTTCTCTATGCTTTTATTTTAGTAATTCGAGTTGTAGTTTTATTTTGTCTTTTTGATTTTCGAGTTGATATTCAAAAAACCCAAAAATATTTTCCTTTTTATTTGCTTCTTCCTTGCTTTGTTTTAAAATTCGAAAACACCAAAAATATTTGTTGTTCTTCTTGGTTTTGTATAGTTCTTTTCAGATTCAACAGCCGTCTGTGACTCCACCTGGAGCTTGGTTTTCATTTTATATCATTCAAGTCATGCGAGCGAAGGGCAATAATGACGATATTCGACAACTTGATGTGGTGAGAGGCTGGTATGAACCGTATTTGTTTTCATTTTTGTACACATACCTGTCCATATGATTGCGCTTAGTAGTTATGGTATGGGCTATGTTACTTGATGAATGCTTGATAGCCATGTTTTCTCATGATTAATCCTAATCTCCTGAAGGTGCACCATATGTCATATAGTTATTTGCATGCATTGTTTTATTCGTAGAGTGGTATTGTAGTGTGGTATCCTCCTCTGAATGTTTTACTTGATTCGACTTGGCACATGCTTACACATGTTTATGACTCAAAACAAAAGTCAAGCCTCGACGATCTATTGTGACTCAGAGTTTCTGTATCACTTTTATGCCACTGCTAATTTTATTCTGTCGCAAGTATGATTATGACAGTTGTGCTCTCTTGTTGTCGCTTCCCCGTCTATTGCTAGCCTTCACCTGTACTAAGCGGGAATGCTGCTTGTGCATCCAAAATCCTGAAAACCAAGTTATTCCAAAGAGTCCACTATAAATTCCTATGCATGGTTTTAAACCATTCCAAGTAAATTTCTTCGTGTGCTATCTTTAACTATTCAAAATTGTACAATCCCTTTTTGTGTCACTGCGTGTAGCTCATAAGGATGTGGTAGTAGAACTTGTCATCTTCCATGCTAAATGATTTCCAAGGACAAGTAGCTTCATCTGCTTGTCCACTTTTATTTTTGCAAAAGAGCTGGTTAGTCCACCTATCATTTAATATTAAAATAGACACTCCTCCACGGTGATTGTTGGTCGGCACCCGAGGATTCGGTTAGCCATGGTTTGTGGAAGAAAAGGTTGGGAGGAGTGTCAAAAATCTGTAAGCATGATATAATGCAAACTATATGAATTTTCGGAACCGCTCTAAAAGTTGGTTAGTTATGGAAGATGACAAGAACTCTATCGCGGATTTGTTGACACTTGCAACCACTTCTCAAAATATTATTTTTACACTCTTTATATGCCTTCGGGAACTAACAAGCTCTAGCACACGATTTAATCCCTGCTTCCCTCTGCGAAGGGCCTATCTTTTATTTTAATGTTGAGTCACCATCCTTCTTTAAAGCACTTCTTTGAGAGCATGACTGTCATTCTTAGTGAAATGTGCTTGTCCCAGAATAGGTTAGTAGTGACATAGCTTGATGCTTTTATCTTTGATAAGCTTTATTTCTAGTCTGCCTGTAAACTTCAGAGGTGCCTGGGCATTTATGTTTTGCTGCACACATTCGGGCAAGCGAGATACCACTTTGCCATACCCAATTACGAACATTGCAATCCTGCACTTAGTTATATGCCATGTTGTTTACCTTTAGTATGTTAGAATCTTTTCATGGCTGCATATTTATCAAGCTTTTATCTTATGCATATCTCCTATCATGAGCTAGTAAGTATAATCATAATTCAAGTATGTATACATCATATGAAGCAATTGTGTTCGTAAAAGTTTCTTTATCGCGTTCAGTTTGTCAACTGAATTGCTTGAGGACAAGCAATAAGCTAAGCTTGGGGGGAGTTGATACGTCCAAAACGTATCTACTTTTCCGAACACTTTTGCTGTTGTTTTACCTCTAACTTGTATGATTTGGATGCAACTAACATGGACTAACGCTGTTTTCAGCAGAATTGCCCTGGTGTCTTCTTTTTGTGCAGAAAAGTCAACTTTCGAGAAAAACTCCGAAAACAATTGCGATCGTCATATTTCACCGGAAGACCCACGGAGCCAGAAGGGGAGTCGGAGAGGCCACACCAGGCAGCCACGCCATAGCTGGGCGCGGCTGGGGGTGGGGCCGCGCCCAAGTGTGGCGTGGCCACCTCGGTCGCCCCCCGACGCTCCCCTTTGGACTATATATTGCCCTTGACCTAAATATCGAGGGGGGTTCGACCATATTTCGCGAAACACATCCACGCTCCGCCGCCGCCGCGATCTCTATTCCGGGGATCAGAAGTTCCGTTCTGGCACCCTGCCGGGACGGGGATTCGGAGGAGATCATCACCATCGTCATCACCACCGCCTCTCCATCAACCATCAATGATTCCCCCATCCATGTGTGAGTAGTTCCCTGCTGTAGGCTGAGGGGATGGTAGGGATTGGATGAGATTGTTCATGTAATAAGTTGCCAGATTGTTAGGGCATGGTGCCTAGTATCCATTGTTAGTGCTATTTATCATTGTTGCAACTTGTTGTGCTTAATGCTTGCCACTAGGGCCCGAGTGCCATGATCTCAGATCTGAACATGTTGTTGATGCATGAGAATAATTATGTTTTAGATCATATCTGCAAGTTGTTTTCACCTGTTATTGTCCGGAACCCGAGGCCCCGGAGTGACAGCAACCGGGATAACTGGAGGGGATGGCTTTGACTTGAGGATTACGTGTGTTCACGGAGTGTTAATGCATTGCTCCGGTACTTTATTAAAAGGAGTACCTTAATTGCCAGTAGTTTCCCTTGAGGCCCCGCTGCAAACGGGCTGGCAGGACAGTAGATGTTGTGCAAGTTTCTCATTGCGAGCACGTACGACTATATACGGAACACATGCCTATGTTTGACTAGTACTAGGATGCTTTTATAATTGTTTACCTGCAAATGCCCTGAGTTATGATTATTACATGAGCGCTCTTATCCATGCAACGCCCGTACATCCGTCCCTATGCCTACAGTACTTTTAATCCTGCTGTTTACTGAAATTACTGCTGCTGTCTTTGTTACACTGTTGCTGCTATTACTTTGTTACTACTGCTGTTATATCACCGTTGCTACTGATAATCTGTGTCGAGGAAGTCTACTTTCAGGTGCAGCTGAACTGACAATTCATCTGTTAAGGCTTATATTTATTCTTTGGCTCCCCTTGTGTCGAATCAATAAATTTGGGTTTTACTTCCCTCGAAGACTGTTGCGATCCCCTATACTTGTGGGTCATCATTAACCCAGTACGAGTTAATGCAAGGACACTAAAAAACCACGTGAAGGACACGGAGAAGAACTTGCTAAATGCCCTAATGAAGCAACATTTCAAGGTGCAGATAATGTTTCCTTACTTCTTCAGGTAAGAGAGTGTTACTCGCTTGTACAAATTAAGTGTAACTGATGAGTTACTGACGTGTATATAATCATGCGCAGCGATCATTACATTCTTCTAGTCATTGAAGTTGATAGATCAAGAGTTCAAGTCTACGACTCATTGGACTGGCCCGAGGAGAGGTACCAAAGCATTCTAGATACGCTCGAAAGGTAATTTCAAACATTATCGCACTATATCAGTCTCTCTTATTGATTTCAGAGATATCAAGCAACTAATAACTCATTTTTTTTTTGGCCGGCAGGGTTTGGAAACAATTCAAAGCGAGGACAAAGGGTTCAGGTTCATTTGAAGAACAGCTGACTTTTATTCACCCACAGGTAGGTAGTACGGTCTAGCTAGGTTCGCGCATCTCTTTATTTATAGTTTTCAATACCACTATATGTTGACTATGATTTGATTGAATTCTATTCTCGTAAAGTGGATCGAGAGGCAACCACAGGGGACCAATTTCTGTGGATATTTCGTTTGCGAGTGGATTCGTCGTTCGGTCACTGAGCGGGACCCAAAGAAATTTTTAGACGTACGTGAACAATCATATTCATCAATTGATCTCCAGTGTCATTCATAATTTTTGATAGTCATGATTAATATTCGTATTGATCTCCTTCTTTATAGGCAGAGCCACTGCGCGAGAGTATGCCACTAAAGAAGCGCTTTCAAGTACTAGCAGAGGAACTTGCGGGGTTTCTGCTCAGCGAAGTCATACCTACAAAAGGAACATACAATGGAGAATAGCGGTGAAGTCCCGTTATGATTCCCGTGTAACCGAATAGACGGGCTCTAGTCCCGGTTATGATCTCCACACACGTGTAATCAAATAGACGGGCTCTAGTCCCGGTTATGAGCACCTCCATGTAACCGGATAGATGTGAACATATTTTTATTTATGAACATTTTGATATGTTATATGTAGTTTCTGTTTTTAATTAATTAAACGCATATTTTTTTGCACCATTTCAATATTAAATTGGGAGGAAAAACAAAAATTACAGGCTGCCACGTGTGAGGTCCTTGGTCCCAGGTCGTATGACCAATCGGGACTAGAGGTCCTCCACCACGCCCGCGCCTCGGCGGCCACGTGGGAGCCTGTTGTTCCAGGTCGTAACGGACCCGTACTAGAGGGGGGGGGGGGGGGCCTCTAATGTCGCCTTGCTAGTCCCGGCTGGACACCCGGTACTAGAGGCCCTTACGACCCGGGACCAGTGGCCCTGTTTCCACTAGTGGATGTCTTCTTCTGAAGTGTTTAAAGGAAGACCAAGTGAAGGTCACCATGGGTGCATGCGGTACATAACGATTTATGGGGACACATCATTCGGCCGGCCCAGGAGATGAAAGATGAAGTGGATGCTCAGACTACGCTAATGAAAAGAAGTCTTTCTAGGTGAATACCATCAAATGCAACGGTCCATTACGGTGTAGTCCCTCCCTTTCCCACGGGAGTAGCACTATGTACCGAAGACTGGTATTGAATTCCCGGATCAAGTCTTTGCGACGGATCAAGTCTTTTCAGTTCACACGTGTCTCTGATTAAATGCCTGGCCGGCATAGATGCATGTACAACATACTGTCAGATCGATAGAGAAAGACTTTATGTACCCATCAAGTCTTTGCGCCAAGTCTATATATATCACATGAGCTGGTTGGAAAGATTTTCTGTACTCTGTCAATAAATGTGCATCTATCTTTTATGCTATGGTAAGTCAAATTTATTTTAATTTAACTAACTTCATAGGTCAGATCGATAAAGAGAATTAGGGAATAGCTGAAGAGATACACCTCCCGTCCCTAACCCTAGCCGCCACCACCCCAACCCTCCTCGCCGCCGGCCTCTCTTCCACTCGCCGTCCTCCGCTCCCGTGCGGCCGCGTCTGGGCCGCACCGGGGCGCCCCCAGCTCTCTCTTGCTAGGCTGTAGCGCGCATATTTCTCCTCTCGCCGCCGCCGGAGGCGTCGCCTGGGCAAAGCCCGGAGGGCGCGGCGGCGGCGAGATCTTCCCGGCACCGATCTGAGGCGGGGCGGCGGCGCCTTCTGCGGCCTCTTACGGTGGGAACGGTGGGACAACAGCGACCGGGAGTGGATCGTTAGGTCGGCGGGCTGGCTCGAGATGATCTGGTCCATGGCCAGGGAGGCTCTTGCCGACGGCCACGCCAGTCCGACGGCCACACGGTGCGGCTGCCTGCGTTTCAAGGATGCCGGGGCAGCGGCCCCATGCTAGGTGGCGGCGACATCACTTCCCTTGGGGTGCTGGTCAGGTGGCGGCTTCGGGCGGCGGCGACGTGGCGTGGCGGATCGTGGGATCCCGTGCCTAGGCGTCCGGTGCCGGCTATGGTGCGCTCTCGCAGTGTACATGCGACGGGGATTCGACTGCCGGTGAAAACCGTGCCCTGACTTCGGTCACGGCGGATGATGGCGACGCCTCATGGCGTCTTTACTTTGTTGAAGGCATCATCGACGCTTCTCGTCTCCTTGTTGAAGGCTCGGGAAACTCCGAGGGAAACCCTAGATCTGGATCTTCTGGATCGGATGATGACGACACTACGGTGACGTTCTCCCTCTTGAGGGCTTCGTTTTGGAGCTTGTGCTAGCTGGAGGGGCTTAGAGGTGGAGCGGTGTTGCATCTACCGCATCTTCGACGACGAGTCTTGGCTGCGTGGCGCAGCGGAGTATCGCGTCAAACGCGTGATGATGGATGCGCGCAGGGCGGAGGCGCCGTCTGGCGTCGTGGAAACGTCGATGGCAGGACTGGCAAGGGTCTTTGCCTCAGTCTACGTGTTGGAGATGGGCTGGTGATGGATGGCGGAGGTGACTTCCTGTGCGTGCGCACAAGGCGCTATCTCTGGAGTTGGCCAGGGAACCGGCGATGGGCGTGGCCGTGGCATAAGGCCCCGTTTGTTTACTCTATCGTTTGTGTTAGTTATGGTGCCTGTTTGGTGGCTTCGGCTTGTATGATCGTGGTTTGTAAGGCTTTTTGCCAGCTTATGTTGAATAAATGAAATAAAAGCCGTATGCATCTCTTCGATGCAGAGGCCGGGGCTCCCCATTTCAAAAAAAAAAACTAACTTCATAGGTAAACGAGCCAATATGTATGACACTAAATTGGTATCACTATATTGTTGTTGAAATAGAGTTACATAATATACCAATTTGTTGTCATATGTATGTTGCTACTCAGTTGGTCAAAATTTTAATGTTTTTGACTTAGTACAAAATCTTGATGTACACTTATTCGTGGACGGAGAGCATGTCCTTAGTAAAGATGATTTTCTAGAAAGCGTTAAATCAAAGCATTTCTAAGTTTCACGCTAATACATGTACATAAATAGTCACATTGGTTGGATGAACAGATTATCATTTAGGTTTGTCGTAATAATATTTGGTAACATTAGATGTAACAAATGCAGTGTATAAACTTTATGGATAAGAAAAATTAACAAAAAAACGTGGCTAAACCTATTTTCCAGCTCAAGATAGACAGCTCATAGTTTGTTATGCCTTCATCGATCAGCTAGCTCTCATTTGTGTATTTAAGCGAACGCTAGCTGCATGCGATGGACACAGAAGCTCGTCGCGACAATGGGAGTTCATCAATGTGGATGAGTCTCTTGTTTCCTGCGCTGCTCGTCGCGACAATGTCAGGCCCCAGGGCAGATTCCTTCACCGTGTCGCCGGGATGTGTGGGTCGCTGCGGCGGCGTCGACATCCCTTACCCCTTCGGCATCGGCAGCGGCTGCTTCCGCAAGGGCTTTGAGATCTCCTGCGTCAACAACACCGTGCCAGTCATGGCGGGCACCACCCAGGACATGCGGGTGCTGAACCTGACATTGTCACCGCACCCCTTGGCCCGGGTGATGCTGCCGGTGGCGTGGCAGTGCTTCAACTCCACCGGCGACCTCACCGGGTCCTTCAACGGCGGGGTGAACATGAACCCGGAAGGCGTTTACCGCATCTCCAGCGAGCTTAATCAGCTAGTCCTCCTCGGCTGCAACACCTTCGCCCAGATCAAGAGCGGCGTGCGCGGGCGCTTCTCGTACCAGTACTATACAGGGTGCGTGGCCTTTGCCAACGACTCCAGCGATCCGCGGGACGGCGCATGCACGGGCGTCGGCTGCTGCCGCGTCGATATCCCGCCGGGCTCACCGACAATGTCGTCGGCTTCGAGACCGGGGGCTCCTGGACGCACGCCGACCAGGAGTTCTGCCCATGCGACTACGCCTTCATCGCTGACAGAGGCTACTACAAGTTCCGGAAGGCCGACCTTCTCGACATGGACGTGAACCTGACCAGCATGCCGATGTCGCTCGACTGGGCCATCCGGGACGACGGCTCCCTGTCGTGCGCCGCCGCGGCGACCAAGCCGGGGTATGCATGCATCAGTCCCCACAGCGAGTGCATCGACTCCGCCAACGGCCCTGGCTACACCTGCAACTGCACCAAAGGCCGCGAGGGCAACCCCTACGTCATCGATGGGTGCACCGGTAACTAGCACTCGCAACTCAATTCTGTCAGCATATTAATGCCCATGCATGTCCTGATGAATATTAATTTTCTGTGTGACATACTCTATATAGACATAGATGAATGTGCAAGACCAGCAGACTATCCTTGCCAGGGTACATGCAAGAACATCGACGGAGATTACCAATGCACCTGCCGTCATGGTCAGAGCAATGACCCATTTAAGGAACGCTGCGCCCCCAGATTCCCATTGGCAGCACAGATTTGCATAGGTAACGTCAATACTACTGTACTACTACTTCATTTCAATATGTATACGTACTTGCTCTTTGTCAATTATGCATGTGTTGGCTCGACTTAATTTACGCCGCATAAGTATGTATACCATGTACTCTCTCCATCACAGTTTATAAGGCAGATATCCTTATTGGCTGATTAGCAATAAAGTACTTCCTACATTTATATTTGGCATCGATCTCTACCAAAATAAGGCACAAAATAAGAATTTAATTCGCCATATGCTGTTTCCTAGGCCTATAGCAATTCACCTAGGTCCCAGAGAACTACAAAATATACCTTATAAGACTAGTCACAATGGGGAGTATCATATATTAGTATCATGCATATGATACTAGTGATGTTACTACTTTCACAATGGTTAGTAACATATGTGTGGTATCATATAATATTGTATTTATTATGTTGTACACTCATCTTGCATTGGAATCCGCTATGTTACGGTATCTACCTATGATACCACTATCACCTCTCTTTTCATTAATTGTATTGCCACGTCATCTTTTTGCTGACATGGCATGCATGATACTATCTATGATACCCCCATTGTGGCTAGTCTAAACTATGATGGTGGGAGTAGTAGGATATATTGACCCCACATATGTAATAATTATATCGCAAAAATTATGTGGTTTATTTTAGATTTCAGCTCGTGCCTTGTTCTGTATGGAACGATTATTTGTTCCAACACTTAACGTGTATGGAGCTACATAGGCGCTACATTAATTATCATGTCTGATACACCTTTTTCTCACATTACTACTAGAAACTTTCAGCACTTAAATACTGAATCTTATTTCATTGTCTATGTAGGTGTTATAGGTGGGATTCTTTTCATAGCCATAGTGTCATTCACCATCATTATTATCAATGAGAAGAAGAAGAAGGATGACTTATACAGTAGGCATGGTGGTCCTATATTAAAGGAAGCTCGGAATATAAAGCTTTTCAAAAAGGATGACCTCAAGCATATTCTAAAGAGTAACAATTTAATTGGAAAAGGTGGCTTTGGTGAAGTTTACAAGGGCCTTCTCGGTAAGGAATGGGTCGCTGTAAAGAAACCCATTAGTGCTGATTTGCTAGAGACTAAACAATTTACAAATGAAGTCATCATCCAGTCTCAAATAATCCACAAGAACATCGTTAGGCTCATAGGTTGTTGCCTAGAAGTGGAATGCCCCATGCTAGTGTACGAGTTCATATCCAAAGGAAGCATGGAAGTCATTCTTCATGGGAGGGACAAGACGCCTCTCAACTTGGATGTGCGTCTAAATATTGCTGTAGAATCAGCACAGGGTCTAGCTTATATGCATTCACAAGCCAATACTGTAATCTTGCACGGTGATGTTAAGCCGGCAAATATACTCTTGAATGATGAGTTTGCCCCCAAGATCTCTGACTTTGGCATATCAAGGTTGATGGCTAAAGACAAGAAACACACTGTATTAGTCATTGGTGACATGAGTTATATGGATCCAGTGTACCTACAATCAGGCCTATTGACCGAAAAAAGTGATGTCTACAGTTTTGGAGTTGTGATCCTAGAGCTCATTAGCAGGAAGAAGGCTTCTCATTCTGACAATAACAACTTAGTGAAGAGCTTCCTTGAGGATCACAAAAACAGGAAGAAATCAACTGGGTTATTTGACCGGGAAATTGCTGTTGAGGGAGATCTGGACCTTCTTGATAGTTTGGCAGAGCTTGCTGTGAAATGTCTTAACCTTGATGTGGATCAAAGGCCGACAATGACTAATGTTGCAGAGCGTCTTCGCACATTGAATCAAGCCCGTAAGCCATAAGGAAATCATCAGCAAAGTGGATTTTAGTGTGGAAATGCCATGTTATGCCAGCATTTACTATATTTCCAGTTGTAAGCAGGAAAGGTCACCCTTAGTTCCAACAAAATATGTACCAGTACTTGTGTAGTGAGTAATTGTCGTTCTTATGTGTCTTGATGTGCCATCTCTACTGTAATTTTGCTGTTGTTAGAAGCAAAGGTCACCCTTGGATCCAAGCATATTTGTAGCAGTACCGAAGTGAGCTACCGTTTTTTGATGTTACTAGATGTATGAGTTAATGAATTAAATTCCTTTGTTATATGGTAGTAATTTTCTCTTGCTCCAATTTGCATTTTATCTTCTTTCTGCATTTTCTTTCGTTTGTGTGCCTTCTATCATAATATATAGTCACTACAGTGTCTTGCACCAGAGGAAGGAGGCAGAAGGGGATGGCGCTGCCCGTGGTAGCATGTCGGCGCGCCACTTCGATCGCGGAGGCAACCGTATGGCCGGTTGCCCCCCACCAAGCTTTGCGGCCGACGGTGTTGTAGCACGTCTCGCGCGATCTGGGGCCGTCGTTGGTGGCGATGACCGCCTCCCGCTCGCTCGAAGTGTTCGAACCAACGGCCCCAGTTGGCCTCGCCCTCATCATTCTCGGGGAGGTGCCGCTCCGCTGGCGTCATCCAGCTCCGCCGGCGAGCGATGAATCGCCCTATCTGCTCGGCCGTCTCGGGCAGCGGTGGCACGGGAAGGCCACCGGCCGAGATGGCCCAGTGCTTGGGCAGGCGGCAGTCCGCAGGGGCGAGGAGCCCGTATCGGTGCAGCTCCCGGGCGTCCTCGCCCAGGTTCGCGCACCCGCGGTACGCCATAGCTAGTGTTTAGGAGATTGAGGGCGAGGGGATTGAGGGCGAGGGGAGTACTGAGGGCGAGAAAGGAGACAGCTTGGATAAGCACGGCCAGGGCGCCGGCTTTTATCATGGCGATGGGCGGTGCGGCCGGCGTAAATGCGTCGCGTGGAGAATCCGCAACGCCGGCCGCGTGGCCTGGGGAGCCGTCGCGTCGCCTGGCCGCCGTTAATGGCATGCATGTGTGCAGGCGCACTGGCGTCCAGTCGCGTCGCGTTGGAAACCGCCGACGACCGCCCCATTAACACGGCCAGACCGGCCTCCTGCACGGCGCGTGCCTGCACGCGGCGTGTTTATGACGGGCAGGCCACCCCTGTCAGAGGGCATGTCCGCCCGTGTCCGGCACCCCCGAGTGGGCCTCCATGATTTCGCGAGGCCCAATCCTTTGGAGGGTGCCGCTGGTGGCGGTTTTTGCCGTCCGGACCCCCAATAGGCCTTTGGGGGATCCTTTGGAGGCCCCGGTGGAGATGCTCTTATTACCACTACTTCTGCTACACGGTGTTGGTATGAATCTAGATGACTAGATCTCAAACCATATCCAGATCTAGATTTGTTATTATTTTATTTGTACCTTCATAAATAGATATTGACTAGTAAGTAAGAGAAATTTATTGTTTTTCCATATGCGTATCTCTTAGTGGTATCATAGATACATGTACGATCTAAACTACTTGGGATGTGCGGACATCACAAAGTAGTTGTGTGGAGTATTAGATCAGATATAATTACTTGATTATTCATGTTGCTTCCTATAATATTGTGAATTTTTTACCCCACAACATAGAAGAGATTTGTTACAAACTTTTGGTTACTGCGGACCTTTATGTGCTGCTCCTGAGTATGTCGGTCGATCGTCCAATGTTGTGGTTTAGTCGCTTTGAGAGCACCAATCGAGTTCGTCAGTTCCTTATTTATACCGCTGCGAGGAGAAGGTTATTGGCGCCACCTTGACCCAAGCCGGGGTTTTCTAGATGCGAATCAAGGTACAACTTTGTGTGGAGGTTGTGCTTGTCTCTACCAAGCTACGACATTACCTGATGTCTAGCAAGTGCGTACTGGACTAGTGGTGTGTCAGAACGATGTGATCCGACATATGATACAAAGGTCGATTCACGGTTTGATCGAGTACGATTTGCCTTATGAATCTCCCAAATTTGTGACAAGCCAGATCGTTGCCGATTTCATCTATGAACATCGGATTGACACATACCAAGGTCCCGACTTAAACCTTGTATCAGCAGCGCCATGCATGGAAGGTATATTTTGACGTCTCAGTTTGCAGTAGCGGACAACGAGTCTCCCAATCTATGATAGGCCAGATCGTTGTCGACTTCATCTATGAACATCACATTGACACATACCAAAGTCCCGACATAAACCTTGGTATAGTGCACCATGGAAGATATATTTTGACGGCTCATTCTGCAACAACAGACAAAGAATTGGCGTGGCCTACATTTCCCCCACAGTACCATGTTTGAAGCCTCGTGCCAGCTTGATTATTTCTGTACAAACATTGTGAAGCCAAATATGATACAATTTTATTCCAGCTATAGACTTTAGTTGATGCAGGGGTGACTCATACCAGTGTTAGGTGAAGCCGAACCAAAAGTCGGTTGACGACGAAGCATCATGTGCCAATCACATCTGATTGAAGGAAGCCTTATGTTGTTTATCTAGAAGATCAGAGTCGAAAGATAGACATGACTGTCGGGGGGCTAGCTAGCTCCCAAGTATACGCTGGTTGATGCTGTCTTCTTCTGAAGTGTTTGAAGGAAGACCAAGTGAAGGTCACCATGGGTGCATGCGGTACATTACGACTTATGGGGACACATCATTCGGCCGGCCCAGGAGATGAAAGATGAAGTGGATGCTCAGACTACGCTAATGAAAAGAAGTCTTTCTAGGTGAATACCATCAAATGCAACGGTCCATTACGGTGTAGTCCCTCCCTTTCCCACGGAGTAGCACTATGTACCGAAGACTGGTATTGAATTCCCGGATCAAGTCTTTGCGACGGATCAAGTCTTTTCAGTTCACACGTTTCTCTGATTAAATGCCTGGCCGGAATAGATGCATGTACAACATACTGTCAGATCGATAGAGAAAGACTTTATGTACCCATCAAGTCTTCTCCCGTCAGATCTGGGACGGCGGATCTGGCGGCAGGAGAGGAGGATCCAGGGCGGCGCCTCTGCTGGCGTGTGGCGAGGCGGTGGAGGATCTGGGGTGGCCCCCGGATCTGGAGCAGGACGAGCTTGGGGGCCTCCCCCGGCCGATGCTTCCTTGGCGTTGCCCAAGCCCGTCTCCTCGGAGGCGGCGATCGATGCGGCTCTTCAACGCCTCATGGCTAGGGGCTCTGCTGCTCCACGGGTGGGCAATCTTCGCGGCGGTGGTCTTCGTCGTCTCCGGCGTCGTCGAGCTCGGCTGGGGGTTGCTCCTGAGGTTGTGGATGGTGGTGCCGAGGTGTGCTGCCCTCGGATCTCTCTGTTCCTCCGTGTTTTTGCTTGTAGGGTTGATGTAATCATCTGCATATGAATACAAGTATGTGCATTATCAAAAAAAAAAAAAAAAAAAAAAAAAGTCTTTGCGCCAAGTCTATATATATCACATCAGCTGGTTGGAAAGATTTTCTGTACTCTGTCAATAAATGTGCATCTATCTTTTATGCTATGGTAAGTCAAATTTATTTTAATTTAACTAACTTCATAGGTCAGATCGATAAAGAGAATTAGGGAATAGCTGAAGAGATACACCTCCCGTCCCTAACCCTAGCCGCCACCACCCCAACCCTCCTCGCCGCCGGCCTCTCTTCCTCTCGCCGTCCTCCGCTCCCGTGCGGCCGCGCCTGGGCCGCACCGGGGCGCCCCCCAGGCTCTCTCTCGCCAGGCCGTAGCGCGCATATTTCTCCTCTCGCCGCCGCCGGAGGCGTCGCCTGGGCAAAGCCCGGAGGGCGCGGCGGTGGCGAGATCTTCCCGGCACCGATCTGAGGCGGGGCGGCGGCGCCTTCTCCGGCCTCTTACGGTGGGAACGGCGGGACAGCAGCGACCGGGAGTGGATCGTTAGGTCGGCGGGCTGGCTCGAGATGATCCAGTCCATGGCTGGGGAGGCTCCTGCCGACGGCCACGCCAGTCCGACGGCCACACGGTGCGGCTGCCTGCGTTTCAAGGATGCCGGGGCAGCGGCCCCAGGCTAGGTAGCGGCGACATCACTCCCCTTGGGGTGCTGGTCAGGTGGCGGCTTCGGGCGGCGGCGACGTGGCGTGGCGGATCGTGGGATCCGTGCCTAGGCGTCCGGTGCCGGCTATGGTGCGCTCTCGCGGTGTACATGCGACGGGGATTCGACTGCCGGTGAAAACCGTGCCCTGACTTCGGTCACGGCGGATGATGGCGACGCCTCATGGCGTCGTTACTTTGTTGAAGGCATCGTCGACGCAGTTCTCGTCTCCTTGTTGAAGGCTCGGGAAACTCCGAGGGAAACCCTAGATCTGGATCTTCTGGATCGGACGATGACGACACTACGGTGACGTTCTCCCTCTTGAGGGCTTCGTTTTGGAGCTTGTGCTAGCTGGAGGGGCTTAGAGGTGGAGCGGTGTTGCATCTACCGCATCTTTGACGACGAGTCTTGGCTGCGTGGCGCAGCGGAGTATCGCGTCAAACGCGTGATGATGGATGCGCGCAGGGCGGAGGCGCCGTCTGGCGTCGTGGAGACGTCGATGGCAGGACTAGCAAGGGTCTTCGCCTCAGTCTACATGTTGGAGATGGGCTGGTGATGGATGACGGAGGTGACTTCCGGTGCGTGCGCACAAGGCGCTATCTCTAGAGTTGGCCAGGGAACCGGCGATGGGTGTGGCCGTGGCATAAGGCCCCGTTTGTTTACTCTATCGTTTGTGTTAGTTATGGTGCCTGTTTGGTGGCTTCGGCTTGTATGATCGTGGTTTGTAAGGCTTTTTGCCAGCTTATGTTGAATAAATGAAATAAAGGCCGTATGCATCTCTTCGATGCAGAGGCCGGGGCTCCCCATTTCTAAAAAAAAAACTAACTTCATAGGTAAACGAGCCAATATGTATGACACTAAATTGCCATCACTATATTGATGTTGAAATAGAGTTACATAATATACCAATTTGTTGTCATATGTATGTTGCTACTCTTTTCTATAAAGTTGGTCAAAATTTTAATGTTTTTGACTAAGTACAAAATCTTGATGTACACTTATTCGTGGACGGAGAGCATGTCCTTAGTAAAGATGATTTTCTAGAAAGCGTTAAATCAAAGCATTTCTAAGTTTCACGCTAATACATGTACATAAATAGTCACATTGGTTTGATGAACAAATTATCATTTAGGTTTGTCGTAATAATATTTGGTAACATTAGATGTAACAAATGCACTGTATAAACTTTATGGATAAGAAAAATTAACAAAATTAACAAAAAAAAGTGGCTAAACCTATTTGCCAGCTCAAGATAGGCAGCTCATAGTTTGTTATGCCTTCATCGATCAGCTAGCTCTCATTTGTGTATTTAAGCGAACGCTAGCTGCATAGATGGACACAGAAGCTCGTCGCGACAATGGGAGTTCATCAATGTGGATGAGTCTCTTGTTTACTGCGCTGCTCGTCGCGACAATGTCAGGCCCCAGGGCAGATTCCTTCACCGTGTCGCCGGGATGTGTGGGTCGCTGCGGCGACGTCGACATCCCCTACCCTTTCGGCATCGGCAGCGGCTGCTTCCGCAAGGGCTTTGAGATCTCCTGAGTCAATAACACCGTGCCAGTCATGGCCAGGGGCGGGCCCAATTCAATTCATGGGTATTCAGTTGAATACCCATTATTTTTTCCAAAAGTATAAGTGTATATTGTGTATACCATGAGATATACACAGGAAAAAGGGAACTGACACAAATTTACAGACTACCAACCATTTCAGCCCAAATAAAGGAGAAGCCCACGTTCTGTTCTCTCCCCCACCACTCGATCTGGCCCATTGGCCCAATATTTTCTCACAACCTAGAAATGGCACCACACAATTTGTTAAAGAATTAGCGCTTCGACATGTTAAACCTCAGTGTGTTAAACGCAACTGGATGCATCTGTGTTTTATGCGCCGTAGGCAGGTTGAACAATTAGCACTTCTATATGTTAACCTTTTTTTTCGAGAATGATTTGTCAAAGAATTTCAAGTTATGGCCAATTCTATAATATGACATTATGCAAAGTTTTGTATTTTATCTTCTATGTATTATACAATTTGTACAGTATGGAGGTACATACATATAGAAAACAAGGCTTTAGGTTGTCCGGAAAAAAGTCTTTGAAATTTTGAATACCGGCTGTTGAAATCCTGGGCCCGCCCCTGGTCATGGCGGGCACCACCCAGGACATACCGGTTCTGAACCTGGCATTATCACCGCGCCCCTTGGCCCGGGTGATGCTGCCGATATTGCGTGGCAGTGCTTCAACTCCACGGGCGACGTCACCGGCTACTTCGACGGCAAGGTGAACATTAACCCGGAAGGCGTGCACCGCATCTCCAGCGAGCTCAACCAGCTCGTCCTCCTTGGCTGCAACTCCTTCGCCCAGATCAAGAGCGGCGTGAGTGGGCGGTTCAACTACCAGTACTACACGGGGTGCGTGGCCTTCGCCAACAACTCCAGCGGGCCGCAGGATGGGGTGTGCAGGGGCGTCGGCTGCTGCCAAGTCGACATCCCAGCGGGGCTCACCGATAACGTGGTCGACTTCGGATCCGGTGGCTCCTGGACGCACGCCGACCAGGAGTTCTGTCCGTGTGACTACGCCTTCATCGCGGACAGGGGCAACTACACCTTTCGGAAGGCGGACCTTCTTGACATGGACATGAACCGGACCACCATGCCGCTGATGCTCGACTGGGCCATCCGCGACAATGGCTCCCTCTCGTGCGCCGCGGCGGCGACCAAGCCGGGGTACGCCTGCATCAGTCGCCACAGCGAGTGTGTCGACTCCGCCAATGGCCCTGGCTACACCTGCAACTGCACCAAGGGTCGCGAGGGCAACCCCTACGTCGTCGATGGGTGCACCGGTAAGTATCACTCGCATGCCGCGACTCAACTCTGTCTGTCTCAGCAGATTTCCATGCATGTCCTGATAAATATATATTTTTTTTTTTGACGATACCGATAAATATTTTCTCTGTGGACATATATAGACATAGATGAATGTGCACCTCAATCAGGGTATCCTTGCCGGGGTATATGCAAGAACACCGATGGAGATTACAAGTGCACCTGCCGTCCTGGTTATCAAAGCAATGACCCATATCATGAACGCTGCACCCCCAGGTTCCCGTTGGCAGCACAGATTTCCATAGGTAACATCTCACACAAGTTTCTTTATCTGCTTTGCTCATGTGTTTCACCAAATATATCTTATTATTATTGCTCCAGTCCGTTGATTAATTGCACAGTTAATACTGTAATACTAATGAAGCTCTTTATACATATCTCTGGTTGTCACACAAAAAATCTTGGATTATGAGCTGTCGATTTTTTTCATTAGTGAATGCAGTAGAACGTTAATGGTTGGTATATTCAAAGGCCCTTTGCAATGTCGTTGCACACTAACGCCACTCATAGTGAGGAGTTACTTTTTTCGCTTAAAGACCGTATCATGTCCGCTCTAACTGTTTTTCAGATTAATATTAGAAACTTTGAGCAATAAGAGAGTGAATTTTGTTTCCTTGTCTATGTAGGTGTAATAGGTGGGATTCTTCTCATAGCCATTATGTCATTCACTATCATTATTATCAAAGAGAAGAAGAAGAATCATGACATATACAAAAGGAATGGTGGTCCTATATTAGAGAAAGCTCGGATTATAAAGCTTTTCAAAAAGGTTGACCTGCAGCCAATTTTCAAAAATGGCAATTTAATTGGGAAAGGTGGATTTGGTGAAGTTTACAGGGGCCTTCTCAGCAACGAATTGGTTGCGGTAAAGAAACCAATTAGTGGTAATGTGCTAGAGAGTGAACAATTTCCGAATGAAGTCATCATCCAGTCTCAAATAATCCACAAGAACATCGTCAGGCTCATAGGTTGTTGCTTAGAAGTGGATAGCCCCATGCTAGTGTATGAGTTCATACCCAAAGGAAGCATGGATGACATTCTTCACGGGGTGGACAAGAAGCCTCTCAACTTGGATGTGCGTCTAAATATTGCTCTAGAATCAGCACAGGGTCTAGCTTATATGCATTCACAAACCAATACTGTAATCTTACATGGTGATGTTAAACCGGCAAATATACTCTTGAACGATGAGTTCGCCCCCAAGATCTCCGACTTCGGCATATCAAGGTTGATTGCAACAGACAAGGAACACACTGCATTGGTCATTGGTGATAGGAGTTATATGGATCCAGTGTACCTACAAACAGGCAGGTTGACCGCCAAAAGTGATGTCTACAGTTTTGGAGTTGTGATCCTAGAGCTTATTAGCAGGAAGAAGGTCACTTATTCTGACGATAACAGCTTAGTGAAGAGTTTCCTTGATGTTCACAAAACATGAAGAAATCAACTGACTTGTTTGATACAGAAATTGCAGTAGAAGGAAATTTGGACCTTATGGAGAGTCTGGCAGGAATTGCTGTGGATTGTCTTAACCTTGATGTGGATCAAAGGCCGACAATGACTGATGTTGCGGAGCGTCTTGTCATACTGAAACGCTCCCATAAACCGTAAGACAATTATCAGTAAAGTGGATTTGAGTCTGGAAATGCCACGTTGTGCCAGCCTTTATTATATTTCCAGTTGTGAGAAGCAGGGGAGGTCACCCTTAGTTACAAGAAAATATGTACCAGTGCTTGTGTAGTGATTAATTGTCTTTCTTATGTGGCCTGATGTGCCAGGTTACACTGTAATTTTGCTGTTGTTAGAAACAGGGGAGGTCACCCTTGGTTCCAAGCATATTTGTAGCAGTACTGAAGTGTGCTGCCGCATGTTTGATGTTGCCAGATGTATGAGTTAATGAATTAAATTCCTTTGTTATATGGTAATAGTTTGCTTTTTCTCAAATTTTCCGTGTATGCTCTTTCTGCCTCTTTCGTTTGTTCCCCTTTTATCATAATATATAGTTACTAGAGTGTTTATAGACGTACTGTTTGCATCCTAACTATGATTAATTTACTACATCGATCATAATACATATCAGAAAAAATATGGAGTGGAAACTTTTTACATCTTTATCAGGAATCGAAACACCTATTCTGACCGAAAGACTTGCAAAAAATGAAGCAATTGCAAGAACATTATCTGTCTAGTGTTGTTGATCCGGGATTGCTTAGACGGAGAGACCAGGGACAGCATCGCCCGGACAAGGACAAGGATAAACGAGTATGGACGAGGAGATCAGAGAGCTTCAGTGTTGCGAGCTATTCTGTAAGGCTGTGAACGTGTAGTCACGCCGAGCTGTGATGCGAGCTTGTTCATTGGTCTCTGCCAGAAGCACTTTATGGCTTTCTGTAGCAATTGCAAACATTCTACTCGCTGTCAGCATTAATTACAAGCTACATGGTCTATTGTATACTGCCTATGTGTGTAAGTGTATATGTGTTAGAGCTAGACCCAGTATCACCCAAGCATGCGGATTGCCGCCCACATCTTGAACTCTTCCCTGATAGTGTCAGAAGTTGTGAGATGTCCAGGTACCCGCTACTGAAGACCGGTGTGTCCTTCTGCTTCCATATCCATCAAGCGTAAGAGAATGACCACCGAGACATGCCCTTCCTCTACGGTTTCAGAGCAAACTTGTTGGTCTCCAAGGGAAGAAGGCAGTCCACAAGCAGATACACGTGGACTGCGGCGCTTGGTCACACCGCAAGACGAGCAAGTCGCACGGCAGAGCTTGTCGAGACAGGAGAGGTTACACGGCTACTGAAATTACTGCCAACGATTTCTTGCTTCCTGGTGTTTCCTGGTATAGAAAACGTGAAAAAATGGTCTCACAACTGAACAGACCGGTGCATTTTGATCACAAACAGGTCACGTCATTCCGTTTTGGACTGAAACTTTTTAGAAAATCCCCAAATGCAATATTAGGAGGGCCGTGTTGCAAAATTGCAACACGTGTATCCATACGGCTACCGAACTTACTACCAACGAAAATTAGTGTGTTGCGAAAATTCATCAATATGATCTATTAATGACTTGTTTCCATACGGCTACTGAACTTACTACCAACGATTTCTAGCTTCTGGTGTTTCTCTACCAAGTCACAGATAATTTATCGTTTATGTTGAAACGCGTGTAGGTCACACCCAAAATGCATACCTGTGCTCAAGCATTGCCAGATGGACATTACACCAAAGTCATAACACAAGTCAAGAAGAACTAGAAGCCCATACCTGGAAATGTGTCGCCGCACTTGAGTGCTTGCCAAGCGTCGCAACTAAGCACAGTCCATGTTTGGAGAACTCGCCGTGCTTGGCGCCAAGTCCCCCGAATTCCATCTCAAGTTCTTGTCGCACACGTATTCGACGCGCTGTGCATTTCGTCGAGCACCTGCCAGGCGGCACGGACAGAGCAAGCCCGACGCCCAGCCAGCTTACCTGCAGCTAGCCTAATCCCGGAAGGAATGTTGGTTGCTACAGGTGGAAGAGGCTGCTCGATCGAGTCCGGTCCGGGGAGCGGACAGGACAGGTGAACGGCGGCGAGCGCACGGCTGGCAGGACCCCGGCGGCGAGGTTGCTTTTCACCGTTCCTCTTCTCCTCGTTGCGTCGCACCTTTTTTTTGAAACGTTCCCTAGCTCGCGCCCAGCAGGCCTCCTCAGCCCAGCCAGGACATAGCCATTCCACCCTAAAAAAAAGCAGCCCAGCTCACAGATATTCGACCCTAAAAAAACTCACGGAAATTCCAGCACTCTCACCAACACAGTATGCAGCATATTTCGCGTAGCCCATCGCGTGATTATTTTTTACAACTAAATATTTTCATGGTTTTTTCAAATGTTGAATACGTCTATTAAAGTCGAGTAAAATCGCGAGAGTTTTGTTCAGAAACCACAAACGAAATGTTGTAAAGTTCTTCTAACCATTTGCTACAAGTTACACTTGTAAAAATACTACACAGGTTCTCCTTCTTCGTCACGAGGGTGTGAACAACTTAATGGGCGATGGCTCTTGCTCAAGCTCCCTCCTCAGCCTAACCTAGCCCTCATCCAGCCTCGTCCCCCGCCTGCAGCCATCCCACCAGCCTTACCACCCCCTCCCCAATCCTCCTCTACTCCACGGCGGTGTCCTCCATCACCTGCTCCAGCGCGATGAAGTTTGAGAAACCCCAATCTTAATTTCATTAAGGGTCAAAATGGGCTGAGCTTGAGTGGTAAGCCTCCGGCTTCTTGTGAGAGGGCATAATTTGTGTCAATGTCTAGTGCCTTGTTTGGAAGTCCTCTACCTTCTTGCTTCCCAAAACCAATTGCGGAGCGGTGTGGAACAACCTCTAGGAATCTAGAACCAATAAGCTAGCATTATTCGCTATTCAAATAAATAGGAACACCACTTTTGTGAATTCATGAATTAGCTTGTATTTTCAGCCAATCTGCCAACGCCAAGTGAAAGCATGGTTCGATCTAATTCTCGTTCTATCTATCCTCCTTCCTGGTTTCCCGAGTTGATCAAAGCCGGAAAATCTCTAATGTGTGGGGAATGTTGTGACTAACTTTCTATTGGAATAGATGTTCTGTTATATTCAAGAGTGCATCAATCTGTGACTAACTAAATTAAATCCATACAGGTTAATGGGCAAACCACTGAGTTGATGTTGAAATATCTTCTACCATGTTTTTTTCTCCAAAATGTTTTTTCTAGGCTATTATGTTCTGTGCTGAGCTAAAAGAAATGGACATGAGTTGCTCTGTCACGGTGAGGACGAACATCTCCTTGTTCCCTTGGGCTGAGCAGCAACAGGCAGCAGCTGCTCCGGGATACTGCTCACTCTTCCTCGGTCTCTCCGGCCGCTCACGAACCAGATCACCAGGTGGATGGCGACGTAGGCGACCACGGCGGCGGCCAGCGCGACGACGTACCCGGACGTGTCCCACTCACGGCTGCTCCCGGCGGCGTACGCGCCCAGGAGGCCCAACAGGTCCAGAACGATCGCCGTGTTCATGGCGTGGATCAGTAGGCCGCGCCGGTCCTGCAGGGACTCCTGCAGCAGCAAGACGATGACGACCACCGACGCCACGAACGAGGTGGAGTTGCAGTAGAAGAAGGCATGGTACCGGGCCCGGTCGGTATCACGCAGCACCGGGTTCCCCGCGCGGTTCCCGTCCTCCCGCACGCCGCCCGGCGGCTTCAGGCCGGCCTGGTAGGTGACGCTCGCCGCCAGGATAGCCAGCAGCATCAGGTACTTCCGCCGGCTGGAAGTGGATCTCGACGACCTGCTTCCTCGTGGTGGCTGCTGAGAGGAAGAAGACTCGTTCGCCTTGTTGCTGCTGCCGCCATCTCCATTGGCGGGGCCGCAATTTTTGAAGAATTTGAAGAACACGAGTAGCTGCACGATGATGAACGCCACCACCGCGCCGACGAGCACGAAGACGTAGATGGACGTCCGCAGCTTCCGGGCGCTCCCGGCGGCGTAGGCGCCCATCAGGCCGAACAGGGCAACCACCATGCACACGTACGGCGCGTAGCACCGTATGCCCGGCCGGTACAGGTTCGGGTTCACCAGCATGATGATGAGCGCCACGGACGCCATGAAACTCGTCGAGTTGCAGTAGAAGAAGGCCAGGTACCTCCTCCAATACTCGCCGCTGCTCTCTCCGAGGATCGCGGAACCCGCAGAGTACTTGTGTTTATCTTGGGTCATGCCGTTCTCCGTCCAGAAGCCGCCCGGCGGGGTGAGGCCGGCCTGGTAGGTGATGGTGGCCACGAAGATGGCGAGGAGCAGCAGCCGCTTGCGCCGCTTGTCGATCCTCCTCTTCTCCTCGTCGCTGAGGTCCTCGTTGTCGAGCGTGAAGAAGACGACGTGGATGAAGACGTATACCAGAACGGCGCCCGCCAGGGCCATTACGTAGATGGAGGTGCTCACGTCGCGGCAGCTCCCGGCGGCGTACGCGCCGATGAGGCCGAACAGGTCCAGTATCATGGCCACCTCCAGCGCGTGGCCTCTGATCAGGCTCCTGTTCTGGACCATGAGAATGACCACCAAGGACGCCACGAACGCCGTCGAGTTGCAGTAGAAGAACACCTTGTAGCGCGCGGCGTCCGTCGACAGGAGGATCGGGTGGCCGGCCTTGTGGGGTGGCTCCGCCGCCGGCGCGTCGCTTGGCCACGGCCAGACGCCGCCGGACGGGTCCATCCCGGCTTGGTATGTGATGGTGGCCGCGAGCGTGGCGAGCAGCAGGATCAGAGACTTTGCCTTCTCGATGCCATCGTTCTTGTTGCTTGTGTTCACCTCGTCGCCGCCGCTGCCGCCTAATGTTGTCAAGGACACGTTTGCCGGCGATGGGCTCTCGTTCTGGTGGCACCCTCGTTCTTGCAGCCAACGCGACGCGTGCGCGGAGATGCTCTTGAGTCTTAGCCAGGAGCTGGTGTTCTTGAGGGGATCCGAGACGAGCACCTTGACGGCCATGACGACGAAGATGTACAGTGGGACCGCGGCGACAAGAACGACCACGTAGGCCGTCGTGTCGGCCTCTCTGGAGCTTCCGGCAGCGTAGGCGCCCAGGAGGCCGAGAAGCACGACGAGGATGAACCCATACAGCATCCTGGCCGCACCGTACCCCTGCAGCCTCCGGCCGAGGAGCAGCACGATGATGAGCAGTGACGCCACGAACGTCGTGCTGTTGCAGTAGAAGAAGGCCATCAGTCGCGCCGACTGGCCGGCCTTCAGCATCGGGTCGCCGGCTTTGTGTCCTCCTTCGGCTGCGTCGTCGCGGAAGGCGCCGGGCGGGCTCAGGCCGGCGGCGTAGGAGATGCCCGTGGCGAAGGTGGCGAGAAGAAGCAGGACCTTGCGCTGCTCCCTGAGCTGGCGCGCGTCGTCGGGGCTCTCTGCCGCATGCGAGGTCTCCTCCTCCTCGTACCAAGCCAGGAGGATGCGGATGCCAACGTAGGAGGCGAGAGCGACCACCAGCGTGGAGACGTACAAGGTGGTCGGCTTGTCCTCGCAGCTCCCGGTGGCGAAGGCCCCCATGAGGGCAAGCAGGTCCAGCACCATGACGAGCCGGAGCACGGCGAGCCAGAGCGTCGTCCGCTTCTTGTTCAGGGCGAGGAGGAGGAGGTTGACGACGAGCGATGCCGCGAAGGCCGTCGCGTTGAAGTAGAAGAAGGCGCGGTACCGGGCGGTGCCATAGAGGATCGGGACGCCGGCCTCGTGGCCGTGCTCGCTCTTCTGCCAGACTCCCCCCGGCGGGCTGAGCCCCGCCGCGTACGTCGCCGTGGCCACCAGCGTGGCCAGCAGCATGAGGTACTTCCGCAGGTGGTACTCCCACGACGGCTCTTCTTTGGGTAGCGCCGCCGACGCTTCACCGTTGCACTCCATCATCTCGATGGACGACGCTGCCATTTTAGTTCCTAGCTAGCTATGCTTGTCAAATTCTATGTCACTATGTGGATGACGAGCAATGCTACGCTTGTGCCATGACACACACACACACATATATATATATATATATATATATATATATATATATATATATATCCGCCACGGCCGACATGATTAAATTTGTTTTATACGTCGGGTAGTTGGCGACGAACTCTGCCGTTGACCATTTCAGCCGACGTAGACCAAGTCTGGCCACGACGCTCGCCCGTCGTAACATTACCTGAAAGTCGGTCATCACGTGAATGCTGAACCTGATTGACAATTTTATTTCTAGTGCTGGACAAGTTCTTGACGTGCATACTGGCTACTCAATATGCTACGTTCTACAGGTTTAAAGTTATTTGGTAGCTCACATTGTTCTTTTTGTGGGAATGATGAGAGTATTGATCACATTTTTATTGATTGCCCTTTTGCAAAACTTGTATGGCGTGTTGTCTTTTGTACATATAATATCCCTCCCCCTACTAATGTCACAAATATGTTTGGAAATTGGTTGAGGGGATAGACAAAAAGGTCAAGGATAGGATTCGTATCGACGTCTCCGCTATTTGTTGTTCTATTTGGAATTGTCGAAATGATATTGTGTTTAACAGAAAGGATAATTTTCATGTCTTACAGGTTATTCACAGGGCAGTACACTGGATACAGTTATGGGCTTTCCTGCTGCCTTCGGACCAGCGGGACCTTATGGTGGCTGGGTGTACGAGACTGCTACGCGTGGCACAGGATTTTTTCTCCCGCATATGTGGCAACATATTAGTAGGCTTTCGTAGTCTTTCTTTTTATATGTCTTTGGTCGGTTGAGGCATGTCTCGACTTTTTCTCTTTTGGGAGATGGTAGCACAATAAGATACTTTTGAACTATGTAATAATCGGCTGTGTGCATCAATCGATGCAGAGGGTGGGATTAATAAAATTCCCTTTCTAAAAAAAAAGTTATAAATGCCTATAGTAGGTTCGAAAATTATGAGTTTGTGCACATTGTATAAACAAATTTATTTATTCACCTGCTCCTTTCCCTGGATCGAATCGATGGCGGACAGGGGTGGGGATCGTTTTTCTCGTTGCTGTGGTAATGTCGGCCAGGGGCCTTTCGCTAGTGAGCGTGGCAACGTCTGGTATTGGGAGTTGCCCATGCTTCCTTGAATACTGGGGTATATCGAGAAATCTCAATTTGGATCATATCCAAGGGATGCGGCGGCTGCCGGGGACAAGCAGCACCAAATCGATGAGAACAAGGTGGCTACTGGTGGTGTTCCTCCTCCACCTGCGCAGAAGAATCAGGTTCCCTTCCCTAGCTGTAATATCATGGGGCTCATTCCTCTTAGATGTCCGACTATCAGATATGAGCGGTGTAACAAACTAGGACATATTTCTCAGAGATGTCAAGTTATTTTTACCTTGGAGGTGTTGTTTCCACCCTTGAGTTTTAAAAGCTCTAAGCTTGTGTTGACAGAATTCCTAACATCACATCTTCGTTGGAGTAATAAGCTAAGACACAGAAAAACCGAATCCTTTTGTAGCTCATCATGTGTTAACAAAAATAGAAAAGATAAATGTGAAAAAGGAGAAAGAAACAATAGTAACGTGGTCCCGAGCATCTAGCACTAGTGGACGGCATGGATATTGGGGCACTTTGTTAGGGGCATTTTTTAAAATGCCCCAAATTGTATATAAAAGAGGGCATTTGATCAAAGTGCCCTAAAAACTTAACTTATAGGGGCATTTTTCCGAAATGCCCCAATATGCATGGGCATTTAAGGGCACTTTGATAAAGTGCCCCAATATGTAGGGTTTTTTGGGGCATTTATCAAAGTGCCCCAAAAGATGAGGTCTTTAGGGGCATTTATCAAGTTGCCTCTAAAACTCAATACATGCTTAATATAGAAATATGCATCATATAATTGCAACTGATGCTCAACTACTCATCACCACCGAGGAAACGTGTTGAGTTTACAAACTCAACGTCAATGAAGTGCAAGGCCGGTGAATCAATTCCTAGAACGAGACGCATATGGTCCTGCGGCGCAAGGGAGAAGAGAGAAAAAGAAAAGGAAATGCAATCTTGTACATGCGGCAAAAGAAAGGAATAACAGGCCGATAACTAAGAACCAGCACGCCCAGGGAACACCCACGTGTCAGAGAGCGACTCCGTGGCCATCGCACGTAATTCGTGCGTGATGTGTGCGTGTCCACGTCACCGAGAGATTCCAAAAGAGAAACCGACGCGTTATTAATCAGCTGAACCACCCAACCTCTGCCCGCCCCCAACCGCCGACGCGTGGGTCCCGGTCCGTATCGGGCCCACGCGTCATCGTCTCTGCCCATTTGCCGCAAACCACCGGCACCGTCCAAAAAGAAAAGAAAAGAAAAGAAAAGAGACCGTCCCGTCTCCATCTCCTCCTCCACGCCACGCGTTCCGTTTCGCGGCGAACCCCCGCGCCTTTCCCTTTTTCGCACTCCGGCTCTTCCTTCCTCCAGCGAGAATCGGGCTCGCCGGCGACGAGGCCGGCGCCAGACATGGCGGCGGGCTTCCTGCTGGGGTTCATCCTCGGCTTGCTGGCGCTGGCGGCCGCGGAGGCCGCCGCGCTCCTCTGGCTCGTGCGCCGCCTCCGCCGCGAGGCTTCCGCGGCGGCGGCGCAGCCCGACGCCGTGGAGGAGCTCCCCGGCGAGCGCCCGTTCCCCTACGAGAAGAAGGTGAGCCTCACCCCCGCGCGCCCTACTACGCTGCACCCGAATCTTCCGTTGCGAGCCCGGCAACTGCTCCGGAGCTCGGATCAGTGCGGGGGACTAGGGATCAGCTGCCGATCGATTTGCTCTGGATTTGCGAGCTCGAAGGGTGTCGGATGCTGGGTGGAGCCGCGTGTAGGTGGGTAGTGGCTTTGCCTGGGTAGTTGGATTGGTGCTGCTGATTGGGAGGAGAAACAGTGTGCCTTCGTGCTGATTGTTCCCCAACTACAGTTGCTGAATTTGGGAAAACCTGGGTTACTGTTTTGGTTGGGACGAGGAACTGCAATGTGAGTTCTGTGTTGATCACACGAAACTGACTTAGTAGTGGTGGTTGAGCTGGGGGAATCGACAATGGTTCGTGGTCAGGGTTCTACTTTTGGATCCCTGCTGCCAATCTAGCTTAAGTAATATGCAGTGCTTGCGTAGTTGGTTTGCTGTTGACTGGGAGGAGCAGATGTGTGCGCTCATGCTAGCTCTGTGTTGGGTGGCTCTTGATTTGGTAGGGAGGAACTGCACTGTGTTGTACATTCGTGCTGATCACCCTAAACTCCTAATTTGTTGCAGCGTCTGAGCTGGGGAATTTACCGTGGTTAGTGTCGAGAGTTGTTAGGTGCCTATATGCGGTGTTTGCAGTTGGATGTTTCCGGGGCAGCGGGCAGTGAGCTACTTCTGATAATTATGTGCACGATTATTCTCATGTACTTAGCGTATTAAGCTGACTGTTACATTCTCGAGTTAGGTTGTCGTTCCTCTTTTTACGACCCACACACGTAGTCCTAATTGTGTCTGTAACTAGGAAATCATGTACATGTAGCCCGTGAGTTCAAATTGCTACGTTCTGTTCATGTATGTCATATATGCTACTAGTTAGGTTCCTAGAGCTTTTAATCGGTTCTGACAACATCCACATTTGGATTGGGATGGTATCCTTTACCACGCCTACATTTCGGTCTACCCATGTCAGAAACTTAGGACAAATTCACTTCCAAGTATACGTTTCAATATGTCATTCTTGTATGGTATCAACTAGATGCTCTTTTGACTTACTTTAATCTGAAGAATGTAATGACCAATATCAAATGATTTGGGGTTGCACATGTAATCGAGTACAGAATTCCTTAGCTTGTTATATCAAGATGTCTATGAATACGATACCTGCTTAAGGTCCTTTACCTTGAAGTATAAGAAATTTTCCTCTGATTATCACAACTGCCAAAGGCTCACGGTTGACCAAGATACATATGGGTCAACCTTATTCACAAGTAATAGCAATACTTTTATCTTCTAACTGAACATTGCATCTTGCTTGTAACTATGTTTACGTCAGGATGTTCCTTTGCCTTCGTAGCACATTGTTACACTAGTTCTGTTATCCAGGCGTGGACTGTATACATGAATGTGCACTATACAACTTAGATTGTCAATACGATGGTTAAAGAAAACATATGCAAAATGAATTTGGCCATTGAGCTACTTTTGATAATTGTGCGCACATGTGATTATTCTCATGTACTTAGCGTATTAAGCTGACTGTTACGTTCTTGAGTTAGGTTGTCATTCCTCTTTTTATGACCCATACCCGTAGAACTAATTGTGTAAAATAGAAAATCATGGTGCCCATGAGTTAGAATTGCTCCATTCTGTTCATACATGTCATATATGCACACTGTCATACCCGGGCGTATAGATATTCTTGGCCTGACGTCCATGGGCCGTGCGCCATCTTCAGTGGGCTTGTGGGCATCACTCGGTGGCTATAAGAGAAGTAAGCTGCATCACGAAAGGAATGAAAGAAATGAACTGAACTCGGGTTGCTCCCGTTCCTCTCTCTCGTCCCCTACCTCTACGGTGGCCGCTCTCCACAAGCGTGCAACTTCTCGGGTGGCCGCTCTCCACAAGCGGCGTTATCCTTCTCCTCACGTCCCGGTGATCGCCGGCGGCAACGGGGTGTGACACACACTAGTTAGGTTCCTAGAACTTTTAATCGCTCCTGACAACATCCACCTTGGTGTTCCGAGGATATCCTTTACCATGGCTAGCTGTTAAGTCTACCAATGTCAGACTTGGAGCAAATTTACCTGAAGTATACATTTCAATATGTCTCTCTTGTATGGTGTCAAATCGATGCTCTTGTGACTTATTTTAATTTGATGTATGGGATGACTCACATCAAATGATTCAGGGTTGCACATGTGATAGAGTACATACTTCTCTTATTAAATCAAGATGTCTATGAGTAGATACTTGGTTAAGATCCTTGACCTTTGCCTCTGATTATCAGAACTTGTAAAGGCTCACTGTTGACCAAGATACATATGGGTCGACCTTAGTCACAAGTAAAATAGCAATTCTTGTATTTTCTAACTGAACATTGCATCTTTCCTGTAACTATGTTTACATCAGGATGTTCCTTTGTCTTCGCGGCACATTGTCACACTAGTTCTGTTATCCAGGCGTGGACTGTATGTATGAATGTGCACTATTCAACTTAGGTTGTCGGTTCGATTGTTAAAGAAAACATATGCAAAATGAATTTGGCCAGTGAAGGGCTTAACTAAAATTACATTTACTTCTCATCAAATTTCTTTGCCGTTACGAATTTGCAATTTGCATTCCATTTAGATTTTGCTAAGGATCAAGCCTATTTACATTACTGCCGTATGTTGATAGGGCTCTCTGTGGATACTAGAGCCAGAAAAGCTACCGAAAGTTAGTAATGAGCGCTTATCAAGTGGAGGCCTCAAAGAGACGAAGGACAAGAAGAGTATCGTGGAGGTTTTGCCTGCAAAGAAGATGGCTAAAATCAAAGGGCACTCACTTTGTTTGTCTGGTCCTGATGGCCAATGCACAGTCAAAGTGTATTAATTGGCCAAGGATAAATGTAAGAAATAAACCACTTCAAACATGTAATGCTATGATGCATGCTACCTTGATACAACTATAATGTGTGCTCTATGCAGGTTCATCAGGTCACAGAAGCAGACAAGCACAATTGTCTCCCTGATTCAGAATCACAAGAAGAAGCAGACAAGAACAAAAAGAAGAGAAAGAGAAGCATTACTGACGTGATGAACACACAAGATGGTACTAACTGTAGTTGTTCTTACTCTACTTGCCATATGTACTTTTATCATGTCCTGTTTGTTTATATGTACTTTTATTCCACTTGGCGGGTGACACTCCCAGGTGTTGATGAAGCCACTGCCCAGGATTTGATGCCAGATGGTACAGATGAATGTCCAGGACTTGATGCTGCTGCTGCCACTCTACTATCCTCATGTTGATGAAGCCACTGCCCAGGATTTGATGCCAGATGGTACACATGAATGTCCAGGACTTGATGCTGATGCTGCCACTCTACTGTCCTCATTTTGACAGGATTTGATGCACTGTCAGCTGTCCTTGCCAAACTATCAACCAGATTGTTCTGAAACTACTGTCCTATCTTTTATGCATGGTGTAGATTGTTCTGAAACTACTGTCATGATCTACTGAACCTTCATGTATACTTTCTGCATGATGCACTCTGAACCTTCATGTATACTTTCTGCATGTTAAAACTGATTCGGCTATAGATGTTGTGAACCTTGTAATGATCTACTGAATGTTCTGAACCTTCAACTGATGTTGCTACAACTGAATGTTCTACTGATGCACTGTAGTTTAGCTTATTAGATGCCTGGAATAGTTTTTGGGGCATTATTGTGAAATGCCATAAAAGCTTTTGAGGCAGTACTGCGAAATGCCTAAAAGCTTTTCGAGGTATTACTACGAAATGCCCTAAAAGGTTTTTGGGGCACTTCTCCAAAGTGCCCTAAAAGGTTTTGGGGCATTTCTCCAAAGTGCCCTAAAAGGTTTTTGGGGCATTTCACAATAATGACTCAAAAAGCTTTTAGGGCATTTCTACAACTGCCCCAAATTGTAACTTTTTGGGGGCATTTAAACAAAATGCCCTAATAACCTTCCAATCACTAGTATATTGGAATGCCCTAAAAGCTTTTTGTTAAAATGCCCTAAAAGGTTTTTGGGGCACATGGATGACATTTCGGGGCATTATAAAGTGCCCTTATATGTAGACCATGACGTAGTGTAGCATTCCTCCCACAATGTATGGTTTGCCATAAATTAGACCATACACACGGTCACGCCGATTCATTGCAAAATGTGTCAGGTCTGGAATCGCTAGCCATTTACCTACACCGTATGGAACCGCATCAAAATTTAGGGTGGGGCCCAGCTTTGGCCCAGCCAAAGCAGAATCAGCAAGGGCGACTCGCTGCGCAACCTGTACGCTGGCATAATATTCATTGTTTAACCAAAAAAGGCGAACCAACTATTTGAATCGCTTTTTACGTCAGAGGAAAAGAAGCGATGCTGAGAAATGTGTTGAATCGATTCAAAGTGCCCCATGAATCGCTTTGGGCTCACACTGTGGCTGGTCTTAAGCGATTCGTAATGGAAATGAACTTTTACCTATTTACACAACAAATTCTATGATAGGGTCGCATGGTAGGGGTTTTTCTTGTTCTCATGATAGCTCGGCTAAAGAGTGTAAGGAGCGGGTAACTAGTGTCGTGACTACTGTTTTTTAAGGGACTAACAATGCTAGAAAAATTGAGAATGAGTTTATGGCGTTCTTTCTGTCGGGCTGGCTTTGTACTGCTCGTAACAGTTGTCCTACATAATTTACTATGAGGTTACTAAATCCAAAAGAAGTCGAAATTGGCAGTATATTATGGAGAAATCATGTGGATAAAAACAATGAATGATGTTTTGCGTTTGTCAAATTTGACTACATCGGTTGGTGTGCTGTTATGCAAAAGGCATGGATGAAAGTTAGCAATACTCTTTTGGATAATTTTTTTGAGAAAACTGTCTCTTATTTTGGGTCTTTGCTTGGTGTGTCAATGAAGCTGGACTTCAGCACTGTGCACGAACCTTGAATATGTCAGACTGCTGATTGGATGCAAGAATCAAGAGGAATTTGCTGACAGCGTTGAGTGCTATTAGAGGGACAATTGTTATGATTTTTGTATGAGCTTGACAAGAATGTGGTGGCTGGCCCTACTAAACAAAATATTATTGTTATGTTGAAAATGTTGTAGGGGCCCCTCTCCTTCTGCTAATGTGAAGATAATTCTGAGGAACAAGCTGTGACCAGTTGGACTGAATTTGTCAGGTATGGTGAATGTAAAGAAATTAATCTAATTTTGTTGCATTCATGTGAACTCAGTTGTTACATGTTGGCTCAGCCCCTGGCTCCCATCTTTGCGGAGAGAGGTGGGGGGATCTCAGATCGTTCAGATTTTTATGTTTTTTGCCAGCGCCGATGATGATCGTGGTGCTTTCGCAACTAAAGTTAATCTAGTTTTACTCGCATGTAATATTCATCTGCGAATACATATGACAACCGATCCTTTGTTGCGCACACAGTCGTTGCTTGCAACATGTTGCCTATTACTTACACACAAAAGGTCGAAACCCTGCGGCCACTCGATGGAGATCGGACTAAACCAAACAGTGATGCTTGCAAGTTGCACCACTTACGCGGCTGAGTGGAGGTATGTCGGGGTGACGGCTCCGAGAGTTTGACGAGCCTTCTTCACCTTGCGGAAGTGTCTCCGGCTTGCTCCTCCCATAGCATTGGCGATTTCTTCTCTTCGACGGTGGTGAATGGTTTGCCAGTGTTGCGAGCGTCGACTCGTGTAACAACGAGGTTGGGGTGTCAGTATCGTATTGGCGCAGCTGTTCTCAAGGGCTGGCTTCTTGTTGGAGTGTCCCGTGGGTCCTCCTACCATAGCAGTCTCGGCCATTTCTCTTCGGTTTTGGAGGCAGGTTATCTGTTTTCGGCAGAGTGGTGTTTTGGGCTTACCCGTGGTTGTGAGTTATGGTTTCGTGTTGATTTGGTACCTGTTGTATCGGTTTTGGTGTATTTCCATAATTAATTGTGCAACTCTCTTTCTCAATTAATAGTTTGAGGTAAAACTTTTACCTCCGTTTAATAAAATAGTAATCTCACAATAGAGACATGGATAATTATTTGACCCAAGGAATTGGCCTGTACAGTCGGTCGATGAACAAGTAGCACTAAATAAACAACGGACGGCTAACTAATTAACAACTCCGCATCGTCTCATATACTATATGCACTCTCATCACCAGGTTGGGCTGCATAACAAACCGCTTACTGGAACCATGCAAACCGTTGTCGTTATCTATAGTTGAATAAAATTTAAAAGTATAAAAAGTTCACACTAGTAGAGAACCCACTTCTAGTACTGGTTGTAGATGGCCTTTAGTACCGGCCGCACAACCGGTACTAAAGGGTCGGAAATAAAACCGGTACTAAAGGGTCTCCACGTGGGTGCACAGGCGAGCGCGACCCTGAGAACCTTTAGTACTTTTTTACTTATTTTTTCAGGGGGGTTTTGGTTTTTTTTCTTTTCGATTATTTTTCGGGGTTTAGGGTTTCTGTTTTTTTCCTTTTCGCTCATTTTTCAGGGTTTCGGAGGAGATCGCGTATAAAGTACTCACTACACATATAAAGTAGTCATTATACACATACAAAGTACTCTCGTCACATATAAATTTAAGTACTCCTAATTAATTACAATGGAGCCGGTTCCCTTGTAGCATCGACTGCCGGCGGTTCCCTTGTAGCATCGACTGCAGGGGGTGGAGGTGGTCTTTCGTCAAAGTAGAATTCACCGAGTTCATCTATGACATGTGTAAGTAAGAATCCCGCCAATTCCTCCGCAATAGCTTTTACGCGGTTGCGTGGTAGGAGCTGGTTCCGCTTGTTTGACATCTTTAAAAGAAGGAAATAAAATCAGCTATGATCGAAACTAAACACAATTGATGCATGGTGGCAAAATAAAAGTTGTGTATGATGTTCACGTACCTCTCGATTTCTTACACTCTTGACTCTCTCATTGACCTTCGTGTGAATGTACTCGCAAACGTAGTATCCACATAGTTCTGTCCCCTGTGGTTGTCGCAGACACCACTATATATACAAGAATATAATTTAATCAAATAATAATCAAGAGAATGATAATGGTATTAGAAAGATACACGTAGTAGTACTTACGTTGTTAGACTTGAACTCCAGCTTTTCTGGCCATACACCGCGTTCTTCCGCTTTGAACTTTCTGTAAACCCTGTCCGGAAAAGAAAATGAATTGAGTAGTTATTACTTATACTTTTGATATCCGGAAATGAACGAAAGAGGCTGATATAGTGCGATTGAAATTACCTCTTGAGCATTAGACGCACGCTTTTGTATTCATTTTGATCTTTCCTTAGTGAGTCCCAGACTTCAACTTCTCCTTCCTCGAGTCTAATGATTAGCAGAATGTAGTGGAACCTGCGCACGTTTATATACGCAGGTATTCAGAACTTATCGATTACACTTTATATCGGGGAAGCAAAATAGAATGTGTAGAAGACGGTAAAACTCACCCGAAGTTGTAAGGAAATAGTATTTCCTTTTTGGTACTTTGTCGCTTAAAGAACGTTAGCAAAACGTCCTCTGTGTTCACGGGATTTTCATCCACGGTCTTGACATGAACTTTATCCGGGTCAATGAAACCAATGTCCCAGATTCCTCCGAGTCTGCATTCACGTATCTTCATTCTGCATAATTAGCGTACAAAAGAATTTTGTGACGATAATTACAAGCAATGAACGAGAGCTTATAACTATAAATAATTAAATTACACGAATAAATTACTTACAGACAATAGCAGCTGATGAGAGATTTGTCGAGAGCACGTTGATTGTACATCTGAAAAAGTTCTCGGAACTCAACATGCACACAATATTCTCGGAAGTAGTGTTGTTCCTTAACCGCCGCCATGAGATAGAATTTCCCTTCTTTTGCGGCGGTCATGTACCAGCGATTCAAATTCCATAACTGTGTTGTTAGCTGGCTCGGATTTTCCACCATAGGCAGCCCGAGTTCAAAATCAAATCGTGGGGCAATCTCCGCCATGGGGTAACCTGAGTCGCCAACGACAACTTCTCCATGCTCGATTTCCCGAGTTTCAGAAGGTACAATGAGCGGGGCGAGCGATTGTGCTTCTTGTTCTCCGAGCTGGGCAACTCCTTTCCCGCACAATTTCTCTTGCTCATTCTGCGAGGAAAGTACCTTGTCAATACCTCGCTCGTAGTCTGAAATGGGCGGAGGTGGAGGGTCATATAGGTTGTCAACGGTGTGATCTTTTACCTCATTTGGTATAGTCTTCAGAAGTTCCTTTATGGGGTCAAGTCTTGCCTCCACTCTTTCCTTCTTTTTCTGCTCAAAAAAGGCTCTCGACCCTTCACGTAGGCTCTCAGCTATTTCCTGCTGAGTCATCTCAGAAGTTAACTTCTCAGGAGCCTTGACTTCCTTGGGGTTCTCAGGAGCCCGCACACTTTTTCCACGTTTCTTGACAGGGGTGGACGACGGGAACAGCTTCCGCTTTGTCAAGTTACTAGTGGGCGCATCAGTCGGTTGACGGGACAGCGCGGGAGATGGACTCGCGGCGGGATCCCAAACTTCGTGGGGGGAGGCGGGTGGACTTTGATGTGGTGAATGTCTAACGGGAGGAGTCGGTGGCCTTGGCTCCGAGTCTGGAAACTTGATGTATTTCTTCTTCCATAGAACGATACCAAGCTCAACTTCTCCCAATGTCTTCTCGCCTTCAGCTCCAGGAATTTCAAGACGTATTGCGTTGAATCCCGGCATAACTTTCGTGACCCCGACACGAGCAAATCCAGGCGGAATCACACCAAAATGGAAGGTTTCTCCAGGTTGATGTCGTAAAGCATAGCCAGTCGCCACCGGATAAGTAATGTTCATCATCGGCGCATGTAACTCACAATTTGTCTTCTCCGTGATATCATCCACGGGGTAGTGAGCCGCCGATGGTTCAGCAACTGGTTCATCAACTGCAGGATCTTGTAGCTGCGTGGAACCCACGCTGCTTTTCCGCTGAGATGGGCAGGCATCGCCTGCAGGATCTTCTACTCGCAGTTGAGATTCCCTGGTCTGGGTCATTGAGGCCAGTTGCTTCTGCACATCCTGCACCGTGCGTTCTAATGCAGTAACCCTCTCCGCCTCCCTCTTCTTACTTCTGCAATGTTTTCTATAAGTTGCAACGTCTTCCGGAAACCCTTCAAGAAAACCAACCCCGCCTCCTCTGGCTCGACATCGCCCCCAGTGTTCTTTATTCCCGAGGGCTTGTGAAAGCTCGTCGTCCTCTCTATCGGGAACAAATTTTCCCTCCTTGACTAGTACTATGACTTTTTTTATTTTTCTGATGACTCTTCTAATTTTTCTCCGCCATTTTCCCTTTGCAACAATCAGCCCTGTTTCTGGGTGCAACACTGCCCCATGCGCGAACAACCAGAACTTGGACCTGTCGGGCCAGTCATCTGTCTGTGGAGTGATCCCTTTTAGTCGCAGCTCGTCTTCATAGGCTTGCCACTTAGGCAAGGCAGTCTTGTAGCCACCTGAGCCCAAATGATGGAAATATTTCTTCTTCGAGGCATTCAACTTATTTTGTGTCGATCGGGCCACAGCGACGCCCGAATTCTTATACGCCGCAAATTCAGCCCATTCATCTTTTAGCTTCTCTAGATGTCCTTTGAAAACTATATCTTTGTTCCCATATTTTCTCCACAATGTGTTCTTCCAGTTGTTGAATTGCTGGGCCATCTTGCTAAGAGTCCACTCCTTGACTTTATCCTTCATCTTCTGTGGGAGATCTGCCGGTAGGTTGAATTTAGACATCATCGAGTCCCAAAGGGTCTCTTTAATTCTTTGCTCGAGATATTTTGCGCCTATGTTGGCTTTCTTCGGCTCATTCCATTCTGTCACAGTGATCGGGACCATGTCCCTTACAAAAACTCCGCACTGCCGTACATATTTATTGTAGATTCCATCGGGTTTCTCTGGTTTGCCTTTGAAGGTAACTTCGTCGATCGACAACGTTGCACCTTCCGGGAGCTTTAACCCTTGGGCCGGGCCTCGTACGGGGATTGACGACTTAGATCCAGAGGGCTGAAAGAAAAATGTTTCGTTAATAAGTGCGCATATAAATCAATTAATGCATCTAGCTATAGTGATCAACAAGACTTAATATATACCTTCTTCTTAGCTAGTGATCCAGACGGTTCTTCTTCGTCGTCGTCGTCATCTCTGAATTTTTCTAACTCAAGTCCCTCACCGGAGTCATTCAAACATTTCGCGCTGAATTCTTCGGCGTCTTCTCCGTCGGACGAATCTTCTCCATCGGAATATTCTCCATCGGAATTGGGTCCGGCAGCGTTGTTATATATTATTTGTTGGAGACGGTCTTCTTCCTCCAAATCTCGGACGAAGGTGGGGGCATCGTCCGCCATAGCTCTGTCACTGCAAATTTTGAAACTTAACAATATTAACCAAATAACAATATTAATAATCTAAACAATATTAACCTAATAACAATATTAACTTAAAAAAAACAGTACTAAAAAAAGAACAACTACTAGACATAAAAAGACTTAGCTAAACTAAACAAAACTTAGATAAACTAAACTTAGCTAAACTTAGCACACTAATATTAACCTAAACAATTAATATTAACTAAAAAAAACAGTACTCAAACTTTACAATATTTCTAACTTGACAATATTTCTAACTTGACAATTTTATTTTTACTAATGTTATTTTCAAACTATCTAAATGACTTAGCAATATTTCAAACTTTACAATATTCCAAATTTTATAATATTTCAAATTTTCAAACTTAGCTAAAATTTTGAAACTTTGCTACTACAATTTCAAACTTAGCAAAATTCACATATTTACTAGCTAATTCAAACTTTGCAAAAAATTTGAAACTTAGCAAAATTCAAACTTAGCAAAAATTCAAACTTTGAAACTAGCTACTACAATTTCAAACTAACAGAATGAACAAAATGAACACTAGCTACTACAATTTCAAACTACAATTTCAAACTTAGCAAAAATTCAAACTTTGAAACTAGCTAATACAATTCAAACTACTAAAAATAGTAATAAACAGTAATGAACACTACTAAAAAAATCTGTAACTAACAAAATGCAAAAAACAGTAATAAACAGTAATGAAAAAACAGTAATAAAAAAAAGAAAAAAACTTACAAAATGGCCGGCGATCGACGATGGCGCGGGTGGTGGAGGCCGAGGACGCGGTGGTGGAGGCCGGCGCCGGAGCAGCTCGGGACGCGGTGGTGGAGCAGCGCGGGGGCGACGAGGTGCCGGAGAAGGCTGGAGGGCGGCGCCGGCGTCGATGCTGTGCGCGCGTGGAGGCGATGCGGCCGGCGATGGCGGAGGCCACGCGGCGATGGAGGGCGGAGGACGCGGCGACGGTGGGGGGCGCGGCGGAGGCCGGAGCACGGCGGGGACGGAGCGCGGCAGGGCTTCGCCGCTGGGGAGAAGAAGGCTGGAGCACAGCGGGGACGGAGCGCGGCAGGACTTGTCGATTTGGGGATCGATTCGTCGATCCCCTGCTTTAACTGCCCCCAACACACCTTTAGCACCGGTTGTAGACTACAACCGGTACTAAAGGGTCTTTAGTACCGGTTGTAGTCTACAACCGGTGCTAAAGGTGCCTTTTGGGCCGCGGCGAAAATTCCCGCGCGAAGCCCAGCCCTTTAGTACCGGTTCTAGTTTACAACCGGTACTAATGGGCTTTTTGAATTTTTTTTCTCTAGTTTTTTTTTCTTTCTTTTGTTTTCTGTTTTTTATATCTATTTGGTTTCTATTTTGTTTTTTTCTCTACTTTTTTCTCTACTACCACCAGGTGATGTCGCCGCAGTAGTCACCCGATGCGGACGCCGAGATCTGAAGACGGAGGAAAGCCATATCGGCGGGGGCGACGCCCCGATTCAATCCTCTTCAGGCGAGCACGCCAACCGACGACCACCGCCGGGAGCAGGCCACACCACCTCCAGTACCTCCGCAGAAAGGTCAGAGCAAACCCAACCGCGACGAAGAGAGGAACAGAGGACAAAATCTCCAAAAGCCGGCCGCCATCTTCGCAACCGTGTGAACCAAGATACAACTCCGATGTGCGGTCAACCGTCTTATGCAGAGACGATTTAACATACAACTAGACATCTACGTTACAACTTCACTAGTTCTAAATACTGGATAGAACAAATTAAGGTACAACTTGAAATTACGATACAACACAAGTAAAACAAAGACTCTACCTATCTCCCATCAATGCCTTTTGACGAAGATTCTGTCTTCTTGCCTTCCTTGCCCTTTGACGAAGATTCTGCCTTCTTGCCTTTGCCCTTGGACGAAGCTTCAGCCTTCTTGCTCAGTGCTTCAACCCTCCTTTCCTTTGACGACGGCATGAAATCGTCGTCATCATCGCTGTCAACTACCCAGAGACAGGAACGACCGTACGAATCACGGTCAGCTTCAGTTCGGTAGAACGGACTATTCGTAACTTTCCTGTCAAACTTCTCTGCAAGCGTGAGCATTTCTGCACGAATTTGGAGCGGGGTCCTATACGGAAACCCATCGCGGCATAGCTTCGCCCCGAGCAAAGCGAGATGACTCTCAGTGTGCAAAATTTCTTCAATTGGAACTACCCTACCATCTACCTTCAAATTGCTCGAAAGCCTGGCGAGATGCTCGGATGCGGAAATGTGAAACCCGGACACACACTTCTCGCAAGGACCAATACACACCATGCTTGCGCTCAAGTGAGTACCATGCCTACCTTCGACTGGGTTTTATAGAACTACCGGTGGCGGCATTTGGGGGGAACGATAGCGGGAAATATTTGGGCGGGAAACGGTGGCGGGATCGAAGTTGCCTACCTTCTCCAGTGGATCAGGAAGAAGCACACGGATCGTGTGTTTCCTTCCAGCGATTGGGAGCCGTTGGATCAAGCGGTGTGTTTCTTTCGAGCGCTTGTGAGCCCTTGGATCAGGAAGAAGCACACGGATCGTGTGTTTCCTTCCAGCGCTTGGGAGCCGTTGGATCAAGCGGTGTGTTTCTTTTAAGTGCTTGTGAGACGTTGGATCAGGGGTGAGCCCGACTTTAGTCCCGGTTGGTGTTACCAACCGGTACTAAAGAAGCACACGGATCGTGTGTTTCTTTCAAGCGCTTGTGAGACGTTGGATCAGAGGTGTGTTTCTTTTGAGGGATTGTGAGCTGTTGGATCAGCAGTATCACGACCACTTCGTGAGCCACATGACCCTATATATAGCCCACCTCCCGGAATTCCAGCGTCACTCACTCACTCACACAAAACATTCCATCGTCACTCGGAGAGGCATCTTTGGGCAACCAGCGGCAAGACGTCTCTGATGACCTGCGACCGTTCCAAACGGTTGCAGATCATCAGAGATGTCTTGCCGGACGGTTGTAGATCATCAGAGACGTCTTACCTCTGCTTGGATCGAAGTGGCGCTCAAACACAAAACATTCGGGTTTCCTAGCTATGCCCGACACTGAATGCAACGACATTCGACCGTGAATCAGTGTCGGGCTGTAGCTAGGAGAAACCGTGTGTTTTGTTTCCCAGGTTACTCACTCATATATTCTACCTTGTGCTCAAACACAAAACATTCGGGTTCCCTAGCTACGTCCTGCAACCGTTTGGTCGGATCCAAGCAGCGGCAAGACGCTCTGATGATTAGCAACATCCCCAACACTTGTTGCAAATCATCAGAGATGTCTTGCCTATCTAGTGTTTAGATCTCTCTTCTGAGTTTTCAGGACATAGTTACATAAAAGGTTTAATACATTATTACACATCAGCAACAACATCCCTATCTAGTGTTCACTTTTTCTTCTTGTGTGTCCCTTTCTTCTGATTGCGTCGTAGCCATGGACAATCTTCATCATTTAACACGGTGCTTGGGTCAGTTTTCACTTTGAAGGGCGGAATTTCAGCAAACTTATTGTAATCTTCTGACATGTCTGTCTTGTCCTCCACTCCCACGATGTTTCTTTTTCCTGAAAGAACTATGTGGCGCTTTGGCTCATTGTATGATGTACCGGCTTGCTTATCTTTTTTTTTTTCGGTCTGGAAGACATGTCCTTCACATAGAAAACCTGAGCCACATCATTGGCTAGGACGAATGGCTCGGTTTTGTACGCAAGATTTTTGAGATCCACTGTAGTCATTCCGTACCGCTTGTCTATCTCTACCCCGCATGACAGGTTAACCCATTTGCACTGAAACAAAGGGATCTTAAAATAAGGTCCATAGTCAAGTTCCCATATCTGCTGTATGCAACCATAATATGTGTCCTTTGTTCCATCATCGTTTGTTGCATCAAAGCGGACACCACTGTTTTGGTTAGTGCTCTTTTTGTCTTGGGTTTCCGTGTAAAATGTATTCCCATTTATCTCGTACCCTTGGAAAGTCAATATAGTCGAAGATGGTGTCTTGGCCAACAAGTATAGCTCTTGTCCAACAGTGTTGTCATTAATGAGATGTGTACGCAACCAACTGCCGAAAGTATCCACGTGTTTTTCTTTAATCCAGAAGTCAGTCTTCTCCGGGTATTCTGAGCGTAAAATATCCATGTGTTCCACGATATACGGAGCCACCAATCTGGAATTTTGTAGAACTGTGTAGTGTGCTTGAGTGAAAGAATGCCCGTCCATACTTCTTGTTGCTTTCTTTCCTAGCGTGCCTTTTCCACGCAGTCTCCCCTCATGGCGTGATTGAGGAACACCGATGGGCTTAAGATCTGGAAGAAAGTCAACACAGAACTCAATGACCTCCTCTGTTCCATAGCCCTTGGACATGCTTCCTTCTGGCCTAGCACGGTTATGAACGTATTTCTTTAAGACTCCCATGAACCTCTCAAAGGGGAACATGTTGTGTAGAAATACAGGACCGAGAATGGAAATCTCTTCGACTAGGTGAACTATGAGGTGCGTCATAATATTGAAGAAGGCCGGTGGAAACACCAACTCAAAGCTGACAAGACATTGGACCACACCCGTCTGTAAACTTGGTAGAGTTGCTGGATCAATTACCTTCTGAGAAATTGCATTCAGGAATGCACATAGCTTGACAATGGGTACTCGAACGTTTTCCGGTAGAAGCCCCCTCAATGCAACAGGAAGTAATTGTGTCATAATCACGTGGCAGTCATGAGACTTCAGGTTTTGGAACTTTTTCTCTGCCATGTTTATTATTCCCTTTATATTCGACGAGTAGCCAGACGGGACCTTGATACTGCTCAGGACTTGAAAAAAGATCTCCTTCTCTTCTTTGGTAAGAGCGTAGCTGGAAGTACCTTGATACTTCTCTGAATTCAGGTTGTCTCTTCCGTGGTGCGTACTTTGCTGGTCCTGCCGTGCATCCGCTGTATCTTTCGTCTTCCCATACACGCCTAAGAAGTTTAGCAGGTTCACGCAAAGATTTTTCGTCACGTGCATCACGTCGATTGCAGAGCGAACCTCTAGGATTTCCCAATAGGGTAAATCCCAAAATATAGATTTCTTTTTCCACAAGGGTACGCGCTTGTTTGCGTCTTTCGGAACATTTAGACTGCCAGGACCCTTTCCAAATATTACTTCCAAATCCTTGACCATGCCATATACAACATCACCATCACGGCGTGTAGGCTTCGTCCGGATATCTGCCAAACCTTTGAAGTGCTTGCCTCCGTTTCTTACGTGATGCCCGGTTGGAAGAAACTGACGATGCCCCATGTACACAATCTTGTTACCTATATATGCACTGTCAGTCTTATCTAAACAGTGCGTGCATGCATTGTATCCCTTGTTCGACTGTCCTGAAATGTTACTAAGAGCAGGCCAATCATTGATGGTTACAAACAGCAACGCTCGTAGGGGAAATTCCTCTTGTTTGTACTCATCCCACACACGTACACCTTCGTCAGACCACAACTGTAAAAGTTCGTCAACTAATGGCCTCAGATACACATCAATGTCGTTGCCGGGTTGTTTCGGTCCTTGGATAAGCACTGGCATCATAATATACTTTTGCTTCATGCACAACCAAGGGGAAGGTTATAGATACATAGAGTCACGGGCCAGGTGCTATGACTGCTGCTCTGCTCCCCAAACGGATTCAAGCCATCTGTACTTAGACCAAACCTTAAGTTCCTTGCGTCAGCTGCAAAATCCCCAAACGCACTGTCGATTTTTCTCCACTGAGACCCATCAGCGGGGTGTCTGAGCATCTCGTCTTCCTTACGGTCTTCTTTGTGCCATCGCAACAACTTGGCATGCTCTTTGTTTCGGAACAAACGTTTCAACCGTGGTATTATAGGAGCATACCACATCACCTTCGCGGGAACCCTCTTCCTGGGGCTCGGCTCGCCCTCAATATCACCTGGGTCATCTCGCGCGATCTTATACCGCAATGCACCGCATATCGGGCATGCATTCAAATTCTCGTACTTCTCACCGCGGTAGAGGATGCAGTCATTGATGCATGCATGTATCTTCTGCACCTCTAATCCTAGAGGGCAGACAATCTTCTTTGCTTCGTACGTGCTGTGGGGCATTTCATTATTCCTCGGAAGATTCTTCTTAAATATTTGTAGCAACTCTTGAAATGCCTTGTCAGATATTCCATTCTTTGCCTTCCACTGCAGCAATTCCAGGGTGGTACCTAGCTTTTTCTGGTCATCTTCACAATTTGGGTACAACGGTTTTTTGTGATCCTCTAACATGCGCTCCAGCTTCGACCACTCGTTTTCAGTTACGCAGTTCATCTGTTCATCACGAATGACCTGACGAAGATCATCATCGTCGGACTGATCAACAATGACCTCATGCTCTTCCCCCATTGTAGTATCACCGTGTTCATCAGAGAACACGGGATAGTTGTCATCATCCTCTTCTTCAGGGTTTTCCATTATAACCCCTCTTTCTCCGTGCTTGGTCCAACAAAAATAATTGGGCATGAAGCCTTGTCGCAACAAGTGGGAGTGTATGGTTCTTACGCTCGGGTAATTCCTGTTATTCCGACATTCATCACATGGACAAATCATAAAACCATTCTTCAGCTTGTTTAACTTAACCACATCGAGAAAACGATGCATGCCATCAATGAACTCGGGACAGCGTCGATCACCGTACATCCATTCTCGGCTCATCTACATTACATAAATATATCAAAAACCATTACACCAGCTAAATAATGAATAGAGATACGTGACCAAATTAATTTATACAAGTTCATCACATTAAAATCAAAGTAGAGTAGTGCCCAAATGTAATACATAGTTCTCACGAAACATACATCAATCGAAACTAACATACAACTATCTAAAGAATTTAAATCCAACAACAAATGCGATCAGAATCGCAACCAAGGTAACTATTGAACCAACAGCATAATGATACCAAGCCTCTTGACTAATGGCATATTTTCTAATCTTTTTAAGCTTGGCGCGCATTGCATCCATCTTCCTCTCGTGAGCAGTGACGACGTCGGCAAGCTCGACCCCGTGAGCATCAACGATGTCGGCAATCTTCAAGTCCAATTCCATCTTCTCTTCTAGGCATTGGAGACGAAGATCTTCACTTATCTTCAATTTTGCTCTCAAATCGTCGTTTTCTTTTTTAAAATACTCGACAATAGGGTCGGCCGGAATTTCCGGTTCAACTACCTCCTAAATAAAAATATATCTACGTCAAGTTGGTCGGCATGATTGTTATAAACACGAAACAAAATAAATAGTTAAAAAGATATACCACATCCGAATCATAGACCGGACGAGGGCCGAAGGGGACGGATATCAAAACCATGACACTATACATATATAAAAAAAACATAAGAAAATTATACAAGAAATAATTATGCATTTAAATCATATAACTAACAATTTTTAAAATAAAAGATAAAAAAGAGGCTCACCGAGGTGGTGTCGGCGACGGAGCGGCGCGGGCGATCGACGGCGGTGAGGATCAGGGGACGGGACGACACTATATAAAACCATAAATTATACTTCAATTTGAGCTCAAAATGCATATAAAACAAATGAAATCCCTAACTTAGTCATTTCATCAAACACCTTGCAAGCACAACCAAAATCAAACTTGCTAAACTTGCACGAAAATGAGCTAAACTTGAAAAGCCGGAAGAGAAGATGAAGAAGTTGCTAACCCTTGTATAGGGTGCCACCAATCTTGACAAATGTTGGAGAAAAAATGGGTGACCTAGAGCTTGGGAGAGCTTGGGAGAGAGGAAAAATGGGGTTGGGGTCGAGTTGCTCCAAAATGGAGCTGGCTCGGGGTGGAAGATATAGGCAGGACCTTTAGTACCGGTTTTATTTACCAACCGGTACTAAAGGGCCTGCCGTGGGGCCACTGACCGCGGCCTGCGGGGCTGCACCCTTTTAGTACCGGTTGGTATTAACAACCGGTACTAAAAGGTGTCCTTTAGTACCGGTTGTTAATACCAACCGGTACTAAAGGTCCTCGCCGCGGGGCCCTGGCTGGCGCCCAAGCACAACCGGTGCTAATGCCCCCTTTAGTACCGGTTTTTGTTGCAACCGGTACTAAAGGGGCGCACCAATGCCTCTGTTTCTTCTAGTGTCAGCTACCTTTCATTGAGGTCGCTATCCGAAAGGACATAACTGAGAATCTTCCCGGAAGTGACCAGGCAGGCAACAGTTACTGGGCCTGATTATTCTACACCTGAATACGACAATACACATCCACTGGTGTAGTTTTCAAATTGCACCACTTGATTAGGAAACAAACACACTAATTATTCAAGCAGAATGATGGACCAATTCGCATTAGGAAGAAGGATAATTTGACCACAAATCGGCCGATGAGTGGGCGGAGAAGTCGGCTCAGAGGAGTGTCACTTGCAATGACTCACATGCATGTTCTAGGTACTCTTACTTCAGGTAGAATTTGTTTTCTATATCTAACCCAGTTGACTTACAAATTTGTCAACTTCCATACATTCATTGTATGAAAACCCTGCCCTGCTGCCAACAGAAAAAAAAATACAGAAATCAATTATTTTCAAAAACATGTTATGCTTCCACTATAACTCCACCCTATATTAATACTTATGGGTATCATCTCAATATGTACTTTGTGCAATAAACTACACATATGTTTGAACTTCACATATAGTTTCCTAATCAGGTGGTGCAACATGCAAGCTATACTAGTGGGAATTTTATGTCTTATAATTATTGGGCAAACAATTTCAGATATGTTTGAACTTACAAAGTATGTTTTCCAAAAGAACAAAAAAGCCTCCAAAGCAACCCTAGATAATTTTGTGATATCTTTTCTTTTGCAAGGGAGGAAGGGCCACAAGACGAAACTTTGTGTTGACCAGATCAGCTCAAAAGTGGCCTCTTCTTCGGACAAAATTCATTTGCATGGCCTGGCCACTTAATCAAGGTTAAAAATAAGCAATGATAGATTGCAAGTTGCCCCGCTTGAAAACAGAATACGCAGATACCTATGGTCGATATATACGAGATGGATCACTTGAGCACGCAGGTTGATCGATGAATGGTCAGGGCAGTCGGCTGACAACCAAGTGACACTAAATAAGCAGCAGAATGATAACAACTCGCATCCTTTTATAAATATGTGTACAGCCTCTTCAGGCAGGAGCGTGAGATGAGAATTGTTGACCAGGCTAGGCTGTCTAACAAAACCGCTCTTCAGAACACGTGCAAAACCATAGCTGGTAAGCTATATATATACCAGTGGTTCATTATAAAGTATAGGGGTTCGATCAGCTGCACAATTATTATGTCCTTAACACTTCTATATACCCACACACGGCCACACGGGCAAGGAAAGCGTCTAAACTGCACTTAGCTTCGACTGGTCTCGCTGTTCGAGAGGACGACGTAAGTAATAAGTAGGCATCTTCCATTCTACTTCCTCTGACTAGGCAGCCAAAATAACAAGGATAAATTTGCTAAGACGACTGTGCACACCATCTCTAGTGAGGTTCGAACACCAAGCACCATAGTGGAGAGTGAGGCGCTGATTCATGGGAAAATCATGAAGCAAACATTATTTCTTTAACACAAGGCTCGAAGAGCTTGGTTTTAAATTGATAGAGCCCCAAACAAACCATAAAGCAGATAGGAAGTGCTGAGGAAACATCATACATTGTAGTCCCTCCATTCTATATTAGTTATCGTCGATTTAGTACAAAGGTATACTAAATATGCGACAGTTAATATGGAACAGGGGAGTAGTAAACATGAAGAAAACAAAAGAGATGAAAAAATAGCTTGGCAGCCGACAAAGCCTTGAACTAAACCGATCGATTACCACAGTGAAGACGAAGCGTGATTTGAGCAAGAAAAGCCCATATGTTGGAGGAATCACACCCTCGTCTATCTAAAAGAAGGATATATCTTGTCGTGTAATCAATCTTCTTCATCGTGGAATTGAAACCGATGCTCTGTCGCCCGGGCTCAAAGAGTGTCATACCGTCGGCGAATGGGGAAGCTCACACGCGAGCATACAGAGAAGCTCATCCGAAACCATACCAATAAGAAAAAAAACAAGAATGCTAGGGAAGGTTCATAAAGTGTCTTTGAATTATTATTTTTAAACTAATATATATATATATATATTTTAGTACATTTCAGTTTATGATCAAATAATTGTGTAGATGGGTTAGTTTGATAATAATTTGAGATATGGATCTTCGTCTATAGAAGATGATGAATGGGATGAAGAGGAGGATCTCGCTATTCTTATGATGATGGAAATGGAGCAAAACAAATAGACAAAACATGGAGGTTCCCGCAGCCGAGAGGTGTTTCCTAGGAGAACGAAAGAAGGCTACCGTATGATTATGTTGGATTATTTTGGAGTATCAGGTTCACCAGGTCTATCTAGAGCGATACTTTCACCGGAGGTTATGGATGGGCACGGATTTGTTCCAGCAATTTTGTTTGGTGATTAAGAATAATACAGCTTCTTGTGCAGGGGAGAAATTGCAAACTCAATCCATTGGTCATAGCACTTTGCATAAGGTAATTGCGGCTCTGCGTATTATGGCTTATGGGATCTCTGTTGATTTGCTCGATGATCATCTTGTAATGGCTTATGGGATCCGACCTAGCTTTCGTCTGCCTTGGGGCATAATCTATTTTCTTGGGCTCCCTTCGTGGGCCTTGATCATCGTCTTTCAGTAGGCTTCCTGTTGGGCCCTTGTCCTTGCGTGCACCAGGTACCTTCATAGTGGGGCACCCGATAGGTAGGCCCACGTCAGGCGGCCTTTCCTTCGAAGGCGGAGGGCAGGATAGGCGCTCTGAGGCGGTGCTCCACGGGGCAGAGGTGGGGCGTTCGCTGGGTGTGCAGGGTGGTGCGGCCATGTCGGCCATGCCATGATTTTCTCCGGCGGAAGGTTGACGTGGCTAGCGTGCCGCTGGCTGCTGTGTGCTCTGATCTGATCTGGGCCTTAGGGCCGATCGGGGCCAATGTGGATGAGCGGGGATGCCAGCTGCGCTTGGGAGGCGGCGGCGGAGGCCCTGTTTGGGTCCGATCTGGACCTAACGAGCGGAGGCGGAGGATTCCCGGGGCGTGGTTGACCGTGTTGTCGGCGACGTTCGTCTCCTCCTATGTAGACGGCCGGCGGCGTGGGGCTGCTGGCTAGGCCTGAATAAAGGTGGTTTGCCTCTGCTGTTCTTTGTGTGCCAAGTTGTCGATCTACTTCATGTGAGCCTCCTCGATCAAGACGCCGATGAGTTCCGGTCTTCCTTTCAATGATTCCGCTGATTGACACAGCTTCACTGGATATCTAGATCGGAATCGATCCGGTCGTGCGCTCCCTTATCTTCGGCCAGTGAAGCTTCATGAGGGTGCGGCGTGAAGCTTCACTTTCTTGACGGTGCCATGGGACATGTCGAAATATAGATTTCCATGGCTATGACAAAGGTGGAGAAAGTCATGGTGGCTGCGATTGGAGATTTTGGAATGGTGTAGAGGTGTATTGGCGCCGATGAAGAATGGCGGCACAGATTCTTCCTGTGTGTCGGGTGTTGGTGACTTGCAGCGGTAGCCTTGGCAAGACAGGGCAGCAACATAGGTGGACTGCATTTTGGTGGTGCTCCTTGAGCACCGAGTCGCGATTTCCAGAGTGAAAGCTCAAGGTCTGGCCTTTACTGGTTGTCCCTAGCAATGGCCTTGCATAAGGCATTATTTTATGAACTCGGACTTTCTCGAGAGTGAAAACTCAAGATCCTCGATAAGGCGACGACAACGCTTGTGCGTTGTTTTCTTCTTGAAGGCGTCGTTTTGGAGAATCCCTTTTTGCGGTCAAGGTGTAGTCTTCGGTGGTGGTTAGAGTGTTGCTATTGCAAGTGTTTTATCACTCTGACGGGGTCTTTGTTTTCTATTTTCTCTCTTTTTTATTTTTTCTTGGCTGTGTGCATCCTTGATGTGTTTGGATATCTTGTTGATGCAAAGGCTGAATGTTATTGGGATCTTCGCGGTATTAATATATTCCCTTTGTCACAAAAAAAATCCAAGGAGTGGGCCGGCTGCTGGGAACAAGCAGTGCCAAAGCGATGAGAACAATGTCGCTACTTGTGGTGTTCCTCCTCTACCTGCGCCGAATAATCAGGTTACCTTCCCTAGCTGTAACATCATGGGGTACATTCCTCTTAGATGTCTGACTATTAGATGTGAGCCGTGTAACAAATTGGGACATATTTCACAGATATGTCAAGTTATTTTACCTTGGGAATGTGTTGTTTCCAGCCTTGAGCTTTAAAAGCTCTAAGCTTGTGTTGCCAGAATTCCTAACATCACATCTTCGTTGAAGTAATAAGTATGACACGGAAAAAAACGAATCCTTTTCTAGCTCATCATGTGTTGACAAAAATAGAAAAGGTAATAAATATGAAAAAAGAGAAAGAAACAATAATAACATGGTCCCGAGCATCTAGCGTTCTACCCACAATGTATGGTTGGCCATAAATTCGTGATTCATAATGGAAACAAACCTTTACCTAGTTACATAACAAATCCTATGGTAGATCGCACGCTAGGAATTTTTTTTGTTCTCGTGATAGCTCGGCTAAAAAGTGTGGTGACTACTGTTTTTTAGTGGACTGACAATGCTATAAAAATTGAGAATGAGTTTAAGGCGTTCTTTGTGTCGGGATGGCTTTGTACTGCTCGTAACAGTTGTCCTACATAATTTACTATGAGGTTACTAAATCCAAAGAGGTCTAGATGGCAGTATATTATGGAGAAAGGATGCGGATAAAACTGATGAACAATATTTTGCATTTCTCATATTTGGACTACATCGTTTGCTGTGCTGTTATGCAAAAGCGTTGGTGAAAGTTAGCAATATTTGGATAAAAGAACTAAGTCAATGGAGCTAGACTTTAGTACTGCGCACGAACCTTGAATATGTCAGGCTGCTGACTGGATGCAAGAATCTAGATGAATTTGTTGACACTGTTGAGTGCTGTTAGAGGGATAATTGTTATGATTTCTGTATGAGCTCGACAAGATTGTGGTGGCTGACCCTAGTAAACAAAATATTATTGTTATGTTGAAAATGTTGTAGGGCCCCTCTCCTAAACGTATCAGAACTGAAGATACACCTTCTGCTAGTTAAGATAATTCTGAGGAACAAGGTGTGAGTAGTCGGACTGGATCTGTCAGGTATGGTGAATGTAAAGAGATTAATCTTAATTTGTTGCATTCATGTGAACCCAGTTGTTACATGTTGGCTCAGCCCCTGGCTCCCATCTTTGCGGTGAGAGGTGGGGGGATCTCAGATCATTCAGAATTTTATTTTATTTGTCAGCGTCGATGAAGATCGTGGTGCTTTCGCGACTAAAGTTATTCTAGTTTTACTCTCGTGAAATATTCATCTGCGAATACGTATGACAACCGATCATTTGTTGCGCACGCAGTCGTTGCTTGCAATATGTTGGCTATTACTTACACACAAAAGGTCGAAAACCTGCGGCCGTTCGATGGAGATCGGAGTAAACCAAACAACGATGCTTGCAAGTTGCACTACTTATGCGGCCGAGCGGAGGTATGTCTGGGCGGCGGCTCCGAGAGTTTGACGAGCCTTCTTCACCTAGCGGAAGCGTCTCCGGCTTGCTCCTCCGATAGCATTGGCGAATTCTTCTCTTCGGCGGTGGTGAATGGTTTATCAGTGTTGCGAGCGTCGAACTCGTGTAGCAACAAGGTTGGCGTGTCAGTGTCGTGTTGGCGCAGCTCTTCTCAAGGGCTGGCTTCTTCGCCTTTGCTGGAGTGTCCCATGTGTCCTCCTCCCATAGCAGCCTTGGCGATATCTCTTTCGGGTTTGGAGGCAGGTCGTCTATTTTTGGCAGAGTGGTGTTTTTGGCTTAGCCGTGGTTGTGAGTTGTGGTTTTGTGTGGATTTGGTCCCTGTTGTATGGGTTTTGGTCAGGTATTTCAGTAAGTAACTGTGCAACTCTCTTTCTTAATTAATAGTTTTGGAGCAAAACTATTACCTCTATTTTTAAAAAATAGTAATCTCTCAATCGGGAGATGGATAATTTGACTCAAGGAATTGGCATGTACAGTCGGCCGACAAACAAGTAGCACTAAATAAACAGCAGAGTGGCTAACTAATTAACAACTGCATCGTCTGATATACTATATAGTATATACACCCCCATCACCCGGTTGGGCTGCATAACAAACCGCTTACTGGAACCATGCAAACCGTTGTTGTTATCTATGGTTGAATAAAATTTGAAGTATAACAAGTTCAGCTACCTTCCAGTGAGGTCGCTATCCGAAAGGACGTAACTGAGAATCTTCCCGGCTACGACCAGGCAGGCAACAGTTACTGGGCTTGATTATTCTGCACCAGAATGTGACAATACACATCTACTGTTGTAGTTTTCAAATTGCACCACTTGATTAGGAAACAAATACAGTAATTATTCAAGCAGAACCATGGACCAATTCGCATTAGGAGGAAAGATAATTTGACCACAAATCGGCCGATGAGTGGGCGGAGTAGTCGGCTGAGAGGAGTGTCACTTGCAACGACGCACATGCACGTTCTAGGTACTCTTACTTCAAGTAGAATTTGTTTTCTATATCTGACCCAGCTGACTTACGAATTAGTCAACTTCCATACATTCATTGTATGAAAACCCTTTTGCAGAAAGCTCTCCGCTGCTGCCAACAGAAGAAACAAAAATACAGAAATCAACGGGGGCCACTCCCTCCTTGCATAAAATATTGATTTGGCTCGTTTAATTATTTTTAAAAACATGTTATTCTCATTTAACCTTCCACTATAACTCCACACGTTGTTAATACTTGTGGGTATCATCTCTATATGTACTTGTGCGATAAACTGCAGATATGTTTGAACTTCACATATAGTTTCCTAATCAGGTGGTGCAACAATGCAACATGCAAGCTAAAAGCAAACACCTGGACCTCTCCCCCGTTCCCCACCTACAGTGAACAGGAGGCGATTTTTGGGCGAAACCCGTGCGGACCAGCTCGCCGCCGGCGATCCGCTCGATCCCTCGCCCTCCGCGGCCGCTCCGGCGGCGGGAGGACGGGGAATCGACGGATCCCGGCGTGTACATAGTCTAGGTGTGCGTGGGGTGCTTGCCGGCGGCGCTGTGGAGGTGGAGGCGCGGCCGGAGAAGCTTTTGGAGGCGGCGGTCCTCTCCTCTGTCCTCGGTGCTCCGGTGGAGGCCCTGGGCAGATCTGCCGTCTCTGGCGCGTCCGCTGCTTTCCGGAGCCGCGGCGTGCTTCCCCTCGAGCCGGCGTCCGTGGTGGCGGTGGCGGCTCTTGTCCTTGGGGTCCTTCTTCCCTCGCCGTCGTGCGGGGTGGTGCTTTTGCTTAAAATCGCTGGGAGTTTGCAGGCGGGTTGCTCTCCTTCGTCGGCGGACTCGGTGGGCCCTGTGGAAGACGGGTGGAGCCTTCGTCTTCGTCTCCGGCGTGAGGCGACGACGGCGGTCTGGCGGCGGCTCGGAGCCGATGCTCGTTCAGCGTCAAGATTCCGGCGCCTGCGTCGGATGGCTTCTGCGGCATCTCAACAAGGTTGGTCGAGCTGGCTGCTTCGGTGCGAGGTGAGCTCGCCTCCTTCTTTCCCGGCGGCGTGCTGCTGGTGGTCGAAGGTGGTCTGCTGCTTGGTGGTGCCGTGTTCGCCGTGTTTGGTGTGGCCTTTGCCTCTGTTCGTGCGTGTGTGTTCTTGCTCTGTATGATCTTGTACATGAACTACTATTTTGATGTGTTCCCAATTCATATGAAGATATAAAGTGAGAGGCTAACTTCGGAGCGAAGCGGAGGCCCGTCGCCGGAGGCTTGGTACGGTACACGTCGTTTCCGAGTCAGACTGCAGCTGACTTAGGGTTTTATGCCACCATATATACATCTTGTAAGCCGCCGCTTGGGGTAAGCCACACATTGTAAACCCACGGCGTTTGTAACCTCACCCGATATAGTGAAGTATTGCTGGCTGGCGCCCGTGGTTTTTTCCTCTCCTTTGTTTGGAGAGGTTTTCCACGTTAAAATCTCGTGTCCCCTTTGGTTTGATCGTTCCGCTCTTCGTCGTTTCTTTGCTATCGTTCATAACAAGTGGTATCAGAGCCCTGTTTCAGATCTGTTTTCAGATTAGGGTTTTGGATGGCATCGATGAAGTTCGATCTACCGGCGCTGGACTACAAGACGAGATTTTCGCTGTGGCAGGTCAAGATGCGTGCGATCCTCGCACAGTCCAATGATCTTGACGAGGCGCTGGAGAAATTCGGCGACAAGGATGCGGCGGCATGGACCGCCGATGAGAAGCGGAAAGACCGTAAGGCTTTATCGCTTATTCAACTTCATCTATCTAATGATATTCTGCAAGAAGTACTCCAGGAGAAAACCGCAGCGGCACTGTGGGCTAAGCTGGAGTCGATCTGCATGTCCAAAGATCTCACCAGCAAGATGCATGTGAAGATGAAGTTGTTCACGCACAAGTTGCAAGAAGGTGGTTCGGTAATGAATCACTTATCGATCTTTAAGGAGATCGTTTCTGACCTAGTGTCGATGGAGGTAAAGTACGATGATGAAGATCTAGCACTTTTACTTCTATGCTCGCTGCCAAATTCCTTTGCAAATTTTCGTGATACCATACTGTTAAGCCGTGATGAACTAACCACCGCGGAAGTATATGAGGCCCTGCTTGCCAGGGAAAAGATGAAAGGTATGGTACAGAAAGAGGAGACGTCGTCCTCCAAGGGCGATGCTTTGCAGGTCCGAGGGAGGCCTGAGCAGCGAGATAACCACTACCACAACAACAACAGAGACAAGAGCAAGGGTGACAGAGGTCGCTCAAAGTCCAAAGGACGAGACAAGTTCTGCAGGTATTGTAAGAAATCTAATCATGTCATTGATGATTGTTGGAAGTTGCAGAACAAGGAGAAAAGAAAAGGTACTTACCAACCGAAAAATAATGAAGGTAATGATACCGGTGAGGCTTCTGTTGTTGATGGTAGTTCTGATGGCGAATGCCTAGCTGTTTTAGCTGCATGTGTTTCTCGTCAGGATGAATGGATTCTAGATACTGCATGTTCTTTTCATATTTGCTGTAACAAAGATTGGTTCAGTTCTTATGAGTTAGTGCAGACTGGAGATTTCGTGCGTGTGGGGAACGACCAGCAATGCAACATTGTTGGCGTTGGTTCCGTTCAGGTCAAGACACATGACGGTATGACACGCACGTTGACGGGAGTGAAACACATACCAACCATGGCAAGAAATTTGATCTCGCTCAGTACCCTTGACTGTGACGGGTACAAGTACAAAGGAGGAAATAAACTCCTAAAGGTATCAAAAGGTTCTCTCATTGTTATGGTTGGTGATATGAATTCTGCTAAGTTATATGTTCTTAGAGGTAGCACGTTATCTGGTACTGTTGCTGCTGTTTCTCATGATGACGCTAGTAAAACTAACCTTTGGCATAAGCGTCTTGGACATATGAGTGAACTTGGTATGGCAGAATTGATCAAGAGAGACTTGCTGCAAGGATGCAGTTTGGGTAAGATGCAGTTCTGTGAACACTGCATTTTCGGTAAGCACACAAGAGTTAAGTTTAATGCTTCTGTCCACACCACCAAAGGTACACTTGATTATGTACATGCTGATGTTTGGGGGCCATCTCGTAAGCCCTCTTATGGTGGTGCTCGTTATATGCTTACCATTATTGATGATTACTCTAGAAGAGTTTGGCCTTATTTCATGAAAAATAAGGATGATACGTTTGCTGCTTTTAAAGAGTGGAAAGCTATGATTGAAAGGCAAACAGAAAGGAAGGTGAAATTACTTCGTACTGACAATGGTGGCGAATTTTGTTCGAATGCCTTTAATGATTATTGCAGGAAAGAAGGCATTGTCAGGCACCTCACCATCCCGTACACGCCTCAGCAGAATGGTGTAGCGGAGCGGATGAACAGGACCATCATCTCCAAGGCTCGCTGCATGATCTCCAACGCTCGCATGAGTAAGCGTTTTTGGGCTGAGGCGGCTGCCACCGCCTGCTACTTGATAAACAGGTCACCATCTATTCCCCTCGACAAGAAAACTCCCATCGAGGTATGGTCAGGTACTCCTGCTGATTATTCACAGCTTAAAGTTTTCGGTGCACTGCTTATGCTCATGTTGATAATGGAAAGTTAGAGCCGAGAGCTATTAAGTGTGTGTTCATTGGTTATGGTTCGGGTGTAAAAGGATACAAGTTATGGAATCCCGAAACTAGCAAGGCATTTATGAGCAGGAGTGTTGTTTTCAATGAATCTGTTATGTACTTTGATAAGTTGTCCTCAGATGTTTTGCCAGATTTTTCTGAGGAGCAGGTTCGTGTCGAGGTGGAGCACTCTGTTGAAAAGGAAAATGTCACTGTTGACAATGATGGTGCTGCTACTTCAGATGATTCTGATCCTGATTCTGCTGGTTCTGATGATTCTGTTTCTTCTGATTCTGATAATGATAATGTTCAGAACTCACCCCCTGTTTTGCAGCCACAACAGTCTATTGCTGCTCGTAGGAACAGGAGGAATTGTGGTCCTCGACCACGTTTAATTGAAGAGTGTAACATTGTTGATTATGCTCTGAGTTGTGCAGAACAGGTGGAGCACGGACATGAGCCGTCCACTATACTGAAGCTATTGGTTCCGGTGACCGCGAGAAGTGGCTTGCTGCTATGCAAGAAGAGATGCAGTCACTCGATAAGAATGGCACATGGGAAGTTGTGCGCTTGCCTAAGAAAAAGAAGGCAGTCCGCTGTAAGTGGATCTTCAAGAGAAAGGAGGGTTTATCTCCTAGCGAGCCTCCGAGGTTTAAGGCAAGGTTAGTTGCAAAAGGCTTCAGTCAAATTCCAGGTGTTGATTATAATGATGTTTTCTCTCCAGTTGTTAAGCATAGTTCAATTCGTACATTCTTTGGTATTGTTGCTATGCGTGATCTTGAGCTTGAGCAGTTAGATGTAAAGACTGCGTTTCTGCATGGAGAGTTGGAGGAGGAGATATACATGGACCAGCCAGAAGGGTTCATAGTGCCTGGTAAGGAGGATCTTGTGTGTAAGTTGAAAAGGTCCTTATACGGTTTGAAACAATCTCCTCGTCAGTGGTATAAAAGGTTTGATTCTTTTATGTTGTCACATGGCTTTAAGAGGTCTGAATTTGATAGCTGTGTGTACATTAAGTTTGTTAATGGATCACCTATATACCTGTTATTATATGTTGATGATATGTTGATTGCTGCCAAGAGCAAGAAAGATATCGCTGCTCTCAAGTCACAGTTGAGTAGCGAGTTTGAGATGAAGGATCTTGGTGCTGCTAAGAAAATTCTAGGTATGGAGATTACCCGTGACAGAAATTCTGGTTTGTTGTTTCTTAGTCAGCAAAATTACATTAAGAAAGTTCTTCATCGTTTTAACATGCATGATGCAAAGTCTGTTAGTACTCCTATTGCTCCTCACTTTAAATTGTCAGCTGAACAATGTCCTAGTACGGATGAGGATTTTGAGTACATGTCTAGAGTTCCATATTCTAGTGCTGTTGGTTCTTTAATGTATGCCATGGTTTGCTCACGTCCAGATTTATCATATGCTATGAGTTTGGTTAGTAGATATATGGCTAATCCTGGTAAAGAACATTGGAAGGCTGTTCAGTGGATTTTCAGGTACCTTCGTGGCACATCCAATGCTTGCCTCAAGTTCGGCAAGACTGATGAGGGACTCGTAGGCTATGTGGATTCAGATTTTGCTGCCGATTTGGATAAGAGGAGATCCCTCACAGGTTATGTGTTCACGCTTGGTGGTTGTGCCGTGAGTTGGAGGGCAACGTTGCAATCTGTTGTTGCCCAGTCTACCACTGAAGCAGAGTACATGGCTATTGCTGAAGCATGTAAAGAATCGGTTTGGCTGAAAGGTTTGTTTGCTGAGCTTTGTGGAGATGATACTTGCATTAACCTGTTTTGTGATAGTCAGAGTGCTATTTACCTTACTAAGGATCAGATGTTCCATGAGAGAACAAAGCACATTGACGTCAAATACCATTATGTGCGTGATGTTGTTGCAAAAGGTAAACTGAAGGTATGCAAGATAAGTACTCATGATAATCCTGCTGATATGATGACAAAGCCAGTTCCTGTTACTAAGTTCGAGCTTTGCTCGGGCTTAGTTGGTATCACTGTCTAGCCCAAGAGGCTATTTGGCGCCGAAGTGTTTTTCTTTGTTGTTTCAGGGTGAAGTTCTCGTTCATGCTACAAGATGGAATTTGTCTCAAGGTGGAGTGTTATTTTGATGTGTTCCAAATTCATATGAAGATATAAAGTGAGAGGCTAACTTCGGAGCGAAGCGGAGGCCCGTCGCCGGAGGCTTGGTACGGTACACGTCGTTTCCGAGTCAGACTGCAGCTGACTTAGGGTTTTATGCCACCATATATACATCTTGTAAGCCGCTGCTTGGGGTAAGCCACACATTGTAAACCCACGGCGTTTGTAACCTCACCCGATATAGTGAAGTATTGTTGGCTGGCGCCCGTGGTTTTTTCTTCTCCTTTGTTCGGAGAGGTTTTCCACATTAAAATCTCGTGTCCCCTTTGGTTTGATCGTTCCGCTCTTCGTCGTTTATTTGCTATCGTTTATAACACGAACTCCCTTTCAAAAAAAAAACAATGCAACATGCAAGCTATATTAGTGGGAATTTTCTGTCTTATAATTATTGGGCAAACAACTTCAGATATGTTTGAACTTACAAAGTAAGTTTTCCAAAAGAACAAAAAATGCCTCCAAAGTAACCCTAGATAATTTTGTGATATCTTTTCTTCTGCAAGGGAGGAAGGACCACAAGACGTAACTTTGTGTTGACCAGATCAACTCAAAAGTGGCCTCTTCTTCGGACAAAATTCATTTGCATGGCCTGGCCACTTAATCAGGGTTAAAAATAAACAACGATAGATTGCAAGTTGCCCCGCTTGAAAACGGAAGACGCAGATAACAATTGTCGATATATACGAAGATGGATCATTTGAGCACACAGGTTGATCGATGAATGGTCCGGGCAGTCGGCTGACAACCAAGTGACACTAAATAAGCAGCAGAATGATAACCAAGTGGCTCATTATAAAGTATAGGGGTTCGATCAGCTGCACAATTATTATGTCCTTAACACTTCTATACGACACACGGGCAGGGAAACCGTCTAAACTGCACTTAGCTTCGACTGGTGTCGCTGTTCGAGAGGACGACGTAAGTAATAAGTAGGCATCTTCCATTCTACTTCCTCTGACTAGGCGGGCAAAATAACAAGGATAAATTTGTTAAGACGACTGTGCACACCATCTCTAGTGAGGGTTCGAACACCAAGCACCACAGTGGAGAGTGAAGCGCTTGTTCATGGGGAAATCATGAAGAAAACATTATTTGTTTGACCACTTTCCCGGCCCGAGCACAGGAAGAAAAGCATAAGAAATCATGAAGGTTTACAAGGACGCGGCTCTTCTAGCGGTGCCGCGCCCTACCCAGGTTCAATCTGTCGTCCGTTTGCATGCAGCGGTTAGGAATCTGTACCTGCATGCTCTCTATTCTTATTTCAATACAAAACTAAGCAAATATGTATACATGCTAAATACCACCTACTTGTCCACATACTTTTTCACTTAATGACATGTGGGTACAACACAGTTGTATCCCACGCGTAAGTGAATGGTGGGTATATATCCAGTGAAAAGTACAATTATTTTATCCACCCACCCTTCTTTTTCAGTTTCATTCTTAATATTGTTTCGATAATATCTTTTAAACCGAATGTCCGATTTATGATTTTTTTATATTTGAGTTCCTGATGACGAGATCTTCAAACCACGATGAATATTGGATACATTTTGAAAAGTTTTAAAATTCGATTGTGGAATTGAATTGAAATTTCAATAAAATTTAATTTATCAAAATCGACTTTTTATTCCGATATGACATACGTACGAGTATAATAGGGATTTCATGCATATTTCATTGTGCTTTCTTGCGATACCACAAAATTTTCATGAATATTTCGTGCAAGTAAAGATTTTTATAATGTTATTAGCAAACCTTTTACAAATTTATTTCAAAAAAGATGAAACCATAATGAAATTTGTGAAACTTTTACAAATACCGTAATTTATTGAAACTTAACTGAAATAATCCAAAAAATATGTGCAATGTTTCTAAAATAACTACAATTTGCATTGCAAAAATTGTAAAATTCAAACCATTTTCATAGCAACAACATGTCACCGAAATTATAAGAAATTGATTAGAAAATGAAAATCTGAATCATTTATTAAAAATAATTTGTGGAAATCCATTGAAAAATATTTTGAAATTTATTAATAAAAATATTTTCTGGTGAAAAATATTGTTTATACGTTACAATACGGAAGAAATACACAGATACGTATATGTATCCGGCCGCACCCGGCCGCACGTGGCAGCAGCTGGCGACCCCGGTAGGGCGCGGCTCCCCTATTACATTTCAGTTTATTGTCTATCCGAGGTTTACAAAGTGTCTTTGAAACTAGTATATATTATTACATTTCAGTTTATTGTCAAATAATTGTGAAGATGAGTTAGTTTGATAATAATTTGAGCTATGGTTCTTTATCTGAAGAAGAGGATGAATGGGATGAAGAGGAGGATCTTGCTATTTTTATGATTTTGGAAATGGAGTAAAACAAACAGACAAAACATGGAGGTTCCCACAGCCGAGAGGTGATTTCTAGGAGAAAGAAAGAAGGCCACTGTCGCATTAGGTTGGATTATTTTGGAGTGTCAGGTTCACCAGGTCTATCTAGAGCGATACTTTCACCGGAGGTTCTGCCGTTATGGATTGGTACAGATTTGTTGCAGCACATTTGTCGGCGATTAAGAATAATACAACTTCTTGTGTAGAGGAGAAATTTCACAGTTCATTGATCAGAGCACTTTGCATAGGTAATTGCGGCTCTACGTATTATGGCTTATGGAATCTCTGTTGATTTGGCCGATGATCATCTTGTAATGGTTAAGAGCACATCCATTTACTCGAAAGACACTTTTCAAGGGCAATAATAAGTGCTTTGGGGTACAATTCTTGAGAGCACCTAATTCTCAATAAACCGAGAGGGTTTGACAATGAACGCCGTAAGGGATTTTCAGAAATGCTTGGCTTGGTTGATTGCATGCATTGTAGGTGGAAAAACTGCCCGTCGGCATGACATGGACAATGCACTAGCCAACCATCATCTTTGAAGGCGTTGCACATCAGGAGACATGGTTTTGGCATGCCTATTTTGGAATGTATTGGCTCAACCGATCACCACTGTTTGTAAATTTAGCCAATATAGAATCATATGAGATATATTACTTCGCATATGAGATATACCCATAGTGCTACATTTATCAAGTTAATTCCCAACCGCCAAGGTAACAAACAATCTTATTTTCATAGTGCTCAAGTAGTGTTGATAGGAAGGATGTAGAGAGGGCATTTGATATTTTGCTAGCCCAATTCTCTGTTATACGTGGTTAGGCTTGGTCGAAATGAATCTTTGGAGGATGATGGCAGTTTGTGTGATATTTCATAATATTATCATTGAGTATAAGCATGACCAGGATTTTGACAACCGTTATGACTTTATGGAAAGGGCGGTGAATCGTTTTAGAGTGCATCAATTATTTCCTTCAAGTTCACTATGAAAATCGAGATGCGAAGACTCATAGACAGGTTAAAGAAGATCTCAAAGAGGAGTGATGGACATGAAATGGAGAACATAATTGAGTTTCTATTTCGATTGATATGTTTCTTAATTCAGTTTCGTAAACATTGTGATTTGATGCATTAGAGGTATGTGTTTGAATGATAAACATTGTTCGCTATTATAAAATGCTTTACCTTTTTTCGAAAATGCATGTATCTTAACGCATTTCTTTGTGTTGGGTCACTCGTTTTGATCCGTATCTAGTCCAAATTAAAATATTTAAAACATCTTATAATAGTGCACGAAGAGAGTAACAATTATCTAAATTATGGTAAACTGTTAGAAAATGCTCTAAGCTCACTAGAATTCATCAATCAATGCAATCATGCATGGATTCCCTAGCTAGATGGCTCATGAGTCATGACGATGGGAGTGCACCAGGGGGCGGCAACCCTTTACCGCCTCCTAAGCGTGATTTCGTCAACTACACACAGCGCCAATGTCAACTAGTACTACATTCTTAATAACTGGGTCCTGCTCCACAACCGTCGTCAACTCTTCCTAGCTACAAGGGGTACAGGGGACTTGTACGTACGGTGCCGACATAATGGCACGCCCTCTCCCCTATAAAATGGCGCGATCGAGGAGGACATGAGCATCAACAATCTCTCACAGCAAGCAACTTACAACTGACAAGTGACAAGTGTGATAACAAAGACATGAGCATGTCTGCCCCTCCTCCAACGGAGCTGGGCCTCAAGTCGTCACTGAGCCTCCTTCATCCGGTCGCCTCCGCGGTGCTTGCCATCCTGCTGGTGGCGCTCGGCACGCACGCTCGCCGCTGCCGCCACCCGGCGCTCCGCTTCTTCGTCTGGGGCGCCTCCATCGCCTTCATCCCCCTCGCCTCCTCCGCAATCTCTGCCTTGCTCCAGCAGAGGAACTTGGAGCGAGACCGGTACTGCAGAGAGCATGCAGACTGCTCGAACTTCCCGGAAGGCAAGAAAAGCCCGGAGGTGCAGACCATGTGGACGCTCCTCCTGTGGGCGGTGATCATACTCGTCATCAGGGGCAACGCCGACACAGCCGCGTCCTCCGCGGCCACCGCCGCCGCCGCGCCTTCCTCCAGCGACGTCGGTGTCGACGGCCAGAGGGTCCGGACCTCCGTCGAGATCCTCGGCTTGTACGCCGTGGTGGCGTACCTGATCGTCAAGTGCATTCCGGAGGCAAAATGGCTGGGAGTTTTGGGAATATCCATCTTCGTCGTCTTCTTTCTGCTCGGCCTCGCCAAGGTGGTGCTCAAGCTGGTCGCCTTCTTCAAGGCCAGCGGCTCCTACGCCGTCGGCAAGAACGCCCGCCTCGTGTCCGGCTACATGTCGCAGCTCGTCGAGGAGGGCGCGGTGGAGGGCCATGGACACGTGCCCTCTTACCTGGTCATGGGGGAGAGCAAGGATCACGTCGAAGAAACTCCCGAAGGGTACCGCGTCAAGCGCGACGCCCTCGATGACAAGCTCGGCCGCCTTGTCACGCTGGACCGCGTGTGGTGGCTGTCCGATCACGGCGACGGGCTCCTCGGCAAGCGGCGGGAGCTGAGGGACCTCTGCCTCTCCTTCTCCCTCTTCAAGAACCTCCGCCGTCGGCTGTCGGGGTACCCCCTGGCCGAGGAAGGGTCCAGCGACGCCCTCGACTTTGTGCTCCGTGGCATGGACACGGCCGGCCAAGGAGGAGCCGACGCCGACCGGGTGTTCCGCGTCCTCGTGGACGAGCTCTGGTTCACGAGCGACTTCTACTACGCCCCGCTCCCTCTGTGCTCGTTCAGCGGCTGGTGCGCCGCCCTGAACTACCTCATCTCCGTCCTCATCATCGCCGGAGCAATCGGCGTGGGATGCGTGTACCAGGTCTCTAGAGTGATCGTTTTTAGCCGAGAGTCCGTTAAAGTCCCTGAGTCCGATACGAGCCCCGATGTCACTCTAGCGCAAAAGGCGTACTACATCATCACCCTATTCCTCCTGCTGGCCACCGTGCTCACCGAGACCTGCGAGATCGTCGCCGGCGTGTGCTCCAACTGGACCAAAATGGCCTTGCTCGGTAGCTACATCAGACGCGGATCGCCCGGGCGATGCACGCACGCGGCACTGGACGCCGTCCTGCGGCTCAAACCCACCAAGCGCTGGAGCAACAAGATTGGGCAGAACTCGGTGCTGGAGCCCCGGCGCTTCGGTAGGCGATCGGGGCTCTTCTCGGAGAAACTGTACGGGCGTGCGGGGCTGATGAGGTCGGTGGGAGTCTCGCCGGACGTCAAGGACGCGGTGCTCAGGTCCTTGAAGAGAAGCTACGGAGGGTTGGACAGAGGAAGCATGGCGGCGGCGCCGATAGTCAGCCGCGGCGGCGGCTCCGAGAGCTGGACGTGGCCGGCCAGTGGTTTCGACGGAAACGGAAGCCGCACCACAGAGCACATCCTCTCTTGCCACATCGGCACAAGCCTCTTCGAGATCAAGCACTCGCACGCGGCGTGCCCGACGGCGGCGGCGGCCGACATGACTGCCGCCAGCCAACTGTCGAACTACTGCGCGTACCTGGTGGCGGCCGCGCCGGGGCTGCTGCCGGATAGCACCGCGTGGACCGAGAAACGGTACAAGGAGGTGGTGGAGGACGTGCAGGCGGCGCTAGGGAAGAACGTCGACGGCGCCAGCGCCAGCGAGTCGACGGCGCAGAGGTACGAGCGGATCCTGAAGGAGCTGAGCGCGAGCTCTCGAGACAAGGTGCTGCAGCGCGGCGCGGAGCTTGGGAGGCGGCTGGTGGAGGCGGACGAGGCGGCGGCGTGGCGGTTCCTGGCGGACTTCTGGTCGGAGATGGTGCTGTTCGTGGCGCCGTCGAAGAACGTCAAGGGCCACGTCGAGGCCATGGGTCGTGGCGGGGAGTTGGTCACGCTCGTCTGGGCGCTTCTCCTGCACGCCGGCGTCACGGATAGGGACGACACACCTCACGGCAGTAGCATCCCGTAAAGTGGGAGATCTACTGCATGTAGTAGTAACTTTGGTTCCCCGTCCATTTATTTTATTAAATTTATTTAGGGGTCCATTCTGTGTTTTCCTTTTGTAGACCATATAGTTATAAGTTTTATTTCATGTCAAGAAAAAAGTTGCAAGTTTTTTCCCCGAAATATGAAAAGTGAGTAAATTATGTTTAACTTTTCAATTTACTACATCATGTCAAGTACCTTGAGATACCAAGTTAAACCTTGAAGAAAAGCATTTCGATGGGTTCAACACACTGCACGGAACCACAAAGTTGGGGAAGAAAATCCTATACGACCTGGGTCGTATACGCCCATGGGCGCTGGACCAACTCTGGACGCCAACACCTGGCAGAACGAATCTCAAAGCAGTGTGGCCTCCCGTTCCCCATTTCTTTCGTTCCCCTTTACTTCTCCAGCCATCCATGGTCTCTAGTCGTCGCCGCTACAATCGTCCTCGTCGCCGTGTTGCGCATCCTGCCGACCACGGACACGTCGCCGCCCCGGCAGTGCAACTCCATTGCTCGCTGCGTATCAGCACAACTGGACAAGATGGCTGAGATACTTGGATCGGTAGGTGTCTCTACTCTGTCAGAACTTTCACCCAGGAAGTTGCAGAATCAGAAAGTTCAAGTTAATTACTTGAGGATAGTTGATGATTTGTTGATTTTTCACCTGAATTTTTTAGGTAAACAGAGACATGCATGCAGTGAATCGATAGCCAAATGCCTACTATGTATAGAACCCATCAAACAAATATGTGGACGAAAAGCACAAACCGTGCCGTCGTGCACTCCCTGGTCTTATCGTGGGCGTTGGAAACTGTAAGATTCGTGCTGCACAGTGCTGGTCAACGCACTCACGCGCGCCTCTCAATCATCGTTAGAGATTCGCAAACCACGGCGCCCCGGCCAATCTGCCCAACTTCTGCCTAACTTCTGGCTCAGTCCCAGGCATGCCTATTTTCGCAGCTCACAACAAATACAACGGCTTTCGTGTTCTTATCCTCTCCTCCGACGGCCTCCGCTCTCTTCGTCCGTCTCTCGCCGCCGCCCGCCATTTGATCTGCCCCACCAGCCTCCCCCCACTCATCGTTGCACGGCGACGCCGCCACCCACCTTTGTCTCTCGCCGCTGCCCGCCATTTGACCTACCACACCAGCCATGTCCGGATCTTCCCCTAGGCAGACAATAGACAGAACAAATCAAATCGATCAGGCCGAAGTCTGAAAATTATGAGGACTCGACCGGGTTAGTAAAGATACATTGTTAGATGCTCCCGCCCCTCGCCGGTCCCGGCCCAGATCTCCGGCGCCCGCTGTAGCCAATCGCCCCGATGGGCGGGGAGGTGCCGGAGCCGCGCCGGCTCACGCGCGCACTCAGCTTCGGCGGCTTGCCCGACGAGATGCTCGACGAGATGCTCGACCTGGCAGCTGAGATGAGCGACCCAGGAGGCGACTCGCTTGGCGACCCGCCGAGCGACTCCTCCAACCCTCCGCCGGCCTCCACTCCGGCCGCCGGCGACCAATCCCTTAGCCCTAGGACTAGCCACCTCCCCACAACCGCTGCCCTGGTCTCGCTGCCTGACTTCGGAGAGGACGCCGCGCCCCCTGCTCGCCCGACGGAGCACCAAGGCTTCCTCGCGGCCGGCCTGCCATGGATGCTCAACCTGGACCCGAGGAACCTGCCGCCGCCCTTCTCCACCCCCGGCGACGCCTTTCTTCAGTTCACAATGGAGAATTTCCATTCGATGGTATGTACCCCGATCGCTCCCGGATCAAAAGGGTTTGAGCCAGCCTCTGTGCTCATTGACTTGGTTCCGGGTAATCCTTCTGTTACTTCCAGCTCTTCCTTGCGTAGCATGCTAGAGTTTTGGCTTGGATCTACGTTCGAGAAGCTTATCATTACAGCTCTTAGCACAAATTTGTTCAGTTTGTTGAACGGTATTCCAGGAAGATGGATCCAATGCCGACGAGGGCTTCGACAGGGAGACCCGCTCTCCCCCTTTCTCTTTGATATCGTAGCCGACGTCCTCCAGCAGATGCTTCTTCAGGCCTCTCGTGAAGGGCTCCTCCTTCATCCACTTGTCGATGATCTTCCTTGTCCCATTCTGCAGTACGCGGACGACACTCTCATTATCATTCGGGCGATCCCTCAACATGTCGCCAACCTCAAGAATCTCCTTGACCAATTCTCTGCCGCCACCGGTCTTATGATCAATTTCCACAAGAGCACGTTTGTTCCAATTAAAACCACAAGCTGTGTTGCTGAGTCTATGGCTACCTTTTTCGGCTGCGCCGTCTCCTCTTTCCCTCAAACCTACCTCGGGCTTCCTCTCTCGCCTTACAAACTTCGCCTCTCGGATTTGTCCCCCATCATCTCAAAATGTGATATGCAGCTTTCGGGGTGGCGAGGCCGCTCACTCCCAATTGGAAGTCGCCTTATTCTCATTAACTCTAAGTTTGCTCATACCATGGCTGCGGGTCTCCTCCCTGCCGGTGCCATTGAGGCCATTGATAAACGCCGGCGGGACTTCCTTTGGACTGGCGAAGAGAAGTGCTCCGGAGGGCACTGCAAGGTCGCTTGGGACGAGGTATGCAACCCAAAAAAAATATGGTGGGCTAGGCGTCCTTTCTTTGGCTCGTCAGAACTATTCCCTCTTATCCAATTTTTTATCAAAACTCCACTCAAACTCCACCCCTCCCTGGATCGTTTGGTTCAAACGTCAATATGGCTGGTCTGCTCGTCATATTCTTGGAGAGTCGCATCACCTCCATACGCCCATCTGGAAAAGCATCATGGCTGGGCTCTCTGACTTCCGCAAACACTCCTCTGTCTCGATTGGTGACGGCGTTAATACAGTCTTCTGGCTTGATTGTTGGATCGGACCCATTCCCCTCTCGGAAAAATTCCCGGCCCTTTTTTCCCATACCACTAGGCCTCATGCTCAGGTCCTCTTCGCAATTGAGACCGGACTCTCACTTGTTCCTCGCCTCTCCTCTCGTGCCACTACGGAGCTCACTAGATTAGGTGCGGACCTTGCTTCCATCACTCTGAACCCTGATGCGCCGGATATCCGAGTTTGTCGGTACACCTTGAAAGCTCTCTCGACTCGTATTTTCTATGCTAACTCTTTCAGGCACATGCAATTGGATGAATTTGCTGTAACTGTTTGGAGAAACTCAGCTCCACTCAAGTGCAAGTTGTTTAACTGGCTCACCCGAAGATGCCGCCTACCAACCAATGAGCGCCGCCATCGACACCAGCTCGCTGTCTCGCCAAGCTGTCTCTCCTGCCCTGAAGACGAAGATGTTGACCACCTCCTGCTTCGATGCCCTCGGGCCAAGGAGGTTTGGGACTGCTTCTTCCCGCCCGCCGATCATCTGCCAATCCAAACCGTTCCCGAGCTTTGGAGCACGCGCTGCCGCAACCAAGCTGAAGCAACCATCTGCACCGCGATCTCTTGGAGTATCTGGAAGAGACGCAATGCACTCTCCTTCAACAGGATCGACGAGGCTCTTTCTGTAGTTCGGCGTCGATGCATTGATGATCTACGCCTCTGGCTTCACCGTTGTCCATCCACCACCACCGCTCATCTTATTAGTACTTGGTGCATTTCCTTTGATCTCCCGTGAGATCAAACCATGTTGTAACTTAACTCTCTGTTTCTTTCACCCTGTACTCTAAACCGCTTTGTTGCGGTGTTCATTTTTAATAAAAGTTCAGGCTGGCTCTAAGAGCCCGCCGTAGTTACAGTTCAAAAAAAAAAAGTACGGATCTTCGTCGAGCCGCAGAAGCTGTGGAGGATCTGGATCCGCTTGGACTCGCTGCAGCGGAGACGAGCTCGACGGCGAGCAGAGCTCCCGGCCGCAGCTCCTCTGTGCTTGCAAGATCCCTCTCGCCAAAATTACTGCGCACACCTCAAGGAACCCAGAACGGGACTTCTACCAATGCCAGAAATTAGGAACCGTAAGTATCCCCAATATTTTGACCGTGCCCGTGATGTTTCTGTGGTTCCTGATTTTGGTTTGCCTTTTGTTTTCAACATTGAAGTTTTGATCCAGACTTTCCTTTGTTATTGGGGCGATTTTCCGAGCAGCCCCTTTTTCTATTTGCTGATTTTCTAAAACGAAGATCCGGACAGAGCCCATTTTTGTTTCGAAGGATGGCTTAATTGGCATCCATTTTTTGCCATGATCCAGACTTCCCTTGTTTGCTTACCTCCCCATTTTCCTGTTCTCTGTTCTCAGGAGTATTCATGCAAGACATGGATATGGGTCGATCTTGTGAGCCGCTACGTGGACAAGATGGTCAAATGGAGGCATAATAGTGACTTGGAGTTGAAGAAGCAGGAGTTGGCGTCAGTGAAGGACGAGCTAGCAGCCATGGAGAGACGATTCGAGGCCCAGCGCAGAGCCCACTCGGATGAAATCAGTGGTCTCAAACTCCAGATCGCAGCCATGCATAACCAGATGACGGTGTGCTTATCTGCTGCCATGAAGATTAAGATCCTTCGTCTCTGCCTTGGGTTAGCTGGTACGGGATTGTTCATAGCTCCAGGATCATTAGCAGTTGCGACGGCTGTAATGGGGATCCAGTGACACTCGCCCCGTCGTTGAAGTAGCAGTCACCGCCGCAGCCTATGCCATCGTCGATCCCATAGCTCGTGTTGGATCCAGTGAATCCATGGACGCTGCCGCCTGCGCCGTCGATCCCGTAGCTCGTTCCGGCGAATCTGGACAAACGAAGAACTAGTAAGAAACAGTCGCCGCCGCCATGGAGGATCTGAAGCACGAATGGCGGGGGCGGAAACGGATCCGAGGCCTCACAGTGTGCTTGCGGGAGCACCGAATCTTGAGAGGAGCTCTGTGTAACTCTCTAATCCGTCCATGGCGGCGGCGAGGAAGGCGCCGAACGAGGTGCGAGGAGCGAGAGAGTGGAGTCTGTGTCTGCCCCGCGAGCGCATATACACCCTGTCGAAGTACAGATTAGCTTGTCACTTAGGCAGTTTTCATTGATTAGCCCGAGTCAACATGCCAGCACCCAGGCCCCGCGTCTTCCGGATCGGTACAGAATGAGCGGCCAGGATAAGACCGTGCAGTACACGGCGGCGTGGAAAAACCGCGCTCGGAGTGCCTCACATGGAAGATTTCGTCCATCCTGGAGTAGCTAGGCGTTTCCCGAGCTTTGGCAGCTGAGAAAGAGAACCTCTATGAGCTGTAATAGGATCGTTTGAAAAACTAGTTTCCCTGTTTCTCTAGTTTTCCTGCTGGTACTTCAGACATATCAGACCTGACACTTGTGGTTTTTCTTTGCTTGCAATGAAAAACTGGGGGCGAGGCCCCTTTTCCTCTAAAAAAAGGATAAGGAGGAGAGAGCGGAGCGGTGTGTGCTATGTTATCGCTGGCGTACCTCTCTTTTGGTACGTCAGCAGTAGTTAGCCGCACCCGGTCCACTCTTACCTACTCCTTTTTTTTTACTGTAACTACGGCGGGCGCTAGCCAGCCTGAACATTTTTATTTCCCTTTGAAGATGTGGGTCACATATTTTTAGGGGGGGGGGGGGGGGGCACCAAGCCTTATGCAGATTCACTACAGGAGGCGAATTACATTGATACGCCCACAGACGTACATCTTCAAGACATCTAGATCGAGCAAGCAGCATCGGCTCATCTATCCATTGAAAACTTTGGCGTTGTGTCGCTTCCATATGGTCCATGCAACGGTAGTACAGACAGTAGATTCAGCAAAACCGCCGCATCGGGCATTCCAAAGGTCTTGGATCGTGGACATTTGTTGCGTGCCATTCGAGTAGAAATGGTCCCACATTTCCCGAGCCTTGTAGCAGCCTATGAGGAGGTGATCAACGTCTTCAACCTGGGGACAAAAGGGGCAGTTTGGCGACGCGCCGAGTTAGTGTCGAAAGCGCCTTTCGTTGGTGGGGAGACGGCGACGCCGGACCAGCCAATTGAAGATCCTGCACTTAAGAGGTGCTGCATTTTCCCAAACTTCCACACCCAGACCATCAGTCGAAACATGCCTAAAGAAATTAGCATAGAAATCTCTGTTCGTGAAGGTTTTTTGAGTGTATCGGCAAACTCGAGTGTCAGCTCCTTGTTGGGTTAGGTTAATGGTTTGGAGATCATTTATCATAGCGGTCAGCTCGGCGTAGGCGGCTGAAGAGAGGCGTGGGACGAGGGCGAGAGAGACAGCAGGTAGCAGGGCGGCAACGACCTGGGCACGCCAGCGGTGTGTGCGGCCGAGGGGGTGCCAGGTGCGGCCAACCACCGCTGTCATACGGTTTTATTTGTACGCCAGCGGTAATGGAATACCGCTGGCGCACAGAATATTCTGTACGCCACGGGCTGTACCGTCGGCGTAAATTTATTTATGTTTGCCAGCAGTAAGTTTTCATCTATAAGCTATTTTCTACTAGTGCGCGCCTCCGAGCGATCGCCATCACCTGCCATGATCTCGATTCTTTGATTCGCCAGGCTCTAATGCCAATTGTCGTTCTAGCTATGGAAACTAAACGATAATAGACAGGAGATTTTTTGTGGTGCTAAAGGCGTGCAGCTTTTGTGTGTTGCTTCTTTTTCCTCTTATACTGAAAACAAAGAGAACGAACATGCAGCCATCCCACGGACTCGGACAAAGCGTGGGCTCATGCCTTATCCAAAATAACAGAAAACGTCGACCAAGTCCTTAAACTGACGAAAAAACAGCTACGACACTTTAACTGAAGAAAATGACACTAGTCTAAACTGAACCTTTATTCGACAGGCCGGGTTAGCTCATGTGACTGAGGATCATTTCCTTGACTCTCATGTGGACATGACAATGCCATCATTATATGGACTGCAACGTAGGCCAACACGGCAGCGATGAGTGCGACAACATACATTGACGTCTTCCACCGCCTGCTGGAGCCGGCTGCATATGCCCCCAGGAGAGCGAGCAAATCCAGGAAGATCGCCGTGTTCATCACCTTGAATGACCACTGCTTCTCCCCTGCGAGCAAATCCAGGTCATGCTGCTGCTTCTTCTTACACCACTGCGGTAGCAACAGCACGATGACAAGAATGGATGCCACAAAGGAGGCGGAGTTGCTGTAGAAGAAAACAAGGTACCGGGGCCTCCTGTTGGCATGCATGACTGGGTCACCTGCGCTGTACCGGTCACTGTCGCTCTGCCAAGTTCCCCCTGGTGGACTCAGACCAGCCTGGTAGGTGACACTCGCCACAAGGATTCCGAGAAGCATCAGGTATTTGCGCTTGGCATGCTTTGCCTTTTCTACCTTTTCTTCTTCGTCGTTGTTCGCTGGCTTCGTCGTTTGACTGTCCGTGTTACTCTTTTTCCTTTCGCTATACAGGACCATTCCAACTATGATGAAGAGGACCACACCCACCAACACGAAGATGTAGATGGATGTCTTCAAATGTTGTGTGCTCCCAGCGGCATAGGCCCCCATTAGCCCAACCATGCCCGCCCCCGTGCAAACTGTGAGCGCATAGCTTCGTCACTACACCACGGTATAGTTTTAGGGGCACTTTGATTGGGGCACTTTTCAAAGTGCCCCAAAAGCTAATAATTAGAGGCATTTTGATGAAATGCCCCTAAATGACATAGCTTTAGGGGCACTTTGATGAAATGCTCCTAAATGTCATAGCTTTAGGGGCACTTTGATGAAATGCCCCTAAATGTCATAGCTTTAGGGGCACTTTGATGAAATGCTCCTAAATGTCATAGCTTTAGGGGCACTTTGATGAAATGCCCCTAAATGTCATAGCTTTAGGGGCACTTTGATGAAATGCTCCTAAATGTCATAGCTTTTGGGGCATATTTTCAAAGTGCCCCTAAAGCTCACTACCCAAAATCATATCATTGCACTCCATAACTTGAACAATAATTAAGCAGTTCACATCAAATTACTACACAGTTAACATCACACCAACATATTACAGTCCATAACTTGAAAAAAAATTAGCCTGATGAAGTTAACCAAACCACATGGTAAGCAGCTCAGGACCCTTGATACTGATGAAGTTAGCCTGACACTCATTAGCAATGGCCTTCGCCAACAGGGTTTTACCACAACCAGGAGGGCCATAAAACAGAACACCCTTGGAAGGAGACATGCCAAACTTCTCGAATTTCTCTGGATGCTCCACAGGGTATTGAACAGTCTGCACGAATTTCAATTACGTTATATACCATGTTACATCTAGAACATGATTATTTAGGAGTAGAGAACAAAAAATACCTCCTGCAACTCCCTCTTGACATTCTCCAGACCACCAATATCTTACCAAGACACATTGGGAACTTCAACAACCTGATTTTCAAAAGATAGAAGGTAAGACCTACAGAACATGTAAAAAATCGAGACAGCAGATAGAACCAGGAGATACTCACAGTTTCACGGAGTGCAGATGGGTTGCTTGTGGTTAATGCAGTCTTGAAATGGTCATTGGTCACAGCCATAAAGTTCAGAATCTCAGCATCAATGGTCTCATCATCCAGATCTATAATATCCATTTTCTCACGAATACAATGGAGAGCAGCCTCGGTGCAAAGAGCAGCGAGATCAGCACCAACATACTCATGGGTGTCCCTAGAGATGTGTTCCAGTTCAACCTGCAATACAATTAGAGAGTTCAGTCAAGAACAGATTCCATAAAATGTGCTATTATCCAGAAAGTCATCAAATTCAAAGATTACTAGCAAATATCACTCACATCTTCAGCCAATTTCAAGTTTTTGGTGTGAATTCTGAGAACTTCCAGGCGCCCGACTTCATCAGGAACACCGATTTCAACCTCCCGGTCAAATCTACCAAATCTCCTGAGAGCATGATCAATACTGTTTGGGCGGTTTGTAGTGCCCATAACAATAACATGCGCACGGGACTTGAGACCATCCATAAGAGTCAACAGCTGTGAAACAATACGCTGCTCAACTTCTCCATTGGTCTTCTCTCTCTTTGGGGCAATTGAATCGATCTCATCAATGAAAATGATTGATGGTGCATTCTTCCCAGCTTCTTCAAATGCCTTCCTGAGATTGCTTTCACTTTCTCCTGCTAGCTTGGACATGATTTCTGGGCCATTAATCAGAAAGAAGAATGCACCAGTTTCATTAATCAGAAAATCTCAGTGTCAGGTGCGACGATGCAATACTCTGCAGGGTCAGTCTCAATCACTTTGAACTTCACATTCCTCATTCCACCCCTCACAAGGAAAAGGTCCCCGTTTCTCAAAGGACGGTAGGCTTCAAGGAAGTATGCTGAAAAGCAACAGACATGTAACATGAAAACACAACGCACTAAAAATATATAACCATTTCCCGGTAACACCGTCTTAACTGATGGAAATGGCATATAGATTCATCTAAACCTTTATAATTATTTCCATAGTAAACAGAAAAGACAACAAACTCCATAAGGGAACCACAAACAATGATATATAAGTTCGTGTCTACAGTGGGACATATATTGTTAAGAAATACAATTTGCGTTGCAACAGGTATAGAATTGAACTAAACATTTCAGGTTTGAAGTATACCCCGAGCTTATGTTTGAATTATACCCTGGTTTTGTTGTATACGGAATGTCATTGGACGGGTTTAACCCAAATTTTGATCATCTTTTATTCGCATTAAAATAAAGTCCTCATAGAAGTAAAAGAAAAATGGCTTGCTAAATTACATGTTAATATAAGTCGACATAATATTAGCTACAAGCTATCTCCGAATGTTTAACTATATGGATGTTGTCTTTTGAAATAGATATTTGTCTCTAAATTTTAAGCCTGAATTTGGCAGTCATCTAATATTATCTATGAATACAGTTGCCACTTCCAATCATTCTCTCAACTATACAACATCCATAACAGTAATGAGTGATTTATACCATGACACTGAATTGCATAGTTTTCAACACTGCAGACTGATACATTGACAAGTCATTTATTCCAACCATAAAGCAGTGCAGAGTAATTAACTGATCTAACTGTTACATTAACATTTGTTCAGGCATACATCCAGCCTTCATTTTACTTTCGTGTATCCAATTCAATACTACACACATATCTAAGCACACTTGAACAACATAGAAGATGATTTGATAATTCAGTTCCATAGTACTACTATCGGGATTATAACAGCAAAAAGAAATTCGAGAGCTGGAAGAGATTAAGCTGGCGTCAGATTTAGAGAAGCAAAAGAGGTTGGCACCTTAGCAGCGATCGCGTTCAGATATTTGGCCCGCACCGCCTCGGAAGCGCGCGACCAACCGGTCCCACCGTCGCGCGAGAAGGCGTCCCGCGCCGTGACGGCGAGCTCGACGTCCTCCACCGTGGCCCCCGGGATGTCAGCTTCACCGATCATACACACCACACAGCAAACGAAAACCTAAAGTCAGTACGCCAGGGCACATCCAGAACGATGCGGCGCAAAAGGGCAGAGAGGGGGAACGGGGAACAGGAGTAGGGGGCGGCGAAACTAACCGATGGTGTCCTCGGTGGCCAGGTTGATTATGGGGATGCGGCGGTCCAGCGTGGGCTCCCGCCACCCTCCGCTGATGAAGAGGCCGCGGCAGGTGGCCGCTGTGTCTCTCATCCGTCGCTGACCCTTGGAGGAGAAAGGAGCGAGCGGATCAACCATGGCTCCTTGGGGATGGAGGGCCGCGGAGCGGGAAGACCACGTACGACACCCTATCTCGCCGGAGGAGGAGGGCGCGAGGGCTGCGGAGACCCGCGGCGCCGCCGGAGAATTTGGGTCTGGCTCGCGCGGCGATTTTTTGTCGTAGCGTGGGGTGAGAGAGAGGATAAGCAGGGACTGCGGGTTGTTTTTCTGAAACCAGAGGGACTAAATTGCAAAACAGCCACGACGTACATCCATTCATTCCCCGAGCTCTCTCTCTCTCAGTTCTCGCCGCCGGCGTCGCCTGCTACCCTGCAGACCGTCTCCGGCCGACTCCGCCTCCGCCATGGGTCGCAAACCGACCGCCTCGGTGTGCTCTTCCGCCTCCTCCTGTTCGATTTGTTCCTCGAGCTCTACCGCGGCGTGCAACCCCAAAACCCTAGCTAGGGTTTCGATCGCCGCAGTTCTTCGCCGTTCTCTGCTGCTCTCGGCGCGCCTCCTGCTGCTCCCCTCTACATCGTCCACGACCTCTTCCTCGACCCCTCGTGCTCCTGCTCCTCCTCGCCGCCTCGTTGCCTTGCGGTTTGGCGTGACCGTGTGGTGACCGACGCCGCCGCTCGATGGTGCTGCTCCTCGCTCGGCGTGCTCTCCAGCCGCTCTCGCATCCTCTTCGCGGCCCTGCTCCTCCGACCCGATGCCTTCGAGCTCCTCCAACCTCCAGGGCGTGCCTCCAGCCACAACTCTCAAGGTACAACTCTGAGCCGCACGTCATCTGTTCGACAATATGTCCGAGAGAAATTTGATCATGGCAATGGTTTCTATCTTATGATTTTTATGGTGCCTCTAGTTAGGTTGTAATCAGAACAATATACGTTGGATTTCCATCCCAAAATAACTACAAGTTTACAACACGGAGTTCAAAATTTACCCTTGATATTTATGTATAACTTTGCTCTGATTTCTTGAACTCCTCGCGTTTGCATAGGTTGAAGTTGTTTTCGTGTCATCTAGATTGTAACAATAATACATTGTTGTGCAAATTTGAAATGCTATCTATTAAGATACAGTTTAAATTTAAAGTCCCAAATGATAGAAAACATTTAGCCTACTTCACAGAATATGCCATCTACAGCTTGAACTGAATGCAGATCAAGTTTTTGATTAAGTGATTAGCTGGACGAGTATACTTTTGGTAGCCATATCAGTTCAGGGGCTTGACTCTAGTGACTTTGTGATCCAAGTTCTGAATAACAGCATGTCCATTCTAGCAACGTTACATTTGTTGACCTTTTGGTTTATAATAAACAAACTATGGATGTCAAACAATCAACTGGTATTACTCCTATAAAGGATGCTATAATATGTGTAATGGTATTTTAACTTCACTTATTTAACCTGTCAAACAATGAATTGGTATTACTCCTATAAGTCATCAGTACTCGTGCACTAATTATGCCCGGTTCTTGTGTAATGGTATTTTAACTTCACTTTATAATCATGGCAAAGAGTCATTGACATGTACTTATTTAACCTAGAAACATGCAGATATTGATAGCTAATCGTATCAAGAGCAGTTAGTTCAATATTTTACTCAGCATATATTACAGTTAACTATCTTGGTAATATACTTCAGCTCCTAAGTCCTAACTATTCCTTTCTCTAGGACTTTTCCAAGGTTACTGCAGATTGTTAATGAAATCCAGCCTGCTGAGTGCTGTGTGGTGAGTGCAACACCTTTTAGTTTATAAAGATTTCTTCCATTTCAAGCTGAATTCAACAAAATAATACGGGCTGAACTGATAGAACGTCATATAACGCTGAATAGATCATTCCATTGCATAGCCCCGCATACCAGATCATCATACCATGGAGAGGCTCCATCTCTTGCACCGTCCTGTTCAAGGTACGCCACATCTGGTCGACTACCCCGCTTAGGAGGGTCCAAACCTGACAGCTCATGTTGGTAATCTGGAAGCCAGTCTAGGAAAATCCGGTGGCCTAACGTGTGGTTCTGACCTTGCCGGTGAAGAGTTTTAGGCCACGAATCTGCAGGGAAAACTCTAGCTTTTGTTGTTTTTGTCTCTCCTTTTAACTTCGGTTGGTGCCTATTTTTGTGCGGGATAATTAGGAATCAAGTGGCTAAGTATTCAGACGTTGCCGTGATGTAAAGGTGTTTGATTTCCAATCACGATTGAAGTGTGTTCTGGTTTCATACATATTTGATATTTTTGTGGTGATTCGGAGGTGATAGTCACCACAACTATACTAGCTACGTTCATTACATGTTTGATAGACCCGTTTGTAATCAACTAATCATGCCAGCTTACTTCCTGTATTAACTAGTTATTATTTCCTAACAAACCAAACTATTCCAAACCCCATATATTTTGCCATAGTGTGCTCAATGTCTATGGATACCAGGAGGTCACTATCATTTTTGGTGGGATTTTTTGTGTGATTAGATAACTTGGGGCCCCTAGGAGTTAGAACCCGAAGATTTCTTGTTCACCTTAGTTCCTCTTGAATTTTACTATGCCTTGAAATGTTGCTTCCATAAGAACTATGCTATAAAAGACTTGGATTTTCTTTTCCAACTCACTCTGATCAAATTTTTTTAGCGTTTAGATGTTTTATTATATTTGACATACAAGTGGTAGTCTTTGTGAAGCCTGTCCTTCGTAGAACTGGTCCCTTTATCTATGTCGTACAATCTCTTACAAGCTAAATTGACAGTTCATGTATTTTTCTTGTGCAGACCAATGGTTGTCGGTCCACCCACTTGTATGTGACTCCACCCAGTTGTATGTGACTTGGGCAGCGATGGCCTTATTCCTCGACTCTGTTGGTTTAGGTAAGTTTCTCAGTTCCTCTATTTTCTCCATCGAGCGTCGCTGTACTGTTACTGTTGATCAGCTAAATTCATGCATGCCGTTTGGGGTTTAGATAGCAATTACTCTGGCAGTTTTGCGTCTTGCTAATACATGTAACTGTCGTTCAGACCGTCCATTAGTACTTGTATATGTATTAATGTTGCCGTCAATGTGATCCTCTCGTTTGTAAGAGGGTTTGATCTCTGTTATTCATAGTATGATCTGGGGTCTTTATAGCAATGAAGCTGGCAATTTTGCATCCTGCTAATAAGCATAAAATTTCCTGCCGTTTTGTTCATCATCTACTCTTCTTTCACACTAGGTTGCCACTCTTTTACAGTGGGCATGCCGCTGCTGTCTTATCGCCCCAGAGGGACGACCTTGAGCACCAGCCCTGGTGGTTTGGTGCTAGAATTCTAGACTTGTTTCTAGTTGTCCAGGAACCTAGCCTAGTAAAAAATCATGTCTTGTTCATTTTTGAATGGTTGCAGTTGGAATAAAGTTGAAGAGTGATCTTGAACTTGTAACCAATATCTATCATGCACTTTTGAAAACCATATGCTATAATACTCGGCTATTTGAGTTTATGTTTTGGCACACATATACCTAACCATTTTTCCACTATGGGTCATGTATGATTAGGGGAGATTTCCACTACGTGAAGACCTTGTCTTCGAAGATGGTCTGATGGATGATGATGATCTGAATTCAACAACACCTTCCGCTCGTCGCCTTTCCCCGGCCAGGCTTCGCTCCAGCGTACAATCATAATGTACCATAGTATCAACCTCATACTAGACAGGCACTGGACCGGCTGATCAAGGACCTGTCCAACTACGACGTTGTGTTTCACATTGGAGACCTCTCCTGCCCGTCAAGCCATTGGTGCTGTGATGATTGCAGCTGTAATGTGAACTGAAGATTGATTCAAGTAATTTGTACACTGATTTGAATTGATGATGTGATGTTTAGAAACTGGTGCTGTAATGATTGAAGCTGTAATTTGAGCTGAAGATTGATTCAAGTAATTTGTAGCTGATTTGAATTGATTGTGTTGTGATTTGAATAACAGATTTAGGGTTCATTTTGAATTTGCTAGGAAAGACCTTAAATTGATTTTGAGGCAGTACTGCGAAATGCCCTAAAAGCTTTTCGAGGCATTACTGCGAAATGCCCTAAAAGGTTTTTGGGGCACTTCTCCAAAGTGCCCTAAAAGATTTTTGGGGCATTTCTCCAAAGTGCCCTAAAAGGTTTTTGAGGCATTTCACAATAATGCCTCAAAAAGCTTTTAGGGCATTTATACAACTGCCCCAAATTGTAACTTTTTGGGGGCATTTAAACAAAATGCCCTAATAACCTTTCCAATCACTAGCATATTGGGCATTTTGTTAAAATGCCCTAAAAGGTTTTTGGGGCACATGGATGACATTTCGGGGCATTATAAAGTGCCCTTATATGTAGACCATGACGTAGTGCGTATGGCTGGCCTGTACAGATGTGGGTTCACGAGCAGGATGATGAGGGCGATGGACAGCATGAAGCTCACCGAGTTGCAGTAGAAGAAGGCCGTGTAGCGTCGGGGAAAGTTGTACAGGAGGACCGGGTCACCTGCATTGTGGCCGCTGGATCCATCGTCCTCGAGCCGAAAGCCTCCCGGAGGGGTCAACCCGGCTTGGTAAGTGATTGTTGCGGCCAAGACCGCGAAGAGGAGCAGCCGCTTGCGCCTCTTCTCCACCAACTCGATTTGCTTGTCGTTTATGGGGTCCGTGTGGTTTAGCGTGAAAAAGACAATATGGACCACCACATAGACCAGGACGGCACGGCCAAGGCCATGGCGTAAATGGAGGTGCTTACATCCCGGCAGCTCCCAGCGGCATAGGCACGATAAGACCAAACACGTCCAGTATCATGGCGGCCTCCAGCACGTGGGTCTGGAGCAGAGGCTTGCTCTGCACAAGATGATGGCGACCAAGGAGGCCACGAAGGCGATGGAGTTGCAGTAGAAGAAGGCCTTGAACCGCCTAGGGTTCGTTGACAGCAGGATGGGGTCGCCGGCCGTGTGGCCGCCCCCATCGTTCGGCCAAACACCACCTGGCGGGCTCAGCCCCGCTTGGTAAGTGATGGTTGCTGCAAGGGTGGCGAGCAATAGAACAAGGGAGCTAGCCTTGTCCACCGTATTTCTGGAAATTGCAGAGGACAAAGTTCAGTTTTGCAAATTGGAATGTGGTGCAGAGGAAGTAAGAAGAAGAAGAAGAAGACGAAGAACAAGAAGGTATGTGTTGTTGTAGTTACCTGCCACTGTCTGTCTCCGGAAACAGGTTTGACGCTGAATCATACAATCCTATGATTTTTATCCAGAAACAGGTTTTCTCTATGGTTTCCCTCCAATGTTGAACAACCGCACTTTGGAGGAGTAGAATGAATGCGAAGACAGCACCAACCAGGCTGGAGACGTAGACGGTGGTGTCGGTCTTCCTGCAGCTGCCGGCGGTGTACGCGACCACGAGGCTGACCAGCGCGATGGTGATGCAGCCGTAGGCCAGTTTCAGAGGAGGCTTCTTGTCGAGAAGCACCACGACGATGAGCAGCGATGCGAAGAACGCCGAGGCATTGAAGCACAAGAATACCGTCAGGCGCTTGCTATGGCCCTCCGCGAGGATCGCACGGCCAGGGGGGTGGCGACTCCCGGCGTCCCAGAAGCCTCCCGGCGTGGTCATCCCTGCCACGTAAGTGATGCTGATGGCGAACGTCGCGAGCAGCATCAGGACCTTCCGGAGCCGTTTTTCTTCCTTTTCGTCTCGAGATGTGAGCCCTTGTTCGACAGTGGCGCCGTCACTGGAGTTGGACTTGGACTGCAATGAGACCACCGTCTGGATTTCGTCTCGAGATGTGAGCCCTTGTTCGACAGTGGCGCCGTCGCTGGAGTTGGACTGCAACGAGACCACCGTCTGGATGACGAGGTAGGTGAAGGCAAGACCCACCAGCACGCAGGAGTAGACGGTGGTGACCGTGTCCCGGCAGGTGCCGGCGGCGTAGGCCCCCATGAGGCTCAACAGGTCCAGCACCATGGCGGCCTGCAGCGGCTTGACATCGACGAAGCTGCCCTTCTTCTTCTTCTCGTACAGGATAGCGAGGGAGAAGATCATGAAGATGACCACGAGGGACGAGGCGAAGGCGGTGGCGTTGCAGTAGTAGAAGGCCAGGTAGCGGGCCTTGCTGGTGGTCCGGATGATGGACTCGCCGGCGAGGTGGCCTAACGCGTCGTCCGTCTCCTGCCACACGCCGCCTGGCGGGCTGAACGCCGCCGCGTATGTCACCGTCGCCACCAGCGTCGCCAGCAGCAGGATGTACTTGCTCAGGTCCAGCATCAGCTTGCTGCTCTCCTCCTTCTCCTTCCCGGCTCCAGGTTGGACGTCTCCGTTTGGCGCTGGAGTGGCTGCCGCCGCAAGCGGCTGGGGCTCGTCGGCTTCCACCGTGATCCCATGAACTCTGGCGCTGTCGCCTGCTGCTCTGTTCATGGTAGCCATTTCCAGATGTGGTGCCTCCAGACTCAAGATGTCTAAAAATATATAGCTCAGCCGGCAGGTCTGTTCGTCACCATGACAGGCTGCCAACACGTCATGGGAATTTTATATGACGACGACCATTGCAAGAGAAGACGAGCTCGCAACTGTCATTTCAGATGAGCTGCCGGTTTTTTGTAAACAATTTTTTGAAGGCCGGGGCTAGATCAAACCACGTGAGTTGGCTTCGTACCTGACGTGGTGCCAGGTCATACGGTGTTTTTTTTTTTGAAAGGAAAAATGAGCTTATACAATGCGCGCGGGGGACTCAGTTTTGTCCCTTGAAGCTAGCTCAATAATCTTTGGTGGGTAGTTCTGGTTGATTGTAAAATCGCCACCCGAATACGCCATTTTTGCCAATGCGTCGGCCACCCGGTTTGCTTGTCTCTTTGTGTGAGTGATGATCACGTCTTCAAGGTTGTGCAGCAAACCTTTAGATTCTTCGATGACATAGCAGAGACTTGATTTGTCCAGTTCGGTTGACCTTAGAGCATTTGCCAGCAAGGAGCTGTCCGTTTCAATGATGATCTTGGATCGTTGAAGGTCATACGGTGTTTTGTGGTGTAAAGGAATAATTAAACTTGAACTGGTGCATAAGTTTTAATTATTTATTAATACAGACTATACGGGCAAACCCCAATATGGAGCTTGGGCTACAGGGAGCCTTTTTTTCAGTTTGTAAACTTTCCTTTGCACTTCGACAAATTCTGCAAAAAAAAATGTACAAGTGCAAGATCGGCTGCATTGACGAACAAGCAAACACCTGGACCTCTCCTTCGTTCCCCACCTACAGTGAACAAGGGCGATTTTTGGGCGAACCCGTGCGGACCAGCTCGCCGCCGGCGATCCGCTCGATCCCTCGCCCTCCGCGGCCGTCCGGCGGCGGGAGGACGGGGAATCGACGGATCCCGGCGTGTACATAGTTTAGGTGTGCGTGGGTTGCTTGCCGGCGGCGCTATGGAGGTGGAGGCGCGGTCGGAGAAGCTTTTGGAGGCGGCGGTCTTCTCCTCTGTCCTCGGTTCTCCGGTGGAGGCCCTGGGCGGATCTGCCGTCTCTGGCGTGTCTGCTGCTCTCCGGAGCCGCGGCGTGCCTTCCCTCGAGCCGGCGTCCGTGGTGGCGGTGGCGGCTCTGGTTCTAGGGGTCCTTCTTCCCGCCGGCGTGCGAGGTGGTGCTTTTGGTTAAATCCGCTGGGAGTTTGCAGGTGCGGTGCTCTCCTTCGTCGGCGATCTTGGTGGGCCCTGCGAAAGATGGGTGGAGCCATCATCTCGTCTCCGGCGTGAGGCGGCGATGGTGGTCTGGCGACGGCTCGGCGCCGATGCTCGTTCAGCGTCAAGATTCCGGCGCCTGCGTCGGATGGCTTCTGCGGCATCTCAACAAGGTTGGCTGCGCTGCTTGCTTCGGTGCGAGGTGAGCCTGGTGGTGCCATGGTCGCCGTGTGTGGAGTGGCCTATGCCCGTGTTCGTGCGTGTGTGTTCTTCCTCTGTATGATCTTGTACACGAACTCCCTTTCAAAAAAAAAAAATGTACAAGTGCGTATGGCTGTAAAAATAGATAATGTGAAAAAGGATATCCAGATTTTCTGTTCCACATTTTTGCAATTTGTATGTAGCCCAAAAATGCAACATTTTTTTAACACAGTTCGATTTCAATGTATTTTGTTCCCAAGTATCAACTTGGCCAATACCAATATACATGCTGACTTGGGAGTCAAAAAGAAAAGAACAAGGCGTGACTTGGAGGCATATGCATGGCTCCGGGTCATGGAGCTCCTCTTTTTTTTGACGCGGTCATGGAGCTCCTCTCCCTCGCACGCTCGTCTTCTCGTGTCAAGTAAACTAATCAGAAAGCAGCATCCAGATCTTACTCTGGTTGACACTCTGGATGATGCCAAACCTTGAGAATTTTTTTAAAACAGACCTTGAGATTCTTTGACCCAAGGTTGCCGTTGAACCAGCCGCCTCAACTAACAGATCTTACTGCCACTTGATATTTTGTTAGGCAGCATGCTAAGGAAGTACGAAGAAAAAATAAGACATCTTTGCACTGGATCCGTTGACCAACACAAGTTCCTCCAGCGCACTTTGTTTACACACATGCCTGAGATGAGCTTTCGTAGAAAACTTACATCTTAATGAGTCTAAGTCAAGGAACTAGGGTAACCTCCTCATGCAAGTAAAACGAGTCACATCATGCCTAGGGCGGCCAGCGTAATTACTCGGGACAGGTGAGGAATCAAGGACTCCTTACCTATTTTGAGTACAATACAAGCCAGTGTAACTTCCCGGCCAATTCCTTTTTTTTTACGTGAACTTCCCAATTCCTAGATGCATCACCACCTCCCTTGTATTCCACTACCGGTACCACCAAATGGTCCGGCCCTATCCAAAATATGTCCGACACCCCAACCAGGCCCGCAACTTTGGATGGCCTCTCGGGGTGACAGTGGCCATACACGTCCACCTTGGCTCACAGACATATGGGTCCCGCATGTTATCTACATTCCAGTCATTTCACGGTTTAATGGCGGAGCAACCTTTCACTGGTGCTGCCAGGTCAGAGGGCGGAGATGCGTCGCCGGCATTAAACCGTCACGTCGTATCACCACACACCCGCCAGTTCCCACGCGCGCCATCGTTTCTGGCCATTTCCTGCTGTCAAGCTCCCTGCAGCTCCCAGCAGCATAGGCACCAACAAGGACAAGTAGTGTGATGCCAATGAACGCCTACAATGCAACACGAACCGTACAGATGGGCCTTTTAGCTGTACAGAGGCATGTTTAGCATCTCTGCAGGTAAGGAGAGTATGATCTTCTTGTCAAGGAGTAGCATGATGATAAAAGGGGATGTGATGTACACCAAAAATATATATAATGTGAAAAAGGAAAAGGACTTGGGAGATAACGAAGAAAAGGAAAAGGCGTGACTTGGAGGCATATGCATGGGTCCGGGTCATATGGAGCTCCTCTCCCTCGCACGCTCGAGTCTTTTGGAGTCGCACAAACTAATGAGCACTTGAGCAGCATTCAGATCTCACTGGCTGGCAACGATGCGGAGCCTTGAGATTCTGGATGATCCCTTTCTACAGTGTAGAGAGGCGACTCGAGGGCGACCAGAAGTTTCCAGTCTCTCGCCGGCGTGGTCGCCGCTCCCCTCCGCCTCCGGTCGCCGCTTCGGCACCGCGAGGTGGGGGGGAGCTCCGGCCTCCGTCCGGGTGTAGTTAGGTAGTAGTAGTAGGCTTGCTTGCCCGGGCGGCGCGGTCGCAGGCGGTGGCGATGGCGTGGCGGTGTTTGGGCGTTTTGGTGCTTCCCTCCTGTCCCCGCTCCGGCCGCTGCGCCGAGGAGGTAGTGGAGCTTGTCCGTCGGGTCGGGCCTATGCCCTTGATCCTCTGTCTGGCCGTGGCGGCATAGGGAGGAGCTCGGGGTGGGCGGCGATCCCGTTTTGGTGCTGGTGGTGGTGGAGGTCTCCTTCTTCGACGTGTGTGCTCTGGACGGCCGTGGTGGCGAGGGGAGCTGCGTCGGGAGGTGTGGTGTGGGTGGCGGTGGCTGGCCTGGGCGGAGCTGCGTCGGCTGGTGGTTCGGTGGAGCTGGGGAAGGAGCATCGTGGCCGTGTTCGTTCATTGGGTCTAAGTTCCGGCGCGCGGCGGCGGACGACTCCTGCGGCCCTCTACTCTTCGTGGCGGTGCTCTTCCCTCGGTGGCTGGAGGTACGGCGACGGCGGCGACGACCAAGCTCTTGGGTGAAGACGACGGATCCGATTGTGATTCCTCCAGTGTACTCTGGGTGCTTTGTGCAAGTTTGCGGGGTCCTTGTGTATTTTTCTTTCTTTTCTGGATCTTCTTGTAATTTGTACTGAGTACTCGCTTTATAAATCGGATCTTCCCTCAAAAAAAAAAAAAACATTGCCGCTCAACTGACAGATCGTACTGCCACTTGATATTTTGTTTGGCAGCATGCTAAGGAAGGATGAACAAAAATTAAGACATGTTTACACTGGATCCGTTGACCAACGCAAGTTTCTGCAGCGCATTTTGTTTACACACATGGGTGTGATGAGCCTACGAAGAAAAATCACACCTTAGTGAGTCAAGTCAAGGAACTCGGGTAACCTCCTCATGCATGTAAAATGAGTCACATCAGGCTAGGGCGGCCCAGCGCAATTACTCGGGACAGGTGAGGAATCAACGACTCCTTACCTATTTTGAGTACAATATAAGCCAGTGTAACTTCCCAATTCCTTTTGTTTTGACCTGAACTTCACAATTCCTATTGATGCATCACCACCTCCGAGAGCGGACGTTTGGAGGCGAGCTACACATAGCTCAATATCCTCCGCGTCCGCTCGCCAGGTCTGGAACAAATCTTGTTGATTCTGAAATCATGTACGAGGATATTACCCATTGGTAATGAGATGGACCGACGTATTGAAACTCCATACGGCTGTGCAGCTACGTGGCCTGGCAGTGAGGCACATGATGGGCTGGCACATGGCCATTTGTTTCTCGATACCTTGATGCACACGCGCATGAAAAAAGGCCTGCTGTTCAATTTTGTCTCCTGGCACGGTGGACAACGTGGTTATGGATTTGTGGTCAATGGGGAGGCCATAGGGTGTAATGATAATTCAGTGTGAAAAACAAAAATATATTTTTTGAATTTATAACAGCTAAAATGCAACATTTAAACAACATGATTTCACCGTAGTTTTCTTTCGGCATTGTAAAATTTATTTGACATGCTTATGCTTGTTTTTAATTAAACATGATTTTTCCCATACATGCTGCAGAATAAAAGAGCGTGCTGTGTCACCATAATTTGGGCCTAAGAAAATATATTAAATGACTGATAAATGCAATGTCCACGGAGATGCTATCCTCGAGGTAGCTCTTTTTTAAAAAGCTTAAAATCAACATTTTCAAATTCAAAAATGGTAAAAAAAAATCTTAGATGTAGGTAATGATATGATTTACAAGGGTGTAAAAACGCAATCTAAAATTTGTTTTATTTTAGTCTGAGAAAAAATAACAAATGAGTGGATCTGGTTTGGTGAATAGTACATATTTCCAAAATGTACAATTTTCCATGTTTATCATTTTTGTGTGGATTAGAATAATACAAATTTTGCACTGACATTTTGCGCACTGATAAAGTTCGACATTATCTACGCATAGGATTTTTATCCGAAAGGTATACAAACATTCTTGTATTATCTGTGGACGCTTTTCAATCATGAACATTTTAGACGTGTAGTTGTTTGCGCATATAAAATGTCCATTTGTAAAAAAAATGTTTGTGGTTATATAAAATATTCATAGGATAAAAAATCACGTGGTTAACAAATTCATGCGATTTAACAAAAAATTACTGGTCCAAAAAATGTCTCGGAGTTTAATAAAAGTTCAAATATTTTTAAGAAAAAATCACCACTTCGAAAATGAATCTTCATAGTTTAAAAAATATTCATGGATTCAAAAAAGGTTTTCATGCATAAAAAATTGTTCTTACATATTCAAAATAAGTTCATATTTAAAAAATATCCCATGGTTCAAAAATAATGTTCGAAAGTTCAAATATGTGTTCACGGGTAAGAACCAATGTTTGCATATATGGTTTAAAAAAATATTCACGGTTAAAAAATTAGATCCATTGGTTCATAAAATGCTCACTAGTTCATAACAATATTCACCGGTTAGAAGAAATATGTTTTTTTGTAGTGGGTGGGGGGGGGAGGGGGTTCAAATGAATATGTTTGTATAGCAAAAAGGAAACAGTGAAAAAAAGACAAACGTAAAAGTTTTAAGAAGAAAGGAAACAAAAAATAGTGTTACTAGGTTGCGTCCCATCTGCTACGTGACTCTGGTGAGCGCACGCTAAAACTCGCAATGATCGACGTATATTGTGTGTGGTTGTTTAGTGTCGATTTGGAACAATGTACATCATCCTTGCCAGTTGTAGGGACCAAAATGGTTGGGTATATTAGGTTCGATTGCCTTTTGCTTAGTTGGAAACGTGACAATGTATATCTCCATATGTAGAAATATAATGAGTCAGCACCGTGGCACTCGCTCCAGAGACTAGAGAGCATATATAGTGATACCAGCCTATAAATGATACCAAGATATGAAGCTCAAAATTTAAATGTTCAAATTTCCAGAAATTTCGAAACAAATTTGTTAGTTTTCATAGAGATGTGTATCTACGATCCCTAAAATTTTCAGAATCAAATTTGACATACACAGATTGAATAAAAAAGACAAATCCGAATATTTGTATTTCGTATTTGGTTTTGAAAATTCCAGTGATAAAAAACACACATGTTGTAAATACTCACAAATTTGTTTCGGAATTTTAGAAACTTGTAAATTTAATTTTTTTGAATTGCTATCATGATATCGTATAGATATATTCTCCAGGCTCTAGTTGTGGTTAACACGATTATTCTGCTAGCTGTGGACGTTAAATATTTATATGCACCACTGTTTATATGCAATGGGTGTAATTAACTTTAAGTGTTGGAGAATTAAAAGACATTGCATGTGCGTGGAGTTTAGCTGGCTACTAAGTTGGATTAGACCACTTAAAGGTTCGCGTCAATCAAACTTGATAGCTAGGTGTGCAGCTAATACCGTCGCTCATCAGGCACGGGCTGGGGCCCGCCATCGAAAATCCTAGGCTGGCACGGAAGTGCCGGGGCATGTTCCAACACAAATACGGCCTCTATTACGATTATCGCGTGAACTAGAAGAGTTTATATACGGCAAGCTGTTACACTGTGCCACGCATCGCAACGAGCATTGATGGGTGAGATACCGAGCTATGTGTAGCTCGGCCTCCAAAGGCAGTTTTCGCACCGCCTCCCCTCTATTTCACTAAAATCTCTTGATAGTTGGCGCCCACCATGGAGCACGGTGCTTTTAGATCCATGAGATCCTTGATGACTTCTGTTAGCTACAACTTGGAATTATGAAATGCTTACAGGCTATTTATGTTTCATATAATGAGATTTAATAAACTTTTATGTCAGTTTCTTTGTTTTTTTTTGCAAAGAAGTTTTTTCTTAGACTTATATATAACAGAATCAATCATTGGAATTTGCAATAGTGCAAAAAAAGACGACGGATCAAAATGCCAAAACTGTACAGTCGATACCATCGTAGTCATGTTTCATGACATGAAAAATCTAAATGAGCAAGAGCATAAAATTGTTGGGTTAACGAATGGGTTTAGTAGAAAGACACTTAAAAGTAATTAAACATAATAATGCATCCATTGGAAAGTAAATAAAACTCTAGACATTTTGTAATCTAGACTGTTCATCACATATTTCATAACTTCGTTAGAATGTCCTGTATTTTAACAATAAAGAAAGGAAACATGAGGTAGAAGTGTCAACGTAAAATTTAAGCATGTACTATTTAGTTGAATTATTTATTAGTGATGATAAATTAGTATTTTTCTACTTCTATTAAGCGAAATTATCTTCTATTCTCCATTAGAATGGCCTAAAGTGCATATGGTCATTTCTCAAGTAAACTTTCGAATAGCCGTGTCCACGGTTACGGACGACTTAGAATTAATGGGCGAGATCATAGACAACATGATCGTAACTTAAAGTGCCAACCCAGAGTGTTGCTGATAATGGTTTCGGAAGGTGCTACTTGATCTTTAGAGCCGGAGATACGCTCTATTATAACTTCTGAATAGACGATGCCATGGTTCGAGTCTTTTGAAAATGAATACTGGCTTTATGCAAAACAACCCCACAGAAAGCCTTGCTATCTCAAGCATCAAGCTAGTAGCTCTAGTAGGTCTTGCTGAGTACTTTCGTACTCGCCCTTGCTTCGTTGATATTTTTGTTACAGGTGAAACTGCCCGTCTGATGGAGGTTTCTATGCCGACGTAGATTTCGACGAATAGCTATGGGGTTCCCAGTCAGCAGCCTGAGGCACTTTGTGTACGGACGTAACCGTCACAAAAACTACCGCACATATGGTCATTGCTCAAGTAAACCCTGATTATTTGACTATCTGACTTTAATTATGCACTATTTTAATATTTTGCAACTATGCACATATGGTCATTTTTCCAAGTAGTGCACATATGGTTATTAATGTAGCATTGTTGAAAATAGCCTAAAATCACTCACGCCGGAAACAAAATATGTTTCTACACATGGGATATGTTTTGGCATGAATGGTGGTTATAAATGAATTATTTTCTATCGTATAATGTGAATGTCCATGTACTGCAAATGTATTTGGTGGTCAATTTAGACAAACTAAAGATAATAAACCTCACTAAAACAACTAAAGATATGCACTCGCATTTGTGAGGGCCACCATGCTAGTGCATGTTAACAAGACGACAGCCCTCCTGATCTCGCCGTTGGCCTTGGTCTTCAACTGGATTGCACCCATCCTCACCATTGCCGCCTTGAACTTCCCCTCCCATTGATTCCTGACCTCGGCGTTCGATCGCACTGACTTACTTGTGTCTGGTGCCGTCATGAGTGCCGCGTCTGACTTGAAGAGCACCTCACCACTCATCACGTTCTTGTAGTATTGGTTGTCCAACCAATCAGGGGTTTGGAAGTCTTGTACCACCATGTTGTCGCCGCCTGTGGCTGACTTGCACTTCTCTTGGAGAGAGGTTTTCAGCTTGGGATGCATGATGGAAGCGTTGGTCAGGCGGTCGGAGAAGGACGAGCAGTGGATGGCTCCAACGCTGTGCGCGCCGGAGAGCGTGACCATCGCGTCAGCGGTGAGGCCCTTGGAAGCAAACATGGCCTTGAGCTGCTCCACGGTGGCAAAGGGCGGAGGCAGGTGCTGGAGCGTCTCGCTGGCCAAGGACACGTTCCCGTCGTAGCGACCGGCTGGCATGTCAAAGAACATCTTCCCCTTGCTGAGGAAATAGGTGGCGTCTCGCCCGGCAAATGCCAGGATGTCGGCGCACGAGACGACGTTCTTGCACTCTCTCTCGATCTTCGCCTTGGCAGCGTCGATCACCTCGAATCCCCGTAGACTCAAGTTCGGGATGCCGAGCTTCTCCGGAAAGCCATTGGAATCCGTCTTGTCGAGTAGCACGGAAGCGTCACAACCCTGCAGGTGATCCATTATGCCATGCATCAGCCCACATCATGCATGCATGTATATACTATTTACTCCCTCCCTTCCAAATTATAACATGCCTTAAATATTTCAATTTCTACTACATATTGGAATGACTAAGCAGACACATTGAAATGTGTCACTCAAAAAAAGTTACTAGAATAACATATAATTCGAAACAGAGGGAGTAGTATGCATCATACCCTAACAAAGCAGTCATGGAAGAATAGACGGATAAGCCCCGCCATGGTGCCGGTGCTAGCATCAAGCACGGCCTGCCTCACGATAGATTCTGCTTTGGAGCATGATTGTTTGTAGTAGCCAACTGCCAGCCCCGAGGAAGGTGGGCTCGGAGCTGCAGGAGGAGGGCTCGATATCCCGAAGTGGGCAGTGGGGGGCTTGGTGGGGACGAAGGCGGTGGAGGACTTGTCATCATCGAGATAGGTGGTGGAGGGCTCGGGGTAGGCGGCGGGGGACTGGGCGTAGGCGGTGGAGGACTTGTCATCATCGAGATAGGTGATGGAGGGCTCGGGGTAGGCGGCGTGGGACTGGGCGTAGGCGGTGGAGGACTTGATACCATCGAGATAGGCGGTGGAGGGCTCGGGGTAAGCGGCGGGGGACTGGGCGTAGGCGGTGGAGGACTTGATACCATCGAGATAGGCGGTGGAGTACTAGGTGTGGACGAAGGTGGTGGAGGAGCAGGACTAGGCAGTGGGGGACTTGACATCATCGGTTAGGCGGTGGAGGGCTCAGGGCAAGCGGAGTAGGACTAGGCGCAGGCAGTGGAGGGCTTGGGGTAGCGGTGGGGGACTGGGTGTAGGCGGTGGAGGACTTGATACCATCGAGATAGGCGGTGGAGTACTAGGTGTGGACGATGGTGGTGGAGGAGCAGGACTAGGCAGCGGGGGACTTGACATCATCGGGTTAGGCAGTGGAGGGCTCAGGGCAGGCGGAGTAGGACTAGGCGCAGGCTGTGGAGGAGACGACGCCACACAGCCCAACAGTGCGAGCACGACCAGTGCGGCGGCGAGCTTGGCCATCCTGGTTTGTTTCAGTGCTGAGTGAACACGCTGCTGTGCACGACCATTTGTAGCTTGCTTCCGAGACGAACAACTGATGAACGGAACATGGGGAGCACATTCGCACAGTTGACATCTCTTCTAGATCTCATATAGAAGAAGAGGCACATGCATGACATTAATCCCTGCGTTGATCATCAGCTAGTAGGCCATGTTCAGTAAAAAGAGTAGCATCTAGTAGGGCATGCAGGGCATGGCAGCTGCTGACCCGTTAAACACGGCCACGATGCATGATCACCGATAATAATTGGCCATGTTCAATAATTACTTGGAGCGCGCGGTGCCGAAGCTCGCTGGAACATGCTAGCTCGGCTGAGATGGTAAGATAAATAGTGCCATTTGAACCTTTAAGCTTTGACAAGGGGTAGAAGAAAATTCCCTAGTAGCCGCGCGTGTTGATCTGTTGCTGTGCCCACTAGGTGACTCCAAGACTTACATGACTATGACTTTCTGTAAGACTATGAACATCTAGTCAACCAAAACATAATTTTTTACTGATCCAAGCTGTAATGTCGGGCTTCTTCATTGGTCTGTAGCAATTGCAAGCATGGTGCTCGCTGGCAACATTACCAGTTACTACTGCATAATACTGTTCGTGTGTGTAACTGTATATGTGTTAGGCCCAGTGTCGCCCAAGCGTGCAAGCGGATACCAACGTCTTGGGCTCTTGGCCTCTTCCTTGATGGTCTCTAAAAGTTGTGTGAGATGTCCAGGTACTCGCCCTGAAGACGGTGTGTACCTCTGCAGTTCTGCTTCCATATCCATCGAGCCAAGAGCCCAAGAGCTATCCTGAATTGTATAATATCGTCAGGCACAAGATTGGGGTTTCGAAAAAGTCATTAATAATGATTGCAATATCCCTTTTCGGGTAGATTCTTGCCAGCTATGGCCGATCAGTGGAGATACATAACAAATTGTGCTATGCAAATGAATAGAAACATGGAACCGGATGTTGTTTCCTGGGCGTTGAACGCAAATGGGAAGTTTTCAACTAAATCAGTTAACTTGTCTTTGGAAAAAAAATTGCTGGTCCAAACAACAAGTGGATTTGGAAAGCAAAAATACCCCTCAAAATTAAAAATTTCCTGTGGCAATTGTTTCGTGATGCGATCCTTACGAGAGATAACCTAAAGAAAAGGAAGTGGGTAGGGAACCTGCTTTGTTCCTTTTGCTACCAACATGAAAACAGCGAAAAATCTTTTCTTTGGATGTTCCAATGTGAAGGTCTTGTGGGGAGTTGTGGGTTCTATTCTGGTAACAAACTCTTGCCCTGCGACTCTTTGGCAGGGTGTGACTTGGATGCATAAATTCTTTGCGCATGGTAGAAAGTTTCATATGCTTCTCCTAGCTGCCGCATGCTGGGCTATCTGGACTACTAGAAACTCGATTAATTTTGAGAAAAAATTATTCGCTCTCCTATGGTTTGTGTGTATACTATGTGTGGTCTGCTTTGTTACTGGGCAGGTTTTTATGGAGCTGAGGATGTCAAGAAGATCAAGGAGGGAGCGGAACAACTGATGCGCAAGGTAGCACGGCTGATAGAACAACTTCTAGGTTCAAGAGGGAGTGGCGTGCTGCGGATCACGGATGGATCGGTGGTCTGATGCTGGTGACCGTCAGTTGGCTTTGGTTTGGTGGTGGGTTTGTTTTGGATGAGACTTGCCTGTACTGTTGGAATTGTGGTGGTGGTTCCTGTTAAACGTTGCTGTAGTGTACGTAGGGGTTGGTTTTTTGCCCCGTAGCTTAGTCGTCGAGTCGAGGCTTGGCAGCGGGTTTTACTACCAGCGAATTTTCCGGCTAGTGCTTTTATGTTCCTTTCCCTGGTTTCCTTTTCTTTTGGTTAACTTGTGATCAGACCTTGTATTTCCGTTAAGTAATTAATGGAAAGGGGAAGTGGCCCAGTTGGAAAAAAAAGAGAGCCCAAGAGCATGACCACCGAGACATGCCCTTCCTCTACGGTTTCGGAGCAAACTACCTGGTATGTGACCACCACTCCACGAAGCCATCCCACATAGCGAGCGGTTGTCCTGCCGGTCATGTACAAGGGGAAAATGCATTCTTCCACAGCAGAAACACGTGGACTACGGCACTTTGTCACACCACAAGATGAGCAAGTGGCGCGGCAAACCTTGTTGAGCAAGGAGGAGTAACACGACAATTGAAAATTACTACCAAAGTTTCTTGGTGTTTCTGTACGGAACTCACAAGTTTATATTGAATTTTATGTCCAGCATGTACACGCCATCATATCACACCCAAAATGTAGATTCTTCAAGCAAAGTAAAAGTACCCACGCGAGACAAGGATCAGCGGAAACCGATAACTGGGAGACCTACATGTAGGTATGTTACTGCCGCTTGGCATGCACTGCAACCGACAACCGAGCACGGTCCATGTACGAAGAACTCGATGGTGCATTTCGTCGAGAGCACCTGCCGGTCGGGCGGGTGTTTCGTCGAACAGAGCAGACCGCAAGCCAGCGCGACACAGCCTCGTAGAATGCAGATGTCCATGTTGCTACGGAACAGTTTGCCCAGTGCCTGCACGACTGTGACGCATGCGGGTCCTGATTTTAGAGGAGACCGCCCGCCCATGCCCATGCCCATGCCCATGCCCGGGGAATTGAGAGGATGCATGGCTCAACGGCGGCGAGACATGGCTGGCAGGACACCGGCGGCGTGGTTGCTTCTCACCGTTCCTCTATTTTTTTTTTCTTGACATACCGTTTCCCCTTTCCTCGTCGCGAGCGAGCGCAAAACCTATACATCGTACCGCGAGCGGGACAAACGTTCGCGTACCCCCGCGCGACAAATGGGCCGGCCCATTCTAGCCTGGAGCGTTTAGTTTTTCTCTTTCTTTTTTTTTTGGTTTTCTTCTCTGTTTTTCTCTTTTCCTTTTTCTTTTTCTTTTCCTTTTTATTTTATTTCTATTTATATTCATTTTTTAAAATATATTTGAAAATTGTTCATTTCGAAATTTGTTCATTTTCAAAATTTTGTTCATTTCAAAAATTGTTCATTTTCGAAATTTGTTCATTTTGAAAGTTTTCGAAATTTGTCCATTTTAAAATTTGTTCATTTCGAAATTTGTTTATTTCGAAAATTGTTCATTTTTTAAATTTGTTCAGATTCAAATTTTGTTCATTTTCGAAATTTGTTCAGATTTGAAATTTGTTCAGTTACAAATTTTGTTCAAATTTTGAAATTTGTTCAGATTTAAAATTTGTTCATTTTCGAAATTTGTTCAATTTCTGAAAATTAGTCATTTTTTGTTTATTCAATTTTTTGTTCAAATTTTATATTTATTAATTTTCGAAATTTGTTCAGATCTGAAAAGGTTCATTTCGAAAAAACAGCTAAGCCTAACCGTCAAAGAGAAAAAAAACAGCGAAATGCCGCTAAATGGGCCAAGCCCACTAGCTCTTTACGCGAGTTGGGGTACGCGAAGGAAAACTTCCGAGTCGCGTGACGCGTTGTATAGGCGCTCCGCGAGCGAGAGGGCAGGGTTCACGTCGTGCACACTGTTGGGCCAGCACTAATAAGGCTTTCACAAATTTTGCTTTTCTAGGTGCTTCTTTTTCTCCGTTGTTTCTTTTTAACTCCGCTTATGCCTCTTTAGGAATAGCCGGTCCAACCAGGCATAAAGGAGAAGCATTGTGACGATTTCAAAAAAATAGAGAAGCATTGTGATAGAGGTTGGCGCCAGCGACGCACCATATTGGAACCCGGGTTTGATGTTAAATGAGAAAGGGATGGATCATCATCGCCTCACTGTCACGGTTTGGCAAAGGATGCGACCCGTGCCTACGATCGGCGATGCGCCGAGTGGACCTGATGCGGCCCGTGCCTCCGATCGGACTTGGATCGGCAACTGATGCGGCATAGCGCCTCTTCCTAATTGATGGTGATGTGCTCATGCGGCGCTCGTGATTGATCTTGATGCGCTGTGTGAACTTTCAGTTGCTGCAATGCAAATCACCGGTGGGTACTAAGGATGGTACGATACTATACATATGCCTCTGCTGTCCTATATAATCTGTTGGCTCAAATTGTCTCCGTGCTACTTCTACTCGAGCACAACTTTCTGGTCTAATGGTGCTCTGCTAGGTTCATTCTCTCTCATGCCAAATCCCCATTTTCCACATATCAATTGTCAGTATTAATCCGAAATCACTTTTTTTGCAGGTTGTCTTCATTCTGGTTCAGGTCTTATATACCATTCTGTTAAATCTTAGAGTTTGGTCTCTGATTATTTGCAATGGACTCCGGTCAAATACCGTTGAAGGCCACAATTATAAATCTGATGAAGAATTAGACCGTGATGCTGACCACTACACGATAAAGAATGTGCTGATTCTATCTTTTGCAAAGGTACCAGATATTAACAATTCCTTCTGCTCAGATGCGCCTTTCCGTCCGTACATTCTTCCTTTTTTCTATTGCAAATTAATTAATCTGATGGCAAAATACAGAAATATGAGCTAAGTGCGCAAGCTACAAGGTACCTTCCACGTCCAATTCCTTCTGTAAAATTAACCACACGTTCTTATCTACAGAAAAAGTTATAGTCAGGGTTCCGGGTTGATGATGCAATTATAGTCAGGTAGCTGATCTACGGAAGAAGTTACATCCAGCCTAAACCATTGAGAAATATATTTAAGGAAAACAGTGACATTACCATCTGATAAAATGGCTTCTGTAAAAGACACCACTGAAAAAATATTAAAGACAGTCCATTAGATTCGAGTGAACAATGTTGGTTTCCTGCCGATAAAACTATACCCCCCTTCTAGTGTAGCAAATTTATTTGGTAAATGGATAAATGGGTGGATAAGAAGTCCAAAGAGCTTATTAGAATTGGTGTTGCGGCTATTCTACACCAAAAAAAATTCGTTTGAATTTTTGTTGATAACTTAAAATAGGATTGTGGAGTAGTGAACACTATCTTTTATTGTGTGCAACTATTTCAATTTTTGCGGGGAAAAGATGATTGTATTGATTATATAGAAGTAGCATTACAATCCCGACCAATACGACCAGAATTTCAACTGAGCCGAAACTAACCATACCTGAGTTCTATGCTCTAGCATGCCAAATCAAGCTAACTCAGGACTAGCATTATTACACTCAAATCCAAACCATAGAAAAGATCAACGGCGGAGGAACAGACAGGCCCCCGCGTCGCTCTCGCAAGGGCGACATGGGCGCCGACCCAAACCCTAGCCGCCCCGAGCTCTCTCCTCCCTTCCCTGCTCCCCCGCCGTCGCCTGAGGACGCCGCCGGAGCTGCGGCTGAGGGTGGCGGCGGGGAGCTCTCTCGCGTGTGTGGGTGTGGTGTTGCGTGCGTGCGTGTGTCCTCACCATGGTGCGCCGTGGTCCTCCGCCTCTCCTTGTTTGATCTCGGCGCTGTCTTCCTCTCGGTTCCCGCAGGTTCGCCGCGCCGCCCGTGGAGCACTCTCCGCTCGGGTGCGGGGACCTCCAGATCCTGTGGATCTGACGGGCGGCCGGCCGAGGACGTGCGCCGCTTCTCCGGCGGTTGGCCGGCCGAGGCCGGGCGTCGCTTCTCCGGCTGTCGGCCCTGTGCGCCGCCTCTCTGGCGGTCAGCCCTATCCGCCGCCTCACCCATGGTGGCTGTCGTGTGCCTGCCAGATCCAGAGCCCGTTGGGCTAGATATGGGCTGGGCCAGGCCGGCCCATATTCCGTCTCTGCTCAGGTGCAGGGGATCTTGCAGATCCAGGATGGATCTGTCGGGCGGCCATGGGCATGCGTTGCCTCTCCGTGGTTGGACCTGCGCGGTCTTGCCGGAAATGTCCGGTCTCCTCGGTTTGCCGGAGATGCCCCGGATCACATGGTGCTTGCCGTGAGGCTCCAGATCCAGAGCAGTGGGGCTCGATCTGGGTTGGGGAACAGACCTGCCCAAGGCTGGTTTTTGTTCTGACATGCTTTTTTCGGTGCTCTGAGTTGGGACTAGTGCACTGTGTCCCCGAGGTTCGTAGGCCGTGATACGTCCATTTTGCATCACTATTTTATATCATAATTTACTGCTATTCATTGATATATTTCATATTTGGATGATATACTTATGTTATTTTATCTTGTTTTGCATGTTCGATGATTATTGGAGAATTAACTGCCGGAATCAGGATTCAGCTGGAAAAAGCATCGTCAAGACACCCTATTTCTGAAGATCAACAATTCAAGGAAAATATACAGATGTTCCTATTTTGTCAGATGCCGGAGCCAGCCAAAAGAGGAGGCTGAGATGGGCCACGAGGGGCCACACCACCCCACGGCATGGTATGGCCACCCTGGCCCACCTCTGACGCTCCCCCTTCGCGTATTTCATCCCCCAGAAACCCTAAGACGCGGGAGTCATCGAGGAAATATTCCGCCGCCTCCACGAGGCGGAAACCACAGAGAGAGAAAAAGCTCTCCGGCAGGCAGAAATCTGCCGGGGAAATTCCTTCCCGGAGGGGGGAAATCATCGCCATCGTCATCGTCATCACGCCGGACTTCATCGGGATCATCATCATCATCTCCACGCTGTCACCATCATCTCCACCGCTCCACTTCGTTCGCTGTAACATCTAGGGTTATACTTTGTGTAGTTCATAGGGGAAACTTTCCCGGTGTTGATTACTACTTGTGGTTGATGCTATTAAGTTTTATCGGTGAATTGAAGTATATGTCCAGATTGTTATTCATCATTATATCACCTCTGATCATGATCCATATGATGTCTTGTGAGTAGTTCGTTCAGTTCTTGAGGACATGGGAGAAGTCATGCTGTTAGTAGTGGAACTATGTTGAGTAATATTTAATGGTTTGATATTTAAGTTGTGGTGTTATTCTTCTAGTGGTGTCGTGTGAACGTCGACTACATGACACTTCACCTTTATGGGCCTAGAGGAATGCATTGTGTATTCGGCTACTAATTGTGGGGTTGCCGGAGTGACAGAAACCTAAACCCCCGTTAGTAAACCGGTGCATGAGGGAGTGTAGGATCTCAGAGTTTAAGGCTGTGGTTAGATTTATCTTAATTACTTCCTTGTAACGCGGATGCTTGCAAGGGGTTTAATCACAAGTATGTATTAGTCCAAGTTAGGGCAGTGCATTAGCATAGGTTCACCCACACAACACTTATCAAAACAATAAAGATTAATCAGCTGTAGGAAGCGAAAGCACTTGACGAAATTCCCGTGTGTCCTCAAGAACATTTTGCCATCATAAGTAAACCAACCGGCTTATCCTTTGCTCTAAAAAGGATTGGGCCACTTGCTGCAATTATTATTACTGTCTTTTATTTACACGTATTTTATTTATCTGCAATATCAAAAACCCCTAAAAACTTGTCTGCTAGTATTTACAGTGATTCCTTGATCAAAACTACTTGTCAACACCTTCTGCTCCTCGTTGGGTTCGACACTCTTATTTATCGAAAGTACTACGATACACCCCCTATACTTGTGGGTCATCAAGACTATTTTCTGGCGCCGTTGCCGGGGAGTGAAGTGCTATTGGTAAGTGGAATTGGTAAGGGAAACCTTTACTGTAAGTGCTGTTTTTATTTCTGCTTGCTGCTTTATTTTATTATGGAGAGATCTCCATTCGAATCCCTATTTGGGAATACTACTGCCACTGCTAAGGTAGTAGATGAACCGCCGCCTGCTGAATTAGATCCATTTAAAATACCTATGAAAATTGTTGAACGTGTTATGGATAACCGCTATGTTGGAGATGGAACCATCCATCCTGGTGATCATTTACTATTTATACATGAATTATGCGAGTTGTTCAAGTGTGCAGGTATTTCAATGGAAAAAGTCAAGAGGAAGTTATTCTCTATATCATTGAAGGGCCGAGCTGCGGAATGGTATAAGATGCTGAAGAATGGCCGATCTATTGGCTGGGAGGAAATTGTACCTCTCTTTTATTCTAAATTCTATCCTCCTAGTGAGATTCATCAAGATCGAAATCGCATATATAATTTTTGGCCTCATGATGGAGAGAGTATTGCCCAAGCGTGGGGAGATTGAAGTCACTAATGCTCAAATGTCCCATTCATGAGCTCCCAAGTAATATTGTTATCAATAATTTTTATGCAAGGCTTTCTCTTCATGATAAGGATTTATTGGATGCCTCTTGTTCTGGATCATTTACACGTACTGAAGAAGAAGTTAAATGGGACCTTCTTGACCGTATTCAGGAAAATACTGAAGGATGGGAGAACGACAAAGGTAGAAAGTCAGGTATAAATTATGATTATGAATGCATTAAATCTTTTATGGAGACTGATGATTTCCGTAATGTTAGTGCTTTTACTGTCTTGATTCTCAAGTTGTTGCAAATTATTACAAAGCTTTTGCCTCTTATCTTGATGTGCCTAAGAAGGATTTGAATAAATATCATGAACCTTATAAAGATAAAACCAATTCGGCCATTGGCAAAGTATTGAAGTTCATACTGTTGATCACATTTTGCCAGAACCTTATATTGAAAAAATACCTTTTCCTGTTAAAGTCAAGCAACATTCTCTGATAGCTAGTGTGGTTAATAAAAGTGCCAAGAAACCTTTAGAGCCTGATGAACAAATAACTGTTGAACCTGAAGTAGCAATTATAAAGGATTTGGTAACTGAAAATGTAGATGGAGAACATATTATCTTTTGTGAAGATGCTTCTAATATTGTTTCGCATCCTGGTAAATCTAGGAAAACAAGTGTTCCTGTGCTTTCAGTGAAGATAGGAGAACATTGCTATTATGGTTTATGTGATATTGGTGCAAGTTCTAGTGCTATTCCTTTTGAACTTTATAAAGAAATTATGCATGAAATTAGTCCCTGTGAACTTGAGGATATTGATGTGGTTATTCAACTTGCCAATAGGGAAACTATCTCTCCATTGGTATTGTGAGAGATGTCGAGGTTTTATGCGGTAAAACTAAATATCCTACTGATTTTCTAGTACTTGGTTCTAAAGCTAGTAAAACTTGTCCTATTATTTTCGGTAGACCTTTCTTGAATACATGTGGTGCTATTATAGATTGTAAGAAAGAGAAAATTTACACTAAATTTAATGGAGAATCTTATGAGTTTAATTTCTCTAAGTTTGGTAAGAAACTTTATGAAACTGATTTGCCTAATGAGGACCGAAAATTGAACAACTTGCTGCTATTGCTATTGCTCCTAACAATGCCTTGCAGCAATTTATGGAGGAACACGAAAGTGAGGTCTTTATGGAGGAAAGGAATGAAATTGACAATATCTTTCTTCATCAACCACCATTACTTAAGCATAATTTGCCGGTGGAAGATTTGGGTACCCCTGCACCTCCTAAAGAAGATCCTGTTTTTGATTTAAAACCTTTGCCTGATAACCTTAAATATGCTCACATTGATGATAAGAAAACATATCCTGTTATTATTAGTTCTAAACTTTCAGGTACTGAAGAGGCAAGGTTATTGGAAGTATTGAGGAAACACCGAGGGCTATCGGATATACTTTGGATGATTTAAAAGGGATTTCTCCTGCTATATGTCAACACGCCATCAACATGGAAGATGATGCAAAACCTGTTGTGGAGCACCAGCGTCGTCTAATCCCTAAAATGAAGGAAGTGGTAAGAAATGAGGTATTAAAACTCCTCGATGCTGGTATAATTTATCCTATTGCTGATAGTAAATGGGTAAGTCCTGTGCATTGTGTTCCTAAGAAAGGAGGAGTTACTGTTGTGCCAAATGAAAATGATGAACTTATTCCTCAAAGAGTAGTTGTTGGATATAGGATGTGCATTGATTTTCGAAAGGTTAATAAAGTTACTAAGAAAGATCACTATCCTTTACCTTTTATTGATCAAATGTTAGAAAGGTTGTCTAAGAAAACTCATTTTTGCTTTCTTGATGGTTATTCTGGATTTTCACAAATTGCTGTTAGAGCGAAAGATCAAGAGAAAACTACTTTTACTTGTCCTTATGGAACTTATGCTTATAGGCGTATGCCTTTTGGTTTGTGTAATGCTCCTGCTACATTTCAAAGATGCATGTCTGCTATTTTTCATGGTTTTTGTGAAAAAATTGTGGAAGTATTCATCTTTTGATAACTGCTTGCAAAACCTTGATAAAGTTTTGCAGAGATGTGAGGAAACTAATCTTGTTCTTAATTGGGAGAAATGTCACTTTATGGTTAATGAAGGGATTGTTCTTGGACATAAAATTTCTGAAAGAGGTATTGAAGTGGACAGAGCTAAAGTTGAAGCAATTGAGAAAATGCCCTGTCCCAGGGATGTTAAAGGTATTCGTAGTATTCTCGGTCATGCCGGTTTCTATAGAAGGTTTATTAAAGATTTCTCTAAAATTTCAAAACCTCTTACTAATCTTCTCCAAAAAGATGTACCTTTTGTTTTTGATGATGATTGTAAAGAAGCTTTTGAGTCTCAAAAAAGGCTTTAACCACTGCTCCTGTTGTTCAACCTCCTGATTGGACTTTACCTTTCGAAATTATGTGTGATGCTAGTGATTTTGCTGTAGGTGCTGTTCTTGGACAGCGAGTAGATAAGAAGTTGAATGTTATTCATTATGCTAGTAAGACTCTTGATGCTGCTCAAAAGAATTATGCCACTACTGAAAAAGAGTTTTTAGCAGTAGTTTTTGCTTGTGATAAGTTTAGACCCTATATTGTTGATTCGAAAGTTATTATCCATACCGATCATGCTGCTATTAGATACCTTATGGAAAAGAAAGATGCTAAGCCTAGACTTATAAGATGGGTGCTTTTATTACAAGAGTTTGATTTGCATATTGTAGATAGGAAAGGTGCTGAAAATCCTGTCGCTGATAATTTGTCTAGATTGGAAAACATTTCTTATGATCCTGTTCCTGTTAACGATAGTTTTCCAAATGAACAATTGGCTGTGATAAAGGTAAGCTCGCGAGAAAGTCCTTGGTATGCTGACTATGCTAACTTTATTGTTGCCAAGTATTTGCCTCCAACCTTTACAGCTCAGCAAAGAAGGAAATTCTTTTATGACTTGAGGCATTATTTTTGGGATGACCCACACTTATATAAAGAAGGAGTGGATGGTATAATGCGAAGATGTGTTCCAGAATTTGAACAAAAAGAAATATTGAGGAAATGCCATGGAAGTGCTTATGGAGGACATCATGCTGGAGATAGAACTGCACAAAAGGTTTTACAATCAGGTTTTTATTGGCCTACTCTTTTTAAAGATGCAAGAAAATTTATTTTATCATGCGATGAATGTCAAAGAGTTGGCAATATAACTAGACGCAATGAAATGCCTATGAATTATTCTCTTGTTATTGAACCTTTTGACTGTTGGGGATTTGACTTTATGGGTCATTTTCCTCCTTCTGATGGTTATACTCATACACTTACAAGATTGACGAGTTGAAGGAGTTGGTTGAGAAGCTTATTAGGGATTCACCATCACCACCGAAGGAGTAATTCATCATTGGTATTGGCATCCCCTCAGCTTGTTCCAAGCTTGGGGGGAGTGCCGCGGTATCATCACCATTATCTTTTACCTTTTACTTTTCAGTCGAGTCATATCATGAGTAGAGAAGTTATCATATAGTATGGTTTGCAGTGTGGAAGTATCTCTCTTTAGTTGGTTATCTATGTATCCCTTGGTGTGAGTTGCCGTTATTGGAATATTAATGAGAAGTTTTATCATTTACTTTCTGCACACTTTATTTTACTTTGCAAATTTCTGTCATATGAATGATCTTGTTGTTAGTATTGGCATCAATTTGGGAGCATCAAGTAAATCTATTTGGTTTTGGCAAACTTAGCATTGGTCAGTAGCAACAATACTTTGAGGCTTAAGTAAAAAAGAGGGGATTGCATGTAGATACATTATCTCATTATCTTTCTTTCTTATTGGCTCATGAGCTTAGTATTCTCAAGTTAAAATTATTTGTGTTTACAAGAAAGATTGTATGATTGTTTCTATTGCATTTATATTTGTTTGTATCCCTCCACTCTTATGCTTGCTACCCAGCCTTGCTAGCCAAAAACCTGTACTGAGGGGGAATGCTTCTCGTGCATCCAAACCTTGAGCCAAAACCCATGCCATTTGTGTCCACCATAACTACCTATATGTGGTATTTCCTTGCCACTCCAAGTAAATAATTTATGTGCTACCTTTAAACTATTCAAAAATTACTACTCCTTATTTGTGTCATTGTTTACTAGCTCATGAGGACGGGTGGATGTCTTTATGTCAACTGTCAAACAGACTTTACCACCGGACTAGCGGCATATACATCCGCTTATCCATTAATTTTGCAAAAAGAGCTGGCAAATGGGGTGCCCAGTCCCAATTAATTACAACTTTAACCGCTTAATTCTCTTCACATTTTTTTCCCTGATTTATCAGTCAAGCAATGACAAACAGTGAAATATCTGTATGTGTAAACAAAAGAGAAAGAGGGATGATCTGCCTTGCTGGTAGAAATAACGTCCTTCATGGGAGCCGCTCTTAAAAGTCTGGTTGGCAGGGGTCATATTGTACTTTCCATTTTCTGATTCGTTGACAATTCTCATACACCACTCAAAACTTATATTTTTATTCTCTATATGATTTCAAAAACTTAAAAAGCTCTAGCACATGATTTAATCCCTGCTTCCCTCTGCGAAGGGCCTTTCTCTTACTTTTATGTTGAGTCAGTAAACCTATTCCCTTCTTTCTTAAGCAAACATTTGAGTTGTTGTGATTCAACCATCTATATATTAATATTATCAATCATGTTTGTTATCCTTCCTTGTTTTGCACAAGTCTTTTATCTGAAGGAATATAAGTTTGAAAGTTATCAATGACTGTAAAGAAATTGTGATAATTGAGCATGCAAGTTCTGCAATATAGCTCCGATATAAGGACTCTACTCGAAAGATAAGTACAATCTGTTAATTGTTCTCTGACCAAGAACGAAGTTTGCCATCACCAAACTATGATTTTCTTTATGCACCTTTATTCTGATTTCCATTACTCGTTCCAAGATAAGTTATATGAGGGGAAGTTGCTGTCTAAAATGATTTGTGTATTAATACATGTTGATGCTTCTTGTCCGTATTCTTTATTATCGACGCTTCACTCCATAAATATGTGGTCTTGTTTACTGAGTTCAGCTTTCGCTTGGGGACAAGCGAGGTCTAAGCTTGGGGGAGTTGATACGTCCATTTTGCATCACTATTTTATATCATAATTTACTGCTATTCATTGATATATTTCATATTTGGATGATATACTTATGTTATTTTATCTTGTTTTGCATGTTTGATGATTATTGGAGAATTAACTGCCGGAGTCAGGATTCAGCTGGAAAAAGCATCGTCAAGACACCTATTTCTGAAGATCAACAATTCACGGAAAATATACAGATGTTCCTATTTTGTCAGATGCCGGAGCCAGCCAAAAGGGGAGGCTGAGATGGGCCACGAGGTGCCCACACCACCCCACGGCGCGGCCCCCCCTCTGCCGCGCCGTGGCATGGTGTGGCCACCCTGGCCCACCTCTGACGCTCCCCCTTCGCGTATTTCATCCCCAGAAACCCTAAGACGCGAGGAGTCATCGAGGAAATATTCCGCCGCCGCCACGAGTCATTGAGTAATATTTAATGGTTTGATATTTAAGTTGTGGTATTATTCTTCTAGTGGTGTCGTGTGAACGTCGACTACATGACACTTCACCTTTATGGGCCTAGAGGAATGCATTGTGTATTCGACTACTAATTGTGGGGATGCCGGATTGACAGAAACCTAAACCCCCGTTAGTAAACCGGTGCACGAGGGAGTGTAGGATCTCAGAGTTTAAGGCTGTGGTTAGATTTATCTTAATTACTTTCTTGTAACACGGATGCTTGCAAGGGGTTTAATCACAAGTATGTATTAGTCCAAGTTAGGGCAGTGCATTAGCATAGGTTCACCCACACAACACTTATCAAAACAATAAAGATTAATCAGCTGTAGGAAGCGAAAGCACTTGACGAAATTCCCGTGTGTCCTCAAGAACATTTTGCCATCATAAATAAACCAACCGGTTTATCCTTTGCTCTAAAAAAGGATTGGACCACTTGCTGCAATTATTATTACTGTCTTTTATTTACACGTATTTTATTTATCTGCAATATCAAAAACCCCTAAAAACTTGTCTGCTAGTATTTACAGTGATTCCTTGATCAAAACTACTTGTCAACACCTTCTGCTCCTTGTTGGGTTCGACACTCTTATTTATCGAAAGTACTACGATACACCCCCTGGGTCATCAGGCCGGCGGCTGCGTCCTTTGATGTCTTCTTCGCGTCCTCGTGGCGGCGGCCGGCGTTTGGTTTTGGATGGGTCTCGGTGAAAACTGCGAAATGGTTGCAACCATTGCTGGCGATGACAACACCTCCGATGTCGTTCCCCTTGTTGAAGGCATCGCTGTGAAGACCCCTCCTTTTTCAAGATGGCCAGACTCCGCCTCTCCGACCCACCTTGCTTTCCCCGGTGTGTCCTGTCGGTGAAGGTTTCCCTCATAGCGGCTTGTGAATCGCCCTATGATCTCTCCGTCGTTGCTGCCCTCGGTCAATGTTGGCTTGGCTACTGTTAAACGGTGTCTCCTATGGTTTTGACGGCGGTCCAGAGCCTTGGGGGCTTTTCCTAGCCGGCGTCAAGCAGCAGTTGATGCCGGTGTTTTTCTTCCTTATGCTACTAGCGAATGTTGGTTGTTTGGGCTGCGTCAAGGTCATGATCTAGGGTTGGTATCATGGGGTTTGGGCGAAAGCTTTGCAAGACCAGTCTTTGCCGGCAACAACGACGATTTGAATGCCGTCCACCTCCTTGGAGGCGTTGCTGCAAGCCCTCGCCTTTGGATTCCCAAACCCTGCTAGGTTCCTTCCCCCAATGACGTGTCGTGGTGGTGGCGATGATGGTGCGGTGGAAGGTTGTTGGTGTGGACATCTTCGACGTCGTCTCCGTGCAACATAAGTCCTGGTGCCTCCTTCAGATCAAGCATTCTCTATTAGTTTGTGCTTCATTTAGTTTTGCTTGGTGTTTCACCATGTTTGGTTCCTCTGTTGCGATGAGGTGTGAGTGTGTGGTGTGCGTGTGTGCTGTTGCTGGTTTCGCCAGCATGATCCTTCAAGTTGTAACCCTTAGCCGGTTGTTGGCTTCGTTAATTCAAAGCCGGGCTCTTCTCGAGCCTTCCGTCTAACGCATTATTACACTGCCTAGAAATTTTGGATATAGCGCGGCCGGACGATAATAGTAATCGGAGATCCGCGACTAAATGTCCACTTAGCTCTAGTCCTTTTAAAAAAATTGGAGAATAGGGGTTGCGCCCCCTGTTCCATCTTGGATTAAAATGAAACCACAACAGCGTTTTCAGCAGAGTGTGTGAGGGCAGATAATAGAAGTGAACGAGGTAAACTCGGGTATCAGTAGCTAGACTGGTGTTTCACTCGCGCGCAGGCTTGGAAGGAGATGGAGGCTCTCGCTGGGCTGAACCAGTTGGTTTGACGAAACCGTCTTTGAAGTTCAGCCACCGTCCGACTAGAGATTTTTTTTTTTTTTGAGGCCTAGAAGTATAGCGTGGGCTCTAGATCTTTTTGACAGTTTGTCATGAGCGTGCATGACCCAATAATGTACGGCAGGGCCCGCTGGCCGAATGCAAAGGCTGTGAACAAACAACTTAATTAATTTGGCCTGCCCCTATCGCACAGGTAGATCCATCCTTCGTGAGCAAAACCACCCATCCTTCGTGACCAACCTCACCTTCCAGACTCCAGAGTGAAAACTTCTTGGCAACTTTGTCGATAGCTGGTTGCACTCCGATCTTGCAGAGCTTGAATATTGACAGTGGGAGGCCTAGATAGTTGCAAGGTAGATCCATGATTGGACAGGCCAGCACAGACTCGATCTAGTCAAGCACAAGCCTGATCACAGTATATAGGAGATGCAGCGCCTTTTTTGTAGTTAACCGTTAGACTAGAGGCAGCGTCTAAGCGGCGCAATGTCGTGGATTGTCTCAAGCTCAACAGAGGACGGTTTGGTGAAAACCACTACGTCGTCAGCGTGTAACGACAGCCGATGACGAAGGACGTACGACTTCAAGCAAAAACGAGAGGTTGAGAGAGTTTCTCTATAACTTAGTCTTGAAGTCAAACTCCCGAAGGAGATTATACATCTCCGAGCACGGGCATAGCACATGCATTTTAGCGTATTTTTAGGTAGCTAGTTGGTAAAAACTTAACTCTTATCACATGCATGATCCGTTTACGTCGGTAGGAAAAAATGTATAAAAGGAGATTGACTGCAGTGATGAGATGCTCTCCTCTGGGAACATATCTAATTATTTAGTCAAACAAGAATCCTAACAAGGGAATCATTGGATATATCAAGAGTTTAGGGATTCTTCGTAAGATTTGGGCAGCCAGAGGCGAATGGGAGGACTAAACTCGGTGTACCATGGAAGCTTTTAATTCTTCAATCGCCGAACGTCCTAAGGAAAATGAAAGCTCATCTGTAATTTTTTTTTTTTTTGCAGAATGAAAAAAACAAATCCATGACAAAGTATTTTGGGTTAGTTGGTTTAGTGTTCAGCCAGAATGAATAAATATTCACTAAATAGATATTTACACAACGTGCCTCTAATCCTAGAAAGAATATGGATAGTTGGCTATATGCATGTATCTTCTAGCGGACCACCATGTCAGCCCTTTATACGCCGACCCGATATATAGAATTGTCTGTAATTTTAGCAAATTTGACAAGGAAAGTCAAATCATCTTTCTAGTTTTCTATTCGTCACACGTTGGGTGCAAGCACCTACGCGTAGACCTTATAAGAAGGGCGCGTATCTAGAGGCTAACTAGCTTGGCTGCTTCTCTTCTTCTCTGGATCGAGCTTCAATGGCTGGTGGTAGTAGCAGTGGTAGTGGTAAGCCCCTAATCCTTTCCCGTCTCGTTTTGCATTTATAGTAGACATATAGTATGCTTTATCATTTATACGTACATGGAATTATTCGTACATCTTTCTTCTGTTTTCTACAAGTTCCTACGGAATTAAAGGTCCCAAAGCAGGTAGTGGAGATTGATCCGCCGAGGCCAAAACAAAATAGTCGAGGTATGTATGGCATTCATTTGACAGTATATGCTAGATCAAATATGTATCGAAAAGACGTTTACAGTATGCAATCTGATAAATAGTCGCATATATGTACTCTGTATATATAGTCTGTAATCTATACTACACTGTTAGCACTGAAGTAACTCGTAGGACAATACTCTATATATAGTCTGTACTCTCTAGTGCTATTACCGTGGATAATAGAGTACTAGCAAGTGGCCGTGCGTTGTAACCGATGAAAAGTAAATCAGCTCGTGTTTTCGGAATGAAAAACGGCAAATATGTCTATATGTTGCTACGGATTTAATTTATTTAGGTCAGAGTAATTTTACTATTGAAATGCGTTTCCTTTCATCTCCTTCCATCTGCAAATAATCAACACAAACATAAAACAACTACTATTGGCCGTTATTTTACTGTACATCCCTAAAACAATCGGTTGCAAATAATCCACATAAACGCACAACAGTGTGTAGCACATAAATTAGCAGCAATTCACTATATCTCACATTTTATCTAGTCCGTACATGCGAAAATATATCAAATCTCTCACCTCTTAACCCAAATCACAAATCAGTAAATATCTTCCATTTTCTCTAGTCAATACATGCGCAAAATATATCAATTCTCTCACTTTTTACCCCAAATGACAAATCAGTAGCTCTCTCTCTCTCTCCCTCTCTTTCTCTCTCTCAGCTTGACAAACCAGAACATTTCCTTTCATTGTCTTCTCTGTCTCTCCTCTCCTTCTCTACCAACGGAGCAGCCCACAACGCCAACATACAAGATGAACATGTGTACATGAAGTATAATAGTTATCTCATAACTCAGAACAAATGTGAGTTTCAATTTACACAGACATAAAGAAAATATGCTATGGATCTCGGTGATCAGAAAATAGTTGTCTATATAATCGAACACAAACTATACAAATATGAGTGCATGTCAGTTTTGGTCAGATAAGGACAAACAAATAAAAAATCAATTGAAAAGCCCGCCACTGTTATGGAGAAATAATCCAAAAACCAAGTGAGATCAACTCATTGGGCAATCAAAATTCATCGGTGTCACTCGGAAAGACGACGACAAGCCTGCTCCTAGTGACACCATTGTGTTTTCTAAAGACAAATCAACCTCACTTAGTTGCAGCACCTGCGTTCTATATCCATGCAGATTACAAGTCAACTCTCAACTAAAGTCATAAAAATGTCATGTGTAATTTTGACAGCTACAACCGCCGCGTGATGTAGACGGCTCTCCCCCTCCACTAGTTAGCAAGGCGCGCCTCTCCGCTTTAACATCGGGAGGAGTTCGAACACCGTTGCAGCCACACCGGTGTGGTTGTAGGAAGGGGAGGGGTAGACTAGGGGAGCTAAGCATGGAGGCGAGTACGGCAAGCGCGACTAGAGCGGCGGCGCTCTAAAATATAGATGTCCGGTGGATCTGTGGAGGCAGCGAGGGGAGGGTTTCCACAGTTGATCATTGTGGTCCGCCTGTGGGTTGGTGCACGCCAGGTTGGTGGCGGAGGTTTTCAGAGCCGTGGAGCTGGTCGATGGAAGGGCAAGGGCGTGATCAGAGTCAATCGGGAGGGAGGTATCCCAGTATTCCCTGTGATTTTATTTACGAGAGCGACGGAGAGAGCGACCTACGACACTACAGCGACGTATAGATAGACAGATAAATATATAGATAAGTGATAGATAGATAGAGAAATAGATAAATGCTTTATCACTGACATGCCGGTTAACATCATACATGACACTCAATAGTTCGTACATCTCTCTTATGTATTCTAGAAGATACATCGAGCCAAAAATCGGATGCTGCAGATGGTCGCCAGGAAGCTATACAAAATTTCCAAGGTATGTCTCGCATTTGTTTGACAATATATATGCTAGCTAGAACAAATATTTATCAATAAATTGTTAACAGTATGCAATTGGAGAAGTAGTAGTGTATAGTCTGTAGTCTCGGAAACTGGTATTGGCACCCGACCTCACTTGAGCCTATCACCGTATACTAAGGTCTAGCTCATTAAGTTCAACTCATCAGACAAAAGGGATAAAACGAATGTGAAAATATTATGCTAAGAGAAATAGCACCGATGGCCATCTTGCGGGCTGTGGCGAGGGGAGAGGGGAAGAGGGTGGCTGCGGCGGGGGAAATAATAGTTGGCCTGGCATTCGGTTTCATCACCCTGAACAGAATGGATACAGAGAGAGGACTGACAGTCGTTGGAGATCTTCCCTTGGCTAGGTTTTGGCCCTCGTCTTCAGCTGCTCCTTCTGCCATGCCGACGCGAACTCTAGAGAAGAACACGAACGAAAGGTTAGCTACGAAATATAGATGAGAGAGAGTGAGTGGAGACTTCAGATTTTTCTACTCGAGCGAGCCGGCCAATGGACGTGTTTGCCCACGCCTGTGCCACCACGAAATATGCAATAACACACCATACAAGTACGATATATCGACATACATTTGGATTTGTGATTGCTAAATCCTGAAATGGAGCTTATCGATTTAACACAACAACTAATTGTGTTTTAGCTCACTCGGATCTACTGCCAATTATATAGTATAGCCCGTCCTGTTTTTTGAAGAAGAATTAATCTCATATCAACGGACATTTGTGCATGCAGAGTATATCGACGCCCTGAAACTACACCTGCGTGAAGCCCTTGGGAAAAAACTAAAGGACCTACATGTACCTGGAGGTGGCGTCATCCGCTTCGAAGGATTTGAGGTGTCAGTATTGACCACCTTTGTTATTGCGTCCTCTGACTCTAAGTCAGCCAAGGTGAACTTCATCGCTTGCATGATGCATGATCTACACATCTATATATGTTCGGATGCTAATATTACCTGTCAGAAAATTGGTGGATTTACTTAGCATTGACTACAACTGTGAATCTTGGCCGAACATATGGCCTTTTGACTCTAAGTCGGCCAAGGTGAACTTAATCGTCTTGCATTATGCATGATCTACACTATATACATGTTCGGCATGCTAATATTACGTGTCACAGAAAATTCGTGGATTTACTTAGCATTGACTACAAACTGTGAATCTTTGGCTGCACATATGGCGATATTGTGCTATGAGGAGAGACGGTGTGTGTATTTGTTTTTACATGAGACGGTGTGTGTATTGCCATAAGGGCAAAATTATACTTTCAAGCCACTACAGGAAAACATCTATATGCCTACAGCCAGATGCCGTCGGCAAAGGCACTAATGCCGTCGGCATATTGTATGCCGACGGCCAAAATAGTATGCCGACGGCAAGAGCCGTCGTCTTTTGCTTCCTCGGCATATAAAAGCCGTCGGCATATACATCAGTGCCGACGGTTTTCTTTGGCCGTCGGCAAACCAACTAACAGACACGGCCGTCTGACGGCGTCAACATGTTTGCCGACAGCCAGCCGGCCGTCGGCATATAGCCACCACGTGGCACCTCCTTGTCATTTCCGTCTATGTGTATGCCTACGGCTTTTGCCGTCGGCATTCTTGATGACCAGAAACAAAAAAAAAGGCAATAAAAAGCCTAGCAGTTCACAGATACAATTACAGGCATGATTCAACCATAATTACAGGCATGATTCGACCATGATAGAAGCACACATACAAGAAACAATCTTCTCGGGAGTAAGCATTTAAGTTCCATACAACTCATCAGAATGTTGGATCTCTGAATCAATGATGTGCCAAAGCACTACACTTGCACAGCCCAAAACATACTAAATATTGGAAATTTATGGTTACATACAACTCACGCATGTATGCCAACAATCAGAGGGAACTATGCACGACAAAGGTGAGAGGTTGAACCTAGAGAGGGAGGGGACGCACCGTCACAGAGTTGTGCCTCCATGGCTGCTCCATGCCACCCATCATCATCAAAACTATGGTTCCAACCATTAAACTGAAGAATGAGATACCCAAAACATAAAGTTAGAAAACAACGAAAAATGGAATGCAAATACAAGCAGACTTCATGGGGATGCAAATTGAGCACAAAATTATACATATCCATGGTGTAAATCTTTAAATCTCCTTATTTCCTTCCATTACCATAATAGAATATTTGAATTTTGCTGGACAAGGTAAACTGTAGGCCATTAAACTTTGCAATGCTCCTAGAGCACTATTGCCGAAGAGCAAGTTAGATACTATAGATACTACCAAAATATATTTCTAACTTTATTTCATCGACATCATGTACCAAAGTAAGCTAGCTACCATGCTCCCAGCTATGAAATATACTAAAATATGCTACTGTAGGTATATAAAATTAAAGCATAGACAAGGGGTTACCTGGACGGTCTTATCAATTAATTAACATTTAAACTTGTCACTATACACTCAATACAGCCACACAATATTCAGCCACGTGTAGATAAATGACCAATATGGTAATGACAGCCACATATATCAAGATAAATCAAATGACAACATATGTACACTACCAAGAATACAAGACATGAATAGGTAGGTTCCAAGTTCCATGGGTGCCTCACCACCACCATCCTCGCCATCAATTTCCATGTCCCCTACAAAAATTAAACAACATCAGCCCAGCCCCAGATTATGTTAAGAGATTTCCGATAAAACCCCAAAAAACACCCAAGGAATTTCAGGTTACAGAGCAACTCCAGGTGCAAAAGGCAAGCATTGCAAACTTTATCTACTGGAAAAAAGAGCAAATACTCCAGCAATACGCATCCTTCAGTACAGCTGCAAGAACTTGCTACACAAAGCACAAAAAATGAACTTGCTACTGTAATGCAAGTAAAGCCTAATGAAATCAGATCAAACAAGCCTACTAAACTTGCACGATATTAATGCAAGCAAGACTACTAAACTTGCACTAAACTTACTGACCAGGAGTATAATACTCAAGCAATGTTCAGGATATCGCATATCGCTAGCGTATCGGTCGACACAAGAGAAGAGATAAATCGGAATATCGGACGATAAATCGAATATATCGGTCGACCATTTATCGGCAAGTTTTTTTAAAAAAACTCAGGTTTTACTAACCAAAATAATGCAAAGTATCGTATATTACACACCTAAAAAAGTACTGGACAGAAATAAATTGCTGAAAGTAGCTAGGCACACACACGTGAGTACATGACCAATACAAGACAAACGGTGGCGGATAAACATATTCCAGCAATAAATAGGTCCACAAATGCTACAGAATCAAATATGCATCAGGTTTTGGCGTTTTTCATAGTTGCACTTGCATCATTGCATGTCATCTGATTTCCTCTTAAGTGCCGTGCTAGCAACCTGTGAACCTGAAGCAGCCATCTACACAAATAGAAGCCAGCAGCCATGTATCAGATTCAGACTACAATTGTAAATCAAAAATAGAAAAGAAAAAAGTTATCACTAGATACTAGTACAATCTGTCGTCCGGCTGCACTGATGCCTTCTACAGATCATGCAATTCGGTACTCAGTTTACTACTCATGCTGCCATGCATCACAAATCAACCTAAAACAGAAAAAAAAACTGAAAGCAAATTATGCATCACTAGTGCTAGTACAGACTTCTTCTACAAATCATGCATCGCTACTGCTCAATAGTGGAATATATTAACATAATCGATTCAATGAAGGAGAAACTGAATCCATACCATGGCCGTGGCATGCGGAGCTTCGGCTGCTGCTTGGTCGAGGAGGAGGAGGGTCGGAGTGGGGGGAGCTGCTACGCCGCCGTGCCGGTGTAGATGGGGCATCCGGAGGAGGGCTGACGAGGGGAGCTGCTCCGGCCGTCCTACTTCTGGCCGCCGCCGTCCGGAGGAGGGTCGCCGCCGAGGCTGTGCTAGAGACGGGGACGAGTTGAGGGACGAGGAGGAGATCAGGCGGGCGGCGAGCTCGAGCTGTGCGAACTAGCTCAGGCCACCGGAGGAGATCATGGCGGCGGCGCGCTGTTGAATCGAGGGAAGGGGGTGGGGAGCGGTCTGGGGGCAGGCAGCGGCGACATCTCGAGGGAGACTGGTGAGGGGAGCGGCTTGGGTGGGGATTATTTGGCCGGAGGAGGCGGCGCAGCTCACGATAGCGCCCGGCGGCGCGGCTCCACGCGAGGAAGAGCGGGTGGCGCTCGCGATGCAGGACAGCAGGAGGAGGCGGCGGGGTCGAGCTGCGGGAGGCTGAGGAAGGGATAAGGTAAGGAGAGGGTCTGGTCGTGTGTGGTGTGGTGGAAGTGGAATTAGGGTTTAGGGATAGGTGGGCTATGGATGGGCTTTGGTGGCCGGCCCAGTTCGCCTGCCACCCTTTTTTTTTCTAACGTATTTCTTTTCTTTACTTCTTAAAAACTCTTTCCAATAAATGTTTAGAAAGAAAATAAATTAGGAAATATTACTACTAAGTTTGGATATGGTGATTGTTGATCCTTCATTATAATAAAAAAATGGTGTCAAAGAGAAATTTTGACTTCTTAAAAACTCTTTCCATTTTCTAAGTGCCAAAAATGACATTTTTGTGAAGCAACTACAAACAATATGGTGCAAAATGTAACCCTTACAATTATGAAACAAAGTAGTCCATATGTGATGGATAATCCCCAAATATTAGGAATTTTCTCGCTTTCTACCTACTTTCGCCCATTTAAATGACTTAATGCCGATTTTTCGAAAGTAATTCAAATTTGAACTACAACTGTGTGATAGTTTGGTCTGATTCTTTTACAAAAATCATTTTAAGGTACACAAGTAGTGATTATATCACAGAATCATCGATAGTTTTGGAAAATTCGTCCCCTTTCAATGAATGGTCATGGCGGCCATTTTGACAATTTTTTCGAAAAAATTAAAGAAAGTGAAAAAATACTCAAAAAAAGAAATCCTTTGGCATGGAGTCTCTTTATGTGTACTAGTTTCTAGAGAAAATACTAAACATGAGTTTTTACAAACTTTCCAAAAAAATCATTCACAAAAAGGTCTATCATCTATAAACATGTATAGGTTTCAAGCCAAATGGCCAAGCTATGGCCATTCCCATGCCATAGTTTGTGTTAAAGTGCCCATATTTGACACATAGATGTATCTTGGTATGAGAAACAATGTTGCCAAATTGAGTTGTCAAATTATTTTTAGAAATATCATTTTCCATTTTCTAAGTGCCAAAAATGACTTTTTTTATGAAGCAACTACAAAAAATATGGTGCAAATTGTAACCCTTACAATTATCACACAAAGTAGTCCATATGTGATGGATAATCCCCAAATATTAGGAATTTTCTCGCTTTCTACCTAATTTCGCCCATTTAAATGACTTTATGCCAATTTTTCGAAAGTAATTCAAATTTGAACTACAACTATGTGATAGTTTGGTCTGATCTTTTACAAAAATCATTTTAAGATACACAAGTAGTGATTATATCACAGAATCATCGATAGTTTTGGAAAATTCGTCCCCTTTCAATGAATGGTCATGGCGGCCATTTTGACAATTTTTCCGAAAAAATTAAAGAAAGTGAAAAAATACTCAAAAAAAGAAATCCATTGGCATGGAGTCCCTTTATGTGTACTAGTTTCTAGAGAAAATACTAAACATGAGTTTTTACAAACTTTCCAAGAAAATCATTCACAAAAAGGTCTATCATCTATAAACATGTATAGGTTTCAATCCAAATGGCCAAGCTATGGCCATTCCCATGCCATAGGTTGTGATAAAGTGTCCATATTTGACACATAGATGTATCTTGGTATGGGAAACAATGTTTTCCAAATTGAGTTGTCAAATTTTTTTAGAAATATCATTTTCCATTTTCTAAGTGCCAAAAATGACTTTTTTTATGAAGCAACTACAAAAAATATGGTGCAAATTGTAACCCTTACAATTATCACACAAAGTAGTCCATATATGATGGATAATACCCAAATATTAGGAATTTTTTCGCTTTCTACCTAATTTCGCCCATTTAAATGACTTTATGCCAATTTTTCGAAAGTAATTCAAATTTGAACTACAACTGTGTGATAGTTTGGTCTGATTCTTTTACAAAAATCATTTTAAGGTACACAAGTAGTGATTATATCACAGAATCATCGATAGTTTTGGAAAATTCGTCCCCTTTCAATGAATGGTCATGGCGGCCATTTTGACAATTTTTCCGAAAAAATTAAAGAAAGTGAAAAAATACTCAAAAAAAGAAATCCATTGGCATGGAGTCCCTTTATGTGTACTAGTTTCTAGGGAAAATACTAAACATGAGTTTTTACAAACTTTCCAAAAAAATCATTCACAAAAAGGTCTATCATCTATAAACATGTATAGGTTTCAATCCAAATGGCCAAGCTATGGCCATTCCCATGCCATAGTTTGTGATAAAGTGCCCATATTTGACACATAGATGTATCTTGGTATGGGAAACAATGTTGCCAAATTAAGTTGTCAAATTAGTTTTAGAAATATCATTTTCCATTTTCTAAGTGCCAAAAATGACTTTTTTTATGAAGCAACTACAAAAAATATGGTGCAAATTGTAACCCTTACAATTATCACACAAAGTAGTCCATATATGATGGATAATACCCAAATATTAGGAATTTTCTCGCTTTCTACCTAATTTCGCCCATTTAAATGACTTAATGCCGATTTTTCGAAAGTAATTCAAATTTGAACTACAACTGTGTGATAGTTTGGTCTGATTTTTTTAAAAAATCATTTTAAGGTACACAAGTAGTGATTATATCACAGAATCATCGATAGTTTTGGAAAATTCGTCCCCTTTCAATGAATGGTCATGGCGGCCATTTTGACAATTTTTCCGAAAAAATTAAAGAAAGTGAAAAAATACTCAAAAAAAGAAATCCTTTGGCATGGAGTCCCTTTATGTGTACTAGTTTCTAGGGAAAATACTAAACATGATTTTTTACAAACTTTCCAAAAAAATCATTCACAAAAAGGTCTATCATCTATAAACATGTATAGGTTTCAAGCCAAATGGCCAAGCTATGGCCATTCCCATGCCATAGTTTGTGATAAAGTGTCCATATTTGACACATAGATGTATCTTGGTATGGGAAACAATGTTGCCACATTGAGTTGTCAAATTATTTTTAGAAATATCATTTTCCATTTTCTAAGTGCCAAAAATGACTTTTTTTATGAAGCAACTACAAAAAATATGGTGCTAATTGTAACACTTACAATTATCACACAAAGTAGTCCATATATGATGGATAATCCCCAAATATTAGGAATTTTCTCGCTTTCTACCTAATTTCGCCCATTTAAATGACTTAATGCCGATTTTTCGAAAGTAATTCAAATTTGAACTACAACTGTGTGATAGTTTGGTCTGATTTTTTTTTAAAAATCATTTTAAGGTACACAAGTAGTGATTATATCACAGAATCATCGATAGTTTTGGAAAATTCGTCCCCTTTCAATGAATGGTCATGGCGGCCATTTTGACAATTTTTCCGAAAAAATTAAAGAAAGTGAAAAAATACTCAAAAAAAGAAATCCTTTGGCATGGAGTCCCTTTATGTGTACTAGTTTCTAGGGAAAATACTAAACATGAGTTTTTACAAACTTTCCAAAAAAATCATTTACAAAAAGGTCTATCATCTGTATACATGTATAGGTTTCAAGCCAAATGGCCAAGCTATGGCCATTCCCATGCCATAGTTTGTGTTAAAGTGCCCATATTTGACACATAGATGTATCTTGATATGAGAAACAATGTTGCCGAATTGAGTTGTCAAATTATTTTTAGAAATATCATTTTCCTTTTCTAAGTGCCAAAAATGACTTTTTTTATGAAGCAACTACAAAAAATATGGTGCAAATTGTAACCCGTACAATTATCACACAAAGTAGTCCATATGTGATGGATAATCCCCGAGTATTAGGAATTTTCTCGCTTTCTACCTAATTTGGCCCATTTAAATGACTTTATGCCGATTTTTCGAAAGTAATTCAAATTTGAACTACAACTGTGTGATAGTTTGGTCTGATTTTTAAAAAAAAATCATTTTAAGGTACACAAGTAGTGATTATATCACAGAACCGTCGATAGTTTTGAATAATTCGTCCCCTTTCAATGAATGGTCATAGCGGTCATTTTGATAATTTTTTCGAAAAAATAAAAGAAAGTGAAAAAATACTCAAAAAAAGAAATCCTTTGGCATGGAGTCCCTTTATGTGTACTAGTTTCTAGGGAAAATACAAAACATGAGTTTTTACAGACTTTCCAAAAAAATCATTCACAAAAAGGTCTATCATCTATAAACATGTATAGGTTTCAAGCCAAATGGCCAAGCTATGGCCATTCCCATGCCATAGTTTGTGATAAAGTGCCCATATTTGACACATAGATGTATCTTGGTATGGGAAACAATGTTGCCAAATTGAGTTGTCAAATTATTTTTTGAAATATTATTTTCCATTTTCTAAGTGCCAAAAATGACTTTTTTTATGAAGCAACTACAAAAAATATGGTGCAAATTGTAACCCTTACAATTATCACACAAAGTAGTCCATATATGATGGATAATCCCCGAGTATTAGGAATTTTCTCGCTTTCTACCTAATTTCGCCCATTTAAATGACTTTATGCCGATTTTTCGAAAGTAATTCAAATTTGAACTACAACTGTGTGATAGTTTGGTCTGATTTTTTAAAAAAAAATCATTTTAAGGTACACAAGTAGTGATTATATCACAGAACCGTCGATAGTTTTGAATAATTCGTCCCCTTTCAATGAATGGTCATGGCGGCCATTTTGATAATTTTTTCGAAAAAATAAAAGAAAGTGAAAAAATACTCAAAAAAAGAAATCCTTTGGCATGGAGTCCCTTTATGTGTATTAGTTGCTAGAAAAAATGGTAAACTTGAGTTTTTACAAACTTTTCAAAAAATTACTTCACAAACTCACAGATTATTTATTTGGAAAAAAAGTTGTATGCCGACGGCCTAAATAAGATGGCCGTCGGCGTATAGTGGCGCCGTCAGCTTGGTAACGGATGCAGACTTGTATGCCGTCGGCCAAACATATGCCTACGGCTTTTTTGAAAAGCCGTAGGCATACAACATAGTTGCCGACGGCCATACGTATGCCGACAGCTTTTCTAAAAAGCCGTAGGCATACAAAGTATATGCCGACGGCCAAACGTATGCCGACGGCTTTTATAAAGCCGTAGGCATACAACCATATATGCCGACGGCCCCGACAAAATGCCGTCGGCATACATTTAGCCGTAGGCAACTATCCGTTTTCCTGTAGTGAGCACTACCTTCCTAACATAAGAAATATATAACATTACAAATTGGGCCGTGCGTGTGTGTATGGTTGTGCGCGTGCGTGTGTATGTTAACATAGGGTGCCATATCCCTAAAAAAGATAGAGTCCGATAAGAATTGGATATATGTTGTTGCGCGGGACCTATAAGTCCTCTTTGACCAGATTATTTTAAATGGAGGGTGTATCCCGGGCTATGGATTCAAAACATTCACACATCCATTTTCATTAGATTATTCAACAAAATTTTACATGAGTAATAAAAGATCAACCCGAAACGAAACCATCAACCTAGCGACAGCTCGCTATACATACAAAAGTGATGAGGGGGTGGCCAAGAACAAAGTCATATGACCTAACAACACACCAACACACATCATCAATATACCAAAGGCCATGTACAGACCCGCCCGTCAACAAGAGGCACAACGTATAAGTCCTCTTTGATAAGCAGAAGAGGGACACAATGAGCGGCGCGGCACCTAATAGATGCATGACACTTAGATAATATTGTCCTTTCAATTCGTGTGCAGGGTGTAAAATACCAGGTGGACCTCAACTGTGGTGAGGACTACCTAGCTAAACCACCACCGGTCGTCTGGCAGGACTATCCAATTGAACACAAGGTTTTGCTTCTTGTCTCTTCGTGTTCACCATATATATAGAGAGAGAGCATGGTTTTTTTTATCTTTCATCGACATGGCACTAATACCGCTATCTGCAACCCGCAGATGGCAGGTATGCGAATCGGTCAGGAGAAGGTGATCAAGAAGGACCAAGGAACAAACAAAATGACTTCAAGATGCAAGAAGATTTCCGAAGGCCATGGCAATTAAAGAAATGAAATTTCGACTTGTGCTTGAATCTCCTCTACATTGGTCATGACCATCGGCTGTGTATGATCGTCCTACAAGATAATAATTTATGAATTCGCCAACTCCATCATTTGTTTTGTAATAAATTTTGGTTTCATTACTAAGACTTAGTTTTATACTACTATGATTTATCGGCATTTTTTATTATTTTGTGATGTCATTACTACTAGTACTATGTCAACCTACATAAAGTTGGCGAAAATAGTAAGAAATTATATTTCTTTCTTAATGTTACTTCTGATTCAATCCCCTTGCAAGATGTGACGTGGGAAATCTATGAAAATTATCGTAACAGGGGTATTGTTGGCATTTTCTTCCAGAAGTACGATTCTGAAAGTTGTAGGTGCATTTTTTTCAGGTTTCATCACTACACATCAGGCAATTTAAATCGTCCAATTGCACGTGGTGAAGCGTTATGTGGGCTATGTCATATTGCTTAGAGCCTTGTATGATGTTATGTACATCAAACATGATTACCACAATATGTACAACAAACATGATTACCACAAATAAAATGTATGAAAGAACCACTACTAGAAAACTGCCTTTCTATGGATCACTTTTTGTGGCGCACCAAGTAGCCATGTGATAACCCACAAGTATAGGGGGTGTATCGTAGTACTTTCGATAAATAAGAGTGTCGAACCCAACGAGGAGCAGAAGGTGTTGACAAGCGGTTTTGATGAAGGATTCACTGTAAATGCTCTCAGACAAGTTTTTAGGAGTTTTTGATATGACAGATAAATAAAGTACAAGTAAATAAAATGCAGTAGTAATAGTTGCAGCGAGTGGCCCAATCCTTTCTACAGCAAAGGACAAGCCGGTTGTTGTACTTATAATGACCAAACGTTCTTGAGGACACACGGGAATATTGTCAAGTGCTTTCGCTTCATATAGTTGATTAATCTTCATTGTTTTGATAAGTGTTGTGTGGGTGAACCTATGCTAATGCACCGCCCTTCCTAGGACTAATACATACTTGTGATTATACCCCTTGCAAGCATCCGCAAATACAAGAAAGTAATTAAGTTAAACTAACCACAGCCTTAAACTTTGAGATCCTGCTATCCCTCATGCATCGATATACCAACGGGTGTTCAGGTTTCTGTCACTCCGGCAACCCCACAATTGGCAAACGAATACACAATGCATTCCCCTAGGCCCATAAAGGTGAAGTATCATGTAGTCGACGTTCACATGACACCACTAGAAGAATAACACCACAACTTAAGCATCAAACCATTAAATATTACTCAACATAGTTCACTACTAACATCAAGACTTCTCCCATGTCCTCAAGAACTAAACGAACTACTCACAAGACATCATACGGAACATGATCAGAGGTGATATGATGATGAATAACAATCTGAACATAAACCTTAGTCCAATGGTTTCACCCAATAGCATCAATAACAAGAGTAATCAACACCGGGAGAGTTTCCCCTATGAAATAGACAAGATTCAGCCCTAGATGTTATAGCGGAGACGGGGTGCAGCGGCGGTGATGATGGTGTTGGCGGTGGAGATGATGATGATGATGATCCCGATGAAGTCCAGCTCGATGACGGTGATGATGGCGACGATTTCCCCCTCCGGGAGGGAATTTCCCCCGGCAGATTTCTTCCTGCAGGGGAGCTTTTCGCTCTCTGGTGTTTTCCGCCTCGTGGAGGCGGCGGAATATTTCGATGGCCGTCCCCGTGTGTTAGGGTTCCGAGGGGGTCAAGTACGCGAAGGGGGAACGGCTGAGGTGGGCCAGGGCCCCCAAACCACCTGTCGGCGCGGCAGGGGGCCCCACCGCGCCAAGGGTGAGGAGGGCCCACCATGGCCCATCTCAGCTCCCCTTTTGGCCTCCTCCATCTTCTGGTAAAATAGGAACTTCCATATGTCTCCTTCGATTTATTGATCTTCAGAAATAGTGCATCTCGACGGTGCTTTTTCCAGCAGAATCCTGACTCCGGTGTCCAATTCTCCATTATTCATCAAACATGCAAAATAGGTAAAATAACATAAGTAACACTTCTAAATATGAAATATATCGATGAATAGCAGTAAATTATGATATAAAATAGTGATGCAAAATGGACGTATCAACCCCCCCAAGCTTAGACCTCGCTTGTCCCCAAGCGAAAACTGAGCTCAGTAAACATGACCACAAGTTTATGGAGCAAAGTGTCGATAAATAAAATACGGACAAGAAGCATCACATTCATTGATACACAAGTCATTCTAGACAGCAACTTCCCTTCATATAATCTAACTTGAAATAAGTAAAGGGAACCACGATGAAGTGCATAAAGAGAACCATGATTGGTGAAGGCAAACTTAAACTCTTGGTCAGAGAACAATTAACAGATCATACTTATCTTTCGAGAAGAGTCTTTATATCAGAGCTTATATAGCAGAACTTACATGCCTTAATCATAACAGTCTCCTTACAGTCATTGATAACTTTCAAAGTTATATTCATTCGGATAAAAGCTATTGTGCGAAACAAGGAAATGAGAGATATGATTAGAAGTATCAACACATATAACTAATTGGATCTCAACAACTCAAATGCTTGCTTGAGATAGAGAGGAATGGGTTTACTGACTCAACAATAATGTAAAAGATAGGCCCTTCGCAGAGGGAAGCAGGGATTAAATCATGTGCTAGAGCTTTTAAGTTTTGCAAAGCATATAGAGAGTATGAAAATAGTTGTTTGAGCTATGTATGTCGTTGTCAACGAATCGTAGTAAAGTGAACACTAACCCCTTGTCAACCAGACTTTCAAGAGCGGCTCCCATGAAGGACGTTATCTCTACCAGCAAGGTAGATCATCCCTCTTCTCTTTTGTTTACACATGTATTTTAGTTTCTTTATAGTTGACACTCCTCCCAACCTTTTGCTTACACAAGCCATGGCTAACCGAATCCTCGGGTGCCTTCCAACATTCACATACCATGGAGGAGTGTCTATTTGCAAATTAAGTTGCTTACTGATAAATCAGGGCAAAACATGTGAAGAGAATTATTAATGAAAGTTGTAGTTAATTGGGACTGGGCACCCCATTTGCCAGCTCTTTTTGCAAATTGTTGGATAAGCGGTGTATATGCCACTAGTCCATTGGTGAAAGTCTGTTTGACAAAAGTGCTAGAGAAACTCTACAGAACCCTCATGAGCTAATAAACAGTGACACAAAACTAGGAGTAATAAGTTTTGAATAATTTAAAGGTAGCACATGAAGTATTTACTTGGAATGGCGCAAAATACCATATAGTAGGAAGTTATGGTGGACTCGAATGGCAATGGTTTGGCTCAAGGTTTGGATGTATGAGAAGCATTCCCTCTCGATACAGGTCTTTGGCTAGCAAGGTTATGTAGCAAGCATAAGAGTTGAGGGATACAAACAATTATACAAGTGATAAGAATAATCATGCAATCTTCCTTAGAAGCACAAATAGTTTAACTTAAGAATACTAAGCTTATGAGCACAAAGAAAGAAAGATCATGGAATAATATATTTGCATGCACTCCCTCTCTCTACTTAAGTCTCAAAGTATTGTCTACTACTGACCAATGCTAAGTTTGCCAAAACCAAAAAGATTAACTTGGTGCTCTAAAAAGTGATCCCTATACTAACAACAAGGTTATCAATATGAAAGAGAATTGCAAGCTAAAATAAAGTATGCAGAAAGTAAATGATAAAACTTCTCATTAATATTTCATAACGGCAACTCACACCAAGGGATACATAGATAACCAACTAAAAGAGAGATACTTCCACATTGCAAACCATCATATAAGATAACTTCCCTACTCACGATATGACTTTATGGAAAAGTAAAAGGTAAAGATAATGATGTGATACCGCGGCACTCCCCCAAGCTTGGAACAAACCAAGGGGATGCCAATACTTATGATGAATTACTCCTTCGGTGGTGGTGGCGGTATGACTTGGATTGGAGTAAGAAACCGTTCCAGCATTCGGCGGAGTCTGATATTCTCTTCCTGGAGTATTTCCACCTCCCTCCGCAGGGCTCGGTATTGATCACAGAACTCATCTGTAACTCGAAGTACTTCCGTCACTGCCGGAAAAGAGCTGTAGTCCGGAATAGGTGGTATTGCTCCCTGCAGGTTATGAGAAAAAGCACGTTGAGCGTTAACCGATCCCACAAAGGTGGGCTTCCTGACTGCAGGCTGTTCTCCCTTTGTTGACGGCATCCCCTTTACTTCCTTCATGACGCTTTCATCTTTGCTCTTGACTTCCTCCTTCAGCTTGGGGTCTTGAGTCTCGTCTTCCAAAGGCTCCTTGCCCTTGTTGTTGTTGTTGGAGACCATGGCGCTTCTAAATCTGAAAACAATATCTGGACAGAAACAGCTCGAAACGAAACACGATGAAAAGGCGAGATACGAACCTCGGGGGTTCGGGTGAGTTATATAGCAAAAAGTTTTACAACATAAGGAAGGTACAGGAGGAAACCTGATCGGAGACGAGCTCCGGGGTGCTCAAACCACCAGGCGGCGCGGCTGGGGGCCCACCGCGCCGACCTATGGTTTGGGCACCACGGGTGCCGTCTCCCATCCGGTTCGGTCTCTTATTTTTCCATATTTAATAAAAACGACGAAAATATCTTCTAGAAAGTTATTCGCGAAACTTTTCTTACCGAAACTGTTACCTATTCGAATCGAATTCTGCAGTCCCAGAAAAATGTTCTTCAATGAAAGTTTCCGGAGTCACCACTTTAATTGTATCAACCTCTTCATTAATAGAATCTCCAGAAATATAATGCTTGAGTCTTTGACCATTTACCACTTGTGTAGAGTTATCTTTCAATGAAGCAATTTTTATTGCACCTGAACGATACACCTCCACAATAACAAATGGTCCTTCCCATTTTGAGAGTAACTTTCCTGCAAAAAATCTGAGACGAGACCTATACAATAGAACTTTCTCACCAACATTAAATTCTCTTTTAAGAATTCTCCTATCATGCCATCTCTTAACTTTTTCTTTAAAGAGTCTAGCATTTTCATAAGCCTCACTTCTCCATTCATCTAAAGAACTTAAATGCAACAACCTTTTCTCACCGGCAAGTTTAAAATCTCTATTAAGTTCTCTCACTGCCCAATAAGCTTTGTGTTCTAATTCTAAAGGCAAGTGACAAGCTTTACCATAAACCATTTTATAAGGAGACATGCCCATGGGGTTCTTATAAGCAGTTCTATAAGCCCATAAAGCATCATTTAACTTACTAGCCCAATTTTTTCTAGATTTATTAACAGTCTTTTGCAAGATAGATTTAATCTCCCTATTTGACAATTCTACTTGTCCACTAGTTTGAGGATGATAGGCTGAAGCAATTCTATGATTAACACCATATTTAGCAAGAGTCTTTCTAAAACCACCATGGATAAAATGAGAACCTCCATCAGTCATAAGATATCTAGGTACACCAAACCTAGGAAAAATGACATCTTGAAGCATTTTTAAAGAGGTCTCACCATCAGCACTTTTAGTAGGTATAGCTTCTACCCATTTAGTGACATAATCAACAGCAACAAGTATATGAGTATTACCTTGTGAAGAAGGAAAAGGACCCATGAAGTCGAATCCCCAACAATCAAATGGTTCAATAACAAGAGAATAACTCATAGGCATTTCATTGCGTCTAGAGATATTACCAACCCTTTGACATTCATCACAAGATAAAATAAACTTTCTTGCATCCTTAAAGAGGGTAGGCCAATAAAAACCTGATTGTAGAACTTTCTGCGCAGTTCTATCTCCAGCGTGATGCCCTCCATAAGCACTTCCATGGCATTTCCTCAGTATTTCCTGTTGTTCATATTCAGGAACACATCTTCGCATAATACCATCGACTCCTTCTTTATATAAGTGTGGGTCATCCCAAAAGTAATGCCGCAAGTCATAAAAGAATTTCCTTCTTTGCTGAGCTGAAAAGGTTGGAGGCAAGTACTTGGAAACAATAAAGTTAGCATAATCAGCATACCAAGGACTATCTCGCGAACTTACACTTATTGCAGCCAATTGTTCATTTGGAAAGCTATCATTAACAGGAATAGGATCATAAGGAATGCTTTCCAATCTAGACAAATTATCAGCAACAGGATTTTCAGCACCTTTTCTATCTATGATATGCAAATCAAATTCTTGCAAAAGAAGTACCCATCTAATAAGCCTTGGCTTAGCATCTTTCTTTTCCATAAGGTATCTAATTGCAGCATGATCAGTATGAATAGTGACTTTCGAATCAACTATGTAGGGTCGAAATTTGTCACAAGCAAAAACTACAGCTAGAAATTCTTTTTCAGTAGTGGCATAATTCTTTTGAGCAGAATCAAGAGTTTTACTAGCATAATGAATAACATTTAACTTTTTATCTACTCGCTGCCCAAGAACAGCGCCTACAGCATAATCACTAGCATCACACATAATTTCAAAAGGTAAATTCCAATCAGGTGGTTCAACTACAGGAGCGGTGATTAAAGCCTTTTTCAAAGTTTCAAAAGCTTCCTTACAATCATCATCAAAAACAAAGGGTACATCTTTTTGAAGAAGATTAGTAAGAGGCTTGGAAATTTTAGAGAAATCTTTAATAAACCTCCTATAAAAACCAGCATGACCAAGAATACTACGAATACCTTTAACATCTTTGGGACAAGGCATCTTTTCAATTGCCTCCACTTTAGCTCGATCAACTTCAATACCTCTTTCAGAAATTTTATGTCCAAGAACAATTCCTTCATTAACCATAAAGTGGCATTTCTCCCAATTAAGAACAAGGCTAGTTTCTTCACATCTCTGCAAAACTTTGTCAAGGTTGTGCAAACAATTATCAAAGGAAGTTCCATAGACGGAGAAATCGTCCATGAAGACTTCCACAATTTCCTCACAAAAGCCATGAAAAATAGCAGACATGCATCTTTGAAAAGTAGCAGGAGCATTACATAAACCAAAAGGCATACGTCTATAAGCATAAGTTCCATAAGGACAAGTAAAAGTAGTTTTCTCTTGATCTTGCGCTCTCACAGCAATTTGAGAAAACCCAGAATACCCATCAAGGAAACAAAAGTGAGTTTTCTTGGACAACCTCTCAAGCATTTGATCAATAAAAGGCAAAGGATAATGATCTTTCTTAGTTACTTTGTTAACCTTTCTAAAATCAATGCACATCCTATAACCAACTACTACTCTTTGAGGAATTAGTTCATCATTTTCATTAGGAACAACGGTAATTCCTCCTTTCTTAGGAACACAATGCACAGGACTTACCCATCTACTATCAGCAATAGGATAAATAATACCAGCTTCAAGAAGTTTTAATACCTCATTTCTTACCACTTCTTTCATCTTGGGTATTAAACGACGCTGATGCTCAACAACAGGCTTTGCATCAGGTTCCATGTTGATGGCGTGCTGACATATAGTAGGAGAAATTCCCTTCAGGTCATCAAGAGTATATCCCATAGCTCCGCGGTGTTTCCTCAACACTCCCAATAACCTTTCCTCCTCTGTACCTGAAAGTTTAGAGCTGATAATAACAGGATATATTTTCTTATCATCAATATAAGCATATTTAAGATTATCAGGCAGAGGTTTCAAATCAAAAACAGGATCCTCCTTGGGTGGCATTGTGGTACCCAAATCTTCCACAGGTAAATTGTGTTTGAGCATAGGTTGACGAAGGAATACTTCATCAAGCTCATTCCTTTCTTCCCTGAAGTTCTCACTTTCATGATTCTCCATATGTTGCTGCAAAGCATTGTTAGGAGCAAGAACAATAGATGCAAGTTGAGCAATTTCAAAATCCTCACTAGGCAATTCAGTTTCATAAGGTGCTTTAGCAAATTTAGAGAAATTGAATTCATAAGATTCACCAGCAAATTTAGTAAAGATTTTCTCTTTCTTACATCTATAACAGCACCACAAGTATTCAGAAAAGGTCTACCAAAAATAATAGGACAACTATCATTGGCAGCCGACCCAAGTACAAGAAAATCAGCAGGGTATTTAGTCTTACCACAAAGGACTTCGACATCTCTAATGATACCAATTGGAGAGATAGTTTCCCTATTAGCAAGCTGAATAACCACATCAATCTCTTCAAGTTTACAAGGAGCAATTTCGTGCATAATTTCCCTGTAAAGCTCATAAGGAATAGCACTAGAACTTGCACCAATATCACATAAACCATAATAGCAATGATCACCTATCCAACAGAAAGCACAGGAACACTAGACTTCCTAGAACTTTTAGGATGTGAGACAATATTAGAAGCATCCTCACAAAAGATAATGTGTCTATCTTCTAAATTTTCAGTGACAAGATCTTTAACCAATGCTACAACAGGTTCAACAGTTATTTGCTCATCAGGTTTGGTAGTTTTCTTATTACTTTTACTAACAACACCAGTTATGATAGTATGTTCCTTAATCTTATTAGGAAAAGGAACTTTTTCAATATAAGGTTCTGGAATAATGCGATCAGCAACATTAACCTCAACACCTTTAGATATATGAGAAACAGATTCATCTTTATATGGTTCATGATAATTTTTAAAACCCTCCTTCGGCAAACCGAAATAGGAAGCAAAGGCTTTATAAAAGTTTGCAACAATTTGAGAGTCAAGACCATAAGTAGTGCTAATTTTGCGATAATCATCAGTATCCATAAAATTTTTAACACACTCAAAGTCATAGTTTATACCTGACTCCCTACCTTTGTCATTCTCCCATCCTTCAGTGTTCTCCTGAATCCGATCAAGAAGGTCCCACTTAAACTCTTCTTTATTACGAGTGAACGATCCAGCACAAGTGGTATCCAATAGAGTTTTATCTTGAAAGGAGAGTCTTGCATAAAAGTTATCAATAACAATATTACCAGGAAGCTCATGAATGGGACATTTGAGCATTAATGCCTTCAATCTCCCCCACGCTTGAGCGATACTCTCTCCATCATAGGGCCAGAAGTTATATATGAGGTTCCGATCCTTATGAATCTCACTTGGAGGATAGAATTTGGAGTAAAAGAGAGGTACAATTTCCTCCCATCCAAGAGAATACCCATTCTTCAGCAGTTTATACCAATGTGCAGCTTTACCAGACAGTGATAGAGAGAATAATTTCTTCTTAACTTCTCCCATCGAGATACCTGCACACTTAAATAACTCGCACAATTCATGCAGAAATAACAAATGATCTCCAGGATGGACAGTTCCATCTCCTGCATAGCGGTTATTTGTGACACGTTCAACAATTTTCATAGGAATTTTGAACGGTATTACCTGCTCATCTGGCGCCTCCTCTACTACCTTAGCAGTGGTAGTTGTTTTCCCAAATAGGAATTCAAGAGAAGACCCCTCCATAATGAGATATAGCAGCAGGCAAAAATAAAAACAGCACGTACAATAAATGTTTCCCTTACCAATTCCACTTACCAATAGCGCTACACTCCCCGGCAACGGCGCCAGAAAATAGTCTTGATAACCCACAAGTATAGGGGGTGTATCGTAGTACTTTCGATAAATAAGAGTGTCGAACCCAACGAGGAGCAGAAGGTGTTGACAAGCGGTTTTGATGAAGGATTCACTGTAAATGCTCTCAGACAAGTTTTTAGGAGTTTTTGATATGACAGATAAATAAAGTACAAGTAAATAAAATGCAGTAGTAATAGTTGCAGCGAGTGGCCCAATCCTTTCTACAGCAAAGGACAAGCCGGTTGTTGTACTTATAATGACCAAACGTTCTTGAGGACACACGGGAATATTGTCAAGTGCTTTCGCTTCATATAGTTGATTAATCTTCATTGTTTTGATAAGTGTTGTGTGGGTGAACCTATGCTAATGCACCGCCCTTCCTAGGACTAATACATACTTGTGATTATACCCCTTGCAAGCATCCGCAAATACAAGAAAGTAATTAAGTTAAACTAACCACAGCCTTAAACTTTGAGATCCTGCTATCCCTCATGCATCGATATACCAACGGGTGTTCAGGTTTCTGTCACTCCGGCAACCCCACAATTGGCAAACGAATACACAATGCATTCCCCTAGGCCCATAAAGGTGAAGTATCATGTAGTCGACGTTCACATGACACCACTAGAAGAATAACACCACAACTTAAGCATCAAACCATTAAATATTACTCAACATAGTTCACTACTAACATCAAGACTTCTCCCATGTCCTCAAGAACTAAACGAACTACTCACAAGACATCATACGGAACATGATCAGAGGTGATATGATGATGAATAACAATCTGAACATAAACCTTAGTCCAATGGTTTCACCCAATAGCATCAATAACAAGAGTAATCAACACCGGGAGAGTTTCCCCTATGAAATAGACAAGATTCAGCCCTAGATGTTATAGCGGAGACGGGGTGCAGCGGCGGTGATGATGGTGTTGGCGGTGGAGATGATGATGATGATGATCCCGATGAAGTCCAGCTCGATGACGGTGATGATGGCGACGATTTCCCCCTCCGGGAGGGAATTTCCCCCGGCAGATTTCTTCCTGCAGGGGAGCTTTTCGCTCTCTGGTGTTTTCCGCCTCGTGGAGGCGGCGGAATATTTCGATGGCCGTCCCCGTGTGTTAGGGTTCCGAGGGGGTCAAGTACGCGAAGGGGGAACGGCTGAGGTGGGCCAGGGCCCCCAAACCACCTGTCGGCGCGGCAGGGGGCCCCACCGCGCCAAGGGGTGAGGAGGGCCCACCATGGCCCATCTCAGCTCCCCCTTTTGGCCTCCTCCATCTTCTGGTAAAATAGGAACTTCCATATGTCTCCTTCGATTTATTGATCTTCAGAAATAGTGCATCTCGACGGTGCTTTTTCCAGCAGAATCCTGACTCCGGTGTCCAATTCTCCATTATTCATCAAACATGCAAAATAGGTAAAATAACATAAGTAACACTTCTAAATATGAAATATATCGATGAATAGCAGTAAATTATGATATAAAATAGTGATGCAAAATGGACGTATCACCATGCGCCACAAAAAAAATTATGTGGCGCATCTGGCCATGTGCGCCACAGAAAGTGCCAGGTGCGCCACAGAATTTTTTTTTCCAGATCACACCCCCCTCCCCCCGTGGATCGTCTTTTCAGTTTTGCAAACAAGAAAAGAAAATGATAAAATCTTCAATAAATAAAATCATTTGAGATATAGTTAGGTTTTAGTGTCTACCGGGTTTACCCGGTGAACTTTTCTCAGATTCGGCAAATTCCAAAAGAGTAAAAAGTTATTTCGAAAAGAAGATTTTTTTCTACAAAATCGAAAAAAATCAAAAAAATTGGAAATTGTTTTTTGTGGCGCACGGTGGCCTGGTGGTGGCGGGTGCGCCACAGAATTGTTGGGCGGGATTCAAAATTTGAATCCCGCCCAAGCCCTTCTCTTCTTTCTTTTCTCCTTCTTCTCCCTCTCTTTTCTCCTTCTCTCCTCCACTTCTCCACTTCTCCTCTCCCTTCTCCTCTCCTCTCCCTTCTCCTCTCCTCTACTTCTCTCCCCTTATCCTCCACTTCTCTTCTCCCCTTCTCCTCCCTCCTCCTTCTCCTCTCCTCTCCTCCACTTCTTCTCTCCTCCTCCTCCTCCTCCTCCTCCTCCTCCTCCACCACCACCCCGGCGATCTCCTCCTCCACCTCCACCTCCGGCGACACCCTCCTCCACCCCGGCGACCTCTCCTCCGGCGACACCCTCCTCCACCCCGGCGACCACTCCTCCGGCGACACCCTCCTCCACTCCGGCAACCCCCGCCTCCACCCCGGCGACCACTCCTCCGGCGACCTCCGGCGACATCCTTCTCCTCCTCAACCATCTCCGGTGACCCCCATCCTCCACTCACCCACCTCCGGCCAAGCCACCTATGGCCATGGCCACGGGCAACACGGCCTCTGACGAGCTCCGACGAAATTCCGGCGAAATTCCGGCGGCCAGATCTAGATCTAGATCTGGATCTAGATCTGGCCGCCATTTTTTTGAAATTCAAAAAACAATTTTGGGGCGCATGGTGCTGGGTGCGCCACAGAAATATTTCTGTGGCGCACCCAGCACACCATGCGCCACAAAATCTGGGTATTTCTGTGGCGCACGGTGGGGTGCGCCACAGAATTAATATTTTTGTGGCGAGGATTTTGTGGCGCACCCACCATGAGCCATAGAAAGCTCAAACTGGTGCGCCACTAAATGCCTGTTTCCTAGTAGTGAACCCAGCTCCCCTTTGGAGAATCTCTAGCAGATCCCCTACCCCCCCTCTCGGGTCATGTCCCAAAGAATTCGGGTCGATATGGGGTGTTGGACAATTTTGGTGGACCAAAAGGAAACCGCATATCGGCCTGGCCAGTAAAAAGTTTCCACGCACCCACTAAATCGATCCAACCCACTATATAAATAGTACCATAGCCAATTAAGGGTTAGGTTCCCCCGACCCCCTATTCTACGTTCTCGCCTCCTCCGTCACATTTCTAACACCTCTTGCGAGCCCTCTCTGCCCCCGCTGATACATTCCTCAGCCACCTCCACCAGATCGATGGCTTCAACATCAGCATGTGGTTGTGGCGGGAGAAGCATGGTCGTGCGCTGCCAGACGGCAACGGTGAGGAACATCACCACCTCTGCGGCTCGCAGACGGCTTGCAAGCACGGTCACTGTTGTTTTATGAACTAGGAAGGAATGCACACTCGCAACCCCATTGCCCACCGCTGTGAAGCCACGGAAGCTGGATCCTCACTAGCCGCCCTGTGTGGCCAACTGCCACGCACACTACGCCCCAAACCCCAACTGAGTCGGACTTTCAACGGCCTCTTTTTGTTCTATTAGGTGTTAGATTTAGGGTCTAACATAAAAATATAAAAATCTAGCCCTAATCAGAACTACTACTTGAGTTACCTATGTATGAGATGTGGTTTGTGAAGTATGATGTGTTATTTGCCGTCATGATTAGAACAAAAATCCAGGGTGAAGTTGTGTTTCCAAAACTTTCAGTATGAATATGTTGTATATGTTCTGTGATATGCAATTGGAAGCTGTAAATCGGTTTCAGGGGTATGTCAAACTGGTTTTACGGTTTGCGATTTTCTAGAATCTGCTAGAGATGCTCTTACAACCAGAATTTGAACTCTCACGGTCATCACAATTAGGTTGATGTCCGATATAAGCTACCTAGGTACATGTAAAACCCTTTAGCAAGGCCCTACTTCTGCCAACAGCTTTTTCGGTTTTGCTTAATTCTCAGTTAGTGCTCAGTCAACTCATCCATCATTAGATTTACATCGCTATTCGTAAACTATGAATTGTAAGTTGGGTTGTAACTTAGATTTTTCGAGGAGGGGCTGGGGTTGCAACTGACAAAACATATCTTAGCCCATTAGATTTTTCTCGTGATTTGTGCTAGTCATGATTTATTACATATGGATTGCAACATATGCGTTAGAAGATATATGGACCATTGGATAAGATTAGATAACGTCATCCTTTTTTTTTCTTTCTGATACGTCAACAGAAAAAAAAACTCAGTGTCATCAGGTCGAAGAAACAGAACAACAATATTTCAGTATTCCGGCAAAATTATTTTCATGTAGCAATGACTTGCCAATTCAATTAAGATCAGAAAGATCAAAAGGTTGAGGAAACTAAGCTTTTTGCATAACTAAAAACCATCGTAATTTGCAAGACCACAAGGAGGAATATTAAGCTAAGTAGCATTGTAAAGAACAAGGCGCGGAACGCTGAGACTAATAATTTTGGCGGTGAACAGCTGCCAAATTATTGGGTTTGTGGTATGCTATAACCGCATAGATGGACTGCAGCACCTGGCTGCCGAAGAGGATGAAAGCAATGAAGAAGACGAGGAGGTAGAAGACGTTGCTGCAGTACTTCTCGCGGAAGAGGCCCTTGAAGTTGTGCACCCGGACGCCGCAGCGCTTCTCCAAGCGGTGCCATATGGGCTTGAGGTAGTTCCGCTCGAGGCTGTCGATGTCCAGAACCACGCCGTCGCAGAGCCCGGCAAAGCCGTCGGCGGCCGACTTGTCGCTGCCCAGGAAATGCTCGATGACCTTGGCGCCCCGCAGGAACTCCACATCCTCCGCCGTGCAGGCCAGCTGGGACATGAAGAGGCAGTAGGCCGTGACGGGCCTTGCCTCCTTGTGCTCCTCCAGCGCCATCAGGTTCCGCAGGAGCGTCCACGTGTTGCCGTCGACGCGCAGGGGAGGGAATGACAGGCTGCCCCCGTCGAGCCGCACGGCGAGGATGGTCCACTCACCGGCGGCGCCGAATTCTCGGGGCTTGAAAAGCAGGTCGGCGTACCGGCGGTACTCTGTCGCCCGGCGCCACCGCCCCGTGCAAGAGCCTTCTGGCTTTGACACGGTGAAGTAGGAGCATACCTGGTCCAGCAGCTTCTTTGTCACCCGGCGCCACCGCCTCCTGCGAGAGACTTCCGGTACCGTCGACCTCTGCTCCACCTCCACCTCCACCTCACCCCCCTCCTCATCTTCAAGCTGACGCTGCTCCTCCCCCGGCTGCTGCTGCTGCTGCTGCTGCAGATGCTGTGACCCCATGTAGGAGTACACCATGTCCAGCAGGTGGGAGGACGATGACGGCACCACCCATGCCGTCTCGCTAATGTAGAGCTGTTTCATCAGCAGCGCCTTGACGGCCTCGCCGATGAGCATGACGGCGGAACCCCGTGCTCTGATGTACTCGAGGATCTTGTCCATGACGAACAGAGGTATTTGGTTCTCCAGGAGGTACAAGATGTCCCGCAGCACCGTGTTGTCCATGTTCGGCCCGTCTTTGCTACTGACTGCGCCTCCCGTCGTCTGCCCGCACTTGTAGTTTACAAAGAAGCTTAACAGATAGCACCCATCATGCAGCAGCATTCTGCAGAACTTCGCCGAGTCCATGGCGTTGTCGGGCAGATCGGTATAACATCTCCTGGCTTCGGACTCCATTTCATCCACCACCTGTTTCAGATCCGAAAGATCAACCCCGAGTGGTTCAAGATTGTCGACAGCCCTCTTCTTCTCTTGGGCACACACCCACGAATAGCCGTCTCGATGGTAAGGGCCGATGGGCATGGTGTGCGGCGTGAATAGGTCGCCGGCGACGCGCCGGAGTTGCTCACGGACCTTGGGGATCACCGCATCTCGGGAAGGACGATGCTGCTCAGTTTGTTCATCTCCCGCCGGCACACCTGCCCTGCTGTCCGCAGCTTCCACGTCATAATTAACAATCTCTGAAGGACCTGCATCTGCATACCAAACAACACTGAAGGATCAAGGGAGTTGTAATCGCTAAAACATCACGTGTCAGCATAATGACCCTCAAAATTCGTTGTTTTTAGCGATAAAGGCTGCTCGGTTAAATTCAAAATTCGTGTCAACTGAACTCCGTATGTGAAAAAGTACTCTTAACTTGATGACATGCAAACACTGGGAAACATATTTGCAACAATACAATATGAATACAAGATTGAAGGCATGTGATCTAAAAAACATTGAAGGCACAGGCTGACGGACCATATATATAATGAGCAAACTTGTACTCAAAGAAAATGTGTTCAATATTCTCATCATGATGAAAGAAACAACATTTCATGCTTTCAGACCAATTAGGCTTTACTAGGTTATCTACAGTGAGATTTTAACACAAACAGTTTTTATTTTTAGAGGTAGCTTCGTTTCCCAAATGTGTCTTTAATAGATGACTGGCATATCCACATGTACGATTGGTTTGTGCTTGAACCCACTAAGAATGTGCCATTCACGCGTAAATTCTAGCAAATTCGTCTTGCCCTTGCGACAAATGGGCCAATCCAATTTTCCTTCAACTTTGTTGTTGGAATTTAGACTAGCATTTTGCTAGTGAGCCTTTGATCCAAAGTCCATCTAAAATTCTGAACACACGCGACACATGGTATCTCGCCTTTCAAGCACGAACATGCACCACAAAATCATGTCCACGAGATTCCGTGATATGATTGCGACAAAGTCCAACTCATGACCTGACATAGTTTGTGATGTGTGATTATTTATCCAAGACGTTAGACCACTACTATTCTATATCATGCCATTCATGGGAAAAGATATGTTGATTTGGAGAACCTCATCTTTGTACATGATTTTTCTACTCTTAAGGAGTGGAATTTAGACTTAGGGTTAGATTCCATGAGATCACATATGGATCTAATTAAACCTAACGTCATGTTATCGCACCCCCACACTACTCAAACGAGATGAGTGAGAAGTTTGTTGTCATATACGGAATCCACTTCCTCGTCATCTACATTGAGGTGGTCGGGTTAGTTGTAACTTTTGGAGAGAAACCTTTAACCCTCAATCACCACATGATTTAGTGTCTTGACAGACACGTGTATCTAATCATCACCCCAAAGTTACACCTAGTGATTAGATATTTGAAGAAATATGTGAACTAGGTATGTGAGAAAATACTTGGATGATGGTTTACCTTCCGAATAGTCTATGTGGCGTGAAGCTCCACGCCGCATCGCCTTCTTTATGGAGTCCTCAACGACAACCGACCGACGTCCACTACAACACAAAGACGTCGATGTAACCGTTGAGGAAGCCGGTGTTGTAATCCCAAATGATGTGACCACCGAGGATGGTGACACCATTCCTAAAGGACCAGCCGCTGCTACTGGTGAGCCATTCGGTGAGGGAGTTGTAGCTCGCGGTTCATCTCCCGTTGTAGTATGGCTAGTCAAGCTCTGCTCACGAGGATGTTCGGACACTGGTGAGGACGACAAGGACCTCGTCCTCATGCATGCTGGGGCCTTCCCCCTTGCCACATCAGGATGGTAGGCCGGGCTTGTAGCCTTGGTAGGCTGAGCCGGCCCAGCCATTACCTGCGAGGGACTTGCCACAGCAGGCCGCAGTCCAAGCTCCTCCGATGCTGATGTTGCAGACTCCATCTGAGCAGGCGGTGGAGGTGGAGTAGACAGGCCGCCGACGAGCGTGAGTTCACTTGGCGACGACAGCGGCGAGGCGTCCGGTACTAAGACGATGATGCGCTGTTCATGGCAACCACAGACCCGTGAGATTGGCTCGATGATAATTATCAAAATATCTGCGCTAAGAACTCAAACTCAATGCACACATAATCATAAGCTAATCAAATGCACTATACAGAGGACAAAATCGAACAAAACGGCGAGTATATATGTTTACTTCTACATACCTAGCGGCACTGTAATGGGCGCTACTGGTGGTTCGTTGCTTCGCCAGCTAGCTCTCTCTGCCTATATACCACTTACATTTCTGCCCATCGATCCCGTGAGTGAGCTAGCAAACAGCAGCGCTCGGGCGAGACGAACGACAAGATTAGCAGAGACAATACTGCATGCCACGGCTTTTCTTCCGTTCGCTTGTGGCCGCCGGGTTAAAAAAAGTTTCCTCCTTTTGCCAACGTACGGTCCCATGCATCCTTGCATGCAAGGAGCATCGTACATTTCCTCCTTTTATTCTTTCTGAACTTGTAGCAGACTTAACTATCATTTAGCATTCTGTCTGATCTTGTAGCAGACTTAACTATCATTTAGTAGTAAAGGTTTATTTTCACTGTCAAAAATACTGCAGAGAAGTGTTTTTCCATCTGTTCTTTTCTTGTTCGGTAGCCAAGTATATTTGGGGTGTATTACGATGCACTTTCATGTTAAAGTCGGTTCCAGTCAATTTTGATAGTTTACCTAGTTGGTTAGAGACTTTTGGTGTTAAGGACATGTTTGTGCTATCGACAGGAGTCGCTGCGTTGGTTTGAGCAATCTGGAAAACCAGAAACAATACCTGCTTCAACGGAGTCTTCACGATCCAACTACTATAGTTTATATGATTGCTCATTTTATCTCGTGCTGGGCTTGCTTGCAGAGACGAAAGCTGCGAAAAACACAATGCAAAGGGGCAAACCTGTTGGTGCTGGTGGCAACTCAGGTATTCCACAGGAAACAGGGCTGGGGGTCGTTGGTCATGCGGCTGACTGCTTCCTGATGCAAAGAACTTCTGGGAAGCTATGCACCTGGGAGTCGCTGGAAAATTTGAGGCAGTGGAAGCTTGAAAAGTTTAGTTTGTAGTGATGTCAAGTCAGAAACATTGCTTTTGGAGCTTAGGTTTTCCTGTTTTAGCTAGTCTGGTACTTGTTCTGACCCATGGAGCTGGGTGAGTTCGTAGTAAGAAGTATTGATTGCTTGCTTTGTCGAGAAGTTAGGTCATGAGTAGCTTGGTTGCTCGTAGGGGTGGTGGTACCCCTAGGGCGTGAGTGGAAAGTCAAATAAATATTGTTTATCGGTTTATAAATGAAAATTGGAGGCTTGGCCCTTCCTTTCGAAAAAAAGTGTTTTTTCATTATATGTTACTAACAAATCTATCTCTAGATATATGTATAGCATATAAAAGAAAACTCTACTAGAAGTTAGCCTTATCTGTATATTGCTTTCATATGAGTTTGAATCACAAACTCAACATAAGCAATGGAACGTAGGATCCATGGTATTTTCACCTCTGATTTCGAGATGAAGTCGATATTCTTACCAAGTATTATAGTCTATGGAGGCCAACGTCCTATATATGTTACTTCCTCGATTCGCCTATTCTTCACGTACCTCTTTGGTCTTCGTTTTCTTTCTGAAATCGAATTGCTCTGATGTAGGCTGTAGCGATTCGTAGCAACTAGATCAACAATGTTGATCCATTAAACTTTTTGCGAGAAGAAGCGCTGCTTGTCACGATTTTTCTTTTGTTTGGGATCTTGGCTGAACAGAACGGCTCGAACGTGCTGAAAAAATGTTGCGAGTCGAATCGTAAAGGAGAGGGACAATGAACAAATGATTCAAGTGTGTAGTCTTTACTGATGATTGCACTGCTTTGATACAACGTGGAGAGGTGTATGCGGGGAGAGGCATCGTTAGAGCCGGTGACCGAGAGGCATCGTTTAGACGTTAGAGGTGACCGCACGAGCGAGGGGAAACGTGGGGATTTCCCCTAATTAACCTGTGGTTAATTAGTAAGTTGTAAAATGGCGTAAGCTCGAACGTTTCCAGCCTAGATTTGGTGGCTTGACAACAATTTGGACAAACTAAAATGTTAAAAAACAACATGTGTAAACGGTAACAAGGTTGAAGACAAGTACAAGAAAGGGAGAGAAGAACAATAATGTTTGGGTTAGTGTCCATCGCCAGCAACTGCATAAAACGTTTGCGTCACTTGACAAGCGATGAGGATCACGGCCAATAGGAACGCGGCGGTGATTTCCCATTTCTGCCCGTTGAGTAGCCATCCCATGAGTCGCTGCCGGCGGCTCTCGCAGCGCTTCTCCAGCTGGTGCCACATGGGCTTGAGGTAGTTCTTGTCCAGGTCTTCGACGTCCGTAACCACCCCCTTGCAGAGGCCAGCGAAAGCTTCAGACACCTGTTCGTCGTTGCCCATGAAGTGGTCGACGATCCCTGCCCGCCGCAGGAGCTGGACGTCCTCCGCCGTGCAGGCCAGCTGCGACACGAAGAGGCAGTACGCCGTGACGGGCCTCCGGTGCGCCTGCTCCTCCAGCGCCATCAGGTTCCGCAGGATCGTCCAGGTGTTGCTGTCGACACGCAGGCGAGGGATCCACAGCGTGCCCCCTTCAAGCTGCACGTCCAGGACGGAAGACTCCACGTCGTCCTCGAAGTCCCGGCGCATGAACCGGACGTTGCCGTACCTGCGGTATTCCGCCGCCCGGCGCCACCGACCCGTCACCGTGCCGCACATGCCCGTGCTCTCCGTTGGCAGAAGCGTCGGACGGAAGTAAAAGTGCACGAGGTGCAGCAGGTGAGAGCACGTCGGCGGCGGTGGCTGCGGCTTCCTGCTGATGAAGAGCTGCAGCTGCAGCAGCTCCTGGATAGGCGTGGCTATGCAGTCGAGGACGGAGGTGGTGCCTCCCGTGACATGCTCGTGGATACCCTGGAGGAGGAAGAAAGGGATCTGGTTCTCGAGGAGGAAGACGGTGTCGCGTACCAAGGTGTTGCGGTTGGCAGGCCGTTCATCATCGTCGGCTGGATCAGCCGGAGGAGCGTGGTTGCCAGACACGTAGTCCACAAAGAAGAGGAGCAGATAGCACGCGTCGTGCAGCAGCATTCTCGAGGACTGCTCCGGCGTCATGTCGCGGAACACGTCGCCGGAGGTGTACCACTCCCTTGCCAGGGGCTCCAGCTTCTCCATCACGCCCGTGAGACCACCTTCCGTATGTTCCTCCGACAGGCTCTGCAGGTAGCCGGTGGAGAGCCACTTCGTTTTATCGACCCATGGAGACGAACGGCTGAGGTGGTAAGGGCCGATTGGCACGCAGTGCGGCGAGTAGCTGTCGTCTCCGTCGACGATGCCGCGGAGTTGCTCCCGGACCTTGGTTATGGGAACACTACTCATGTCAGCTTGTTTTTGACAGTCACTCCGTGTCCACGTCGGACTTTCAGGTTGTTGCGTCTCCCTGTGAGAAACATCCAGTTATCAACGGTCAATGATGCGGTGAGTTTATTTGCCTCCTGCATATATACTCTGATTCATGTTGTTAGGCATTTCCGCAATGTAAAAAGAGTTTATAGCCTAATAAATGAAAACTTGCATGCACATATGTTATTAGCTACTATCATGTGGTATACATGATTAGCAAATAAAACCTGATATATAATATGTTATTACCTACTAGCTAGTAACAAAGATTAGTATCATATTTATGACACTAGTCTTTGTTACAACTCATGACACTAGTCTTTGTTACAACTCATTATGAACTGCATAGTTTTATTTAGATGCAGCACTTGAAAAAGAATTTATTGTGGTGGTTGTTTGTTGTGTCTCCCGCGGTAAGTTTATCTGCCTGCTACATACTCTGGTTCCTGTTGTTTGGCATTTCCCAATGTAAAATAAGTTTATAGCCTAGTAAATAAAAACTTGCATGACACCATACATATATTATTATTCCCTCCGTTTCTAAATATAAGATATTTTAGCTATTTCACATTTTAACTAGATGTGGATTGAAATGACTGAACATACACACTAAAACGTGTCTGGATACTAGCTAGATGATGTACTTACTTGTAACATAGATTAACATCATATTTATGGCACTAGTCTTTGTTACACCCCACTATGACCGCATTATTTTATTTAGATGCAACACTTGAAAAAGAATGTATTGATGTTGTTGTTTGCTAAATTATACCTCTACAGATGATCGTGCTATAAAAAATGCATTGGGGAAGGCTGACTCGACATTTCTGTCTTTATTTTAAAAGATCACATATGTATTTTATTAGTGCACATGTAGAGGTGGGTGTATACTTCCGCTATATTTAAATGCTATATGTAATCCACGTTGTTTCTTTTCGGTCGATAAAAGGCCAGCTGTGCATAGTTAATAGTACTCCCATCGGATTGGAAAATAATCTTATGAGATCGGGTCTATATTTTCATCACTCCATGTCTTTCAAATCTCAAAGCTGCTTTCTTTCCCGGTCTATTCTGTTGAAATTTCATATGTTCTGCCATATTCCCGTTGGAGCCGTGTATCGAGCTGGCCGGCTCTCTCGTTGTAACTTTTGTCTTGGTTTCGTTTTGTTTTGGATAACATATGATGCATGTATGCTAGCTTGATTTGATCATCTGCAGCAGGCGATAATGAAAGCTAGCGATACGTACCAAAAAGTTAACATTGCTAGAATGAACGATAAGAAAGCTAGCTATGCACATCATCAAGTTAACAATACAAGATATTGTCGTCGATGATTGGACACTACTCAGTCTCACCTAAACCCAGTCGGGAAAGCCAAAACGACTTTGATGGTGTCATCTTTGCCGCATGTCGTATCAGATTCATTGTCCACAAGTGGGAGCCCTGCATCTGCATATATTAATCGGTGGAAGTCATTAGGTAAACTTAAACTCGGTTTGACAACTATATCAACTACAACAAGAAATACAAACAAGTCTTCATGCATTGTGCCTATTTTCGTACAAAGAGAGCACATGTATGAAAGCAAAATTTGACACCTCATGATGACATATACCATCACATTACTTGTTAAATCTGAAAATTTAAAAACGTTTATCTCCTAAGGTGTTAATTTGATTAACGATCATATTGTTGTGTTTATCTCGCTTAGACTTCAAAACTAGACCTTATGTTGCTATATTTCAAAGAAAAAATAATGCACCAGTTACCCAATTATAATACTATAATTTATATGTTAACAACATGATCTAATAGTGTTAGATATTACATTTTTTACATGTTTTTAAACAATTAAGAGATACCTCAAAATTACTATCATACAAGTCTTGCATCATTGTAGACTAATATTTATTTAGGAACATGGCGACCAAGTTATAATGATCTATTAGCTAAGCACTATATAATTTGGAAGTAAGTATCAAAATCAATTGTTTTGTAATCACCGATGAAACAATGTTGTCAAATCATTTCAATCCTAGATTTGAAGATTTACTACAAATCATTAATCGGTATATGCTTTGTGAGATTAAAAATAAATAAGAAGATTAAGATAATGTTGATGATGTTATCGTTTTCATGCATTTGAAAGATCGTTAGAGGACATGGAAGAACGGGAAGTTATGTGTTGTTCGTTAGTCTCTTACAAAAAATCAATGTTTACCCAAGGAGGTTAATACAACGACATGGTAGGGTGCTTAACTAAATACTACAATAGGGGAATAGTCTTAGTGTCTATCTTATAAAATAATTGAGCACCTATATATTCCTTGTGAAAAAAAATTAATTTCTATGTAATGTGGAAGTAAGTGTCAAAAATATGACAATTTACTCAGAGAAAAAAGTTATCAAAACACGCCAACAAAGGATATTGTTTCGAATATCTATTTGGTACTAAGCCGAGAATAAAAACGAATCGTTAATAAGTATAGAGTTTGTCAAATAAGGTTTTCAAATTTAAGACTGTGAAAATGTGGGATGACGTCATCATCTGCATGCATGTGAAAGAGCGTGAGACACGACCGGAAGAACAATATGGAAGCAAGTGTCAACAATATGGAATTTTTTTGCCAAACATGTCAACCTAAGATCTAAGATCTACTTGGCAGTAAGCGGAGGGTGATGAATCGTTAAACTGTATAGAGTTTGTGATATAAACTTTTAAAATTTGAAGAGATAATCTTGGATGATATCTCATTTGCATGCCCTGTGTTAGGCGCCAAAAAATGGAAAAAAAGATCAAGGTACAAAATAGATAAAAATTAGAACCAATCCACGGACTACCACAATGCAACGGCGGAACAACATGCCGTTTCTCTTTCGAGTCATAGCAAACGAAATCCCATGACTTACCTCGCGCCATTAGACAGGCCTTTAGAGCTGCACGCTATCGATCACCCTCCTTCCTGCTTCGTACCCGTTCTCGTTGGAACACTAAAGCTGATCTATATATGCATGCAACTACAAGACCTCCACTAGGGCAGAGCTAGCGAATCTCACTGATCACTGTCAGTCTCGATTAGAGTTTGAAGACAGATCGAGGGCATCTCACTGACACTCTCACTCTCTTGACACTCGCACTCTTTCTCTCTCGCTTTCAGTTTCAGGACAGAGGGCGCAGCACGCTACAACACGACACAGCTGCCCTACTATTTCATTTCTTCCTCCCTCCTACCATGTTACCCAGCGTGATCAACGGATCGCCACACCCACCCACGTTACTACTTGCCAAGTAGCAAACGGTCGTTAGCGAAAAAATTACTACTCAGTTCGTACTAGAGATTTACGACCAGTCAACAGTACAGAGAAAACTGTGCACTCTTGGCGTTAGCTTTGTCCGGTCTGGATCTCTGTCCAATGCACTGACGGCAAAGTGCTATACGGAGCAGACATATGCAAGTATATCTCTCCCTATGGGATACTACGGGAGTACTATAAAAGTACTTCCCTATGGGATCCTTGCAAGAGCAGTTACATGAATCCTCTGGCGATGAGGATCAATGAACTGTGCTGATTAACTCAAGGGCCAACTTGGATATATTTTCATTTGTTTCCACTTTTCGAAAAAACACAAAGAGATGCTAATTTCAGCAGATAAGCATGGAGACGTGCACACAGGAACCAGGCTACCGGTCACGAGGGAAGCGATTAGGCAAACGTGCCCAGTGTCTATGGATCCGTCGAGTGCACTCCACCGGGAAATCGGCAAAGAAAATCTTTGCCAAATGTCCACCATAATACACTTGGGTTGCACCCGGCAAAATTATGGAAAACACTCATCAAGGAGTTAAACTAGGCAAAAAAAGGAGTTAAACTAGGCAAAATAGGACAAAAACACTCGGCAAGGAAATACACTAGGCAAACATGGTAGACACGTGTCCCCGCCAGCCACAATGTTGACCTATAGGACACAGCACTTCCTCTTTGCAGAGTGTCATATTCCCAAAGTTCTAACATTTTTCCTGCCTGTTTATATATCTTGGCGAGTGTCTCTGAAAAGTACACAACAATTCACTACGGGAAAGATTCAAGACACCGACGGCCAGGACCTACGCCGACGGGCCGTCGGTGTAGACCCCGACCAGGCCAGCCTAGTTCTTTCCTTTTTTTTTTAGCTACGCCGACGGCATGCCGTCGGCCTAGCTCTGTTTTTTTACTTACTCACTGTTTTGAGCATAACTTTTGTATTGGAACTCGGATTTCGATGTTCTTTAGCTCGTTTTGAAAAGGAGAAGTAGATCTACATCATCATACACATTGTTCAAACTATATTCTTCAAAAAAAAATCCACGAGCAAAGACAAAAAATTCAATGTTCAAACTAGGGTTTCGCCGAAGAGGAGCTCCGGAGCGTCGGAATCCAACCAAAAGTTAGATGGTGCCATACCAAGTGGGTACAAGTGTGTTTTGGGTTGTAGATGTCATACCATGTGTGTCAGGATCCATACCATGTGGGTATAAGCCTGGTTTTTCTCCAGTGGGGCTAGGTTTTCACCGGAGAGGGGTTCCGGAGCGTCAGGATCCCACCACAAGCTAGGGGGTGCCATACCATGTGTGTACAAGTGTGTTATGGGTTTTGGATGGCAAAGATTGCACTCCGAGGTGTGACCTGCTTCACCGGCATCCACTTCTCTCTTGGGAGTTTCATGACTTATAGCCTGAAAGTACCAGATCAGACAAACATGAGGAAATCTTGTCAAGAGTTGGGTTATACCTTTGTCTTGTGACTTCCTAGGGCCTATCCTAACACAACCAAGCAACTAGTTACACTTTGCTACCCCATTTTGACGTCGGTATCGGCTTTAGTCGTATAAGTCTGGTTTTTCTCCAGTGGGGCTAGGTTTTCACCGGAGAGGGGCTCCGGAGCGTCGGGATCCCACCACAAGCTAGGGGGTGCCATACCATGTGTGTAAAAGTGTGCTATGGGTTTTTGATGGCAAAGATTGCACTCCGGGTTGTGACCTGCTTCACCGGCATCCACTTCTCTCTAGGGAGTTTCATGACTTATAGCCTGAAAGTCCCAGATCCGACAAACATGAGGGAATCTTGTCAAGAGTTGGGTCATACCATTGTTTTGGGACTTCCTAGGGTCCACCCTAACACAACCAAGCAACTAGGTACACTTTGCTACCCCATTTTGACGCCGGTACCGACTGTATTCGTATAAGTCTGGTTTTTCTCCAACGGGGCTAGGGTTTCACCGGAGTGGGGCTCAGGAGCGTCGGGTTCCCACCACAAGCTAGTGTTATGGGTTTTGGATGACAAAGATTGCACTCCGGGGTGTGACCTGCTTCACCGGCATCCACTACTCTCTAGGGAGTTTACATGCACTTATAGCGTGATAGTCCCCGATTGGACAAGCCGGAGGAAAACTTGTCAAGAGTTGGGTTATGGATGATATGGATGTCATATTTGGATTTCTCTCATTTTTCTAATCGATTTAGACATATTATTTGTCAAATTTCGATTTACGAATTTGTAGATATGAATTATTCAATATTAAATGGAAAAAGGCAAATAAGTTAATTATTATTTGAATTCAAGAATATTTTAATTCAAGATTATTATTAATGATTCATTTCTTTTTATTTAAATAATTATTTGGATTCATAAAATAAAGGTGTGTGACATCATAGTCCATGAGTTAATAGGATTGATAGGATACTATTGTCCGTAAAGCATATGTTGTTTCTAGGTAGCTCATAGGGAAGGAACTAAGAAGTTAGGCGTGCTGGGGCTAGAGTAGTCTGAGGATGGGTGACGTGTGGGGAAGTGTTAGTAGAAGCGAGTAATTAAGATTGGAATTATGAATGCTTAGATATAAATGTGTCTCTAGTGCGATTAAGTGGTTAAACAATTCAAAAACAATTGGGAAAAAATTGAAAAAAAATATAAACAAAATTCTACCAATTCATAGGCCGACGGCAGCTAGCCTACGCCGACAGGGGTATACGCCGACGGCCACCGTCGGCCTACCCCTATGCCGACGGTTTTCAGTCTTTCCCCGATGGCAGGGGGCCGTCGGCGTCTTGGCTGTTTCCCGTAGTGATTTTCTTATCCTTACTAGTTTTTTAAGCCGCCGGAATTTTCCTGCCTACAGTAGGCGTTCGACAAAGCCTTATATAACTTTTATCTCCTTTTTCCTTCTCTCTCTAATCTTTTCTCATCCTTTTTCTCCCGCCCCTCGCTCTCTAATTGTTTAGACTCGTTGTGTCTTTCCCTCTCTATGTCACCCTTTTATTGCGCTGATGGTTTTCCAGCTAGATTAAGCCATTGTTTACCTATATATAACCCCTCACTCGGATGTAGTGTCGCATCGGTTAGTGTTTTTCTGTTTTGGATGTGTAGCACATTGTAGTACATCCTGGCGAATACAAGATAATGTCGAAATTCCTTGACAAATGTCATGTTTCTTCTACATAGAAGAATTGAATTCCTTGACAAATGTCATGTTTCTTCTCCATAGAAAAATTTAATTCCTTAATAGATGTCATGCGTTTTCTCCATAAGAGAATTGAATGACATCTCCAAAAAAAATTACAGTACCATCATATTTGACCACTATGTGGTATATTGTGTTGTATCGGTGTAGGTGATGCTACACACATATATGTGAGGACTCTCTAGATGATGTCATCCGCTTCTTACTCGTGGAAGAAACTAAACGCATCACCTAGTTAGTTGCTATAAGTACCATTGTGACGAGGTCCTAGGTTCCGGGTTGGTGCACAGAGACAAAAGGATACCCACCTCAAGTATTTGGACCCAGGGCTTCAGCAGGGGAGGAGCAAGAAAAAGGTCGCCGGTGTCAACACAAATAAACAGCACTTTCTGCTGGTCTTGAAAAAATAGCTTAGCAAATATAACTCGTGGGTAGATGGTATTAACTAACGAGTCTATATTTTTTACTAGTAAACTAAGGAATCATAATTACCAAGGAAACAAATAGCCGCCTATAGGGGCGTCCGCTATAACTTCTAGAACGGCTAACCGCGCCTATTTTTACGGCTACGGCCGCTAAAGCGCTGGTAATTCCCGCTAAACAGGTTAGTGGCAAGAGGGGCAGTGCAGAGTAGCTGTAGGGAGATAAAACTTTTCCACATATCACACTGGAATTGAGCCCATTGCATGTTTCCGTAGGCCCAAAACTGGTTGGGGATTGAATGGAGACGTCGGCGAATGGGATCGGCGGCACGATGTGATTTCTCAGCCTAAAACACAAGACAACTTTATATTTTCTGATCCTCTCCTCTCTCTCTTACTTTGTTGCATTATTTTTATTTTGTTGGACAGATGTTGTATAGAAGTAATGAACAGATACAAGATGGACGTATAGAACATATGCAATTTACTTTCCTTGATGTATGCTAAAATTCTATAGCTTCTAGAGCAGGATGCCGCTATATCAAATATCAATATATTTTTTCCTTACTAATTACCAGTATATCATTCAAAAAAATCTGATGAAAAAATAATTACCTCTATTTTCGTTGGCCCCTACGATTGTTCATCTTGAGAAAGTGATCTATAACATTGTTACTGGAATTGAATACATAAGTCATAACTCTAAGACGCAAATGATGCAGGCACTGTCTTCACTGTTTTCAACGCTGATAAACATTATTCATATTTTCTCGTTCACTATGATTTGAAATGGATTTTGGTTAGAAATTTAAGTTCTTCCCTTTTTCTTGTTCATCGTATAATTTTTCCTGTGATAGTGGAGCTAATCCAAACTTTGATGGATCAGTTTGTTTCTCAGGGTGATAAAAAGAACTTTTTTTTTTGAAAGATCCAGCAATTGCTGGCTTTTCGATTAATAGTAGGTAGAATATGTACAAGCTAGCCCTTGGGCAAATGAAGAACTGAAAAGAAAATCAAGAGAAAAACCACAAAACAAAAGGTCACAAAACGTCTTCCAAGGCCGCCTCCTCGGCGCGCAACCACCGTCTGGGGCCGCCGCCCCGGCATCCTCCAACCTCGCCGGCAAGCTATGTTACACGGGCTCCCACAAAGCACCAAGGACTTCAAGGCGGTGTCTTCATGAAGAGAGCGACGTAGACGCCGTCACCGCCTACTCCATTGGAGTTTGGGTTTTCACCCGAAGAAACCTTGGCGTTCGATGTGTGGAGAGGGCCAGGGTTCCACGACGATGCCTTCAAGAAGGAGTAGCGACGCACGGAGACGTCGTCATCGTCGGCACCGGCCCAAGACCAATGCAAGGCTTTCGCCCGGAGCACCTAGCCCACGGCACAAGAGCTGGAACATAGACCTCGCCGCCGACTGATGACTCCCAAGTGCAGGAGATCAATTGTAGTACCTTTCAATTAGAAAAGGTTGTCGAACCCACGAGGAGCTGAAGGTATTGGTTAGTAAGATTGATAAATAAAACAATAAAAGATGAAAGTGTTTTTAGTATTTTTGGTTGTATAGTTGCAATGCAGAAAATAAACAGTAGCAAGTCAAATCTCTCAAAGAGAGAAAGCCCAATCCTCTTGTGTGCAAGAGGACAAGATCAAGTGATGTGTAACTTATATGTGGAAAACGTTCCCGAGGGCGGCATGGATATTGCTAGGCATAGAGATTTATTAAACAACACGTTGAATATCTTGTCAAGTTTTAATCTTCTTTGAACGGAGCCATTATTAGGTATAGCTAAATAAATAAACTACAACCTCTTATGATGGATCATGCGGCCAAGTAAATGACTGCACAAGAATTATTAAGATATAAAGTCTCACCATAGCATTACACTCTAAGGTCCCCGATACTAATACCCTCATAATATAACTTCATGATTCGGTCCCAGGTTTACATGTCCTCCCAAGTCTCCCTCAATTCATTATACTACGGTGTTGTCCTATGAGCCCATATAGGTGAAGTGTTGTGCAGTCAACGTTCGCACAACACCATCATAGAATCACATAAAAGATAAACTCTTGACAAAATACCAACACATGTTATATATAAATCATTGCCAATTCATCCTATGCCCTCAGGAGCATATGGGAACTACTCACAATGTGCAAACATGATAATATTCAGTGGCATAAGTGGTACAACACAATCTGAAAATATAACTTCACCACCAAATAATGACAAGTACTCAATCACAAACATGAATAGTAGCACAAGACAAGTATCTAGGGTATAGCAACTCTCAAACTACGAGGGGAACGGAGTGGATCACGGAGATGATGATGGAGATGGTGCTGGTCTTGGTGATGGTGATGGTGTAGAGGCCTCCTCCCACGCCAAGGAGGAGAGATGATGACGATGACGATGATTTCCCCCTTCTCCGGAGCTCCGGAGCAGCAGGATCTGATCCCCCTCGGAGGGAATTAGGAGTTTCGCCGCCGCCGCGGCCTCGGATGGACTTGGAAAAATTATGGCGTAATTTTTCGGGGAGGACGAAGGCGTCGATATAAAGCCCCAGGCGAGGAGGTGCCCGAGGCCCCACTTAGTGGGTCCCACGCGGCCAGGTACTTGGGCCGCGTGGGCCCACCCCTTTTGGGCCTCGTGGCTCTACTCTCTTCGGTCTTCTTCCCTCTGCCTTTCTCCCGATGAAAAACCAGCTGGGTTTTTTTTCCTTTTATTATTTGAGTCCATGTAGCTCCTGAAACATTAAAGACAAGAAAAAGGAGGTTTTCTGCCTCCCAGAAATTAAATACCAAAAATAGGGACTTTATATGAAAGTCCCATAAATAATCTAAAACATGTAAAAACAATGATATAACAATGCAAATAACATTATAATATGATACTAAAAGTTGTATAAATGATGATATAAAATGCACGTATCAACTCCCCCAAGCTTAAACCTTTACTCGTCCTCGAGTAAGTAAGGACATAGATCATTACATGCATCAATGGACTTATGGTTGATAAATAAATACGAGCATTGTATCATCATCATATTCAGTTGCAAAGTAAGATTAATGAACTAAAACTCATACACATGAGGGCAACATAAGTAGAAGCTCTAGCAATCACCCCTTACTTTTGAAAGCAAATAACCATTGTATGTTGGACAATTGAATCATACTATTTTTCACATGCTTTTGCTCTATAATGGCCATAGAGTATTGATGAAAATCTGAATATAAAAGGTGGACACTTTGGAAAGATATATATATGAGTAGAGGTAAAGCATGAATAAGTTTCATCTAACTTCTGAACTTCTCTACTTAAGTTAATGATTGTAATGTGGTAATCCTTGGTGTCAAGCTCTCATTCCCCTATCATAGCATCTTGAATGATTAAGTTTAAAGTGAAAGCAAATATGAGTAATGTGCTTGACAAAGTACAGGTTGAAAGTCTCATGCCCCTTGAATACAAGTACCTACTCCATGTGTTACTCAACTTGGAAAACAAAGCAAGTTCAAGTTAAATATCATTGTAAGTAATAACAGTATCATTAAGAGCGTCAACTGGGGTATCTCTTGTCCCAGGATATGGAACAAGCCCATATCATAATAACAAGACAAACAAACATAATGAACAATCTCAACACCCTTTTATTTACCATTGGATAGCTTTTTATTGTAAGGTGTATCACAGAAGGTTCACCATATTATGTAAGTAAATTTCCACCATGAATGATGCATGGCTTAGATTAGCGGCCCAGGCGTCTCTCTAACCATTTATACAAACTCATTTAAACTCACTTCATTTCCTCATTTATTTCACCCATGGTAAGCATCCATAAACAAAAGTACATGATATCAACTAAATGAGATGATGTGCAATGTTAAAAGCTTGCCATGTGACAGCACATATGAGCTAACTCTCAACCAAAGACATTTGTCAAGCCCACAACATCATAATTTTAATCACAATGGGTCATGTTTTATCTATGCAATGAAAGTAAAGTGTGCATCAAGTTCGTGAGAGCTATATAACCAACTTTTCCCATAACAATCAATAACATAAGCATTTTAATTCAGAGGTATAGATAACACAAATATCATGATAAACATACTCAGAACAGCATAAAGCTAATAGGTAGATATGGTGGATGATGACCCACAAGTATAGGGGATCGCAACAGTCTTCGAGGGAAGTAAAATCCAAATTTATTGATTCGACACAAGGGGAGCCAAAGAATATTTATAAGCCTTAACAAATGAATTGTCAGTTCAGCTGCACCTGGAAATAGACTTGCTCGACACAGATTATCAGTAGCAACAGTTTTATAGCAGTAGCAGTAGTGAAATAATAGCAGCAGTGTAATAAAGACAGCAGTAGTGATTGCAGTAAACAGCAGGATTAAAATATTGTAGGCATAGGGATGGATGAACGGGCGCTGCATGGATAGGATAACTCATGTAATAATCAAGACAAGGCATTTGCAGGTAAATAATAATAAAGCATCCAAGTACTAAGTAACCATAGGCATGTGTTCTGTATATAGTCGTACGTGCTCGCAATGAGAAACTTGCACAACATCTTCTGTCCTACCAGCCCGTTTGCAGCGGGGCCTCAAGGGAATCTACTGGTAATTAAGGTACTTCTTTTAATAAAGTACCGGAACAAAGCATTAACACTCCGTGAACACATGTGATCCTCACATCACAGCCATCCCCTCCGGTTGTCCCAATTGCTGTCACTTTGGGGCCTCGGGTTCCGGACAATAATGTGTGTATACAACTTGCAGATATGATCTAAAACAATGATTATCCTCATGATGCAATAACATGTTCAGATCTGAAATCATGGCACTCGGGCCCTAATTGACAAGCATTAAGCATAACAAGTTGCAACAATGACATAAAAGTACTAACAACGGATACTAGGCACCATGCCCTAACAATCTTATAGCTATTACATGAATGATCTCATCCAATCCCTTCCATCCCCTTCAGTCTACAGCGGGAATTACTCACACATGGATGGGGGAGTCATGGATGGTTGATGGAGAGGCGTCGGTGATGATGATGACGATGATCTCCTCCAATTCCCCGTCCCGGCAGAGTGCCTGAACGGAGTTTCTGGTCCCCGAAATAGGGTTTTCGATGGCGGCGGAGCTCTGGAGTGTTTCTGAAAATATGGTCGAACCTCCTGGCATTTTTAGGTCAGAGGCGTTAAGTAGTCAAGAGAGGGGTGTCAGGGGTGCCCGAGCCGCCCTCACCACGTGGTGGCGCGGCCCAGGGCCCACCCGCGCCATGACATGGTGAGGGGGCCTCGTGGCCCTCCTCCGTCTCGTCTTCTGGCTCCGTGGATCTTCTGGAAAAATAGGACCTTCACGATATTTTCCGGGGATTTTCCCGAAAGTTGACTTTCTGCACAAAAACAAGACACCAGGGCAATTATGCTGAAAACATCGTTAGTCCGCATTAGTTGTATTCAAAACACACAAATTAGAGGTAAAACAATAGCAAAAGTGTTCAGGAAAGTAGATACGTTTTGGACGTATCAGTGGACTCACTGGAAAAACTTTGGTTGAAGGTGTTGGAAACAAGTTTTTACTTGTTGGAATTTTTGGGCTAGCTAGAGGGAGAAAGTTGACCATCTAAATGCATGCATGAGTGTCTTACTCATTTTATAATGGGGTGATTCTACAATTGTCCAACACACTCAAGTTAATTAGGTTCAAGGCAAGATGTGACTGAAACTTCTAAATATGCCACGCTCATTTGCATGAGTGTTACCCATAAATCTCCAAACAAGGGAATCATGGATGACACCATACTTTCATATTCATTGATAAACCATAAGATAGAGATACATGATAATGCTCCATGAGCTCACACACGCCTAAGAGATATTGATAACTAAACGATAAAAGTAAAACACACCATGACTAGATAGATATGATAAACTAGTAGAGATAAAGACTAGTGGAACTCCCCCAAGCTTGACATTCTGCAAGAGCCTTCTTTGCTGCGGCCTCCTCCTTCTCATATTCTTCCTCCCATTCAGCCATCTTCCATGGGAAAGGCCTTCCATCACGGAAAGATGTAGGTGGATCATTATACCTGAGGGTGGCAGCTGCTGCAATTTTCTTGAAGCGTTCTTCATACTCGTAGTTCTGGTTCTCTACATCCCACATAAAGCATTGGATCTTCTCGATGATGTCCTTGTATCTTTCCTCTAATTCTTTGAGCCTCCCCTTGTACTCTTCAACCTTCTTCTCCAGCTCCAGATTCATGAAGTGGTGAGCATCAAGGCTGCGGTAAACCACAGTGCCATACCTGAAGGTCTTGTCTTCCAGATCACCCAGCCTTTCCTCCACCGTACCGGTGGCCTTGGGAGCCTTCACCTCCTCCACGAGCAGCACACCCTCCTTGAAGGTCACGGCCTTCGGTGGAGCCATCACGGAGTTGAGGTAGCGGTTCACAACACCTCCCTTGGGGACGCGCTCCCCCTCATGGTTGGATCCGGAGCAAGACATGGCTAAACCCTGACAGACAGAAACAGCAAAAGCAAAGATCGCTCGAGAACGCTCGGTGCGAGATTAGATCAACGAAAAGGGGTATATATTGATGGTTTTTAGGTCAAGACGAAGCGTCGGAGTCGAAAACGAGACGGACGGGACTCCGAGGGGCAAAAGGAGTGGTCCCACGGCCCAAGATTCTGGCCGCGTGGGACCCCTTGTTTCCTTCCTCGGGTCTCCGCTTCGTCCAGTTTTCTTGTCCACACGTTAATTTCCATAAAAAATGACTTCCGTAAAATTTTACGCAATTCCGAGAAACTTTCCAACACAAAAGTTACCTATTATTGATTTTGGTTTCTGAAACTGCAAAATTCTTCGCAATTACCTCCTCCGGTGTCTTTAAATTCAACTCCTCCACCTTTCCGATGAAGCTCTTTCCTGCAATATAATGTTTAAGGCGTTGTCCATTGACTACATGAGGTTTACCTTTCATATCACCGTGAAGACGGATAGCTCCTGAACGGTACACCTCCTGTATCACTAATGGTCCCTGCCACTTTGAAGCTAACTTTCCTGCAGAAAACTTGAAACGAGAATTGTACAATAAAACTTGATCACCTACTTTGAATTCTTTTCTCTTAATTTTCTTGTCATGCCAAATTTTAACTTTCTCTTTAAACATTCTAGCACTTTCATAAGCTTCGTTTCTCCATTCATCAGTAGGTTTAAATCAAGAATTTTCTTCTCTCCAGCAGTCTTAAAATCAAAGTTCAATTGTTTAATAGCCCATCTAGCATTATGTTCTAATTCAACAGGTAAATGACAAGCTTTTCCATAAACCATTCTATAAGGAGACATTCCATAGGATTTTTAAAAGCAGTTCTATAAGCCCATAATGCATCATTAATTTTAGTTGGCCAATCAGATCTAGACTTATTCACTGTCTTCTCCAAAATGAGTTTAATTTCCCTATTACTTAATTCAACTTGTCCACTTGTTTGAGGGTGATAGGGAGATGCAATTCTATGGTTAACATCATATTTTGCCAATGTTTTTCTAAGAATACCATGCAAGAAATGAGAACCACCATCAGTAATTAAAAACCTAGGAACACCAAACCTGGGGAAAATGATGTCCTTGAGCATCGTCATTGCTGTGGCATGATCTGCACTCTTGGTTGGAATTGCTTCCACCCACTTTGTAACATAATCCACTGCAACCAAAATGTGAGTATGTTTTGTCTTTGACTCTGGGAAAGGCCCCATAAAGTCAAAGCCCCAAACATCAAATGGCTCAAGTGGCAAAGAATAATTCATAGGCATTTCATTTCTCCTACCAATATTTCCTACTCTTTGACATTTATCACAAGATTTAACATATTCAGCACAATCCTTAAATAAAGTAGGCCAATAGAAACCAGATTGTAATACCTTTGCACCTGTACGATCTCCTGCATGATGCCCTCCATAAGGACTGTCATGACAATCTCTTATAATAGCCTGTTGTTCATGCTCAGGTACACAACGTCTAATAATACCATCCACACTTTTCTTATAAAGGAAAGGATCATCCCAAAAATAATGTCTAAGATCATAAAAAATTTCTTTCTTTGTTGAAAAGTGAAGTGTGGAGGTAGAACTTTACCAACAATAAAATTTGCATAGTTGGCAAACCATGGTGATGCAACTTTAGCACTAGAAACATTAACAATTGCAAGTTGTTCATTAACAAAGTTATCATTAATAGGAATAGGATCATCAGGTATATTTTCCATTCTAGAAAGATGATCAGCTACTTGATTATCTTCCCCTTTCTATCAACAATGTGTAAATCAAATTCTTGCAATAGAAGTACCCATCTTATTAATCTAGGCTTAGCATCTTTCTTATGCATTAAGTATTTAATGACAGAATGATCAGTATGCAATGTGACTTTCGAATCAGTAATATAAGGTTAAACTTGTCACAAGCAAATAGCACTGCTAAAAATTCTTTTTCAGTTGTGGCATAATTCCTTTGAGAAGCATCAAGTGTTCTACTAGCATAATAAATGACATTCAGTTTTTATCAACACGTTGGCCCAAAACAGCCCCAACTGCATAATCACTAGCATCACACATAATTTTAAAAGGCAATTTCCAATCAGGAGGTTGAATAATAGGAGCACTTATTAAAGCATTCTTCAAAATATTAAAGGACTCAATGCAATCATCATTAAAAGAGAAAGGAACATCCTTTTGCAAAAGATTGGTTAGGGGTTTTGATATTTTGGAGAAATCTTTAATAAACCTACGATAAAAACCTGCATGCCCAAGAAAACTTCTTATACCTTTGATGTCCCTTGGGTATGGCAGCTTTTCAATAGCTTCTATCTTTGCTGGGTCAACTTCTATTCCTTTTCCAGAAATCTTATGCCCAAGGACAATACCTTCAGTAACCATGAAGTGACACTTCTCCCAGTTTAAAACTAAGTGTTGGTCTTCACAACGCTGCAAAACTTTGTTAAGGTTGAACAAGCAATTATCGAAGAAGTACCATACACAGAAAAATCATCCATAAATATTTCCATTATCTTTTCAATATAATCAGCAAATATAGCATTCATGCATCTTTGAAAAGTAGCAGGAGCATTACATAACCCGAATGGCATTCTCCTATAAGCAAATGTACCATATGGGCAAGTAAAAGTGGTCTTTTCTTGATCATCCTTATGGACTGGAATTTGTGAGAAACCTGAATAACCATCTAAATAACAAAAGTGAGAGTGTTTAGATAACCTTTCTAGCATTTGATCAATAAATGGCAATGGGTAATGATCTTTACGAGTTGCTTTATTTAACTTCCTGAAATCAATACACATCCTATAACCAACAACAGTACGTTGAGCCACAAGTTCATCCTCATCATTTGGAACAACAGTCATTCCACCCTTTTTAGGAACACAATGAACAGGACTAACCCACTTACTATCAGCTATGGGATAAATGATACCAGCTTCAATAAGTCTTATTACCTCTTTCCTTACCACTTCCTTCATTTTTGGATGGAGACGGCGTTGATAATCAACAACAGGTTTTGCATCCTCTTCCAAATTAATTTTATGCATACATAGAGCTGGGCTTATACCTTTAAGATCATCAAGAGAGTATCCAATGGCTGGTCGGTGAGCTTTAAGCACATCAAGTAATTTCTCTTCTTCTTCAGCTGAAAGGTTAGCACTAATAATGACAGGATATATGCTCTTCTCATCCAAATATGCATATTTCAGATTTGTAGGCAAAGGTTTTAATTCAAAGCTAGGATCCCCTTTAGGTGGTGGTAGCACTCCTAAATTATCAGGTGGGATATGCAATTGTAATTGTGGTGGTTGTTGCCATAATATCTGTTCTAAAGCATCCTTTTCCTCTTCATTAAATGGTTCATCTTGATTAAGCATATAACGTTCTACAACATCTGTTGAAGCTACAGCTATATGTGCAAGAGTTTCAATTATATCTTCAGAAATTGGCTCTTTCACAACATGTTTATCAGCAAATTTGGAAAAATTGAACTCAAGTTTTTCACCAGCACATTTAATAAACACTTTTCTTTAGGCAAATTAATTTCAGCACCAACAGTGTTTAAGAAAGGTCTACCAAAAATGATAGGACAAAAAGAATCTTGAGGACAACCAAGCACAATAAAATCAGCGGGATATTTTATTTTGCCAACCAATACTTCAACATCTCTAACAATTCCAAATGGACTAATATAATATTTATTAGCAAGTTGAATTGTCATACATGTCTCTTCCATAATGATAGGATCAATATCAGGCTTAATTTCAAGATAAAGAGAATATGGAATGACACTAATAGTTGCTCCAATATCACATAGACCATGATAACTTGAAGTCCCAATAGAGCATGATATAACAGGTTTTCCAACTTGGCCGAATTACCTTTGATGACCTTAGTAGCATCTTCACATAAATAAACATCAACAGGGTCTTCTTCATTTAATTGTTTGATAATTGAAATTTGACTGTTGACTTCCACCTGTTCATAAAGCTGAGAACATCTTCTTTTACTCTTGTTAGTAACAGCAATAAGTAAATTCTCCTTAATTTGGTTTGGATATGGAGGTGGTTCAACATACTCTTCAATTGTCACAGATGACACTGGTTCTGCTGTTTAATAACTTTAGGAACAACAAGAGATTGTTTAACAGGTTCAACATAAACTTCAAAACCACTTTGAGGAACACAGATATGCTCAGCAAAACCTTTAGCTATCTCAATTATAACATAAGGATCAAGATTAAAAGTATCATTCAGATTTTTAAACAACATAGAAGTAGAGAAGTTCTCTACACATGAATATCCATAATCAAAATAAGGCTCATTACCTTTATCAAGATCCCAATGACTAGTATTTTCAGAAATAGTCTTGATGACCCACAAGTACAGGGGATCGCAACAGTCTTCGAGGGAAGTAAAACCCAAATTTATTGATTCGACACAAGGGGAGCCAAAGAATAAATATAAGCCTTAACAGATGAATTGTCAGTTCAGCTGCACCTGAAAGTAGACTTCCTCGACACAGATTATCAGTAGCAACGGTGATATAACAGCAGTAGTAACAAAGTAATAGCAGCAACAGTGTAACAAAGACAGCAGCAGTAATTTCAGTAAACAGCAGGATTAAAAGTACTGTAGGCATAGGGACGGATGTACGGGCGTTGCATGGATAAGAGCGCTCATGTAATAATCATAACTCAGGGCATTTGCAGGTAAACAATTATAAAAGCATCCTAGTACTAGTCAAACATAGGCATGTGTTCCGTATATAGTCGTACGTGCTCGCAATGAGAAACTTGCACAACATCTACTGTCCTGCCAGCCCGTTTGCAGCGGGGCCTCAAGGGAAACTACTGGCAATTAAGGTACTCCTTTTAATAAAGTACCGGAGCAATGCATTAACACTCCGTGAACACACGTAATCCTCAAGTCAAAGCCATCCCCTCCAGTTATCCCGGTTGCTGTCACTCCGGGGCCTCGGGTTCCGGACAATAACAGGTGAAAACAACTTGCAGATATGATCTAAAACATAATTATTCTCATGCATCAACAACATGTTCAGATCTGAGATCATGGCACTCGGGCCCTAGTGGCAAGCATTAAGCACAACAAGTTGCAACAATGATAAATAGCACTAACAATGGATACTAGGCACCATGCCCTAACAATCTGGCAACTTATTACATGAACAATCTCATCCAATCCCTACCATCCCCTCAGCCTACAGCAGGGAACTACTCACACATGGATGGGGGAATCATTGATGGTTGATGGAGAGGCGGTGGTGATGACGATGGTGATGATCTCCTCCGAATCCCCGTCCCGGCAGGGTGCCAGAACGGAACTTCTGATCCCCGGAATAGAGATCGCGGCGGCGGCGGAGCGTGGATGTGTTTCGCGAAATATGGTCGAACCCCCCTCGATATTTAGGTCAAGGGCAATATATAGTCCAAAGGGGAGCGTCGGGGGGCGACCGAGGTGGCCACGCCACACTTGGGCGCGGCCCCACCCCCAGCCGCGCCCAGCTATGGCGTGGCTGCCTGGTGTGGCCTCTCCGACTCCCCTTCTGGCTCCGTGGGTCTTCCGGTGAAATATGACGATCGCAATTGTTTTCGGAGTTTTTCTCGAAAGTTGACTTTTCTGCACAAAAAGAAGACACCAGGGCAATTCTGCTGAAAACAGCGTTAGTCCATGTTAGTTGCATCCAAATCATACAAGTTAGAGGTAAAACAACAGCAAAAGTGTTCGGAAAAGTAGATACGTTTTGGACGTATCAACTCCCCCCAAGCTTAGCTTATTGCTTGTCCTCAAGCAATTCAGTTGACAAACTGAACGCGATAAAGAAACTTTTACGAACACAATTGCTTCATATGATGTATACATACTTGAATTATGATTATACTTACTAGCTCATGATAGGAGATATGCATAAGATAAAAGCTTGATAAATATGCAGCCATGAAAAGATTCTAACATACTAAAGGTAAACAACATGGCATATAACTAAGTGCAGGATTGCAATGTTCGTAATTGGGTATGGCAAAGTGGTATCTCGCTTGCCCGAATGTGTGCAGCAAAACATAAATGCCCAGGCACCTCTGAAGTTTACAGGCAGACTAGAAATAAAGCTTATCAAAGATAAAAGCATCAAGCTATGTCACTACTAACCTATTCTGGGACAAGCACATTTCACTAAGAATGACAGTCATGCTCTCAAAGAAGTGCTTTAAAGAAGGATGGTGACTCAACATTAAAATAAAAGATAGGCCCTTCGCAGAGGGAAGCAGGGATTAAATCGTGTGCTAGAGCTTGTTAGTTCCCGAAGGCATATAAAGAGTGTAAAAATAATATTTTGAGAAGTGGTTGCAAGTGTCAACAAATCCGCGATAGAGTTCTTGTCATCTTCCATAACTAACCAACTTTTAGAGCGGTTCCGAAAATTCATATAGTTTGCATTATATCATGCTTACAGATTTTTGACACTCCTCCCAACCTTTTCTTCCACAAACCATGGCTAACCGAATCCTCGGGTGCCGACCAACAATCACCGTGGAGGAGTGTCTATTTTAATATTAAATGATAGGTGGACTAACCAGCTCTTTTGCAAAAATAAAAGTGGACAAGCAGATGAAGCTACTTGTCCTTGGAAATCATTTAGCATGGAAGATGACAAGTTCTACTACCACATCCTTATGAGCTACACGCAGTGACACAAAAAGGGATTGTACAATTTTGAATAGTTAAAGATAGCACACGAAGAAATTTACTTGGAATGGTTTAAAACCATGCATAGGAATTTATAGTGGACTCTTTGGAATAACTTGGTTTTCAGGATTTTGGATGCACAAGCAGCATTCCCGCTTAGTACAGGTGAAGGCTAGCAATAGACGGGGAAGCGACAACAAGAGAGCACAACTGTCATAATCATACTTGCGACAGAATAAAATTAGCAGTGGCATAAAAGTGATACAGAAACTCTGAGTCACAATAGATCGTCGAGGCTTGACTTTTGTTTTGAGTCATAAACATGTGTAAGCATGTGCCAAGTCGAATCAAGTAAAACATTCAGAGGAGGATACCACACTACTACGAATAAAACAATGCATGCAAATAACTATATGACATATGGTGCACCTTCAGGAGATTAGGATTAATCATGAGAAAACATGGCTATCAAGCATTCATCAAGTAACATAGCCCATACCATAACTACTAAGCGCAATCATATGGACAGGTATGTGTACAAAAATGAAAACAAATACGGTTCATACCAGCCTCTCACCACATCAAGTTGTCGAATATCGTCATTATTGCCCTTCGCTCGCATGACTTGAATGATATAAAATGAAAACCAAGCTCCAGGTGGAGTCACAGACGGCTGTTGAATCTGAAAAGAACTATACAAAACCAAGAAGAACAACAAATATTTTTGGTGTTTTCGAATTTTAAAACAAAGCAAGGAAGAAGCAAATAAAAAGGAAAATATTTTTGGGTTTTTTGAATATCAACTCGAAAATCAAAAAGACAAAATAAAACTACAACTCGAATTACTAAAATAAAAGCATAGAGAAACAACGAAAATATTTTTGGTATTTTTGGGTTTTGAGAAAATAAACACCACAAGCAAGAACAAATAAAAGAAAGCGAAATATGGATATACAAAGAACTGACATGGAGCGAATATAGAAATGAGCGAACTGTCAGTATACGCGTACCTCCCCCCAAGCTTAGGCTTTTGGCCTAATTGGGAGACAATCATCCCCACGGACCCCATGCCGAAGCGTCGTAGGCGGTCGATGAAGAGGATCCTCCTTGCTGGTCAGGGTAATATGGCGCGCCGCCATAATAGGGGACGTCAGGGGCCGCCGGCGGTGGCACCGTAGGCTGCCCCGGCTGCCCATCTGGGTAGAACCGCGCGTGGTATCGCGGCACCACCATCTGTGTGCTCAATTCCTCCCGCGAATATGATAGAGGATCCCTGTAAATACTGAACAAACTTGGTTGCGGTAGAGGAACTTCCAGCTCCGCCTCGTTAGCATAAACAATTCTATAAACCAAGTTATCAAGAGTGGATCCAGATGTAACAAATTTATGTGCTATCATAGCAGAGAGATCAAGTTTTTCAGGAACTAAAATTTCATCAGTAGGATCAGCCTCAAGACTAAAGTCAGCTAAAACACGCGCAGCAATAATGCCTCCAAAAATGGGGCCTTTGGTGGCGAGGCGGCGAGCAACTAAAGCACCAAGATTATAAGTTTTATCGCCCTTCAAAGCAGTAGCAAGAAATGCTAGATGCATATTCGAAATATTACTAGTGTTTTCCCTAGGAAGAACACTTCTAGTTAAGTAGTATAGGAAATACCTTATGGCCGGAAACTGAACATTTCTTATCTTACCACGGTGGGCTGAGCGAGAGTCTCCATAACACAACTCCTGGTAGAGCGCAGTTAGCTCGGATGGCTGCTCCTTAATCTTCTTGGTCGTCCCCGATGGGGCAATACCTATGATCCTGCAAAAATTATCTAGCTCCATAGTACATGCACGATCATAAATTTTAAAATCAACTGTTGGTTTATAAGCTTTGCAGTTAAATTTGAAACTCTCAACAAAGATCTTAGTGAGTCTAGAATATTGGGTCCTGGTATCCCCCATGAATGTTTGTAGACCCACACTCTCAATCATGCTCATGAAGTCCTCATAAATCCCTGCAGCCTGCAAAAATTGAGTACATGGAAAAACAGATGGATGTGGTGCTCCAAGGTCCCCCGAATCATCAATCTCTGGAGTAATAAGATCTTCATTGTAAGATCTCCTAGGAACTTTGGCTTCAGATGACCTGGTCTTCCTTGAGGATGATGGTGCACGCCTCTCAAACAACTCTCCAAAGGAAAATTTCTTCATCTTCCTTTTCTGAAATTTTTCAACAAGTCTCATAAAAAATGATTTTGCAACTATAGAATCAAGGCAACTACTATAGAAACTTGCAAGAGGGCTACACATGCATCAAGGATAATTAATCTAAGCATAGAACAAGCATGCAAGCTCACTTAACCAGCAACATACAGCAGCAAAATACTCTAGAAATACAACACTAAACAAAATTCTACTTGGATAATCGAAGGAGTCACATACCGGTGAGTAAACAAGCAAAGTTTCAGCAACTGAAATGGGCTGAGCAAGGAGATCGAAAAATTCGAGCTCAAGAGCAGCAGGAACACGAGTTTGAACAATGGATATGAGTTTGGTCGGGGAGAGAAAGAAAGGGGAGGAATCTCACCTTGTGGAGGCTCAGGTGGGACCCACGCCACAGGGGGGCGCGGCCTCCACCCCTGCCGCGCCGAGCTATGGCGTGGCAGCGTGGTGGGTCCCCCTGGTCAGCCCCAGGTACTACCACGTTGCATTTTTCAAAATAGGAATTTACGTAAAATTTTCAGATTTTTCTGACAACTTTCAATTTCGAGCAAAAACTGGGCACTTAAAATTCTAAACAGCAGCTAAGCAAAATTTTAACCACACTAAACAACATTCTAAAAATTTATAAAGACAGCAATATAACAGAAGGTATAACAGATGAGAAAGAGAGAATGTGGTTTAACAATTTTATGCAACTAAAATGTATTTGTCAACAAGGTTGATCAAGTCTTGCCACCAAATATATTTTATTTGACATAAAAGAATTAAACTACATGATACCATTATGTTACCTTATATTGAATAGATATTGTCCCAACCATAATACTTTCATATCCTTCATGGTGGTCATAAATAGGACAATCAATACTTCCAACTTTGATAGTTTTATAACTTGCAATTGAGCTAACTCCACATAATACATTTTGCTTCTTGGGAAAATAAACAGTATGCTCTTTGTCATTGACATTAAAAGTAACTTTCCCTTTATTGCAATCAATAACAGCTCCTGCAGTATTAAGAAAAGGTCTACCAAGAATAATGGACATATTATCATCTTCAGGCATATCCAACACAACAAAGTCAGTCAAAATCAAACAGTTGGTAGTAACTTGAACAGGAACATTTTCACATATACCAACAGGAACAGCAGTAGATTTATCAGCCATTTGCAAAGATATATCAGTTGGTATCAATTTATCTAAATAAAGTCTCTTATAAAGAGAGAAAGGCATCACACTTACTCCAGCTCCAAGATCACAAAGTGCAGTTCTAACATAATTATTTTTAATAGAGCAAGGAATAGTTGGTATACCTGGATCTCCAAGTTTCTTTGGAACCTTACCATTGAAAGAGTAATTAGCAAGCATGGTGGAAATCTCCTCATTAGGAATTTTCCTCTTGTTAGAAACAATATCCTTCATGTATTTCGAATAAGGAGGCAGCTTAATAGCATCAGTCAAAGGAATTTGCAAAAACAAAGGTTTCATCCACTCACAAAACTTGTTGTAGTGTTCTTCTTCCTTGGATTTATGTTTCTTATTAGGAAAAGGCATTGATTTTTGCACCCAAGGTTCTCTTTCTTTACCATGTTTCTTAGCTACAAAATCCTCTTTAGTGCAATTTTTATTTTCAGTGTCACTATCAGAATCGCTCTCAACCTCTTCATTATTATTAGCATTGTTTCTATCATTATCATTAACAGGTTCATTACCATTTTCAGTTTCAGCATCAGACACAGATATACTATTAGGATCACTAGCAGGTTCTTTTTCCTTAATAGTTTCAGAAGACTCTACAGCAGGTTTATGTTTCTTCTTCTTTTTCTTAGAAGGAGAGCTGGGCCTTTCAGCTAATTGAGAATCTTGTTCAATTCTTTTAGGATGTCCCTCAGGATACAAAGGATCTTGAGTGGAAGCTCCACTCCTAGTTGCTATTCCAAAAGCATGTTTTCCATTACTATTAGAATTTTTAGCTAGCAAGTCTTTTTGTACTTTAGTAATTTGCTCCATTTGAGTTTGAACCATACTAAGATGTTTAACTAGACCTTTAATGTCATTTACAGTTCTTACCAAAACATCTTGCAAATTACTAATAATACGAGAATTTTCTAACAGATGATTTTCTACTCTCATATTAAAATGCTCCTGCTTAACAATAAAATTATCAAGTTCATCTAAGCATTGATCAGGAGGCTTACCATAAGGAATATCACCAGCATCGAAATATTGTAGAGAGTGTACCTCAATTGAAGGTGGAGGAGTCGGCTTACATAAGTCTTCTATTGGAGGTAAATTTTTAACATCTTCAGATTTAATACCCCTCTCCTTGAGAGTCCTCTTGGCTTCTCTCATTCCTTCATTATCAAGTTCAATAACACCTCTCTTTCTTGGTGTAGGCACTGGCGCAGGCTCTGGTGTGGGAGTGGGTTCAGCTATAACCCAATCTTCATAATTTTGGCTAATCTTAGCCATTAATTCCTCAGCTTCATCTGGAGTTCGTTTCCTGAAAACACAACCAGCACAACTATCCAGGAATGTCCTAGATTCATCGGTTAGTCCATTATAAAATATATCAAGAAGTTCATTTTTAGGTATATCATGTCCAGGTCGAACTCTAAGCAAATAACAAAACCTTGACCAAGTTTCAGAAATATTTTCTTCCTGCAATTGCTTGAAGTTAAAAATTCTCTGCAAAGCAACATGTTGAACACTAGCAGGATAATATTTATGGAAGAAAACATCAACCAATCCTAAAGGATTTTTAATACAACCGGGAGACAAATTACCAAACCAAGCTTTAGCATCGCCTTTCAGAGAGAAAGGAAAAATTTTGGTAACAAAATAGGTGCGCAATTTAATATCATCAGAGAACAAACTACTTAAAGTAGATAACTTGTTCATATGTTCCATAGCACTTTCATCTTCAGCACCACAAAAAGGATCTTTCTCTACCACAGATATAAAGGACAAATCCACAGAAAAGTCATAATCCTTATCAGTTATACGAATAGGAGATGTTGCAAACTCAGGATCAGCAGACAATTTGTAGCTAACAGTGTGTTTTTTCAGAAAATCCATTATAGTGGCAGAATCAGCAGAAGAGTCAAGATTCCTGCATTTTTCAGCAAAAGCTTCATCTACTTCTATATAATCTTCCTCGGGGTCATCATCATCGATGAATTCCCTCGACTCAGGAGAAGCAACAGGTGTGACAACATTTTCATTAGGCATTTCAGAATTTTCAATAAGTCTAGACCTAGCAATCGTAGCATCTAGAAAAGGACCTAACGAACCAGTTTCACTAAGCACAGTAGAAGCATCATCAAATTCATCAGAAACAGTTTCAGATTCAGTAGTGCCAACACGCGAAGCAGGTGCGTGTGGCGGTGTAACCAGTTGATTAATAACAGATGGTGAATCAAGAGCAGCAGCGGAGTTCAGAGCCGTACCTTTCCTTGTAGTGGATGGCAGAATAGCCACCTTCTTGTCATGAGTTTTCCCCATGATAAATGGATTGCAGCAAAGGATATCACTTCCAGATGAACTTATAAATAAAGCTATGCTCCCCGGCAACGGCGCCAGAAAATAGTCTTGATGACCCACAAGTATAGGGGATCGCAACAGTCTTCGAGGGAAGTAAAACCCAAATTTATTGATTCGACACAAGGGGAGCCAAAGAATAAATATAAGCCTTAACAGATGAATTGTCAGTTCAGCTGCACCTGAAAGTAGACTTCCTCGACACAGATTATCAGTAGCAACGGTGATATAACAGCAGTAGTAACAAAGTAATAGCAGCAACAGTGTAACAAAGACAGCAGCAGTAATTTCAGTAAACAGCAGGATTAAAAGTACTGTAGGCATAGGGACGGATGTACGGGCGTTGCATGGATAAGAGCGCTCATGTAATAATCATAACTCAGGGCATTTGCAGGTAAACAATTATAAAAGCATCCTAGTACTAGTCAAACATAGGCATGTGTTCCGTATATAGTCGTACGTGCTCGCAATGAGAAACTTGCACAACATCTACTGTCCTGCCAGCCCGTTTGCAGCGGGGCCTCAAGGGAAACTACTGGCAATTAAGGTACTCCTTTTAATAAAGTACCGGAGCAATGCATTAACACTCCGTGAACACACGTAATCCTCAAGTCAAAGCCATCCCCTCCAGTTATCCCGGTTGCTGTCACTCCGGGGCCTCGGGTTCCGGACAATAACAGGTGAAAACAACTTGCAGATATGATCTAAAACATAATTATTCTCATGCATCAACAACATGTTCAGATCTGAGATCATGGCACTCGGGCCCTAGTGGCAAGCATTAAGCACAACAAGTTGCAACAATGATAAATAGCACTAACAATGGATACTAGGCACCATGCCCTAACAATCTGGCAACTTATTACATGAACAATCTCATCCAATCCCTACCATCCCCTCAGCCTACAGCAGGGAACTACTCACACATGGATGGGGGAATCATTGATGGTTGATGGAGAGGCGGTGGTGATGACGATGGTGATGATCTCCTCCGAATCCCCGTCCCGGCAGGGTGCCAGAACGGAACTTCTGATCCCCGGAATAGAGATCGCGGCGGCGGCGGAGCGTGGATGTGTTTCGCGAAATATGGTCGAACCCCCCTCGATATTTAGGTCAAGGGCAATATATAGTCCAAAGGGGAGCGTCGGGGGGCGACCGAGGTGGCCACGCCACACTTGGGCGCGGCCCCACCCCCAGCCGCGCCCAGCTATGGCGTGGCTGCCTGGTGTGGCCTCTCCGACTCCCCTTCTGGCTCCGTGGGTCTTCCGGTGAAATATGACGATCGCAATTGTTTTCGGAGTTTTTCTCGAAAGTTGACTTTTCTGCACAAAAAGAAGACACCAGGGCAATTCTGCTGAAAACAGCGTTAGTCCATGTTAGTTGCATCCAAATCATACAAGTTAGAGGTAAAACAACAGCAAAAGTGTTCGGAAAAGTAGATACGTTTTGGACGTATCAAGTCTCCAATAAATTCCATGCTTCTTCTTCAGTATTATTAGTAAAACTTCCACCAGATGAATTATCCAGAATTTTCTTGTGCTTCGATAATAGCCTCACATAAAAGTTTATCAATATAAGTTTCCTCGTAAGATCATGACAAGGATTCTTGCGAAGGAGTTCCTTTAACCTCCCCCAAGCTTGAGTAATATTCTCTCCCAGATGTGGCCAGAAATTAAAAATATAGCAGCGGTTCTCATAAGCTTCTTTAGGAGTAAAATATTTAAGAAAGAAAACCTTCCTCAAGATATTCCATTCAATAGCAACCTCTTCATCAAGAGACCTGTACCAATCACGAGCATTACCAGATAAAGACAAATATAACAACTTCCTTTTTACCTGATCTTCAGAAATACCAGGAAGTCTAAATAAATCACATATATCTTCAATAAATTCCATGTGTTCACGTGCAGACTTAGTTCCATCACCTGTAAATGGATTTTTCATAACTCTTTTAACATGACCCTCGGGAATTTTAAATCCCACTTTAGGTATCTCAGACACAGTAGTTTCAACCACTTTAGGAGTAGTGGCATAAGCACTGTCATATAGAGCAAGGTGCAGCGAGGAACGATTCGTAAAGGCCATAGTAACAATGAGATAAAACAGCTTTCAAGTTTCCTTATCAAACTTCTTACCAATAGCGCTACGCTCCCCGGCAACGGCGCCAGAAAAGTGTCTTGATGACTCCCAAGTGCAGTAGATCAATTATAGTACCTTTCAATTAGAAAAGGTTGTCGAACCCACGAGGAGCTGAAGGTATTGGTTAGTAAGATTGATAAATAAAACAATAAAAGATGCAAGTGTTTTTGGTATTTTTGGTTGTATAGTTGCAATGCAGAAAATAAACAGTAGCAAGTCAAAGCTCTCAAAGAGAGAAAGCCCAATCCTCTTGTATGCAAGAGGACAAGCTCAAGTGATGTGTAACTTATATGTGGAAAACGTTCCCGAGGGCGGCATGGATATTGCTAGGCATAGAGATTTATTAAACAACACGTTGAATATCTTATCAAGTTTTAATCTTCTTTGGACGGAGCCATTATTAGGTATAGCTAAATAAATAAACTACAACCCCTTATGATGGATCATGCGGCCAAGTAAATGACTGCACAAGAATTATTAAGATATAAAGTCCCACCATAGCATTACACTCTAAGGTCCCCGATACTAATACCCTCATAATATAACTTCATGATTCGGTCCCAGGTTTACATGTCCTCCCAAGTCTCCCTCAATTCATTATACTACGGTGTTGTCCTATGAGCCCATATAGGTGAAGTGTTGTGCAGTCGACGTTCGCACAACACCATCATAGAATCACATAAAAGATAAACTCTTGACAAAATACCAACACATGTTATATATAAATCATTGCCAATTCATCCTATGCCCTCAGGAACATATGAGAACTACTCACAACGTGCAAACATGATAATATTCAGTGGCATAAGTGGTACAACACAATCTGAAAATATAACTTCACCACCAAATAATGATAAGTACTCAATCACAAACATGAATAGTAGCACAAGACAAGTATCTAGGGTATAGCAACTCTCAAACTACGAGAGGAACGGAGTGGATCACGGAGATGATGATGGAGATGGTGCTGGTCTTGGTGATGGTGATGGTGTAGAGACCTCCTCCCACGCCAAGGAGGAGAGGTGATGACGATGACGATGATTTCCCCCTTCTCCAGAGATCCGGAGCAGCAGGATCTGATCCCCCTCGGAGGGAATCAGGAGTTTCGCCGCCGCCGCGGCCTCGGATGGACTTGGAAAAATTAGGGCGTAACTTTTTGGGGAGGACGAAGGCGTCGATAAAAAGCCCCAGGCGAGGAGGTGCCCGAGGCCCCACTTAGTGGGTCCCACGCGGCCAGGTACTTGGGCCGCGTGGGCCCACCCCTTTTGGGCCTCGTGGCTCTCCTCTCTTCGGTCTTCTTCCCTCTGCCTTTCTCCCGATGAAAAACCAGCTGGGTTTTTTCCTTTTATTATTTGAGTCCCTGTAGCTCCTGAAACATTAAAGACAAGAAAAAGGAGGTTTTCTGCCTCCCAGAAATTAAATACCAAAAATAGGGACTTTGTATGAAAGTCCCATAAATCCTCTAAAACATGTAAAAACAATGATATAACAATGCAAATAACATTATAATATGATACTAAAAGTTGTATAAATGATGATATAAAATGCACGTATCACCGACCATCAACTCCGACAAAGACTACTTCGGCGACGGCACCTCACGCCGTGGCAGAAGTGCCGCACCGGAGCACCAAAGCCACCCCTGCTCCGAGGCCGCCGCCCCGACATGCCAAGGCTCTGGATCTAGGCAGGAGGCCCAGATCGACACCTACTGTAGCTCCAGATGTCGAAGGAAGAACACGAGACGAAGACCAACTGGGATCTGGTCCCCACCCCAACGTCGCGCAGCCCACAGTAGAACCCGCCGGCCAGCCAAGAGCTATCCCCCGGCCAGCCGGATCCCAGCCGTGGAGCCACGGCTGCTGCCTAGCTCGCTTGATCCGGCGGCCAAGGCCGCGGATCCACCGCCTCCCGAGCTGGACCGCACCACCGCCGCACGCCGCCTGCGCGCAGCACCTGCCGGCAGCTAGTGCCCGGGGCCGCCGCCCCGGCCTCCACACGCCTTGAAGCCGTTGCCCTCCACGCTTCGCCGGTCGTAACACCGCAGCCCGTGGCCGCCGCCCCGGCGCCCAGCTGCCTTGACCGAACAAGCCGCATCATCACAAGATCGGACCGCGAGAGGAGGGCGGCCGGATCTGTGAGACGCAGCACCGCAGGACCCCACGCGAGGCAGGGCACCTCCGCTCACCGTCGTGCTCCACACGCTGAAGCCACCGCGGTCACACCCCCGGGGCCGCCGCCCTGGCCTCCGCTCGTCCCGCCGGCATCGCCCCACACGAGCCGGCCACCACCTGCTGCAAGGAACGGGAAAACCCCCACCCCCTTTTTTCGGAGATGGGGCCCGCCGCCACCGCGGCAGGGGCCGGCGGCAGCGGCGCCCGGTGGAGAGCTTCTGGCGGCGGGCTAGGGTTTCGCCCCCAGCGTCGCCTGGGGAGCGACGCGAGGGGCCTCGGGGGGAAAAGAGTAGTACTTTAATTTTTTATAAGAAGAACTTCAAAGTGTCGAATTATCTCGCGGCCGAAAGTTTCGATTGTTTCTCAATCAGGGATAGTTATCCAAGACTAGACTAGCAAACATATTCCATATGTTCCGTACTACATTTTCCAAAATGAATTTACCACATTGCTTGTGGTACTTAATGGAAGTGATCGCACTAAATTTGATCTAGAATTCGTAATTTAAATTCACTAGGACGATTCTCAAACATTTGAGACTAGCTATGTGCTCCCTCCGTAGTCCGTACCATAATGGAGTAAGATGTTTTAGTTATTCCAATACGGTGAGCAAAATGAGTGGATCTATACACTAAATTACGTCTATATACATCGGCATAGAATCCGTATTAAAATCCTTACAACTCTTGGAAAATCTATACTGGTAAAAAAAATGCACCAGATAAAACCGCCGACGGGCGATGTAAGAGCATCTCCAAGCGAGGCCCCCCAAACAGCCCCAAACCGGTTTATTTGTGTCCGGACGGGCTCCAGACGAAAAATGAGCTAAAATAGCTACTCAACCGGGGTGGGCAAAGCCTCTCCAAACGTCCGGGCTGTCCGGCAGCCCACAAACTCACCCCATATGTGGGGAGGGTTTGGGGGCTGCCGGACGCGCCCGGACAGCCGCCACGTAGGACATGGACATGGACCACTTTATCTACTACTTATCTCTTTCTTTTTCCTTTCTCTCTCCATCCTCACCAATCACATGCATCCGGACGGACAATTAGGGGTGTTTTTGGGGCTGTGGTTGGATATGGCCACTTTTGGGGCTGTCCGGTCACTATCTACGGACACGTTCGGATGCGTCCGCCGACAATTTGGAGGCCAAATTTGAGGGCTCCGCTTGGAGATGCTCTAAGAAACCAAACGAGGCGCGATCGTGCGAAATGGACCCTGGCTGCCTACACGGCCACACTCGCTCTCGCTGACTACGTGCACACACTGCTGGCTACCTCCATGTCGGATCGCAGCGGCAAGCCTCCCCGCTGCTTGCTGATTCGTAAACGACCGGCGGCTGCTCCAGCGGGCGGTGCCCGACGCCGGAGTGCCCCGCTGGTGCTCGCATAGGCGCTGCTCCAGCGGGCGGTGCCCGACGCCGGAGTGCCCCGCTAGTGCTCGACGAAATGCCCCACTGTGAATGCACGGACAGTGCCCCTACATGCGCCGCCGCGCGGGTGCACGGCAGGCGCTCGACAAAATGCGTGCAAGAGATCGGCAGTCCTGGCAACGGCCGTCACGACTCACGAGTCCCACACAGCTCGGCAGCCGCGAGACCGCCGATTCCAGGTGTGCCTTTTGTTCTATTGTTCACATCTTTCATATTAGGATATTATTACATGATGAATCTTGTGATGCTAAAGATTCGGCGTGTTGCTGCAACCGAGTGCACGTGTTCCTACATTTTTACTAATTGAGAAGAACTAGAGTAAACTCTTTGGTAATCTAAATTGCAGTGGGTTCACATTCAGTGGTTCCTGTTCCACCTGTTTTGCCACCGAGGCTTGGTACGAACAAATCCTTGAACCAGTATGCTAGTCAGATTTTATAGCCATTATGAGTATATCCATAACAGCGATTCCCAGTGTAAAGCACCTGATCAAGTTCATAGAGTTTAGGTCCTTGAAGGGTGCGAAAGATGGACGCAAAAGAGACGAAGGTCAGGGTTGCATTATGTTTTCAGGAGGTAAATCAAGTCTGATCAATCATTTGAGTACCGAGTGGGTCATATCTTTACTCCCTTTTATCGGAAATTTTCTCTTCACATTTGTCGAAGCTTTTTCCTAAGTATTGAGGATTACATGTTGACAACAAATGTCATCTGAATTATGAAATGGTGAACCGGTGAATGAGAGCAATATTTTTTTTTCATGCAGACCTACCAGCTTAGAACATACATTTGGGTAGCTCCTCCTTAGACTTTGTGAGTCTCAAGACATGCATTAATTTAGGATAATCCAACTATAGCTAATAGGGGACTAGGAATCTTTGCAATGTGAGAAATAAAGATACTAAGAACTTAGCTTTGTGGGATTTCAGTTACTTATTTATATGTTGAGAAGAAGAAAACGTGTCAGAAAACTAGCAAGTGGGTGGAATTACAAATCATAATGATGATGAAGCTCCCTGTCCATGTCACCAACCATTTCGCTGATGTAGTATATCTTGGCTACTGGATGTTATTCACATTTGCCTCCTGAATGTAAAGGCGACTCCGAAAATTGTTTTGATACTATGATGTAACGGGCTTGTGTCAGTTGCAGTATATGCTACATCATGCATTCATGCTAATGTATAATTATGCATTCAGGAGCACTCTGATGCAGTCTAGATTTTGAAGTGAGATGCCCCTGTTGCCCTGTTGGAGGTGACTATTAGTGGTTGGTTCTGCAATGGTTAGGGTTCAGCACTTATTCATGCGCAAAGTTGATTCCGCTCATGACCACCGAACAATATTGATACAAGGGAAAAGATCAAATATTCAGAAAAAGTATAAAGAATTTGCACAAGGTAAGCAAATGTATCAATAGTTCATTTCAAGTATAACAAGATTTGAATTGCGTGCTATTTCATATTATTATAAGAACTTTGCGGGACTAAGCATGACCAACTTACTTCTGTATGAAGGGATGACCTCCTCCATGCCTGCAGGCTGCAGGTACTTATCCAGCCCTGTATTTCTCTTGATTTATTGTTTCTGCTACATTAGCACTAGATAACTTGTGAGATCTGTGTAGATAATGACTCCACGGATCATTTACTTTCTGGCTTGCTGCTTGCCCTTAGCTAGATACTTTTGGAGTGCAGTGGACCTGTGCCTTAGGGTCTCTAGCAGTTAATTGGCCTCGTCTCTTGGCTTCTGACCTTTGCCAGAATTGCCTCTATCACTCAATGGAGAAGGCTTGTAGCAATTGGTGTGCCACCTCTGTTTTTGACAGTTTGGAATGCAAGGGACAAGTCGTGTTTTCCAAATTCAGAAGTATAACACCCTAGTGAATGTACTAATACAATTTTCTTCTCCTTGTCACTGTTCAACAGATTGACTGACGGTGACGAGATGATGAGATGAGGGTTCAACAGATCACACCGTCCAGGGATGTATCGTGCAGGAGGTGGCTGGTGACGGAATGGCTGGGTATACGTGGAAGGAGAGCGCGCAGTAGCTGTTCGACGAAATGCTCTGCCCACTTTGGATGTCGCACGCTTGCCACTTGTCGACGCCGGTGACTGTACCAGGTATATATCCGGCTCAGATGCTTGGACTTGGACAGTTTATATTGTCCATGGTGCTGCTTCAACATGAACATTGACAAAATAAAAACCTGTTTTTGCTGTTATCACTGGTCTCAGATTAATGGAAAATAGAAAAATAAAGATCAAGCCGTTGGTGTCTGTTTCAATTTTAGAGACCCAGGCCAGGGACAGAGAGGAAGACTCGAGGCTGCAAAGTCTTCGCAGGCTTCTGCATGTGGCGTGGTGTGGCTTGGTTGGTGGTTCTGACTAAAACACAAACAAGTCTTTGTCCTCTTGTGGTCTGGCACATCAATGGTATTTATTAGCTTGCCCTGCAAAAATAATGCCCTCAACTTGGGATTCTTACTTTGTTTGATTAAAGAAAAGGGGGGCAAACGGTTCAGGTGCAAGTGGCACTTAAAAAATACTGTACAACGTATCTTAAGGGCACAGAGATCCTAATGGTACTAAAATAGTCAGAGATCCTAATGGTACTAAAATAGCTTAAGGGCATGTCTTCAAGTGGCACTTAAACAAGAAGGGGGCAAATAGTAGAGCAGATGCAAGTAGAACTCCAGCAACCTCGTTCAGTACCAAAACAGTTGTTTCATGGAGTTCATGCTACTACATGATACCATTTCCTTGGAAAAAATAGCCCTTAAACTACTATGCTATAATTATTTCACAGAGCAACATCAAAAGGTTGTTGTTATTTTCCGAAAAAATAGTCCAAGATCCAATAGTCATGGTTTCTAGATAAGACCCCAGGGCTGGGAAAAATGATTAGTTTAAGGGCGAGTCTTCAGCTGCAGGTCAACCAAAGAGACAAACACAATCTGCATGTTCACATACATTAGAGCACTTGAGTTGAAAAAAGCACTGATAAACTTTCACATCAAAGAATTAATTTTGCATATTCTTTATTCTTGACCTTTAGTAAAACGAGAAAGGTAGGCTAGTATATCACTATGAAGGTTGGTAGAAAAAAGATCTTTCTTCCATTGTTTGGAATCTCTGTCCCCAATAATTTGAAATCTGGTGAGGAATGTGCAAAATCTACTTATGTGATGTGAAAACAGGCATCAACTGGGCTCACAGCTGTCAGTTCTGCTCCACTCCACTACATTTATTAGACGAAGCTGTGAGTAGGCTGCATAGACTGATGGTCTTTTATGGCGTCTCAGCAAGAAAGTTTTCGTTTCTTGCAAAAACAAAGAAAAAAGAAAGAAGAAAGCTCCTGCCAGTATGAAAGGGTCCACGTTTTTATTGTCCAAGTGATTGTGACTTTGAGGTCCACTTGTTAATCTTGTGCACTTCCTCTCTGTTTCGTTTCCTGCTGCAGATGATGCAGTCTTCAGAGAATAACTGGGGAAGGAATCTTTGAGCTCAAATCCATGCTGGCAGATCCTGAGGAGAGAAACGGCAATGGCCATGTCCCTGCCCACACCCCCAATCACGAGCAGCCGCAGCAAGCACCGCCGGGAGAAGAAGAAGACCAAGGTGCCGCCGTCGCCGGCGTCGACGAGGCGGAGCTGCTGTGGAAGCTGAGGAAGTACCTGGTGCTGCTGGCCATCCTGGCCGCGGCCATCACCTACCAGGCGGGGCTGGCCCCGCCGGGGGGCTTCTGGCAGGACAACCGGCACGGCCACGTCGCCAGCGACATCGTGCTCAGGAGCAGCTACCCGCGCCGGTACCTCGTCTTCTTCTACTGCAACACCACGGCGTTCGTGGCCTCGCTCATGGTGCTCGTCCTGCTCCTGGTGCGGGAGCTCAGCCGCAACGCCGTCTGGCTCCGGTCCCTGCAGCTCGCCATGGTCCTCTGCCTGCTCGGGCTCATGGGCGCCTTCGCTGCCGGAAGCTGCAGGGATGTGCGGACCTCCATCTACATCTGGGTGCTCATGCTCAGCATTTTTGCATATGTCGCGCTCCATGTGGTGTTCTTCCTCCACTTCGCGCCAACGCGGCTGCGCAAGGTGTTCTCCGACATCCATAAGCGCTGGAAGGAGATCTTGGGGCGCGTTTTCATGATGTCTGAACTAGAAAAGAAAGCAGATGAGCAAAGGTTATCAGACAAGCCGGAAGAGGAAGAAGAAGAACTTGAAAGAAACCGCAGCTCGTTGCTGGTTCTTGCCACATTGGCGGCCACGGTGACATACGCGGCAGGGCTTAGCCCTCCAGGTGGCTTCTGGTCAGACGACAGCAGTAACCACATCGCCGGCGATCCGATGCTGCGAGACCACTACCCGCGCCGGTTCAAGGCTTTCTTGATCTGCAATGCCACCGCTTTCGCCGGATCACTCGTCATCATCATCATGATCCTCACCGAAACAGCAGGACCTCACGTCGTCAGGTCGAATGCTCTGCGGCTGTGCGTGCTGGTCAGCCTCTTCGGGCTCATGGGGGCGTATGCTGCTGGAAGTTGCAGGGAGGTGCACACGTCGATCTATGTCTTTGCGCTTGTCGGTGCAGTCCTGCTCTACCTCGTCGTTCAGTTTATCGTTCAGATCAAATATGTGGAAGAGAAGAAGAATAAAATGCTTGAGAAGCTGAATGCCTTCATCAAGATCCTGCTAGGTCCTGAACCAGAGCATGGATCCAGCAACAACAACAACAACAACATATCAAGCACTGCTGATGATGGTGAAGATAATGATCTGCAGAAGCTGCGCACGTACCTTCTGTTGCTCGGCATCCTCGCTGCCACGGTCACCTTCCAAGCCGGGCTGAATCCACCAGGAGGGTTCTGGACAGATAACAGCGATGGACATACTGCTGGTGATCCGATTTTGGAGATCGTCAACCCAAAGCGCTACAAGGCATTCTTCTACTGCAATGCCACGGCGTTCGTCGCTTCTCTGGTCATCATCATCCTACTCCAGAGTCAGCACATCACGATGCGTGCCATGAAGCGCTATGTACTACAGACGGCGATGGCTCTGGTCCTCTTTGGTCTCATGGGAGCCTATGCTGCCGGAAGCAGCAGGAAGTTCTCAACATCCATATATGTGATCGTCCTTGTCCTCCTGGTTTTCGCCTATGTCGTGCTCCATGCCCTGCTATACGTAGCTCTCCATACACGGTTGAAGAGCACAATAGAGAAGATAGATGAATCCACGTCGAAGTTCCTCCAATATTTTACTGGTTCTCTTCAGACTATGAATGATGTTGAAGGGAAAGATCTGCAGAAGAGGCGCAAGTTTCTGATGTTGCTCGCGATTCTAGCAGCTTCTGTCACATACCAAGCCGGCATAAGCCCACCAGGTGGCTTTTGGACTGACAACAACAACGGCCACCGAGCAGGTGACCCGGTGTTCCGTGACGAGTTCCGACACCGTTACAGGGTGTTCTTCTACTTCAACGCTACCGCTTTCATGGCGTCCCTGGCCATGATTCTGTTGCTTGTCAGCAAGAGGCTGTGCCACAGAGGTCTGAAGTGCTACGCACTGCGTGCATGTGTGCTGGTCGATCTGATCAGCCTCATGGGTGCTTTTGCTGCTGGAAGCTGCAGGAAGCTGTCGACATCTGTGTACGTAATTCTTGTCGTCCTCGCGGTGTTTGTCTATGTCCTGATCCAAGTCCTGGTCCTGACATTTGCAAAAGACAAGGTGTATGTCATCCTGGAGCGGATGTCCAAATATTTCGTGCGCCAATTTGCCTCTGTGAATCAGAGTAATAATAACGTACAGGTTACATCTATGGATCAGAGGAATAGCAAAAAGATTAAGAAGAAGACCAGAGAGCACAAGTGGCGCCAAGATCTGATGCTGATTGGAACACTCGCAATCACTGTCACATACCAAGCCGGGCTGCTACCGCCAGGTGGAGCTTGGCCTGATGACAGGGATAACCATTTTGCAGGTGACCCGATCCTCCATGATACCAACCGGACACGGTACAGGGTATTCTTTTATTGCAACGCCACAGCATTCATGGCCTCCATGGTCATGGTCATCCTCCTGCTCAACAACACGATAAGCAAGTACAGGAGATCGCTCCTTGCCATGAAGACGGCGATGGTACTGGACCTGCTTGGTCTGCTCGGGGCATATGCTGCAGGTAGCTGCAGGAAGTTCAAGACATCTGCATACATTTTCGCGCTCGTCATTGCGGTGTTCATCTTCATCGTCATTCATGTCCTGCTGTCATTCGATAAGGTGGCAAAGCTGGTGAAGGATAAGGGACAAAAATGTATGCCATTTCTGAAGACGTCGGCTCCAATAGGAACAGATTCAAACAGTCAACCACCATCTGTTGGGGAACCAGGACAAGTTCATCTGCCTGTGTAAAAGCAGTCCAGTTTGTGACATTAGTTCAATGTATTATGAGATACATGCACAAAATATCCCAAGTTTTCATATGTGTTCTATGCATGTGCAAAGCCACCATGTAGTGCTTCCTCATTCAGTACAAATGAAAACTATGAGATGTGTTGTACATCTTTCGTACTTTCACAAATGTAGAATTACCTTCTGAAGCGAAAATTGTTTGCTTGGTTATCTGTATATAATTGTGCAGGTGATAGGGAACCCAGAAAGTGCATTATTTGTTACTGGTGGAGAATGCTAACTGACAACAAAAGTCACCAGGTTGAGAGGAGCAAACAGGCAAGAAATTGTAGCTGATCACAAGAGATTTTTTGGAAATGAAGCAAACCAGTTGGTCACTGCTGGGTGGTGTCACTAGCATTTTATCGACGCTGAATCGTTGATGCCTTCATGGGGCTCTGCAGCCCCCCTATTCTTGGCTGCTTCTAGATGATGTTCAGGTATTATGAACTTTCAGTGCTTTCCCTCTTACTATTTCTTCTCACTCTATGCAATATTATACACACTGTACTTCCTCTGTTTCTCCAGGTGCCTATTCTAACTGACTAGTTGAATGTCCATGTGTTGCCACAGTTATTATTTATTTTCACACTTATAAGAATCTTAAATCCAGCTGAGGGAGGCATCGAGACGCTCCAAGGGAGGACGGCACCGACAGCGGCCACCGCGCCATATCTTTCCCGACACTGCCGGCGGGTGGTCTTCTGGTTTTCACGGGCTCACCGTGGCTTTTCCCTTTTTTATGGGCTTTTCCCCATTTTCAGGTGGTTGGATGAAGTTGGGGGAGAGATAGGAACACATGGGGTTATCTGCAAATATGTAACGTGGATGTTCCGATCCGTTAGATATAAATCGAACGATCCTGAATGAAAGATGGCAGGCACACCATCATCACCAACTGTGGTTTTTACAGTAGAGATGAGTATGAGCCCATGGAATTGCTTCCCAGCATGCCAAAGTAGTCATTCGGTTGACTGGGCTAACGGGCAAGGGTCTGACTTTGATAGGTTCAGACTCCAAGTTTTTCAGTCCATCAGCTTTACCTGCTCTTTCATTGAATATATCCATGGCATCAGCAGCAAAAACAAGTGAAAACTAAAAAACAAATTAGAAGCAACAGGCTGTATATCCGGGGATCACAACCAAGTTTAGTTTCTAATGTTGATGGACAGTTTAGTGTTTCTGTTAATTCAAATGTTTAGTGTTTCTAATATTAGCAAATCTGTATGCACTTGCAGCTTATCAACAGTGAAAATACTTGTTTGAAAATAGCGTTCAATCTGTTAGGATGACTCTACGGATGTACAGCACGGCACTACACCAAGTAGAGGAATTGACAGGCAACACTGCCAGTGAGATAAGTTACAGCGAAGTAATACACTTAATTCTGTTTAGGATTAGTTTATTGTACCTCATAGTAGCATTTATTTTGTAAGTTTTTTAACAACCTGAAAATCTAATAAATGTATGTCCACGCTAATTGATCTTATATCTGGAAACTGAGACAAAGAAGGTGTGCCATATTCAATCTGGGAGCAGATATTCTGACATTGAGATTAGACACTGGTATCTAGAAATGCCCCTGACATGGCTACCTGAGCAGTAGGATAGCTGTACAGATTTTGCACTTCCGTCTTTGTAGTTTTGTAAGCTCTCAGTTTTCAGCTTCGTTTTTTTTAGGGAATCTTCGATTTCTGTCATTGGGCTCGGCAATCGGCATACACCTTCAACCTCGGCCCATTTTAAAAAGAAAAGAGGCTGGCCAAATTGAATGCTCCTAATTAATAACCTTCCGCGCAAACACGAGCCTGGCTGGTTGCGTCGGTGGATCGGAGAATGATGGAAATGCGGCGGGGGCGCCGCACGCCTCCTCAGCCGCCAGCCGGCGGCGGTCCTACCACGAGGCGGAGGAAGCTGGACATCATCAGCACCCTCCCCGACGACCTTCTCGGTGAGATCATCTCCCTCCTCCCCGTCAAGGACGGCGGCCGCACCCAGACCCTCGCCTCCCGGTGGCGCCACCTCTGGCGCGCCGCCCCTCTCAACCTCGACTGCCGCCACAACCAACTCCACGTCTCAGACGTCCTCGAAGCCCACGCAGGCGGAGGCCCTGCACGCCGCTTCTGCGTCAAGAAGATCCGCACGCCCGGCTCCGCCATCCGCGCCTGGCTCCGCTCCGCCGCTCTGGACAACGGTCTACAGGAGCTATGCGTTTCATGGTCCAGTGCCTATGCGTTTCAACGGGACAATATTTTTTCTTGTAGAAATACTGAAATAACGATGAAAAAGTTGCATTCCCCTCGACATCTGTCGACCATATATGTGTTAGGCATCGCTATTCAACTACGTACTTTATCTTCACATGTCATTGACGGGCATTTTGGAGGCCAAGACTAATCATGACACTCGATAAAAGCAATTGCAGGAAATCACTTTGTAAATGAGAGCTTGTTGTGATGGGTTCGGTAGATGCTCCTCCGTTGTGTTAAAAACATGATAATGCATGAATTCAGGCAGATCAAAAGAAGCAACATGTGTTTCATATTTCACTAATCAGGCAAACATGCAGGTCAAAAAATAGTGAGAAAGATGCCTATAGCATCAACATCAGCTATAAGCATGCAACAAGCCTTCACAGATAATCACAATAACAACATGCAGTTGTAAGAAAAGGAATTCAGCTGACTGTTTTGTGTCATCACAGAAGTTGCATTGACTTGTGGCATACATGCATACCATCGAGCAACATGAAACCTACACATATAATCGCTGGCTAGTAATCGTGTCCATCATACAAGGATTACTAGTCAACTTAGCGCGGCGCATGCCGCGCGTCTGAAGGAAAAATACCGAAAAAGTCAATTTGTAAATGTTCACATTCAAAAATTATGTAGATTCAATTTTGTTGAAACTAAAAAAAAATTTGCACTTATAAGTTGTTTAAGTTTGAAAGGTTGCTAAAGTTGGGAAGCTGTTCATATTGGAATTTTCCTGACGTTTGTTGAATGCTTAGATTTGAAAGGCATCTATTTTTTGAAATATTCAAGTTTGAATTTTGATCATGTGCTGCAAATAGTCAGCTTTTTTTTTGTAGTCATGCTGTTTTTTGTTGGTCGTATTTGTAATTACCGCGGGGTAAAGAATTCAAATTTGTAAATGCCTGCGTTCAAATGTTTTTCGGATTTAAATTTGTTGGAAGTCAAAGGAATGTTTGTATTTGTAAGTTGTTCGAATTTTAAAAATTGGTAGAATTGGGAAGTTTTCCACATTTTAATTATGCGTACGTTCTCTAAATGCTCAGATTCGAAAGGAATTCAAAATTTTGGAACATTCAAATATGGAAATTAATCAGGCGACGTAAGTAGCCAGCGTTTTTTGTGTGATTGCATTCGTACGGTTGTCGTATTTGAATTTTTTTTGCGTTTATTAAATGCTCACATTTGAAATGTATCTGGAATTTTAAAATATTTAAATGTCGAATTTGATCGTATGCCATAAATAGGCGACGGTTATTTTTGTGTTCATGTCGATATATTTGTCATATTTTTCTAGTCCGCTAAATTTAATTTTGGAAATGTCCACATTTAAAAATTGCGCGGAGTCAGAAATTATTGAAATGCAAAGATTTTGAAAATTGTTCAAATTGGGAAGTTATCCAGATTTGAATTCTGCAACGTTTACGAAATGGGCAAATTTCGTAAGCACTTAAAAATTTGAAATATTCGAATTTGAATTTCGATCATATGACATAAGTAGGGAGCATTTATTTTTATGTGGCCACTTTGACATATTTATTGTATTTTTATGCTGGATATATTTAATGTTATTGATTTTCCAGCATTTATCAATTTTTTTAAAAAAAATTGGCAAAGAAAAACGAAAAAAAATCTGACATCTTGGGCCCACTGTGACGTCATGATGGCGTCACAGTGGCCGAATCTGGCCGCAGCCTCCCGCGGCGGCGTTACGCGACGGGGAGCCGGGGCGCGCGCGGACGCGCGCTACCCGCAGGTGGCGGCGCCGCCGCGTATTGGTCGCCGGAGCGGCGCCCGTCAATTAGGTAAATAATGATAAAATTGTATATTACCGTTCATTCACAAGAAATAATGATATAATTTGTACGCAATTGTTTTGGTAAAGCGCACAAAAGATAGGCTATTTTTCCCAAAAAGATGCATATGGAAGTCTAGATACCATTATCCCAATATTTCTGATCTCTAAATGCAAATCATCGGTCATGGTTATTGAAATGTGAAGTCCAAGATACCATTATCACAAAATTCCTTCCTTTAAATGCAAATGATATAAGTCATGCATGGATATTGAAATGTGGCAGCCTCTTCTAATATATAACCTGAATTAATTTGAAATTTGACATACACATGTGGAATCAAACAACAATACTAACGGGAGTATTTGTTCATCAAGAGGTTGATCTAAAAGATCCACTTCCTCTTTCACTTCCACATGCACACCAACTATTTATTGTACATATTAGAGCTTCAAGCATTAAAGGCACCTCTTGTGCCCATAAGCACTTCCCACTATGTCCAACTTTTGATAAACTTCCAACACACACGCCGCCCCTGAGTCGCCTGAGCATTAGCAGCATCCAGCAATGGTTGCCACGTAGGTCCAGCTGCCGAATTTCCAACAGCATAAAGAAAAGAAGAAGATCTGACGGCCGAAATTGCACAGGACGTGAGAGTGCGTGATTAGCCTCCTAGATGGCTCAGTTTTAATATCCCTAATATGCGAAGATAATACCCTGCACGTTGGAAAAAAATCTGGCTTTAACCTTTCTCATGTAGCTCAATCCACAAATCAGTGCTACCTTATATAGTAGTTGGATTGTAGGGACACGAATATTAAGAGGAGAGTCTCAAACTGGATTCGGAAAAAATAGATGCACTATTTCCTACAAATATGAAAAGATAACACATAAGCACCTTATCTCAATGGTAGGAGAAGTCATATGTTGTTTGCATAGTTCACCATGTGCTCCTTCCATCAAACAGCTAAGCCAATTATATGTGCAAAATTTGTGTTGCATAAGGAAAATAACTGCACCCTGCAAGAACTTGTGTTGTGCTACAACTGCAGATACAATGAACTGACGAAGTGTATTTTACGTCATCGCTCTATTCTCCGTTGTTGTAGGCCTGCAGCTACTTCATATTCTAAGATACTTGATGAATTCAGAACCTTTGAATTTTCGAGTAGTTTAATCTATTTGGAGTTAGTTAATATCTACAGAGGATTTTATTATTTCACAACCGCCAGGAAAATAATATTGTTATTAGGAATCTGTATATCACCTTCAATACATGTGTATGAAACCAGCAGCTGCCTCTTCCTCGGCATCCAATATAGTGCTTGTAAAATTCTCAAAAGCCTGCTCTAATTTAGAAGATGCCTACTCTTTTCATGTGTCCTAATAATAGTGTTTATATTGCATTGATAACTTGAGATATGAATAAAAATATTTCTACTCACTATAGTCTAAATAATATCACCATTTTTTTAGTGAAGGTATTTGACTATGTTAACTGTGCAATATTAAACATGTAAAAAGGTTCTAAAAATATATATTAAACATGTAAATTCGCTTTTGGAAAAACATATTACCTCCTGCCTCTCGCTGCTGAGCCTTCCTTTCTGTATTAACAGAACAATCCTGCACAAAACCAATTGCAAATATTTTTTGTAAATGAAAAAAGAAATAATGTACACATGAAAATTCTACAGCTCAAGAGATGGAATGAAAGGCTAAATAGAGAGACTTGACTTGAGTTGCGTTTTCACATTTTCCAAATAAATCTATTCCACAATATCATTTTTCTCGAAAGAGATCACAAGTTACAGGCCCTAATAAACTGGAAGGTAGTCCCGTATTTGTTTGTGTTTTCACAATTCCCAATATTTATGTATCATCAAGTGGATGGGTTGGTGTGGACTTGAGTTGGGTCGACAGTTATTCTGCATATACAAAAAAAAAGAGTTGCAACTGGAAATTAATTTACACATAATGCACTATCCAGCATCATTTAAAGTTATCAACATGTAACAACTGCATTTTAAGAAGCACTGCAGGATTGTGAGTACCTGTAGCATACAACTAAATGTGCACAGATATTAGATAGTATTTATCCTATCCATATGTTCAATTCTTGACGTGGAGACACCAAATATGCAGTGAGGTTTCATATTCTGCACCAACAAATGACAGCATCCATTCTGGAAAGATAAAGAAGGTCGCCAGATATACCTTTCACTATGTTATATTTCCTTTGTCTTATCCAGCACACTTTGCTTCTCCTTCAGCTTACTAAATCATTATGCGTTTCAACCATCAATTATCACATGGTGAAAGCTATTGTAGCTTCTGATAGGATCTGACATTTATGGTGTTCTCTTTTTTAAAATATGGTTCACTTCCATATCCTGGTGGTTATTTTTTATCTATGTACCATTTAAACTTGTGCTGAAATGTTTTGGAGAAGGAGTTTTCCCTGAATTCTTTATGCCAAACTTATACTACTCCAAGAATCGCAGGTGTGTCTATGGAGTAATTGGATTCAGTTATGTTGTCTGCTATGAAGAATCATAGGTACTCTTTGGAGTAATTAGCTTCAGTCCTGTTGCCTGTATGGTGTTACCTACATCTGTCTTGGGCTGCGAAATTGATCTGATAAAGGCATGCATGCCATTACTATCTCCAGGAGCCAGCATATGTCATTTTTCTTTCCAAGCATGCACATGGAGATTCATATTTGGCACTGCCATTCTTCTCCCAGCCACATATAGGCGCTGAACATTCCTAAGTAACAGACACGAACAAACAATTCCCTTTGAACTTGATTCTAATAAGGTTCATGATGCAGTATACAACTACTATTCTATCGCCAAAATTAACGGGCACGACACTGCACGCCATAATGATTCTAAGTGAACAGCTTCATACGAACAACCATAACTGACAGTACCATGACATGGCTTACACAGTGTCTGTGCTAAACACAATACTATGATGTCAATAAAAATCCCAGTTCATGTAAAACACGCTTTACTATTATCATATTCATCCAGAATTCATGTATTTATGAGCAACTGTAAAATAGCATGGTTGTAGATCTAGCAATGCCACTGTACGTACACATATACATGGATACTTTGTATGAACGAATAGATGTGGTATATGAAAGTACAAAAAGCACTGACCTGGCCGTCCACCATTGCAAATAGTCATTTCAGGATTTCCACATTCCAATAAATCAGATCGGACACTTATATTGGACGGAACAAACTGACCAGAACCGGGATGAACACAGCCTGCAGAAAATGAGACTGCAAATTTAGGATATTACAGTTGGTCAAGGATAGATTTTTGGGTGGAAGAGGGGGATTTTGCCGAATAGATGAGGAGTGGAAGCAAACCGAATGATTAGATTATGTTGTTTGAGTGAGAAGGGGAATGGAGGGAGAGTGAGGTGAGGAAAGAAGATATATGGGGGGTGAAGAGAAGGAGATGAGGCAGCAGCAGTAACACACCTTCAGCGCTCGCCGCCGGCCAGTTCCGCACGACGGCTGCCATTAGCCCATTACTATTGGGAAAATTGATAATAATTTACTGCTTCCTTGAACGCCGACGCACCATCTTCAATCAGCAGCGCTCCTTCATGTCACGAACTGAAAATTAAAACGACATTCACTGATGGAGGGCATGAAGAGCAATCACGAGGGACGCATCAGTTCATCGCCATTAATTCGGGAAATTGAGTTCGCTGCGATACCACCTGGTGAGGCCCGAATCGGAGATTGATGCGTCGCTGAGGCACGCGTGGGGCTGGTCGCCCGGCCGGGCCGCAGCGCGCCCTCACGGTGGATCGATGGCGATTCCGTCGGCTCGCGTTTCTTCTTCCTCCGCTCCGCTTGTGTTGTATGCGTTGACCTTTTTTTAACATCGTTAGCGTACTGGGTAAAGTTGCTGGGGCTTTGCGGTCGACCGGCCCGGCGTCGATTCCGGCGACCTCGCGGCGTCCCGGCAGGCGAGAGTGGGCGAGGAGGGAGAGGCGGCGACGGCGCAGCTCTCCGTGTGCTCGGATGCGTGCGGGGAGGAGCGGAGCGGCGTGGCGAGGCGTCGGCGGCCGGCGGCGACCTCCGGGTCGCGGGAGAGAGAGGGGAGGGGATGGAGCTGTGACGTTTTTTGCACGGAAGTCCCTGGAGTTTGCCGAAATTCCAAACCAGTCCTTCGGAGGGGCTGTTCTGCAATTATTTTGCGCTAAAATTCGTGCGCGCGGGGTGACCGGCTGGCCACCGGCGCGGCCGGCTGGTAACGGGCTACGTGTCGACTTCCTATTGGAAGAAATTTGCGCGCTGTGGGTCGATGTGGAGGTATCCTGGGCGTCGATTCACGCCGATCGGACGGCCGTGAATTGAAAGCGACGTGGAACCTGCGGAAGCAGGTCAAATCTTGGTGGCCTTTATATATGGATCTATGACTAAGTTGCAACAAAGCAGAAAGAAGCGATAATAATAAATTGTACTTGTACACAGTGCAATGTTAAACATCACAGGCAAGAGGCTAATTCTGCTTTAGCTTGGGTACTCCCAGCAAGCTCCTCCAGGCACAAATACCCCCACCATGAACATCTAGCTCCTGTAAGAGGAGTTCCATTAACGAGGCCACCAAACTACACGCAAAAACTTCAAGCCTCCCACCAGGGTACAAGTGCTAACGAGAGCATCTCCCAGGTCCTACCTAAGGGGGAATTTTCACACCATGCATGTCATGCAGCAAGACGCACCTCGCGGTGGCGCGTGACAGTCACTGGCCATCTCAGCAAAACATGCTTGGGTACAGCCAGAGGGGTTGCATCGTGCGGGGCCAGGATCTCATGTACTTGAGGGAGGGATCGGCGTCGTCTCCCAGCGAGTATACGCTCCAGGCTGGAGAGTAACAGGCATAGTACAAACAATTGCTCGTCCCTCCCCATTGTTCCGGGCACATGAAAGAAAACGGTAGGCTCATCGCATGCCCCCCTGAAAAGAGAGCCCACCTGTCCAGGTTCTTCACCTCCACCCATTTTGCGGGCTTGGTTGACATGTCGAGGCGGTGGATCTGAAAACGGCCCACCGCGACAAGTATGTCACCGCAGACCACTAGCCATGAGCACATTGGCCAGTGCTGCTCAGTTGCTATCTCCTGCAGACCAAGCTGGGGGGGGCAACTGTAGTATGTAGATTTTGTTACCATTATCCATGGCGATGAACTGGCCGTTGAATTCCACAATTTGATCTATCCGTGCATTGGGAAGCTGGAGTTCATACCAAGAGTCGCTTCCAACCGGCCAATCAAATAGGGAAAATCCAGTGTTGACGAGAAGGTGTGAATTGGGTGATGCAAGGGGAGCTGTTAGAACACCATAAAAGTATTTCCTGTCGATAGAGCTGAGAACTTGGCACCTTCGAAGTTTCTCTTTGATCTCCTCGGAAACGCTGAGCTCATCAAACTTAACGCTGACCGCGAGATGTGGAGGTGAAACCTCGGTACTGCTGAACGGATCAACAAGAAGGCAATATTGATTGTTGCAGAAGATAAGTTGGCCATAGGAAGAGCCAGCAAAATGCATCTCTTGCAGAGTTCCTTCTTCAATTTGACAGCGCAGGGTGGTGTTTGGGTTGGCTGGATCGATGACCTTACATGTCCGTAGCTTGCGGTGACCATTATTAGAAGGAACATGAGGAGCAGGGACACGAATATTGGGTTGGATGAGGAGAGGCGGGAATAAGGTGTACTTGGATGGGTATGAAGAGAATACAGCATGCCAAGGGGGCAGGTTGCAGCAAAGGCGAGAAGGTTCCGGAAGGAGCCTAGGAGAGGCAAAATAGACTGGAGCAGGCCATCTGGGAGATCTTCCCAACCTTGGAGGCCGGACGCGGCAGGAGGGAGTGTGGAGGCAGAGGCGACAAGCCGTTTGCTTGGTATTTGCATGACGGCGAACTCTCTGCAACACGTAGTAAAATCAAGGCAATCAAGAAACCGAATGGGAAAACATAAAACAGGTGCATGCTAAAAAACATGAACAAGCATGTATTACGTCCTTTCACATTTAGTTTATGCCTATATTTATGAAAATGAGACGACAAAGAATCTGAAGGTAAAAAATAAAGACGGGTGGATGCTAAAACCATGGACAAACATATTAGTACTACACATTTAGTTTATACCATTTCCGAGAAACTCCTATTGCCTACATATCAAAAAGTTTGTACCAGTGTAAAAAATTTCGATACTGTTATGCTGAGGATGAGATAATAACATGGGTATAGGAAATCAACTTCTTCTAGAAAATAGCTACATGCAGTTATAACCTATTTGTGGTATGTTTCCTCACAAAGAAATAAAAAGATGAAGGCTGCTACAACCTAAAAAAAACCGACAAACACGGTGGCAGAAGAGAGTATTGGAGGCCAAAAAAGAAACCTCGCATCCCAGTTTATTTGAGTAACCATGTATACCTGATTATTTGCAAGTGCATTTGTTGTGAGAAAATTGACTGCCGGTACTATACAAGCACACATGCCCAACGTATGCATATTCTCGGGGTGCTCGTAGAACGGTCAAATCTCCAATGTATGAACTGGAATTACGCTAGCCCGGAAGCTTTTCATTCTAGTGCACGAATTTCTTACGACAGTCTTAGCTCTTGGTTTAGCGTTTCCCTGATTCATTCCAGTCCTTGATAATCTCTCTGGTTCCCCTCCTAATTTTAACAGTGCCGCAACAGACATGCCGTCCGTCTACAGAGTGTTGACACCACCAATACGGAAACACCACCAAATGCTGACACATTGAAACGATGAAATCTATCTATGTATTTATTCCCCGCAGAGAACCAAGGATGCGACAGCAGCTATGGTTTGAATGTGTGTGTGCGCCTGTGAGGGAGACGGAGAGAGAGCAGACCTCTTGGAGTTGCCGCCGGCGAGAAGGTCGCGGTGGCTGGTTTCCGCTGGCGACGAGGTCTCCCGTTTATCCGGCGGTGGAAGGAGAGGCGGCGCCGACGATGGCGGCGGCAGAGTCCGTTCCCCTTCGCTCGGTAGTGGAGTGTTACCAAGCTGGGCTTCATATGTATGGCCTATGGGCATCTTTTGCTGGGCTGGGCTGGGCCGTCACTATGAATCTCTCGGGTGTACTGCTGCTCCCTCGAATTCATAATAAATGTCAGTAGTTTTTTTTTTGCGAGCGGAACAAATCTGTAAATTGGTTTCTACGGTTGTTATAAAATATAAATTGGAGGTAACTTCTTAACCAACGTTTCAAAAGTAAAAAAAAAATGTGAGAAAACCACTACATGGCCGTCCCAAGGAAAAGGGCATCGATCATCGAATGTAAAATCTGCTCGGTTTCTACGGTTAAGAGTCATCTATGGCTGGTAGCCCGCACATCTTCGAAAGGTCTATGGCAGGGAGACTGCACATCTGGTGCCTGAATCTACTCCTCTCCGAGCAATATTCCATGTATAAAGGGTGACCTTTATGTGCAAGACGCCTCAAAAAATGGTGTGCCTTCAAATGTATAAAAGGCAGACTGCACATTCGGATGCATCCGGGTGCGTGGTGGTGGCGTGGCATTTCCTTATTGAAGGCATCGTCAATACAGTTCTTGCAACCTCACTCGGGCTGTTCCGGGGAAACCCTTGATTTGGGTCTCCCAGATCGGACGATGGCGGCGCTACATGTCATTCTCCCTCCCGAGGGGGTTGTTTTGGAGCAGCTGGTAGTCGAAGAGGGCAGAAGGTGGAGTGGTGTGGCTTCTACCGCTTCGACGTCGTCGAGCTTCAACGACATGGTGCATCGGGGTCTCAATGGCGGGATGATGGACGTGCAGGATGGTGGCGGCGCAGACAGCACACTTGACAAGGTCATTGCGTTGATCTATCATGAATATGACCTGGTGGAAGGCGACGGCGGCGGATTCTGAGTGTGTGTATGTGGTGTGTGTTGAGGGTTTGCTGGACCGGTTTATGCTCTCGGCTCACTATTGGGCGGGTTGCTTGAAGGCCTGAAGCCTTCGGACTTAGATGGTGTGTTGGTATGTGAGATCAGGGCACTTGGCTCCTATTAGGTTCACCCCTTAATCAAGCTTGTAGGTGTAGTGAGTTATCGTCTAGACGGTGGCTTCCGAACAATTTGGGGGCGCATATCGTGCAACAATCTCATCTCTTCGAAGTAGAGACGGCCTTCGTCATGAGTGACTACATGCAGTCAGAACAGCAATGTATGTAACTGGACTGGGATGAAAGCCATCACACTTGATTTCTTTGTAAGGTTTTTTTTTTTTTGAATTTTTCCACGTATATTAAACCAGCAAAGAGTACACGATTACATCGATTATAAAAACAAAACTAAAAGAGACTAGTAAATCTATGAGATCTTCAAGCTCTTTCTTCATCCATGACACAATCTTGTACTTTTCTAAAGGCAGCCGTAGAACAACGCCAACACCACCAAACCACAGACCTGTGAATACCACCGAAGGTTCTCCCTTTTTAATTTTGAGCCGCAATGCCAAGGCTTTGTGCACGCACGCAGCCATTAAATTAATCAAGCAACATCGGCAAGAGCACCACCACTGATATTCCAGGGACAAATAACCGAACCAATTTGTCGACGTCGTTGGGAGCCGAGAGAACGAATCACCATTGCCGAAGACGCAGTAGCCGGGATAGATATTGCGAGGACAAACCTCCTCGCGACAACCATGAGAAACAATCCAAGATTGATCTGACGAAGCAAGATCTGAAGAACCATACCTAGACAGACTTAATCTTCTAAAACCACCATTGACGTCGGGAAGGATATCTCGCCGTCGAACGAAACGTGGAAGATCACTTATTGCAGACGATACCATCTCCATTAACGAAGAAGATGACGACCAAAACCAAACTCTACCATTAAGGACCTTCGAAAAGCGCCGTGCGCAGGTCCGAGGTCCCCACCCCTTCTAGTGCCAGAACGGCACCTAGAGGAGGCGAGGACCCGTCGAATCCTTGCCGGCGGCGACGAAGAAGCTGCAGATATCACGGGCGGCGGCGGCTAGGGTTGAAACCCTAGGCCGCCGCCACGATCGCCTCCTCTCTCCTGTCTCTCGTACGTGACCGGTTCGCTTAACCGTATTTTTCTTTGTAAGGTTTTAATGTTTAATGGTTTTTATTTTTAATAAAAAAGATGTGCGCATCATTTTGAAATAGGCTGGGGGTTATCCTCAGTTCGAGAAAAAAAGTGCTACGGGGCACTTGCCAGGTCTACCGCCAAGTAATGGGCCCACAGGGAGCAGTATATACGTGCGCTGCGTCGCACCGGCAGGACCAGCTGGATTTGGCCCTTGGAGCTCTCCAAGGTCCACGGACACGTGTGCTACTCCTCAGATATTTTTGTCATTTGTTGGGCAAAAAATGAATCACGGGACGGAGACAAGACAACAGGGCACTGGATATTCCAACAGACACATTTTCGGTACTGCTCAAGTGGAATCAAATTTTCTATCTGAGTTAATTTGGAGGAACACTTTTTAAACTCCCGAGTACATATGCTCCTGATAGATTAAAATAAATTTAAAAAATAAACATTTAAAAAATTCTAGTAAACTTTGGTAACGAACATGTAGATGTTTTCTAAACTCGTGTAATGTTTCGTGATGAAATGACATGTGTAGTGCTCTGTGCAAAATAACAAAATCAGTTCTATAAAAACATATTTTAGAAATTTCCATTTTAGCCACTAATTTATCTTTTTTTGCACAGGATAGCCAAGATATCATTTCACCACGAAACTTAGCACGTATGAACATTTGTCTCTGTTCGTCTCCAAGTTTTTTCAGAATTTTTGAAACGTTTTACTATTTTTTATTCGACCAGGAGTTTGAGAGCCAATTTAAATTTCCAATGTCTTTGGGACGTACAAATTCGTTGGACACGTGTGCTACTCCTCAGATATTTTTGTCATTTGTTGGGCAAAAAAATGAATCAAGTGCACTTGGTATCTCACGGGACGGAGACACGACAACAGGGCACTGGATATTCAAACAGACACATTTTTGGTACTGCTCATGTGGAAAACAAATTTTCTATCTGAGTTAATTTGGAGGAAAGCGTTTTGTCTCCCGAGGTCATATGCTTCTGATAGATTACAAAATAAATAAAAAATAGTATAACATTTCAAAAAAAAAAACTTTGGTGACGAACATATAAATGTTTCCTAAATTCGTGTCAAAATTCGTGATGAAATGACATGTGTGATGCTCAGTGAAAAAATAACAAAATCAATGCTCTAAAAACATATTTTTTTTTCAAAACCCATTTTAGCCACTTTTTTTTGCACAGGACAGCCAAGATGTTATTTCATCACGAAATTTGGCAGTAAGTAGAACATTTGTCTAAGTTCGTCTCCAATTGTTTTCAGAATTTTTGAAACATTTTACTATTTTTTAATTTTTTTCTTCGACCAAAGCAGCATATGAGAGCTCGGGAACCAATTTGAATTTTCAAAAAAAATTGGACTTACAAATTAGTTGGACATACTATATTCTAATAATATCTTCTTGGGTGTTGAGTCTAAGCATTAATAGGATAATAAGATTTCTCTTGGGTGCATGGTCCGACTTTCGGTTCCGTCGTACTATCCCTTTAAGTATTTTTTTTTTCAAAAGAAAAATTCCCGTGTGGTTAAACCAGAAAGCGAGAGGCATGGCTAGCTTCTTTTTGCAAGGGGTTTTGTCGTGACTGCTTTGCTTGGAGCCGCAGAGTGACACGTAGTACACGGTATACCTACTTGGTAGTTCGGTCTGATATCATCATGCAGCATGCGGGGCAAACTAAGTAACTAAGTAGTGGATCCTCGAGATAACATGAGCAATCGAACTCGACTCAACTCATAGGTGTGCTCAAATCACCATCGCTCCTTTAATTATATATAAGTAAAGAAAGAAGCATTAACGCCGGTCAAAAAAAAAGAAGCACTAACACAGTCTCCTTTTCCACGTCCACGTCCAGGAAATGGAACAATGACGGAATGACGGTCCCTTTTTACTCGCAGAAAGTGACCGGGTCGACCTCAGACAGCTAGCTAACTAGCTCACGGTGGCTGCATCGTAAATCTCCATTCGGGGTGCCAGTAAGCATCCTAATAATTCTATTGGGCCGCGTCGGACAAAAAATTACGCCCGCCCGTGGCATCCATAGCCCGATTACGTCCAATGATGCCTATAATTTCGTCCGGAAGTAGCAGCCCACTTTCATCCCGTTGGGAGCCGCTTGGAAGTGCCAGATGAAGCCGCACGCGTCGCCACGTCACATCCTGACAGGCGGGCCAGCCATGTCATTGACGGAGCGTCCGGTCAGCTTAACTAACTCCGGGTAGCCCGCCAGTTGGTCATCTGAATTGAATGATGCGACGGTTTCCCAAACGGGCGCAAAGAGGCGTCGCGTCGCCAATGTGGGTTTCCCAAGCGGCAAGCTCACGGGATTCGTACGCCTCGGTGTTAATGTGTGCCCACCGCTCACTTTCCTCTGACGCCGTTAAAAGTCCCCTCGCCGCGTCGTCCCTCATAGTCTCTCGCGCGCACTCTTGATCGAGGAGGCGACGGAGCTGGGAGAGAACGGCTACCCTGCACCGACGGACATGTGTAACTCCGGCAACTGGATGCTCTCGTCAGCGGCAAACCTCTGGGCTAACTGGCTCACGGTAGCTGCATCCACGCCTAGAAATGGGATTGGGCTAACTATTATTTCGTCCGGAAGTACGAGCCCCGTTGGGAGCTGCTTGGACGTGCTGAATGAAGCCGCGTCGGATCCCGACAAGCGGGCCAGCCATGTCATTGACAAAGCAGCCAGTCAGCTTAACTAACTCCGGTAGCCTGTCGGCCGGCCGGTCTAGCTCGTGCTCATAGATGTCTCAGCTCCGTTTTGGACGGAAAGGGCACTCGGTCGATCATGTGCGTGGAGGCGAAATTGCACTCAGATTCTCATTCTTGCTTGCTATCGGTGTCATTGACCCATAGGCCGGGCGATTGCAAATATCTGCACGGATTATTGGACACACGATCCATCGATCGGAGCGAATTAGGTACTACAGTACAGTAGTACGTAGTATAGTAGCAAAGATATTTTCGATCGTGCCCTGTCCAAGTCCAACCATGGCTAGTTGGCTACTGTCGTACGTGGCCTCCCGGGGATCAGGGCTTCCTCTGGCAATCATGCAGGATCAATCCAAAATATCACTAGGATGGATCGCCTAGAGAACTAGTAAGTAGAACACATAATTAACATCTTCCGGAGTAAAGAAAAAACAAACGAGTATTTTTTTTTAAATGAATCAACGATCGACTTTTGAAAAACACTCCATCTTATTTTTCTTAGGAAACAAATCATCGCGTGCCCGCCTCCTGCTCATCCTCCTTCTGTCGCGGTCGTCGTTGGCTGAGCTCTCGAATCTGCGTCACACAAGTGCCTCCTCGCCTACCTCCAACGCCGTTATAAATTGCCGGCGCGCCGACCCATCTCTCACATTCACCTCCAATGTCGCCTCTTACTCGCCACCCCGCAAACCCTAGCCACCACCATGTCGAGCAAGCGGAGCGGTGGCGAACGGCTAACCAAGCGGAGCGGTTACGCTGCGCGACAACCACTACCCTGCACCTCCGGACATGTGGTACCCCGGTACGTGGGCACCTAGCTTCGGCGGGATCCATGTCCCTGTGACGCCAACACCGGCGAGCCGCAACTGGGGCGCAGAGGTGCACGCGTACTACTGGGGCACTTTGAAGGACCACACCAGTTGACTACGCAGCCCTACCTCGACCTCACCGGCGATGACGACGGCGAAGGCCCAGCGGCACAGGCGGCGGCAAGGACGGAGTAGGGCCTAGCGGCACCTTCGGAGTCAAGGACGAGGACAATAGCACCTTGGCAGTGAGATTAGGTCTAGTTTAATCTAAATATGTAAATTCCCCTGAAAGTTTGAATGAAATTCTTTTGAACCAACCATGTTTTCGTGTTAAATTTTAGGAGAAAAAACTATTGTGTACGCGATTGGGAAGAGATCACTTCCAATATCACAATATGCGGCAACATGGAGATGCTCTCATCCGTGGTAAATATTTGGTTGAAACGAATCTGGTCCGTCGGATGGACGAAACGGACGGAGCAGATTTGCTCCTCGCACCATATTCCCTGTAAATCTCTTTACCGGAATGGAAATGACTAAGAGCATCTCCAGCAGCAGCGCTAGGCGTCGGCGCGCTAAAATTTTTTTGCGGCGCCAGAATTGCGATTTCTCGCGCGCGTCGCCAGTTTTGCTTTAGCAGACGCGCTATTAATGTAGCGCGGCGCTGTCGCGCTAAAATGCAGCGCGCGCGAGCAGCGCCATAGCAAATTCCATAGCAAAATAGCAACATAGCACATTTAAATAGCAACATAGCAAATTCCATAGCAACATAGCACAATAGCAACATAGCAAATTCATAGCACAAATTCACCAAAGTGCATACAACAAGTTTATTTCTCTCCAATTTCTTTCTCCACCTCCTCTTCTTCCTCCTCCTTCTCTTCACCTTGTCCACAACCATCTTCATCATTGACGGGGACAGTGCTTGCACTATTTCCACATGCACCATCCGAAGGCATAGGAGACACCATGGTAGTATTGCCTCTACCCATGGTTGCACCCAAGTTAACCGGCGGTGTACCCATTCCTCCCATGGTGCCCATCCCACCATATGCTCCAAATATGTTTGGAGATGCACCCATGCTTCCCATGCCCATTGGAGGTACTCCCATGCCCATCGGAGGTACTCCCATGGTAACACCAACGCCTCCCATGCCGCCCATCCCTCCATACGGTCCCATGCCTCCCAAAAGAGAGCCAAAACTCATGCCTCCCATGCCCATCGGAGGTGCATTCATCACTCCATTTCCTCCCATGCCCTCCATGCTTGTTCCTATACCTCCAAAGCCTCCCATGGTACCACCAACGCCTCCCATGACCATCATTCTTTTCTTCATCAATAGTTCATCACGGCGTATGTTGAGGTACTCCTTTTGCTTGTCATCAAAGTGTGATGTGTCCACGAAGAAGAGGTATTTCTCCCACTCCATCATCCTAGCTTGCTCCGCCATTTCCAATTTCTTCTCCTCAATTGCCAACCTCCTCTCCTCCGCCGCCAACTTTCTTGCTTCGGTCTCGGCGTGTAGGCTATTCTTCTTTTGCTTCGCCTCTTGCGCCAATTTCCTCTCCTCCACGAAGAACAAGTATTGTGCACTGATGTGGGTACACAAATGAGACACTTACCCTATCTACGTCATTTGTGCCACTTGGGTTAAGGGCATCAACCGCCGCCATTGCCCCCGCCCACTTTTGACAATCGGTGTTTATCAATGACCACCGAGAGCGAAGTGATCTATTGCTTCGCTCAATTCCACTCTTATTGTGCGTGTCATAGTACTCCTTCATCCTATCCCAATATGCGTATCAATGACCACCGAGACACATTTAGGTATGTCTCGCATAGCAAAAGGTCATCTTGCACGGTGTAGTTGACCGACCTTCCTTTCGGAGGACCAACCAAACCCTCTCCATCCTCATCCACTTCTTCTTCAAATTCATGATCATCGTCATGTAGTTCATTGGTTTGGGACCAATGTGAAGTGTTGGAGCCAACTCCCATTGTTGAGAAATATGCGTCATCACTCAAACTACAAATAAGTTGAAGATAGTCAAGTAAGGGGACGAATCAAAGCGAATTGTCAAGCAAGATGGACAAAAGTACCTCCTAGGAATTTCGTCAAGCACCCTATGTGCATCCTCCGGCGCAAAAAGCGACGGCTCTGGCGCGGGTGCCGGCGCTACGGGTGGCGGTGGCGGAGGCGGGGCCAATGGCGCAGGCGTCGCCTTCCTCTTGCTCGCTGGCGCCGCAGCGGCGCCGCCCACCTTCATCTTCTTGGCTGCCGCCACCGTCGTCGCCGCCGCAATCGAGCGCTTGGGGAGGACGTTCCGCCGCTGCGCTCCGGGCGCCTGCGCGACGGCTCCGACGGAGTTCGGCCGTGGCGCCGTGAAAAGGCCGCGCGCGAGCCCCACGCCGGGATTTGGTGCGGCGCCGGCGGCGGGGTTGGTCACGCTCGCGCTAGGGTTTGCGGCGGCGCCGACGGGAGAGGGGTCGCGCACGTAGGGCGGGGTCGGAGGGACGCTCGAGTCGCCTTCCATCGCCGGAATTTCGCCGGCGGCACCGCGCGCTACGCGAAGCGAGGGCGACGGCGGGAGCAGTGGGGAATTTTCCGGGTGGTGGTTGCTCTCTCGCGCGCAATTTCCTTTCGACCGCGCGCGCTGGAGCGGCCGCCCCAAATTCAGCGCAAGGAGTACCGCTCGGGCCAGCGCGCTGGCCCCTTTTTACCGCGCGCGGAGTTTTAGCGCGGCTGCTGGAGACGCCGAAACGGGTGCGCGCGCGCGATATCGGCGGTTTCTTGGGCGCGCGCTGTTTTTAGCGCTGCTGTTGGAGATGCTCTATACGATACGAAACGACACCATGCGGCCACGTAGGGTGGACAAACTAAATATCGAGTCCGACGATGGACAGGGAAAATATCTTGCTGCCCATGAGTAGAATATCAACAAAGTCCACGCTAGCAGTAGTACGCAGTGGGTCCCACAGAAAAGCGCAAGTGGCAATAAAATATCCCAAAGCACACAGCCGGACGCACACTATCATGTCTACTTCTCGTGTTCCACCGGCGTCTCAACACGTTATAGGCACGAAGTTGTTGCTAAAAACTCACGGCATGGAGCAAGACGAATCTATACACGGGGCCGCGTTAATCATACTTACGTTGAACTTCAAGGGATTTGAACTTGGACTAACCTGGAGGTAACGTGGTGGCGATCAAATCCACTCTTCACCTACCCGCTAAAAAAAAAAAAAAAAAAAAAAAAATCCACTCTTCACCTGTACATTGGTTTTTTTGTCCAGAAACACGATTAGGGCGAAAGGAATTCGACACAATTAAACATCTTTTGTCGGTCTATTTATCTTTTATATTATATTTTAATCGAAATTGCTAGTTCTAAGGCATTGAGAGTTAGCAAAATTTTAGTCGCCTCTCTAACCATTAGATTTGCATCGTGATTCTACGAGTTACAAACTATTTGCAACTGAGATTATGGTACGCCGTTAGCCAACTGTGCTTTAGTTAAACTTCAGTCGCCTAGGTAGATGTATAGGACCTGTTTGGTTCGCGCCAGCGCCATCCTTGTCAAAACTGGGCGAGCCAAATAATTCGCGAACGATTCTGTCGCCCACAGCTCGCCAAATTTTTTGCGCTGAATTGAACTAGCCGAACCGAAGTGGCCTGGGCGTGCCAAATAATTGGTGGCCATCCAAAGAGGCAACAAAGACTGGTCAATGACCAATATTGTGGTCGGGCGCCGGTTTACGGCTCCAATCCAAACAGCCCCATAGTACCTAGGGTTTGCGTCTTCGGGTCGTTTGGCGTCTTGCCACGGGGAGGTTCACCACTGGATCTGACGGGCGGTCCTTTAATTGTGGTGCTTGGTGGTGGTATTTATGGCCGTAATGCTCTTGAGGATGGAGCTGAGCGCGGCCGGAGGTGCTTCTCCTTCTTCCCTTTCAGTAAGCTTGGTCTCCCATCCCCAGATCAGGTGGTTGCTCAGGTGAGGGACTTGTGATGGTTTCTTGTCCCTCCGTTTGGTGTCGAGGTGATAGAGAAGAGGCTCTTCGGCTTCGTTCCCCCAAGTGGTTCGTCTGCGGTGAGCTTCGACTCTCGCTATGGTGGAGAAGAACTGCAAGGACTCGATTGCTTTTTCACGGATCTTTGCAAGGTTGTTTCTATAATTGGTCAGGGTCTCGTTATAATTTTTTCTTTTTGGACTTGAATGTAATTTGTTCCCAACATAGCTGCATCCAGATCCTTTTGGGCTGTTTTTTTGGGTTAAAAAAAAGATCTTGACGCCCTATGAATCTTTGGCAAGTGGCGCTCTATGCTCGCGTGTTTGCAATTAATTAACTTTTTGTAGGACGCTCGTGTGACGGACCCACGCGGGGCAGGGCGGTGTCTGAAGATGGACGGACATGCAGCAGCAAAATATCGTGGGCGTGGAAAATATCTCTCTGGCGGCGGGCGGAATATCCTTTCGCCGTCCATCCATCCATCCTCAACGAGTGGGAACCTGGCTGACTCCCATGCAAAAAAAAAAGCGCAAAGAAAACGAATAAAAAAATCACTGGGTGGGGCTTTTCGGCCGAACCACACCAAGGTGGGTCCCAAGCGCCAGCGAGGCGACCACGGCTGCACACGTGGCGTAGGAGGCGGAAATGACGCTTGTGCCCCGCGAGAAAGCGCAAAAGCGCGAGATATTTTCTCGTTTCCGCCGGTGGGGCCCAGCCCAACGGTGTGGGACCCACCACCAACCCTCAGCTATGTTCTCCCTACTTGTACTTGTACCGCGCCTCCGTCTCTCGTTCCTGCCGCATCTCCTTCTTATCTCCTCCATCCTCCTCTTCTTCACCCAAGCTTCGAGCTCTCCGTCCCTCCACTCCTTGGTCTCTTCGGAACAAGGAAGGAAGATTTTTTTTCTTGGTTCGGCTGCTGGCGTATCCGACCGGCGGAGGAGGACGATTCTCTGGCGGCGGCGGCGGCGGGCTGGATCTGACCACGAGCTGCTTGCTCGCTCGCTTCTTCAAGGTGCGTTGCTGCCTGTTTCTTTTCTTTCGAGCGACCTAGAGCGATTTGTTTGCTTGTTTCTGTCTCGATTTGGGCGGCAGCACCAAGGATCCGATAGGTTCCGGCCGATTGGCTCGGATCGAGCTCCTCTTCTTGTACTTGGATTCCATTCGATCTGACCTTTTATTTCTTCTTCCTCCTGCCCGGATACGATCCCTCGGATTCTCTTCATGCTTCTGAAGCTCTGATTCAAGAGATTATTTTTTTCTTATCATAAAAGTCTTTCTTTGATTGGCTCAGCTCAGCTCGGATTTGGCCGGCCTGCTCTCTCGCTCGCTCCGGATGATTTTCTTCTTAGCTTTCGATTACTAATTTGTGGCTGGAGCGACCTCCTCATTGTTTCTTAATTATCGTCTGCTCTGATTCTTGCTGCAAGACGGAAGCGAGGAGCTGGAATAGTAAATTGTTTATTATTTGCAATAAAATAGTAGGACGCGTATTTTTCATGTGCACAAAAAACCATGTAATTAATTTCTTTCAGGTAATTAGTAGTACGACTTGTGCGCGTGTCTGCACGCTTCCGAAAAATATCTGCTTCTTCTTTGAAAAATAAAATCTAAACGTTCCGTGTACCATGAAAAAACAACAACCTTTTCATTTGTTTGTGGGAGATGCAAAAGGTGCTTTCGGTCTTTGCCGCTTTGTGCGCACGCACAATAATAGTCCATTTACGGCGACGTGCACCAATACGCACCACTGCTGGGAGATGCACTACCTTTTGCCCTTTGCTTCTTTTCCGCTCTCATTTTCGGGCCGTGATAACGATTTTTATCAGTAGTGCTACAAATCGACCCTCCAAAATCACCTTTCTGATGTCTCCTTTTCCATTACCATCTTCCTAGAAAAAACACTTTCTAATGTCCCCTAAATAGTTTCATCAGCCCAACAAGATCAAAATTTTGTTTCCTCAACTCATCTTTGTTTGCTTATCTCAATCACTCTTTTCTGATATTATTCCCAATTTAAAATGATTGTTGCACACAGCATATTGTCCTGGGTTGCGTTGCTCGGAAAAGTTGACACAGAATATTGTCTTTTTTTCTCTTCAAATGCAAACAATGATACGGTTGCAGCACCTATTGACCAGTGGGGGAATATATACTCGCAAAAGGACCACTGGCAAGTAGAAAATGTATACCCAGAGGGCAGAAGATCCCAAGGCTAGTGGTCTGTACTTTTACGGTGCGATTCCGAGTTCTTTATGCTGGTCGGCGGATTGAGGCGGAGTCCTCGGTTCTACCAGCCCACCGAAACCTACAAATCTTGTTAACAGGTGTCACTGTGAGGAAGTGCATCTATGTTATCCATGGTTTTATATTGTTATTAGCTGATGCAAGGCGTCCATGTGGTGCAGCATGATTGATGCTGTATCTTTTGAGTGACGCTCTTGGTTTGAATTGGCAAGAGCGGTTCGTGCTGTCATGCTAGTGTCATGTGTACACACCCTTAAATCCACTTTACATGGTTCATGTCGTTATTTCTATATTTATATTATTTACCCCCATTGAGTTGTATACACTTGTACTAGCACAATTTTTTAATGATTGCTTGTCACTACTACACAGGTCTCTCTTGAATTTGAGTGATCTTGAGAGCTCGCGAAGAAAGGGTTTGTTGTTGGAGTAAAACCTCCTGAAAGAAGCTGGCTTGAAGTATTGTCAATAACAGGAAAAAAACATCATGGGTCTCTGCGATTACTGCGGGGAGCATAGGTCCATGGTGTACTGCCGATCGGATTCTGCAGCTTTGTGCCTGTCATGCGACCGCAACGTGCATTCAGCCAACGCTCTCTCTCGGCGCCACACGAGAACTCTTCTCTGTGACCGGTGTTCTTCGCAGCCTGCCATGGTCCGCTGCCAAGAAGAGAACGCCTCGCTCTGCCAGAACTGCGACTGGAACGGGCATAGTGCTGGATCCAACGCTGCTGGGCACAAGAGACAGAACATAAACTGCTACTCGGGGTGCCCATCGTCTGCGGAGCTTTCGAGAGTCTGGTCATTCATTTTGGATATTCCGGATGTTGCTCCTGAGCCGGATTGTGATCAAATAATAAGCATGATGAGCATCAGCGAGGGTGCTGTCAGTAACGGGGACAATGCTGCTGCGGACAACGGTTTGTTGGATATGGCTAGCGCGACACATACGGATGATCGTAATAATGATGTCAACAAGCAAAAGCCTGTGATAGGCTCATCCTCTGAAGCAGGCCCGAACCTTCTTCCACGTGCTAATGATCAGGCAGCCGTATCTGTGGATTCAACGACTGCTAAGGTGCGATAAGATTTTTATGTATCCTTCTGTATGTAGAGTTAATATTTAGCTTATGCTGCTGTATGTACTACCCCCATATGCCATTGGTAATATGTCCACCTGAAAGTTGGGGCACCGTAAAAATCTTTTTTGTGGGTTCCTAACCTAGGAAATTGTGTATTGCCTATCCCTTCTCTGCCTTCCTTTGGCAGCAAGAATTAATGTGAAAATTCACAGAAATATATATTCTCCCATTCATGTATTTTGTACTCTCTCTTATTGTTCCTCGTGTGTAGCATATGTAAAATCTGTAGGCTTCTTCTCTGCAATTCTTCCACTGCAACATGTTTTGTCAAATATTAATTTGTCACTAATGTATGCTTATGGTTTCCTTTTGCAGTATACGCCAGACAAACATATATTCAGCAAGGACAGCATATATGAAGATTTTTCCATGGATGGTATTGACCTGAGTTACGAAAATTATGAAGAACTATTTGGCAACTCTCATATTCAAACTGAGGAACTCTTTGATGATGCTGGGATTGATAGTTACTTTGAAACAAAAGAAGTGCTCGCTGGGAGCTCCGATGAGGTTTGTTGTTTGTTCTCATTAGCCGTTTATTTAATTAAAAAGGATCTTTTATAGCTGTTCACATTCATGTGGCGATGGTCTCAGAACAAGAGTTCTCTCATTGTTTGGACAATCATATTTCTCTGATATCAATTTTGTATTTCTCCCTTGTAGACATACTTCAGTATATGAAATTTCATGCTCCCTTGTAAAAAAATCAGTTTAATCCTTTAATGTGAAATTGAGCAAATACAATCATTTTTATCATAGTTTTATCAAGGTCCTGATTGGAAATACTTGTAAATAGTCATAATTGTAACTCAATACTCTCTTTTTCTGGGCTGACCTCATGATCTCTTTGTTTTCAGCAGCCCAAGCCCAAGCTGATGCAGCCAGCGGCTTCTGCTGACTCTGGAGTAAAAGATGATTCCAGTCTTTGTATCCCTGTGAGGCAAGCTATTTCCTATTCCGGCTTTACTGGTGAGAGCATTCCTGTAGAATACCAGGATTGTGGGGTATCGCCAATGCTCCTTATGGGCGAGCCTCCTTGGCTTCCTCCTGGCCCTGACGGCTCATTTGCCGGAATTAGAGACAGTGCGATCACACGGTACAAGGAGAAGAAGAAGCGAAGAAAGTAAGTGCATTTATCATTAATCTTGCTGCACATTTACCCTTTGTTTCTGTAAGGCATTGCATGTTTGCTTGAAACCATGTAGTAACTTGCAACGTACAAGAAATACAAGAAATTGTAACTTCGGATTTCTTTAGCAGAGCCTTCTATAGCATCCTAAGAGAGGGTTTGGATCCTGTGGTTTCTTTGACTTAAGCAATGCCAAATTTAAGTTCTATTGTACTTCTGTATGTGACTGCCTATGTAGATCTATCTCCTATTTTCCTTCTTGTATTAGCTAGCTGACTGGTCTTCGTATGTTGTCCCTTTTGATAGGTTTGACCACAAGATCAGATACGAGTCTCGCAAGGCCAGGGCGGATGTGCGAAAAAGAGTCAAGGGGCGGTTCGTTAAGGCCGGTGAGGCATACGACTATGATCCGCTTGACACAAGGAGCTACTGAATGCATGCATGAGATGCAGCGTTGAAACCAGTGCCTATTGCGTCTGGGATGAAATCACGGGCACTCAAGCAACCATGGCATACCTACCTTTGAAAAGAAAGCATCCGGAAAAAGATTTGTATGTCCCACAAGTTTTCGACGCTGTTCCTCCTGTACAGCGGATGGAACTCAGTGTTGCTCCCCAATTTTGGTGCATGAACCAACACAACTAGATTCTCTACTTTGTACTGACCATGTGGCGTCCACCCTGCCCTTGCCGTGGTGTTGTACGGCGGCGGTGTGCTTCCAGATTGTTGTTCTCCTAGGCGAAAGATGGCTGTATCTGTGAAGTACCCTACCGCGTTATTATGTCTAATGCGAAGAATCCTGCTGCGATCCAGAGTTTTGTCCTGCAACTATGTGTGTAAATACCAGGTTGGAAATAAGCCGGTGATTGTATGTAAAGATTGTTGTTTCGAGTTGGCGGTGGTGGTGATGGAGCCCATGTAACTTGCCACTGATTTTTCTGTGCTCTCTGCCTGAATAAATCAAACCTTCGATCTTTAGCTTATGCTTGGATATCTGTTTTTTGTCATCCGTTTGCTCTTTGATGTTCTTTTAAAATTACTAGTGTTGTACCATGTAGAAGTTATTGGTGTTGTAGACCTTTAGTTGCTCTGAATTATAATGTAGAATCTCACTGAGCCAAGATGCTGAAAGAGTAGGATTTACTGAAGTTTGGAGTGTTCAGTTGACCATTGGATTTATAAAAAGCAACAATTGTGGTGGCATCACCTGAAGAAACTGGATATAGCAACAAGAAATGTGGACTTAAGACTTCTCAGTGAACAATATAGAAAAGCACAGTACATAGTAAAAAACTAGAAATTGTGTAAATACAGAGTCAAAGATGCAATACAAAAGATGGTGAATAGGAACTACTGAATGTCCAAACCATTTACTCATATCTTACAAAATTAAAGGTGCGCTCATCGCAAACCGCAGAAATATAAACACCAGGCGATGAAATCGGCTGCCCATGTAACTCTTGTGACTCAAAGAACTAGCAAATACAAGAAAAAATAACATCTGTTATATTCCTTCAATTTTCTTTCTGTTCATTTGAAGGGGTACAAGTGTTGAAAAGAAGATTAATTTACCTATAGTAGGGAGCAACAATTCCCGGTGTTCCTAATCTAGCATGAAGGCTATATTTGAAGACTCAATCCAGCCGCATTCTCGGCCCTGCTGTTGATTCTCCCGTCTGGTTCTCACTATGTATAGTTCTCGCCGAAACCCAAAATCAAGGTGTATCATTGGACGACGCTTTCTGCCGATCCATCCATCCATATGCGTGCCAGCAAAAGTAGGATGCGGAAAAAATGGTTCCTATTTAGGTGGCACGAAATCCTTCTCTAGTTGGCTGTATACCTTCTTGAGGCGAGACGACACTCTCGACCCCACATCCTGCGTGATCTTCTTTCGGTTCTTGCAGCTCTTTAACCATCTCATGCCGATAGACACCTGGATGGTGCATGACTTCGGCTTCGACGCAATTGCTCCAGCTGGTACCGAATGTGGAGCTGCAGAAATAAGAACGAGGGCGTCACGTTTAGGTGACAAGCCAGAAATCTCACATTTCAGTTCGTGGTGCAAAAAGTGTTACACTGTTTACAACTAATGAATGAAATAAGACTGCATTTTCGTCAAGTTCAGATGTTATACATATGCATGTAAAGAATGTGATTATGCTCCGTATTGTGCAGTGACAGTTTTTCTAGAATTTGGGGATGATCTCTTCACCATAGTAACCAGAGTAATCTTACTGAAAGGACACAAACAGAGCAATGAAGGAGTAACAAATGGCAGATATGTGCTGCATTAGTAGTATGTGCACTACTGGGTTTCAATGTAACAGCGTATATAGTATAGGTCTATAGGATCATATTATTGACGTCTGACTAACATGGGCAAATCGTATAACTGTAAACCAAAAAAAACGAGGAAACTGATAGGACGATAAACAGAACATACAGATTCAAGACTATTAAGCTAACAAAAGGTTACGATTTGACTATAAAGATGCTAATGATCACCAGAGAAAGGTCTGAGCAATAAAGCAACTTAAGGAATATTACAAGATAAACGCAATGTTACAAGCTAAGAAAAAGGTGAACTATTTGACTACAAAGATGCTTAATACAGAGCGTTTTAAGCAGAGCAGAGCAGTTTTGACTCTTCTTGTGCTTCTCTCTTTTTGGGTCATGTGCTTAGGTGTTTGTGGGAGTTTTTAGCTTTAGCTTTGTCTTTTGGTCGTGGCCATCTAGGTGGTTTGTAACTTTTACCGCTCTTTGAGCGTTTCTTTTATTACAAAAGACGTGCAACTTAGTGTGTGTTTGAGAAAAAGCTGCAATAAGTGCACATATAATTCAAATTTAAAGCCTAGGTTCAGATGCATATAATAAAATAAACTATTGAAAGCCAGGAAATCGTCTCTTACATTGAAACATTCACCAACAGGGATGCCTTCAAATGTCACCACTTCTTCAACAAGCCATCCATTCTTATCAGGCAACGGCGACTTTTGTTGGGTGCTCATTACTTCACCCTCATGGCGTGCCGATTTCTTGTCAATCCTGTAATGGAGTTGCCTCTGGTAAACATCTGCCCTGACTGGTTCCCATGCTGTAACAGAGTAGTCCATACAACCAACTTTCTCCATCACTCGACGCTCCAAAGGACCGCCCTCAAATATCCCCATGAGTGTTGGCACCTAAATGAAACATACAAGTTGGTTAATTTGGTTGCAATGTAAAGTTGTAATTGCTGCACTCGTCATACTTGACATGGATTGAAATCTTACTTCCAAATGTTTTGTAGATTTAAATATTTCTGTCATTTTGGCATCTTCTATCTGTAAGAAAGATCCGCTTTCCTCATTTTCGAGGTCTTCAGTTTCTGATTCCTCTTCTACCAGTTGAATTTTTTCTTCAGGGCTCAAGGATCTCGCCTTCCACAGCGCCTTTATTGTCCTGCAAAGCATGCAACTAGTAATTTAGAAAAACATGCTCATGAAGGAAGAAAATTAAATTGGACAATAAATTGGTGTCCTTTAATTTAAACTAAAGTAATTTACTGCAACAACCAACATCCAAGAAAATGAACTTACTCGTGTGCCGCGTTAAATGACACAAAAGATTGGAAATGAAACTTGAGCCTCCCTTCATCGTCCAGTTGCTTTGCTCCAATCCTTGCATCCAATCCTCTGCCCTTGCGAAGAGTAATCAGCAGACATGGGCTTCCCATTGTAGATAGGGTTGCAGGGACCAATTGGATATCTTCAATATCTTCCCAAAGAAAGAAGAATTTTGTTTTGAGACCAAAAATATTCGTATAGAACCCGATAATTCTTGGAGATAAAAACAAGCGACCCTGCAAGACAGGCAACATAAGCTAAGCACTCTACAGTCACATGAGAAAATAGAAGTTTTGTCTAGTTCAGGTGTAAATTCAGACTTGCAGTATGGTCATATGAAGTATGACACTGTTTACTGATTTATCATCTCAAAGTATGGTTGGCAAACAATTTTTGGTAATAATTGATGGTCAGGGAGCAGGAAAATTGAAAAGGAACATGCAGATGAATAAGTTAGTTCTGTTGTTCAAACTGTGTTCAGAAGCTGAATATTTTTTAATGGGATCTCTGTACTATGGGCAAAAGCTGAGAGTACCATATGTAGATTTGCACATTTTAGAATCATAAATGACAGTTATGCTATAGCCGACTCTTTAGTTTGAGAATACTGAATCCATTTTTTTGTCACCACAAAGTACTGTTTTAGTAAATGAAGGCTTGCCCGCAGTAGAAAGAATAACATTACAAGCAAACAGGCATAAACAAAAAAACCTGTGTGAGCATTTTGCGCTTTAAATGGCAAGTAAAATCATTGATAAGGAATTCTTCTGGTGGCAACGAAAAGATCTTCTGAAACTCTAAGTTTGTGTGGGGTGACCGCATAGCAATCTGCATAGTAAGATTTGCCCATGTTAGTCACACATCAACTATATGATCTTAATATCTTATATAGACCTACTTTGGTGATGTGTACTTGCAAATTTTTGAAAGTTCTCATACAATTGTATACAGGTGTATGCAAAGTTACTTTGCAATGAAACATGATTCAGTGAAAAAGAAGTATGCACATATGATCATATTCTTAAACAAATTTTAGCAACTGCAGAAATTCTAGATTTATGAATTCCTTGAAGTACAGAATTGCAATATATTTGTATGATAGACGCCCATGATCTTGAGTAGATTTAGTTTTCACCACTTGACGATAGGGAATAGAACTCTACCTTTCTGCCAACCTCTTTCTCCATCCTGTCTAGGTAATTCTTCACGACTTCTGTAGCCCTTGTATTGTTCAAGAAGATTCTCAAATGAAGTTTTGACTGACATGCTTGAGCCAATTTTCCCTCGAGGGGAATCGATATGTCGGCAAGCTCGGATATATTGTATTTCAAGAAATTTATTTCAGCGTGACCAAGGAAGGCAACTTCATCAAATGGTCCATCAAAATCATACACATTTATTTCCATCACTGAGGGTGGATCTTCCATGGCATCAAATTCGAAAATTTCTGCAAAATTTGAAATTGTAAAACATTGCTGATTGAAATTCTACCTAGCATTACTGAAAAATAAAAGGATCCTTAGAGCCCAATAATAAATTTCGGTTAGTGGAAGAAAACGCTGGAAAATATGATAGATCAAAACTTCAAAAGAGCTGACTTCATAATGAATATCTAGCGAGTAATGCATGGGTAGCAAATATTGCAAGCAAAATAAAATGTAGCTTTACCGTTCCACTGAGGCCCGAGCGTGTGAAACTTGATCGAACTTGTCCTTGTCTTTCCATTGCAAGTAAATACGACATATGGATCAGAGTAACCAGATGATTTGGTTGCTGCTAAGTTGGTCCCATCAATCAGAGCAACAGTCAGTAGCCAGCCATCTCCTTTTGCTTTGACTCCATGATCACTGCCTATACATTCCAAAAGACCATGGGAGTATATGGTCAGAAAAATAACTGAAGGTTTTGTTGAAGAAAATAAAAAGTAACAAAGACCAATTTTTAATATCAGGAAATGCCTAAACATGCACTTGTGTAGAAGCTCAATTGCATGGTAACTTATGACCTATGAACTGTACGATTGATCTGCTGGAAATTAATTACTCACAGTGATTCCTTCGAACAGAACTTTGAGTTTATGCAAGCTGCTTCTATGTGGCCTCCTTTGATTCATAGGATCCCAAAATGAAGGAATAGGAATAGGAATAGGAATATGATAGGATTGCAACTGGAAAACTACAGGATTGAAAAGCACAGGAACATTTCCTAAGTGGATGTTTGAAATACAGGAAAGGAATACTGAAGGAATTTAACATGCTTTCTTAATCAACTTGATTAGCTTAAAGAATAAGCAATGGCAGCAGCGTTGGGTGGCTGTGCTGCACCGGAGTCAAGTCACATGGCAGCATTAGCTTTGATTTCCCTCGTTCCTTGCAAAGGAATGAAAAAAAGAGGTCTAGCTAGATTTTTTATTTCCTGTGTCTTCTGTGGGAATCAGGTTGCAAAGGAAATCTTCCTTCAAATTTCCTATGCTGCATTCCTGTGAATCAAACGTATGTACAGTGCAAATTCCTATAGGAAACGAAATCCTACGTTTTTCCTACACAAAACCTGTGAATCAAAGGAGGCCTATCTATTCAGAGTAGGAAAAGAACAAAAGCAAAAACCGAAACAGAAAGGAGAGTCATGTGCTACCTCTTTGCCTCTTTGCCTGGACGAACCGTGCAATCATTTTAAGGATACGCTGCCCCTGCAGAACAAGAATCCCACAAACTACAACTTCACCAACAGAATCCGGCAAGTCCAAGCCAGGGAATTCGAGGCCTTGGATTATGCTAGGACTTGCAAGGACGATGTGTGCAAAGACATAAATGAAAGCAAACACTGATGACACAACAGTAACATTTCCAAAGATCCGAAACGCCAGCTTCCAATCAGACTCTGCTTCCGGCTGCAACGAAGACAGGCTTTCGATACTCGCAGTATCCTTCGCGTCAACCGGCCTGACATGCCGTGCCAGTAGCTCGGAGAACTGGCTGAAGTTGTCCTTCAGTCCTTGCCTCGCACCGTTTTCGATCACCCCCTTCATCATGGTGCTCTGCAGGAAGTTCAGGCGCCAAGAGATCACAAGACGCGAAGATCTCTCACCGTCTGTTGCTAGTTCAGGCCCTGGCGTTATGGATGTTAAAATTTCCACCCTGAAATTGTTGCCAAAAGGGACATCTGGAGTGCTGACGTCTGCTAGTACCGCATACATATCTCCATCAGCCTTCAGATACGTTACATCCTCCGTCGCCTTCACGGCCTTAACTAGTTTAGTAGCAGCTTTTGTATAGCTTACTATCCTCTTCAAGACCTCGCCGTCATTTTCAAGCCTCCACTGCTGAATATCCAGGCCGGTAGTCCCTTGCATCTCCGCCAGCAATTGCAGGAAGTCTGAGTCCGGCGAGAACAGATGCACGTTCAAGTCACTAGGCGAAACAGCATAAACTTGATCAATGAGAACGCCACCTGCCAAATTCTCCGGCATATCGCTCCCTTCATGCCTAGACGCATATGCTTTCAGAAGTTCATCAAAGGACATATTTGTACTTGTTTCAGAATCCTGCTTATCAGAAACTTGCGAGCTAGTCGACGGCGTTTCTTCTTCAACGATATCCAGACCACGGTCATGCTTGGAGACAGGTGGAACAGAGGCCTCCGCATCTCTCGGTTTCGCTGAGAAGATCTGCTGCAGCCGGTTGACGAACGATGGACCGACAGCATTCGGTCTGTCGATCTCCGGTTCATCGGTCACTGAGGATACTGAAACTGGTGTGGATGGTTCTAAAGGAATGTTTGGCAGCGATGATCCCTTCCTTAGCTCGGCCGATTTGTCTGAGCTCGACGTGAAGTCGTCCGAAGCCCAGTGCACCAGCGTCGCCGCCGACGCTGTGATCTCGTCGGGGTAACTTTGAGACAGAGATATAGTGAGACGAACCTCTCCTGCAGAAACACGTTGGCAGCATGTAAGTACTTGTTATCATAACGAACCACGAAGCAATATCATCGGGATGCAATCAGCTGAACATGTAACAAATCAATATGAACTTCATGGACTGCAAACAACATAATCCAAAAAAAAAAAGGTTGCAAACAGAATAATAGTAGTATAAACTGACAGTAAGAAGAAAGAAAAGTGGTTGTATGTATGTGTGTACCGTAGTCCCTGACGGTCTTGGACTTGCTGCTCTTGGGCATGAGCTGGAACCACTGGGTGCCGAGGGAGCGGCCGTCGGCGTCGAGCACCGCGGAGAGGGGCACCCTGACCTGCCCCAGGAAGTCGTCGGAGAAGTAGCGGTCCTCGTCGACGACGGAGATGCGGAGCTCCTCCTTGAGGTCGCCGACCCGGAAGGCGAACTCCTCGTCCCAGGCCGGGGCCGGGGAGCGCCTGATCGCCTTGGTCCGCGCCCGCTGCCGGCCCAGCTGCAGCCGCGCGTACGGGTCGCCCGACGCCGCCTCCGCCGCCGCGGACGACGGGAGGAGGAGGTTCCGGGCCTCGAGCACGCGCACCACCAGCCTCATTTTTTGGGGAGGAGAAAGAAGAAAGATTCGGATTTGGGAGGCGTGGACTAGTCTTTTAACGATTCGGGTGAGGAACTCAGAGTTCTTCGCCAAACCATCCAGGTTCCAAGCAACCAAGCAAGCAATCAACAAGAATCAATCAATTACAGAAGATTTATTAAGCGCGGCGAAAAGGACGGGCGGCGAGAAGCTTCGTTGTGGAGCAGCAAAGGAAGGAAATCCCCGGAATTATTACGAGACAAAATCAAGAGACAGATTGGGGCCACCTGACCGAGCAAAGCAGAGGGTTTGGGTTCGCCGGAGAGCAGGCGGCGGCGGGGTAGTTGTAATTCTTGGAATAGAGTCGTGGGCGGTCGGTTTCGGGCGTTGAAGACTGTTCGATTTGGGGAAGGAGGGAGGGAGGGAGAAGGAAAAAATGGGAAATTTGGAAGATGACTTCACTCCGCGCGTCGTCTCTGCTGACCTTCAAACTGCCTCAGGTCGTGCGTCCCTCTCCACTACTAATAAACACTAAAACTGGCGTTCGGTTAAAGTCACACCAATACATGCACCAACCACCGATCAAATCCTGCCTCACCCCCACTAAACAACTAACGATGGCCCCACAAAACAGAACTCCGGGTGCACTTAACAATTTCCGACGAAGGAATAGTACTTCACCCCCGAGCAGTCCGTTCCGAGGAAAAAGGAAAAAAACTACAGGCCCAATTAAACCTCCCACTAATTGCTCAATTCGTACTCCCTCCGTGCAGGATTGTTAGTCAATAAAAGGAGGCAGTTTCGTTTCCTATTAATTACCGCAGCCATGCAAAACCTTTTCACACGGGAAAGATGGGAGAGATTTTAGGAAGAAAATAAATGAGGGAGAGAGAAAGGTGGGCTGGGGGTAATTTAGAGTTATTATGGCACGGTTTGTTATGGTAATAAATGATTACGAGCCTTATTTGAGCATAGTTTCCGGACAAATAGTTTTTCACCTGGGGACTAACAATCCTGGACGGAGGGAGTAACTCCCAGCCTCCACCTAGGCCTCACCGCCGCCCTCGCGCCGCTCCATGCCGAACGCCATACATTGTCGCTGCCACCCGACGGACACGCCGCGGTGCGCTGCGCTAAGCCAGATGTCGTTGTCGCCATCCTGTCGGGTCACCGCACATCTACTCCCGCCACCCAAAGGAACCACGAAGATCCTGAAAGTCCATGTCCAGCGGCGGAACACGGCACGCCGGTCGTGTCGTCCCTATTCCGAGCCCCTCCCCATCGCCATGTCAACTGCAACGAAACTAAACTGCAAGTATTCTATAGGTCTACTCTCCACATGAGGCGACACCCTGCGTGCCTCTGGCTCTGCCAACTAAAGCCGTCATAGCGGACCAGTGTAGGTCAGAACCCCTCTCCTTAACTCTTCTTTTATCTCCCCTAATTTCTATTCTTCACGAGCTCTGCAGGACTAAAATGGAGCGGGGACACCATGATGGATTTCTTGTTCTTTCCCTCCTGATCTATTTTCTTTTCCTAAACTACAACACCACGATAGATTAGTTTTCACGATGCTCTTATGTGATAATCTCTCAAGCTACGAACACCATCAGAAATAATCTTGGATATCTAGAAAAGAGCCATGATAGTCTTGTTCTATTTTGAAATATAGGGACAGGACTAACAATTGGAAAAATATTGTGAAGTTATTGGAAATACGTGCGTGCACGTGCACACTAACTAGTCTCATTTTAAAGAGAAAAACCAAAACTTGGTGAAGATATTACCGAACAATGTACAGCCGCATGCAGATGATTTTCCAGTCCCTTTCACTGTCGACAGGAGAAATATGCCCTTGCCAAAATGGATTTGGATACAGCTAAAGAAAACGGATTCAGTTTGACTGATCTGATGCCATCACGTGATGTGCTAACAACTACTGGTCGTGTGCTCAAGGAGGAACGAGAACACAATAATGCTTAATAAAATGCTTCTCAAAACAGTTCATCGCCATGGATTACTGACAATCTGGGGAGCTGTCAACCCCGGCAGCAAGAATCTCCATGATTTGTTTAACGAGATAAACTAGACCTCTGGAACCTTCCGGGAAAACATTTACACGGCTGCTGCTCACCTGTGTGGCAGTTGACCGGACTAGGTAAGAGGAGGCAGCTTGACTGACAGCAGGTGATAGAGTAAAATGCATCTAGGGTCCCTAAACTCGCTGGCTACGTCCAAGACAGTACTCAAACTCACGAAATGCCTCATAACAGTCCTCGAACTTGTCGAGGACGTCCATCTACGGTCCTGGATACGTATTCGCGTGACATGGCAGCCGACGCGTCCGCTTCGTCCGCCTTGTCCGTAAACGTTTAATGAAAGGAATAGCGGCGCCCGCCTCCGTCAATTTGGCTGGCCGCTGTGCCTGGCGGACGCAACGGACGAGCCGTCGCCGCTATGTAGCTAGCTTTTTTCAACACCTGCTATGCGTAGTAGCTTTGTATACTGGCACGTGGATATCGATCATAAGCAGTACTAGCACAACCTGGTTAGCACATGAATATGCTGCTAGTTGAATAAACTTGCGAGGCAGCCTTCCGCTCTGTTTAAATCATACAGCGGCCGAACAGAAATATAGTGACGAGGGAACGAGTGGAGATTATTATTTTTTTGCTCAAGTGCTACCGCTGTTTAAAAAAATCGAAAAACATATTTATAAGTTTCAAAAAATTCTGAAAGAATTCAGATGTAGTCAATGGTGTATCCCACAAACGTGTAACAAATCAATTTCAAATACTTTAGAGTTTTCGCTACACAAAAATTTCAAATAAACAAAACACAAAGAACCATATCTAGCTAAATATATCTCCACATTTTTTGCGGCTCATATAATCATGATTAGTTTCGGTGCAAGTTAACTGTAGAGTAAAAGAGTTGGAGATATTCCCCATTTTCAACTTGGAAAATGAGAATGACAATACAATTAAACCCTACTGAAGGACTCTGCTCCCACATTGAGCAGCCTCTTTTGCAATTTCCTAAATCATATTCATATTCAGAGTGTCTAGGTATGAACAAGTTAGAGACTGAATAAAAACTCACTTGGCAGTTAAAACGAATCGAAGATATTTTAACTACTGAATATTTCTTTAAAGATTGCCATGTAATGTAAAGATTAATAATGAGCACTACAACAACATTGTAAGATTTTAAAAAGAAACTATGAACACGTGTTACTCCCAACGTCAGAGTACCGACCACTTCGGTATTTCCCCAAATCGTATCTCATGTCTAGCTACTATGAACAGGTTTTGAATTCAACAAGAAAAATAAACCACCAATGGCTTTGTCTAGCAGTATCAAATCTGAAGACTCCATCGATAGCTTGGCGCGATCGTGGGCCAACCTGGTGCGCCGTCGGGGTCCACCACATAGCCACGTCACGCGAATACGTATCCAGGACCGTAGATGGGTGTCCTGGACAAGTTCGAGGACTGTTATGAGGCATTTCGTGAGTTTGAGGACTGTCTTGTACGTAGCCAGCGAGTTTAGGGACAGTAGATGCATTTTACTCCAGGTGATATTATTCAGTTGTTAATGCTTGACAGGGCATGAGTAGGTATCAACATCGATAGATAGAGATATGTTTGATGAACACTTCCACACAAAAGATGAGAGAAGAGGCCCAAAGGGCCCTGCTTTTATAAAGCATCGAGACGGCGAAGTACAAGGGTGCTGAGAACAGCTTACAGAAGCAAGGAAAAAATTACAGGTCGCGCCGAGCGACCAAAACGAAAACCGCCTGCTACCGAAAGGGGCGAAACTGAAGATGTACAAGGAGAAGGATCGCCAACGCAGATACTCGCCTTGCACCGCCGCACGTCCAAGACCGACACACCGAGCGCTGAAGCACCTCGTCCCAAGGCAGTGGCGCCAAGACGCCAGCGACGCCGAAGCGCCGCCACTGCCCGACCCAAAGGGCCTTGGGTTTTCACCCGGGACCGAGGAGGGGGAGGAGTCCACCGCCACGCCTCCCATAAGGCAAACGGCGCCCAAAGGCGTCGCCGTCGACGGGATTGGTCATCACCAGTCGGAGCTTTCGCTCGGTCTCCTGCAGCCCACAATGCCCCACGAAGCCCCCATCCGCGGGCACACAAGGAGCAGCCTCCCTGGAGCCGGCGAGAGGGACGCAAGGGAGCGGCGGAAGGGGACAGCAACCTTCAGAACAGACGACCGGCCGCCAGCGCAGCCGAGCCGTCGCCCGCCCGCCATCCCGCCGCCCGAGCGGCCGGGAAAAGCGGCCAGCACCCGCGCGCGTCGCCCGCCGCCGAGCCGACGCCGCCACCACCTCCCGGGGCCGCCGCCCCGGCTTCCAAAGCTCCCGCCGAGGGCACCACCGGAGCAGCGACGTCGACGGCGAGCACCACCAACGGCGAGCAACACCAGCGGCCCCCACGCCGCCGGTCAGAGCAGCAGAGGAGAAGCGGCCGCAGCGCCACGCCCGCAGCACAACCGGAGCAGTCCCAGCTGGCCTCGGGCCCGAGCCCTCGGACCCGCCACCTGCGCCGCCGGCCACGCAGCAGGGGGCAGCGCGCCGCCCGCCTCCACCTCACCACTCCGGCAACCGGCCCCGGCCACGAAGACCGCGCCGCCTTGCCCCGCCGCCAACGCCCCACCACCACCCATGGGACGCCGCCGCGAAGCACTCCCCGCCCTCCGTCAAAGACGAGAGGGGGGCCGCCACCGCCGCCGGCGCCGGCGGCAGCGACGGCCAGGAGCAGAGGACGCGGGGGAGGGGGGACCGGCGGGATGGGGAGCCTCCGGAGTCGCTCGGGCAGGGAGCGACCCGGGAGGATAAGGTTTCTCCGTTCAACCTTCGAGCCACTTCCACACAAAAGATAATAATGCTTGGCTAACAGCTACTGTGCTCTATAAGAGTCTAGACGCCCATAACATCACGAGGAAACGGTGACTAGTCCCTGCTCTCTTTTTTTTTCTAGAATGAAAACTGTGACTAGTCAACAGGCAGAATAAAATGTGATAATATATATTTTTCCTTATTAGGTTCTGGAGACTGATTAAATACTAATCACCCTCATGATGTGGAGGTTAGAAAACATACCTCTAATTATGAAGGCACTTCTCCCTTTTGGAATGAATTGGGGCTTTTTCCTGTGAGATGCTACGGAAAGGAAGCTATCTCCAGGATCCAGATCACTCAAAGCCAAGTTTATTGACATCAAAAGTATAGCCGCCGTGATGCCTTTTAGCTCACAAGTTAACACCAAACATAATACATTAATCAACAGATAGTGTACTTGATACAAACACTGCCACAGACCTGGACCAGCTGCAATGCTTTTTTGGCTCACAAGTTAACACCAAATGCAATACATAAGTCAATATTTAATACTACTACTTGCTACAATCACTTTGAACAAAACCTGTAGCTCGCGGTCTGGAAAAAAACTGTAGCTGATGCAGGGCAATTGTTCAAAGAAAAATTAGAGTGCAATAATAAGAAGAGAGGTATTATCACAAGCGCTTGCACAAACCTGGCTGGAGCAGGGGCAGCAAAAACAAGTCCATTTTCTGAGCTAATTTAGTTGTCTGAAAGTCTGGATAGTTACACAAGTTTCTGCCACCTGGGTCTGCTCTTTTGTGTAGATATGAGCATCTGACTATGGTAATCTCTACTCAACTGCTTGCTATACAGATACTTTCAATTAGCACCACACGGAATTGTAAACAGCAACAAAGGAAACAATGACTATCACACAATCAGTGTTACTTCTACAGAGAATTAAGAGCTGGATGCTCGTGACAAGGTGCGAATGAACTAGATGGACATATAAACCAACAAATCACTAGTTTGGGTTGAATTCGAGTGAGCTTACCATCAACATTACTAAAAATACTGTACAATTTTCGGGATCAATCAAAACAGAGGGCTGATCCCCACACAAACCAAAAAAAACCAATATGCAAAAACCCAACAGACATTAAGTTGCACTACAGAGAGGGCAAATTACAACAACCATGAATGAATCACAACCGATGCAGTATCTTTGTATACTCAGGTATGGTACAAGGCGAAAGCCGACATGGAGATACAGAGTAAAATCCTACGCATGTATTCTCTTCAAACATGTTGCCTTCATGGAAATGCTAGCTGCTGGTCTCCTCTGTATCAGCAAGCACAAACTCTGTGTACAGGTTCTTCAATGCGATCACGACCGTCATTATAAGAGGACCTAATATCGCGCCCTGAACAAAGCAAACAAATTGTCAGCCCAAAGTGAGAAATAAAGGTGTGATTCTCAGATGCACAATAGAATGGATGTACGGCACACTGGCATGTTCTCAGGCACGGTATAATAGCAGGATGAATTACTACAGTGGATGTTGTCAAAGCACAAATACATACTCTATGGAGAAATAACCAACATTGATAACAGATTAGTACCATCTGTTAGCAGACTATAAGAACAATTATAATACAATGCAGCTAAACGTGTACAATAATACTCTTATAACCGGCAGGATATAGCTGAAAATTCGTGGATCAGAAAGATATGTGGAGTTACATGCACATAGAGGAGAGCAGAGGTGTAACTAGCAGGAGAAGGAAAATAATTTCATAGTGTGTATAGACTCTCAGAAGTCCACAAGACGACGTAATACACCGTACTGATTTGCAACTAACAACACAAAGAAAGAGAAACATGGATAAATACCGTACCTCAAGAGCATTGGGAAACAATGTCATGCCGCCAATTATGCTAAGGCCGGTGAGATATCCATTGTACCCAGGTATGTCGTCCTGAATGACCGTGGTTCCATAATCCATGATAACCAGGTGTATCACTGTTACCATAACCGAGAGCACATATCTCCCTTCCATCAGCAGCTGTCCTGCGGCGAATAGTGTGGATAGCCATGCCGGTAGAATTGGGAAAAGCGCGCTGATGATAGTAAGCACGGTCGACGTGTACACGAAATGCACCTTGAAGAACTTGAGCAACAACCATGTGAGGCATCCTTGGAAAATAGCGATCTTGGCAGTGGCTAACAGGACACTGCTAATGGCATGGTCGATGACCTCGACGCAGCGCTCCTTCACTTGTTTGGACACCGGTAAGAGGTCGATGACCTGCTCGGTCGCGCCGCCGCTCTCGACGGTGATGAGGTAGTATAGCACCCACAAGAAGACCATCAGCTGCGACACGAAATTGAGCACCTCAGCTGCACCAGAGACGATGCGGAGAGCGATGGACAGCATCAAATTGGCGCTGCCGCCGAGCACCGACGTGCTGCTGGACAGCAGGCTCTTTGCGATCTCGGTGCCCTGCAATGCCAGGCCCTTGGCCTTCACCACCAGGTCCTCCCTTGTGATGAGCAGCTCCCTGAAGAATGAGTCGAGCTCCTTGTAGATCTCCACCCACTCCCTGTTCTTGACGCGCGCCGCGATGGCCTGCAGCTTCATGGAGTACGGGGAGTGCGGTCCGGAGGTGATGAGCTCCTTGCTCTTGGCGCCGGAGGGGCCGGCCCACTGGCTGATGAGGAAGTGCCGGAAGCCGCTGGTGAAATCTGTGAGGTTGTACTGCACCGCCAGCTGGTCCACCTGCTCCCAGACGGTGTCGTAGAGCTTGCCGGAGTACTGCTCGACGAGGCCGGGGATGTCGTTGTCGTCGAGCAGCTTCTTGAGGCCGATCTTCTCGGAGTAGTTGCCGTTCTCGACGTGGGACTTGAGGGACATGACGGCGTCCTTGCCCTCGAGGCCGATCTTGTAGGAGAAGAAGACGCTGCCGCCGAGGAAGCCCGCGATCATGCCGAGCATGAGGCCGACGGCGACGAGGGTCCTGAGGTGCCGGAGGATGCCGCCGGTGAGGAGGAGGCCCCGGGAGGATGGCGTGCGGCTGGATGGGATGCGGGAGGAGGCGGCGCGGGAGATGAAGGAGGAGGGCCTGGGGAAGCGGCGAAGAAGGCGAGGGGGAGGAGCAGCGCGGCGGCGAGAAAGAAGCCGAGGCGGTCGAGGAGGAGGAGGAAGGAGAAGGAGGAGGCGAGCCATCGGAGGAGGCGCGGGAAGGAAGGGGAGTGCGGGAGCGGGCGGCGGAGGACGGCGGCGCGCGCGTCGGCGAGCGTGGCGGCGACGGAGCGGAGCGCGGCGAGCGGGAGGGCGAGCACGGTGGCGCTGAGGCCGCCCCGGAGCGGCGGCTCCCAGAAAGCGACGAGCGCGCGCTGCGTCTCGCGGAGCGGGACGGAGCAGAGCAGCGCCCACTGCAGCGGGCGGAGGAAGTCGGCGAGGAGGAGGTAGAGGCCGTAGAGCAGGAGCAGCGCCGTGGCCAGCCCCGCGTGCGCCATCGCGATGTAGAGCGCCAGCCGCGCGTCCGGCTCCAGGGAGAGGCCCTCGGCGTCCTGCGCCGCCGCCGAAGCCGCCGCCTTTTTCCCCGGGGCGGTCGGCTTGGGGGCGCGTCCTCCTCCACCTGCTTGGGGCGCCGGACGGACGCGGAGCGGAACATCTCCGACCAGGGGATGGTGGCCTTGCACTCCGCGGCCGGGTCGCCGGCGGGCACGAGCGCCATGCCGGGCTCGACGGAATGCGGCGGCGGCAAACCCTGGCCTCGCCTCCCCACCGTGCCGGCGGCTATTGGAATCGGGGAAGGAGGGGAGAGGAATGGATTAGCGCGGGTGGGGTAACCATAATTGAGGAGGATTAATTACAATTACCAGAGGGGATTAATGTCGGTCGTGCGTGTTAAGGAAGGAGGTGACCAAGTGGGCCCACGACGTGCCTGTCTGTCAGTGAGTGAATGTTTATTGTGCCGACACCTATTATCTGCTCTCCCTTGAGCTGGAAATGCAGCAAAAAGAAATACAACAAACACAATATAATGATATCGTTGAACTTTGTTTTGATCTAAAACCACCTATATATCCTAGGAGATTTTATTTCGTGAGGCACGACGGTGAAGGGAAGATATACAAAATAGAGAGCTCGCGGTTCGCCGTCGGAGAAATTTCTGAGGGGAACCGCTGCCGGAAAAATTGCCTCTGGTCGCCTCTCCTCTATCTCTGTTGCCTCCTAGTTGCTCTCCACCATGAACAAAGAATATTCCACCGACTAGACTATGGATTTGGTGTAGTAACTTGTTCGAATCTCTCCATGTAATATCTTTCTGCTAATCCGTATGAGATTCCCTATATGAATACGACACTATAGATGCAATTCCCATGGTGAATTTTTTGTTATGGGATGATGAACTTGTTGTTATGTTATAAAAATTCATAGATGCATGTTGTGCTCTTGTTCTATTTGTATATATATGATAGGATTGCACTATAGTTTGTTGAAATATATGCGGGTTGGTCAGAGATGACAGAAACCGAGACCTAAATATTTGGATGCATGTTGTAGGGTAATTATGGGGAACTCGAAACTTTGCTTGGACATCAGTCTTAATACATCCCTTGCTTGCTCTTAGACTAGCCACAATGGGAGTATCATAAGTGGTATCATGCATGCCATGTTGGCAAAAAGCTGACGTGGCACTGCAATTAATGATGAGAGAGGTGATAGTGGTATCATAGGTAGATACCGTAACATAACGGATTCCAATGCAAGATGAGTCTACAAGCTAATAAATATAGTACTATATGATACCACATATATGTTACTAGTCATTGTGGAGGTAGTAACATAGACTAGTATCATATGCATGATACTAGTATATGATACTCCCCATTGTGACTAGTCTTATATGTGGCCTCGGGATCAATCACTAGGTGTGTAATTACGCATGAAAATTGACTGCACTTATTTGTGTCTTCACTCTAGAAGAAATATTTATATAAAATTAATGTGATGATTAGGCATAGCCTTAAGAATTACTTGATCGCGCATGAAAGTAGCCTAGGGTTTTAATCAACAGGTTCTTTATTATCAATGTTTCACTTACCCATGTCATGAGGTGTATGACAACACCAAGTGTAGGTAGATCGATAAAGATCGTGTGCGGCGCGCGTCACATGTGAAACCTTGTCATCTAGTTGATATATGTGTGTTTATGTTCAAGTCTTCTTCACCAAATTCTAGCAGTAGAATAGAGAGTATGATGTGTGTTGGATGTAACTGTATTGGATGATATAGCCAAGGGACAAAAATGGCATGCTAAGTGACAAAACTATCAACCACATCTTAATGCAATATCTGTTTAATTAAGTAAATCTAAACTAGCAGGATCCACTTGCTTAGAGAGTATTAGTAACACATACTTAGGATACTTGGTGTATTTTGATATTAGGGCATGTTGCACATATGAATATTTGACTATATAACATGACACTTGTGCATGATTCATTGCTGGTAACTATGTTTTACTTTATGCCACCATCATTATTGGAGAGATATCAAGTGAATTCATGAACCCATATCCATTTTACACATAAGAGTAAACTTTTGGCATGTCCTCTTACATCTTGGAGGATTGTGTCATTCTTTTATATAAGAGCTTCATTACATTTACTATTTTATTGCATTTACTTTCAAGTATCAAATCAATCTCTATTGTTTTTTATATTTGTTTAGTGTATAGAAAATTACAATTATGACACTATAATTTGAGAGAACAAATGGTTTTACCTTTTTCATTAGACGGTTTGATACCTCACTTCAACATTCGGGTAATAAACTAGCCAACTATCCCTCCATGCTCTTAGGACATTCGGGTAATAAACAAGCGTAACTTCGACATTGGCGGCACAATGATCAACCAAAAAAGTACTACTCTCTCTGTTCACAATCATAAGATGTTTAAAATATTTCAATGTAAACTATATGCAAACCAAAACGACATTTAGATACATCCGTGTCAGTTTTTTTAAATATCTTATAATTGTGAACGGAGGGAGTAATAACATGTGTTTGTCCGTTCTTAGAATCTATATAGTTTGACATAGTGGGAATAAATCAATAAAATAAAGAAAAAACTAAAAACTGCCAAAAAATGTAAATAACTAAACAAAGTTAATTCTGTACTCCAACAACTTTACATAAGACTAGGTAAATGCCCGTGCGTTGCAACGGAGTCATATATATTATACTTGTTAAACACAAATTGTATCTAACGTATTACAATTACTTGGAACTTCTCTCTTATTATACACAATGACTGGAGTTAAACAAAAACATAAACTTAACAGCCAAAGATTCTTTCCTCAAATTCTCTTTGTATCACCTATATTATCTAACCTTGTGTGTTGATATGCAAGATCATTTTTAAAGCACAAACTAAATTTTAGTTGCCAATCGCTACATTCTCATATTCAAATAGGCACCATAATATCATAAATTGATAGTCGATCTTAACACCAAGCTCACAAAGAAGATAGTACCTTTATTGATATGTATTCACAATTTTACAGAATTTCTTAGATGTTGTTTACAATTTACTACTCTCTTTGATACGTCCATCTGAAGATGCAAGTAGAGTTACCCCTGTACCCTCATTATTCATCCATTGCTATCTAGGAGTTCAATTATAGGACAGGCCGAAAGGTGTGGTTCAGATGTTCCAATTACATTGTAGGGTCTCATCTCTACAAAGAAGGACATCACCATGCAAACATCAGGGCTCTGCAAAACTACCAAAACACAGTGGTATATATTAGAAAACAGAAGTGAACACAAACAGAAGATCTTCAAACAGAACTGACATCAAACTACATGTATTTTGTTACATCAACAAAGAAAGTCAAATGCACACATGCATATATGTACAATGAAGCTAAGTGTGGTTTCACAACCAAAATTTTCCTGTATGTATGTAGGTACATATATTTGGGATCAAAAGATCAGTTCAAACATATCGGTGACTTTGCAGCTTAAATTAAGCATATAACACTCCAGAACATGCAATCTATTTAGCATCAACCAACGACCAGCAAAATAGAAGTGTCGTTTATTAGTTTCTGGCAGTGAGCAGTAAATATATAAGAGGGTCAATGTATTGTGAGCATTATCATGGTCATAGAGATACAGTGCAGCATTTATAGTCTACGGGCTAGAGAAGAGATTCCTTTGCCTGCCTTTGTATAGGTATTGTTTTTAGGCAGGTTGCTTCTGGTCTGCCGGAAGAGGATTGTCTAAAAATTCAGTTGTTCTAACTGAAGTACCATTTTCATAATTAAGATCCTGTGGGGTGCCTGCATAATATATGTTATTATCTCAGCTTTCTAACAAATAAACATATCCATGAACCTAGATGATAGATGAAAACAATATGCTATATTCCATAACAGGAGGCTCTATTTATATTCAGTTACTCACCAAAAGGCATAGCACCAATAAAGAAGTGATTTCGTAAATCCTTGTCAAAAGGTCGTATACCACCTTTAAAAGAGTCTGATTGAGCAACACCAACAGGCGAGAAAACTGAATCAACTGCATGAGCAACAGATGCATCATCTATTCAATCGTGGGTGTCATTTCTTCTACCACTCTACATAAGTTCTATCGCGTTCTTCACGCAAAAACATCGCTCTCATCTGATGTTATTTGTCTCTCTTCAGACACTCTTCGAAACTTGGTCATGTCTTCTTCCTGAGAACATATTACTGATACAGAAACACAAATAGCACACACTATAAGAAAGCCAAACTCTAAATGACATGCGCATGATCACAATCAGCTGAACATAGTAGTCGTCTCACCATTCTCCTTGAGAAATAACATCATCCTATTGTAGCTAAACGAGCCAGATGGTGAACAAACCTTTTTTTGAAACGAGGCAAAAGCTTTGCCTTTATATTGATATAGAAGGAGCAAACATTGACACGGCCTAGGCCAAATAAAAACTCGAAAACAACCGGAGGCGCTCAAAAGTTCAACCCACTCCGTCCACTCTCTCGGAAAGATAGATCGTCATCACTTTAAAAGGCGGTCACCTCGGCCAGCTTCTTTGCGCCTGCAAGAATCCAGTTCTTGCCTTCGTCTTTGATGTGCTGAAAAAGCATAGACGGCATAGTGAATTTGTTGGTGAAGATCCTAGCGTTCCGTTCCTTCCAAATCTCCCAAGTGATTAGGATGATTGCCGTCTTGAGCCCTTTGTGGGAAACCGATGACGTATCGGAAACGGCCTTCCAATAGTCATACACGGTTGCCCTAGCAGTGCCCAAGTCCTGCACAAGGGCAGGGAAGTGAAGCCACGTCGCAGCGTCGCACCAAATACGTCTGGAGTAGTGACATTCAAACAGAATATGCCGAGCCATCTCCGGTCGGCTCCTACAGAGTTGGCAAGTGGGCTGATGGGGTCAGCCCCTAATAGCCAGGCGGTCCGACGTCCAAAGTCTATTCTGCACGGCCAACCAGGCGAAGAAGCTGCACTTGGGGGGGGGGGGGGGGGGGGGGCAAGTCTTCCAGACCAAACTCATGAAGGAGCAGGAGGTGGCGCCGATGAATTGTGCTTTGTGGGCTGAGCTTGTCGTACAAATCCCTTTTGTCATCCTCCTGAACAAGTCCCCAGAGGTGAACAAACTGGGCGATGTGGTCAACGGTGAAGTTGTCCACGTGCAGGTCAGTTATCCATTTGTCATCGGAAAGAGCGTCTCGCACGCATCTCTTCTTTCTTCGAGAAGCCTCGTAAAGGCCCGGGGCAATGGCCATAGGAGGGAGTCCGTCAAGCCAAGAAGAGCCCCAAAAGGAGGCCTTTTCACCGTCCCCCAACGTGACCTTGGTGGCAGCATTGAACAGATTCATGTCCATGTCGTCATTTGGAGTCTCAGTACCAACCCAATGCTTGTTGTTCGAGACCCATTCATGCCACAGCCATCGCAGCCGCAACGCTCTTGAGAACTTCTCCAAGTTGAGAATTCCTAGCCCCCCAAGCTTCTTAGGGCGACACACCTTGTCCCAGCTCACTTTGCATTTCCCCCCACTGACATTCTCACTATTATTCCATAGCATACCTCTCCTAAGTTTGTCGAAGGCCTTCGCCTCCCCGTGAGTAATACACTGAAAGCACACATGATCTCATTGCTATGCCATTGCAGGAAATGCAATCGTGCTTATATACATTTGCTGACACAAATAAGAGATCATAGTATCGAGAAACTCACCGTATTGCTGCTTGTGGGATCAGTAGAGACCATCTTGGTTTGTTCTCTGACATTGTAACATCAATCCTTCATCTCCCGGTCTTGTGCAGCCTTCACTGCAAGCGGTTTCATTAAATCCACAGGGACAATGGTAAGACTAATAAAAAATTATAATTAGACAATTGTGTGGGCATATCTATTTATAATCGGGAAGTTGGACGAACACCAAATCATCCCAACACCAAATCGATCTGGGCTTGTAGTTGGTGGCTTACCTGCACGTACAGGACACTCTGGACCTGGAGGCCTGAGTTGTGGAAGTGGAAGTATTTGCAGCCACGGCGGAACGCAGTGGCGGACCTACAGGGTATGCCGGGTGGGCCATGGCATACCCTGCGGCCCAGCCCACCTATGTAGTATTAGGGAAAAATTTGATAGAAGAGATGCGATCAGCGATCGATCCAGGAAAAAAAACCCGGCACGCCGCACGTTGAGCAGTTAGCGCCTGGTTCTGTGGTTCCGTGGAACTTTCCTCCATCGATCGATCGATCTGCTGGTTTTGCCCAGCAGCCACGGACGGACCGCCACGCCGCCGCGACTGACGCCGCCAGGTAGCCCTCCGTCGAAGTCCAGCACCGGAGATTTATACTGCATGTTTGATCGCCCAACTACAGCTAGCTAGGTGTAGCTGACTTGGAATCGGTGATTGATTTGTTGTTGTCTGTACTGCTTTGACGTCCAGGCGCATAGCTAGCTAGCTGACTTTGGGGAGTTCTCCCTTCCGATCATCAGGATTCCACCAGAACGAAGACAGGTTGCATGGTAATCTGAGTTCGCATCCATCCGCATGTGATTATTGAAATATGAAAGGACAAATTTTGTACTCACCTTGTTTATTCTTTCAGAAATTTCAGTTATGAAGAGAAGCAGCGACATTACACGTGGCAAAAAAGGCTGCAGCTGCTTCAAATCCTTCTCAAGATGAATCTTTAACTGAAGAGCACAAAGTTAAGAAATAAGATGGGTGATAGTCTCTTGGATGATTGTCTAGTCACATACATTGAGCGGGATATTTTCTTCGACGTGGATGAAGATGATATAATCGAAACTTTCATGTCCTTAAGGAAGCGTAGGCCAGACAAGTCAAACAAATAGTATTGTAAGTTTATGCAACTTCTGTACTTAATCTTTCAGTTACATATTGTATTATGTACTGCTTTTATATCGTATTACAATGCAAATTTACAATTATTTATTAAATTGGTACATATACTCTATTGAATTGGCCAAAAAAAAATCCGGCATACCCAGTGGCAAAATCCTAGGTCCGCCACTGGCGGAACGGGGCACCGTCCGAGAGGGTCAAGTCGGTGGACCTGCACCCCACACTGCCACACACATCCATGGCAAGCTCCTAAATAAATATCACCATCTGCTTGCTAATTTCGGTTCACCAGCACGCCGTCGGTGACAGGCGCCAGCGCCTTGCCCGCCACCCAGAGGGTTGTGCTGAGCAACACTTTCATCCTGCCTCAGGCACACTGATTAAATAAGATCATGTCAGTGCTTACTGCACAAACCTGAACCAAAAGTAGTTGATGTGTAAATGCAACTGCCATCACGTACCAGCAAATACTAATTACACTGAATGAGTTAATGCGTTGTGGAGGCCGTCACCCGGAGCAAGAATACTCAGTCAGCGCCGGGATCCGCCGCGCAACACCGTGCGACGCCGCTGCGGCCGCACCTCCATGCGTCCAGAGGAAAATCATCCATCCTCGCGTCGTCTCCGGCGAGCTCCATCCTGCTGTCTCCCCGCACTGCCGGAGCTACTCGGTCTGCTGCTGAGGTGAGGGCGCGAGAGAGGAGAGCAGGAGTGGCGGCCCGCTATGGTGAGGGAGGCGAGATACCAGGGTCGGTCGTTGGTGGGTCGTGAGGACTGAGGAAAGCAGGAGTGGCAAGGTCATGTGGCAATCGATGGCCTCCTCCAGCCGCCGGTTCAGCACGCTCGCCGCAATCGATGAGGGGTCGCCGATGAGCTTGGCGGCGCGAGATTTGGGGGAGAGAGAGTCACGGACAGAGTCAGGCGAATGCGTTTTCTTTTCTCACGCGGTTCTTCGACGTTAGTTTTGCGGTAATCACGGGAGTAGTACAAGGCGTGACAAAGGACGGAGCAAAACGCTAGTTGTGCGGGAAAGAAAAAAACAGCGAGGGGAGTTGGACGAAGGGGTGGGCAGAATGTGGAACCAATGGTTCTTTTTAGATAGGAGAGATTTTAATTTCCAAAAAGAACGAGTATATTAGAGACCAGGATTACCCTGGTTGGCTGGTTCTGGTAATCTGGTTGCACACGCGCAACCGGTTGCCAAAAATGACGCAGGATCTTTCCATCCTTCGTAGGGAGAGCCCCTGCTTGAACTTCGATATTCCCATCTCCCTCCTTCCCTAGGTTAGTTCCACATCTACAGGCTACAGGAGCTACTCCCCACCTGCTGTTCCCATCCATCTCCAGCTTGGAGCAGCCCAGACTCGCCGCCGGCGCCTCGCTCCTGCCATCTACGAGCCCGCCCGCCGGCTGATGCGGCGGCGGCAATGGGGCTGTGGGCGTCCATCCTGCGCCGCGGCGGCCGGCGCTTCATCAAGCGCAAGGACAGCGACGCCGGCGAGGCTGGTCAGTGCGCCGCCCCCCGCCTCCCTCTTCCCCGCCCTTCTTCTCCCCGTTGCTGCGCGCCTCTCTGGGGAGCAGCAATGTGGTTTCATTGTTCACCTCGCACCACTCCACCGCTCTTTCGTCTAGTCATAAAGATTTGAGATTTTAGTTTTTCAAATTTATTCGTTGGTATAAATGGCATGAAAAATGCATCTTTTTTCTTTCCACATTGTATTACCTGTACCTGCGTCATAAATAATTTCTTTTCAGTTGCATCGCCCTAACTGTGTTTTCCTTGGTGAGCGAATCTTGCAAACATAATTAGGAAACTGTGCACATCCAATCAGTTACCTTTTGCATATAGGCAGGCAGCAGAGTAACCTTCTCCGGCTATCCTACAAACAATTTATGTACTGAATGGTGCTTCGGTCTCGTGGTGCTGTAGGTTCCACTGTGGCAGTGTTGTCTAACTGCCCTTTTTGTTCTTGTGATTGTCCCAACAGAAACCACAAAGTTGAATGTTAGCTACAGGTTATCACGCTAGTTATAGTGTCGTTTGGTGTGGCTGTAGCAACTGTTACTGATTTGGAGTTCAATTTCTTTGGTGCCTGTGTAGCAGTAGCTTGGATCATTCCTAGTGCTGTAAACAAGATCCTCTGGTCAAACTTACAACAGAGTGGAAACTGGACTGCCCTTGCGTAAGTTGCGATCTATGTCGCTTCTGAGGTAGCTCATAGTCCATATGTTCTGTCCTAACATTCATCTTATTCATTAGGTTGATGTGGAAGACAACCCCAATTACAATTTTTTTTGTTTCTTGTTCTGATGCCTTGGATGGATCCTCCGGGGTTGTTATCCTTCAACTGGAATTTGAAGAACAGCGGTGCGATTATGATATCTGCTTTACTTGGTTTTCTTCTTCAGTGGTCCGGTGCATTGGCACTTGGGTGAGGCATATTATTTCTAGTTTGCTCGTACATTATTGTCCTTCCATTCTACTAAGGCACATGTTTTCCAGAAGCAAAATCATGTATTTATATGTCCAACTTTATTACTCGATTATGGTTTTGTGCTTTAGAACCTCTGTGCCGTGTTCTTCTGCAAATAGGCAACACCACACATTTGAAAATTAGAAATTGTTGATTATGCATGCCATGCAATTTCCGCATGCTTAAACTTATATAACAGAATGCACCTCTTTGGTCCTAATAGTATACTTATGAAATGACTTAAACACTAATATGCAATATATCTTCAGGTTGTTATTTTTGTACCTCTAACTTTCCTGATAACGTTGCTGGTATGCACTTCCTTGACAAGACCAAGTTCTAACCGACAAGAGAAAACCTGCTCACTGTCCAATCCTTTGGTCCTTACGAAAGCATAGCAATTTATTGATAGGGATGAAAATATGAAATCTTGCGAGGGGAAAATAGCTTTCTATCCATGCATTATTTCCTACTTTGTCATCATCTCACTTTATGGAACGTATGAAAGTCAACTGATCTTTGCTCTGGCTTTTGCATGATGCAGTGCAACCTCGGCTCTATCGCATGTCGTGTTAGGCCAGTTCAAGACCATTGTCATAATGCTCTCTGGGTTTCTGGTGTTTAACTCTGATCCTGGAGTCACCAGCCTTTACGGAGCTGTCACTGCACTAGGAGGCATGTCAGTCTACACTTACCTAGGGCTAAGAGAGTCGACCGCTGGTGGTAAGAGAGTTCCTTCAACGTCTAGGCAAAGTCCCCAGTCACTGAAGTCCAAGGTTATTGTAGACGGAGAAAAGCCGGAGACAAGAACAATGGACTCTGTCTAAGTTGAAGAATTGCACTTATCGAGTTCAATGCACCAACAGCTGCCCTCGAGGTTAACCTTTTTGAGGAAAGAAGACCAATCTATACGCGAGTTTAAGATCCTGCTCTCTTTATTCTTCCTAGAATGTTGTACTGTTTTATAGTAGAGCTTAGTCAACTGTTGTTATCCGTTGACCATAGCTATTAACATAGAAATAGTTGTGATTTTCCAGTGTTAGCAATTTTGGTCAACAGTTGTACTTTTTTTGGTTGTGCCACTTGCCTTCTGGATTTTTCTCGATTTCAGTAAATGAATGACATGCTGCTGACAGTAGGATCTTGTTGAATTTTATGCAAGTTTTACACCATGATCGCTGTTCGTACATATATGCCGGCTGCTGTTTACGCACTAAAAATTACGGCACTAAACTGTTTGTGTTCACAGTATTGCTCTCCAGTGAAATCTAGTGCTTCTATTCAGTCATTCACAGCATTATTCTCGATGCAAAATATTGTAGTGCTCACTATAAATTGGAAAACATGTATACAAGTATATATAAAAAAGGTACATGCATGGTATGTGTTTTCCTTTGACTTGGCAATGTGATGCACTCCGTCTTGCTGAGGACCATGATGACGACGACTAAGCAATGGAATAACCGCTGGAGGTTGACAATCGACCCTATCCAATCTGGAACATGTAAAATTATCAAAGAAATTATAAGTTCCCGGAGGATATGCGGAGCGGTGCACCACTGTTCCAGTAAGAAGTTGTCATCCAATGAAAAATCAACCACTTCCAATGAAAACCAGTCTCATCCAATGAAAAATCAATCTTGTTATCGTCATCACTTCCAATTCTCAGAGAATCAAGGCTGTGTGTGCTTAGTTGACAGATGGATGAGGCGACAACTTTCATGTGCTTCTTGGTAACTTTTGTTGGATCATAGTCCAATTTCAGCCGCAGCTTTCTCAGATTCTGTAACTGGCAAATTTCGTGAAAAAAGTTAGATGACTGCCAGGAGATGCCGATATGTTTCAGCGTCTGCAATGCCTGCATCTTCGCTACTCCATCTAGATATTTAACATCACAGCCAATGAACAGATGCACTAAATTTCCAAGCCTAACAATAGCTGCTGGTAATTCACACACATTGGTGTTTCTTAGGTCCAACGTCCGTAAGCACTGTAGGTATCCCATTTGCACAGGGAGATCACTTACATTTGTATATCTAAGGTTCAAATACCTCAACTGAAACAGCCTCCCTATATTTGCAAGATGGGTACATCTCAATCCGCTGATACCTTCATAGTCCAGAACACGCAAATGCCTGAAGTTCTCAAGGGAAGGGATTTCCTCGAAATGCCTAAACACATTAATTGATCGGACCTGAGACCATGTAAGGCTCTTTGGAAGAACATAATTTCCTTGCTTGCCAACTTGAAGGGAGAGCCGACGAACTTTTCGTTGTGTTCCAATAGTTAGATTGGGAACACCAACGAAAGTAACAAAGTTCTCTTCAATAGACTTGGCTATGATGAAATCAAGAATTGTATCATGAATACAACAGCTCTTCACCTTAGACATGCCTACCCTCACAGGTTGCTCTTTTGTACATATCTTTTGCAATTTGTACTCTATTCAATGATATTCAGAAATGTCATTGTCCATTGCAACCAAGGCAAAATCATTTTCTTAGTTAATACAACAATATGCTCATGAAAAAATGTAAGATGAATAAATTTTAGTTCATCTTCACCTCAAGTTAGGCCAAGACACTGTCAAGAGGAACTTTATTTCATCTTCAGAGGTCGATAAGTTATCAGCTTTATCAGCCAGCCAACGAAGTCTCGCTGCTATATTTTGGATGTAACATACGTGATTTGCATAATGGAACATATATTGCATAATGTACTCACCTCTAATCTTGGACACCACACATATAGGTTTCTTGGACTAAATCAAGAAAGTAATAAAGTAAGACCAACCAAAATACAGAAGATGCTGGTCTTATGCTAATTGATATTTTTTTCTACTTACAAGAGCTCTTCTCCACATGTATACTGACATGTGTAACGCGAGTGATGGTACCTTTAGACAGTAGAACCTTAGAAGATACAAATCCTGGGAAAGTGCAATACAATGCTCTACTTTGGGTTGCAAATATGATATTTCAGATTACTACATTGCAGAAAATTGGCACATTTATACCACAAGATATAGTTCAGAATCTTGTGATAGCGCATAAGGATAAACATGCCATGGTTACATAGCCAGCACAACAAACAGACGACCTGCTTCAAGTGCCTGATTGCAACAACATACATATCACTAGTCAACAAACAAAGGTGGAAATCCTTTTCACGGTCTCATCCATGACAGAGCTAGGGCTGTGGCCGCTCGCTTCAGTTCTTCAAGCTGAATCAAAACAATTCAGAACTGTCATGGTTGTATATAGCATGAAGACGAAAAGATAAAATTTGCACTAGGTTATTCACCTTCTTCACCTTGGGACGCCTCTGGAATGTAGAAACTGTCAACCGGAACCAAAGAGAACAAGTTTCCATCCTCGCACACCTTCCTCACTCGCTCTGACAGAAGCTCGATTGTGAAGATTCCGCGAGGCGTTCTGATGAAAAGGACATTCGCCCTCTCGGCAAAGCTCATAGGCTTCACCATCTCTTCCTCAAGAGCAGCAGCTGGGAGCAAATTGTGCAGGTAGATGACCCGGCTCTTTACCCATAGTGCTGCGTCATTGCCGTCACTAACCAACCTCGACCAAATGTTGAGACGGGAGTCTGAAAAAGATTCAGCAACTCCCAATCTACCATCCGAGGTGAGAATGAGGGCGACTGAATCGTTCCCATCGAACTCCAAGGGGGGTGAGATGACGGTAGCATCGTCCCCATCCAAGTCGTACTCGATGATTATTCCTTGACCGGACAGGAAGTAGAGCAGAGTATCCCCTAGGAGCACGCTGGTGGGGTGCATCCTGAAGGCCATCGCAAAATCTTCAATCTTGATCGCTTCTCCCCACACACCAGTCTTTGACGAGTAAGAGCACGCCCATGTAACCCACTCCGGATCCTCCTCCTCCTCCTCCTCCTGGACAGTGTAGACCATCACCAAGTAAAAGGGCATACTCCCGTGACAGCCGCAGTGGTCGCACCCGTCAGCCGCACAGACAATGGCCGCGGTTGGGTGGTCGCCTTGGAAACTGGTGTCCCACATCGCATCTGGCGCCGGCACGCGCTCCTGGTCGCCGGTGATTGGATCCCATACGAAGATCTTACCAAAATCCGGAGCCATGTCGAGGACGTGGAAGAGGACGCGGCCATGTCGACAGTTGAGGGCCGACCACTCTGCCATGTCTGGGAGGGCGAGGGGGAAGGCTGAGGCTGTGGTGGAGACGAAATCTTGTATGCTCCAAATGACGTTGTTTCGAAGGAAGCCCAGCACGGGGGGTCTCCCGTGAAGCTCGTGGAGGCGGCGGCGGAATCGGCGGTGCGAGATGATGTGCCTCCAGGGCTTGCAGACGAGCGAGGCGCGGAGGAGGCACGATGGCTCATTGGGAGGGAGGCGGAGGAGGATCTCCTCAATGAGCTCGTCCGGCGGCGACTCGGCGAGGCGCAGCGGCGGCGCTGCCATGGAGCTTTGCTAGGTCTGGGCTTGGATTGGGGATAGCGCCATGTAAGTCGTGGTCCGATATGGACGAATTCGTCGGACCTCGTTTCGATCATACGCTTGCGGTTTCCTTTTTTTACACACGCATTTTCTCCTAAAAAAGCTCCCCCAATCTAGCGAAGCGACAACTGTTTCCCAAGGTCGGCCTAAAAAATCCTTTGCTAGGTCCCCTTGCGAGCCGTTCAATTAATCGCATCGTACGGTCGGAAAACAACCCGAGAGACAGGTCGTATTTATCACAAATTTAACCCTTGGTCAAACTTCAGCAAAAAATAACCTTTTTTCGAATCTAATTCAAAAACTAACCCTTTTGCATAGCGCCCTACCACGGGTCGCTATGCTCTACACCATAGCGACCTCCGATCAGTCGCTATAACCCTGCCAGCGTGGATCGGTGGGGCCCCAGGTGCTCGACCATAGCGACCTAAAATGAGGCGCTATGCCTCCACCATAGCGCCCTCCGATCAGTCGCTATCCTTTGCATATTTAGACACAGAGAGCAGTCCAGCCCGACGGGCCCCAAATTTCGCTAAGTCAGAGCATAGCGCCCTGGTGCTCGTCGCTATGCTTAACAGCATAGCGCCCTGCGATCAGTCGCTATGCTTCGAGACAACTTAAATAGCCCAGCTGCCCGCGCCCGCGCCATTCCTTCTCTGTTTCACCAACCCGAGCTCACTCTCTTTCTGCCTCACTCCCCACTCTCACCCCCCTCACAAATCCACTCTCTTTGGTCCGATTTGGCTGTGGATTTCGGCTCCCCATCTTGGAGAGAGGTAATCTCCCCCATCCTCTATGTTTTTGTCCAATCAAAATCTTTCAATTTGGTGCCATGTGTGTATTTCTTGAAACCCTAGAAATTTTGTGTGGTGCGAAATTTGGGGTCTTTCCTTGATTATATTGGTGAATGGGTGTTAGTATGATGGCTATGAAGAGTTGAGCGTGCTCATTGGTAGGCTAGGGTTAGGGTTTTTGGTGTATGTGGGTAATGAGGGCTATTAGCTAGGGTTAGTAGATAATGAGCAAGATCGTGTTATTATATTTGTTTGAAAATGCATAGCTTATTGTTACTTGTGTACCATTTGATGCATTTGTGTTGTTGAAATAATTTTTTAGATGGAGAGAATGGTTAGTGTTCATCATGTGGACAAGGAAGCCTTTTTGAAAGGCAATGTCGAGCATGACTCGGAAGAGAAAGTGGTGGTGTTTGCCCGTAGCCCAAACTACGCGGAGGTTGTTGTGAAAGTGAGGATTGCATTGAATTGGACGGAACCAAATGATTTAATTTGTTTGGAGGGAAGGCATAATGTTGGTTTCGGAATGCACTCGCGTTGGAAGATCATGCCTCTCAACTCCGAGTTGTGTTGGAGTGTATATAAGGAGACGGTTGCGGCATCTCAAGACAAGGCTCTCGAGTTATTTGCCACCAAGACGTTTGACTTGAACCGGTGTGGCTCCGAACATGAAGTTAGTAGCCCGGTTCAAAAAGAGCCACCTCATAACCATGAAGTGTACGACTCAACGTCGAGTCCGCCTCACATGACCCAACATGAAAGAAGCCAACCCCCAAGTCCGTTTCGAAATGACCAATATGAAGAACGGGAGGAGGAGAGTTATGACTATGAAGGAGATGAGTTGGAGGTTGAACTTCATAACAATGCTATTGGTGACATGGAGGCATATTGTGCGCATGAGGACATGGACCCTGAAATCCCCTATAACCGATGCTACGCATCGGACTCGGATGACGATGGTCCCGAGGAAGATGTTGATGAGGATGGGTTCACGGCTAAAGAAGCTGAAGTATTTAAGAAGGTTGTGGGCCGGGATCATCGGGTATCATTGTTCCGAGATCTTAGTCTCTCGGAGAAAGCCGTGGTTGATGGTGGCTCGGGTAAATTGCTTGAAGCAAGGCCAATCTCGAAGAAGGATAATGATCCCAAGAAGTATGGTATTGCGGAGGGAGTGAAGTTTGAAAGCTTGTTGGAGTTGAAGACATGGCTAAAGGAGTATGCGCTTAAGTACTTCCGCCCGTACAAAGTGGTGCACTCGGACGTGAACAAACGTTACACGGTTAAGTGTGAGGACGCGCATAATGGGTGTCCATGGATTGTGCGTGCAAGACCATGGAAAGGGGGCCCTCAATGGATTCTTAAAAAATGTGTGTCAACTCACATGTGTAGTGTCAAGGATGGCGATGGCAAGGATGTGAAGCACGGTCATCGGCAACTTACCTCCGAGTTCATTGGCTATAGGCTTTGCAATTCCATAGAGGCATTCCCGACTTTTACGGTGAAGGCTGTCATGGACACGGTGGAAGAAATCTTTGGTTACTCGGTGAAGTATGGGAAGGCATGGAAGGCTAAGCAAGCCGCATTCAAGATGTTGTATGGTGATTGGGAGGAAGCATACAACCGACTCCCTAGAATGTTGGGAGCTATGGCCGCTACAAATCCGGGCATGTGTTTTGTGGTGGAGCCCTTTGGCCAAAAGACGAGGGATTACAAGGGTGCAACCGTCCGTGTATTTGGCCGTGCATTCTGGGCTTTCGGGCAATGCATAAATGCATTTACGCATTGTAGGCCGGTTATTTCCGTGGATGGCACCTTCTTGACCGGCCAGTACAGGGGCACACTTTTGATTGCCATAGCTCATGATGCCAATGACCGGTTGTTGCCGTTGGCTTTTGCTTTGGTTACGGCGGAGAACGATGACAATTGGGAGTGGTTTATGGGTCTAGTGAGGACCAAGGTATTTGCGCCAGAAAGAGAGGTTTGTGTTATCTCAGACCGACACCATGGCATACTCCGCGCGATGGATATTGATATTCCCGGACATGCTACTTTGCACCATCGATGGTGCATGAGGCATTTTGTGTCCAACTTCTATAGGGCATGTGGGAATAGGGAGTTGTCCGATGATCTAAAAGATTGTTGTCTGGCTTTCACCGAGGGACATTTTGCAAGATTGTACAACCGATTGCTCATTCTCACAACATCGGCGGGGGGTCAAGAATTTCTACATAGGCATGAGGAATTGAGGCACAAGTGGGCTAAAGCTTTTGACCCGGACGGTAGGAGGTACGGTGACATGACAAGCAACATGGCAGAGTGTTTCAACAATGTGCTCAAGGGTGTCCGTGCATTGCCCGTGACAGCCATAGTGCAATACACATTCGACAAGTTGAATGAATATTTTCAGAAATATAGCGAGGAAACATATGAGCAGATGAAAGGGAAGAACAAGAAAAATAAGAAGTACGAGTATCCACCTGAAGTTGACAAATGGATGTTATACCAGTCCAGGAAGGCGGGCACAAATACGGCTCAATGTTTTGACAACAATGAGTGGATTTACCAAGTCAATGAGCCGGGAGGAACCACGTTAGGTGGTGTGCAACACGGAGGGCGGGCGTGCAAAGTCCTCCTAAAGAAATGTGAGTGCTCATGCCAAAGGCCTCAATTGCTTCATCTCCCATGCTCGCACTTGCGGACGGCCGCACGCCTTCGAAAAGTGGGATATAGCAATCCAGTGAGGTTGTCCGAGTACTCGATCGAGGCTACCATGGAGACATGGGCGGGTAGATTTGAACCTTACTATGACCAATCACAATGGCCGGAATATCATGGTATTCAACTATGGCCGGATCCGGGGTTGAAGGTAACGAAACGGGGAAGACGGAAGACAAAGCGTTTTAGAAATGACATGGATGCATGGGGTGCTGGAGGCATGAGAGAATGGGGCAACCAACATTTTGAGGAGCCTCGTGGTAGTGCCCGTTGTGGAGAATGCAATCGTGGTGGGCACAACGCTAGAGGCTGTGGTCGAAACAAGAGATCGAAAGGTGATCATTCTCAACATGGCGGTGGCGGTGGTAGCACAAGCCACCATGGTCATTCTCAACATGGCGGTGGCGGTGGTAGCACAAGCCACCATGGTCATTCTGAACATGGCGGTGGCGGTGGTAGCACAAGCCACCATGGTGGTAGCCAACATGGTCATCCTCAACATGGCGGTGGCGGTGGTAGCACAAGCCACCATGGTCATTCTGAACATGGCGGTGGCGGTGGTAGCACAAGCCACCATGGTGGTAGCCAACATGGTCATCCTCAACATGGCGGTGGCGGTGGTAGCACAAGCCACCATGGTCATTCTGAACATGGCGGTGGCGGTGGTAGCACAAGCCACCATGGTGGTAGCCAACATGGTCATCCTCAACATGGCGGTGGCGGTGGTAGCACAATCCACCATGGTGGTAGCCAACATGGTCATTCTCATCATGGCGGTCGCGGTGGCGGCAGGCGCACATCAATGTTTGACGAGCTACGAGGGGGTAGTCGTAGTGGCGGTAGAGGTGGTAGACGTAGATGATTGGTATGACTGAAATTTATTTGGTTGTTATTTCTTATTTTTCAATTGTTCCATTTTACTGTCAACTAAGTTTAAACTTGCAATTTTGTAGGGATGGACTGTTCCGATCTGAAGGAGAAGCCGGTGGCATGGCAACACAGCATTGACAGTCGGGTCGGGCACGATGCGCCGACTTGTTGGTGTGGTGACGTTTGCAAGATGAAGCAGTCTAGCGATTGGGACGATAGAAGAGGAAGGAGGTTCTGGATGTGCCCGAACTATGCTTGGGAGAAGCCGAAGCCAACAAAAAACAAGTCGAAGCAAACAAAACGCAAGCCGAAGCAAACAAATATTATTGAGCATCCGCGGGTAAATGTCTCCTCCGCCTCTCTTGTAAAGAATTTATCTTTATCTAGTTGCATGTTTTGACTCGCTATTATGTTTGCAGTCACCTCCGCCTATTTGCCAATACTACCGGTGGATAGACTTTGAGCAAAGTGGCCTCTACCGGTGGGAGGTAAAAAATATGACTGACAAGGCGTGGGAGCGATTCTGGGAGAAAGATCGTGAAGAGGAGCGGGCCAAGAAGGAGAATGAGCAAGTGATTCTTGATCAGCAAAGCTGACACATCTACTTCCAGCACTTCTTCTTCACACAGCACACAGAGACACAGCACACAGCAGAAATTATAAATTGTTCACAGCACAATTCTTCACGGCACACAAATATGACAACATGGTTCACAACACACAAATAAAAAGTCCAACATGGTTCAAATTCTTGATCAACCTCACGCCTAGACGATAATTAGTCCAACTAGAAAGACAAGGTTTTAGCACGACGCAACTAAAACGACAAGTGCAAGTCACCACATCTACTTCTTCAACCTCCTCGTCGTCCTCCTAAGAGGAGGCACAACAGGCTCCTCCGTATCTTCATCGTTCGCCAACCTCCTCAATGCCGCATTAGGCACCGCCCTGTTCGACGCCCTTTTCATCCTCACCCTCCTCGTTGGCTCGTTGTCATCATCATTTGCAGGCGCTTTCAGATTCCTCCTCACAGTCAGCTTCTGCGGCCTCGGAGGTGGCTGCTCCTCCTCGGACTCGGAATGGGCTGTCTCGACGGAGTCGGAAGGGGCTGTCTCCGCGGAATCGTCCTCCGGCACGTCGGAAGCCTCGGGAGAGGAGGCTTCAACTTCCACTTCTTTCCCCTTGTTCATCTTGACCCATTGAGTGGGTGTGAAACGTTCGAAATTCTTTCTTGCCCTTAGGTTGAAGTTCCGCACGCTTTGTTGATATTCTTCCAAGGTTACATTGTCGTGTACCTAAAATAACAAGATGTTAGATCAATAAGCACCATCGCTTGCACGATTGGATGAACAAACCCTAGTGGGTCGGAGGTAAAAGAATCACGGGTACCTCGCTATATTCTGGGTTAGAGCTGGAAGCACCACGGCACAGAGGTGTTGAAATTGTTATTGGCTCACTAGGCACGGAATCATCGGTGGAGCGACAACCAAGCAAAAGAGCTAGTGAACGTAAGCGATGGGCGATACGCTGTGACATTGACGTAATGACAATATTAGCCGGAATAACATCAAAAGTACACCGTAGGTACCATGGCGTCGACATACCTCCACGAACTCTCGAAGGGCATTGTTACCCTTCTTGCTGCGAGGGTACGCGACTGCTACCTCGGCTTCATTGGCAGACTGCTCGATCTCCGTGCGCTACAAAATAAGCATGAACTCCATATTACAAAATGAGCTACAAAATATGCGAGAGATGAATTTGATAATGGGATAGGTACGATGTCCTACAAAATTACCACAAAGTTGATCAATGGAGCAAATCTGGTTTGGTTGCCCTCTCTCACGAGTCGGTTGTACCGCTCGTGGTAAAAATCATAGTCGGCATTTGGGTTCTCCAATATCTCCGAGTCAAAAGCCGGCGGACACAACTCCACACGACTATGAGCAACAAACCATGCAACATAGTTGTCGAAAGCACCTTGATGGTATGGTGGATGGTCGATTAGATGAAGATTATTTTCCTTTGCTAGCTTCAAATGTGCATCCCACTTCTCGATCCACTTCTTATGTTTACGGTCCCATTTCTTGTCCTTCTTATGCTTCTTTTTGTCCAACCTTCACACAAAATAATAGAAAAATATTACAATCTTAAATAACATGGGGCACGAGCTAAGAAAGCAAAAGATAGACTCTCACTCGTGAAGATCGAACTTTGTATCCTTCCACTTTGGCGGTGTCAGCTGGAATAACCCAAATTGGGTCATCACTCGTTGCGGCAAGTGATACTCAACGGCATACAAGCATATCATTGGAGTCATCATTAACCAAAGATGTTCTTCCGCCATGCACATAGGGTTCAATTGAAACTCCATATTGTATCCCAACTTCTCTCCCCAACCATATGGCTGCCATGTCACCTACGATACAATGCGAAATATTAGGGTGAGGAGTATGCTACATAAAAGTACAAGTCCAAGATATCATCACAAATATTACCTGCTCAGGGGTTAGCTCGTCGAACTCGTTGGTGTACCGCGCGTAGTCCTTCTCCGTGTCGCCGTTGTACTCCTCAACTACATCCCAAGCATACGCCCAAGTAGCCCTACGCAGGCGTTCCCTCTTATCGTCCCAAGGCTGGTATGTTGGAGGACGTGGCCTTCCAACAGGGAAGCGCTCCCACATCCACACAGAAAGTAGGAGCAACGGCCCGCCTATTCCACATTTATCACCGATCCCGCGACACGCATCGTCCAGCTGCAAATAGAGCCACAAACATTACGGTAAGAATCTTGTTGGAGAGATGCTACATGCAAGTAGATATTAAAAGTATTACCTGACGGTACAAATATGCCAGCGCCGCCGAACCCCAACTCAGATTTGAGTCCCAACTACTTAGGGCCTTGAGCCACATCCACGGAGCGGTCCTGCCACTACTGTCAGCAAACAGGGCACGGGAGATCACGTACCACACATATACGCGTGCGTACCGCTCAATCACCTCGTCATTGGCACCCTCGGGGCAATGTGAAAAATGCGTACTGATCCAACGAAAAGTCGACCCGGCTGGTGTTCTATTCTTTTTGGGGTCGGCATTCAGTGCAGGAGACATCCCGATCATACCTTCCATATTTGCTCTCCATCCATCTGATTCTGTGCTGAAACACACAGGTGTACCATCGATAGGGAGTGCCAGGATCATCGACATATCCTGCAGAGTCACGGTCATCTCCCCGATGCGGAGGTGAAAACTGTGTGTCTCCGGCCTCCACCGGTCAACAAGAGCGGTGATGGCTGCAGGGTTCATGTTGACTGTCGACCGGGAGACAAGATGGATGAACGGAAGGAGTCTTAGCTTCTTGATGTACTTTGTGTACCTCTCGTCGTATGGCATCTTCGTGGGGTCTGATACCTCGTGAGACCTTAGACGAAGTGGTTTTAACACCTACAACAACAAAACAATATTAGACAATATATTTCATTACAACAAAACGTATGAAACAATATGGACAATATATGCTACCTTCTCCCCCTCCGCAATGATGCGGGCACGATGCCTTTGATCATACAACTCATCGAGTAGTGCCATCCTACATATTTACAAAAAATCAAACTAATTACATGCATATTTAGGTAAATCCTAAAATTATGAATGAAACTTGAAGATATATCCAACAATAGACAAACTACATAAACCATGCTATAGGATTGCTAAAATATGATTGCTACATAAACCATGCTATAGATAATCAAATGCTATAGGATTGCTAAAATATGAAGAAAATAGCTATGTCACGTATACAAAATAAACATGCTATAAATAACAAACAAATTACCAATAGCACATATACATATTGCATTGTGGTTTCCCCTCCACAAATTACCACTATTTAGCATATACTACAACAAATTTGGAATCTAGATTGAACTAGGGTTTCTAGTAACAATAGGGATACATGACCGGATTTTATGGATGAAAATTGAGGGAGAGGAGGAGAATACCTTTAGGAAGTAGATGGGGACGAAATCCACGGATCTCCCCTTCAGATTGGTCCGAATTTGGTGAAGATCTTGAGTATGGAGGAGAGAGGGAGCCGCCGGCCTCTCCAGTCCAGGAACAGAGAGGAAGAGAAGAGAAAGGAGAGAGGCACGGGGGCGGGCGGGCGGCTGGCCCTTAAGTCTCGAAGCATAGCGACTGATCGCAGGGCGCTATGCTGTTAAGCATAGCGACGAGCACCAGGGCGCTATGCTCTGACTTAGCGAAATTTGGGGCCCGTCGGGCTGGGCTGCTCTCTGTGTCTAAATATGCAAAGGATAGCGACTGATCGGAGGGCGCTATGGTGGAGGCATAGCGCCTCATTTTAGGTCGCTATGGTCGAGCACCTGGGGCCCCACCGATCCACGCTGGCAGGGTTATAGCGACTGATCGGAGGTCGCTATGGTGTAGAGCATAGCGACCCGTGGTAGGGCGCTATGCAAAAGGGTTAGTTTTTGAATTAGATTCGAAAAAAGGTTATTTTTTGCTGAAGTTTGACCCAAGGGTTAAATTTGTGAAATTTCACGAGACAGGTCGCTTTCACTCCGCTGCGTTCGTGTCAGACGACTTTTCCGGCTGAGGGTAGCATGCTGAGTGGGGCCCGCCATGTGCTGATGCGATTCTCTCTCCTGGTGGTGTCTTTTGTATGCAGCAGGTCAAGGCTAGCTTGGCACGGGCAATGCTGCCTATCTCAGAGACCAGTGCTAGATGCTGGTACATTGCACTGCTACTTTTTTTTTTTACTTTTACAACAAATGAAAAGTATGTTACCCTCCGCACTGGTTTGCACTGCTATTTTTTTACTTTTCCAACAAATGAAAAGTATGTATTATCACTGCAACAATAAGGTTAAAAAAACAATACAGAAAACTATCGAAGCATCAGCAGCGCAACGTCGACACAGACACATTCAAAACATATACTATTGTAACAAATTATTGCAACAAATTGAAAACAATTAATGCTACAAAATTTTGTTAAACAACAATTTTTTTGATGCAGATTGCTTTGCAACAAAAATAACCAACAATTTCAACAAAAATCATGAACGATTACAACAAAACATATGTGTTTGGTGCAATTAAAATGTGGTTAAGCAACAAATGTTTTGCCGCAAATCCATTTACAACAAAAATAACCAACCATATCAACAAAAAATACAAACTAAGGCAACAAAAAACATTTGTTTGCAACATTTGGAAAAGCACATAAAATCATCATCGAAAAACGGGGAGCACACAAACTTGCAAACCGCTCAGAAAGCTTTACAACATGTGGCATATGATTTCGCAACAAAATGAATACGAGATTGTTACAATTTGAAAGCACTTATGAAACATCAAAAAACGAGGAGAGAAACTTGTAGCAACTGCCCAAAAAAACCTTCCAACATCTCCTGTGTACTTTCTCAACAAAACTCGTTCACCTTTGGTACAAATTTCATAGACGTAAGCAACACTGAAAAATCAGGAAAGAAAACTTAATTGAATACCGTCCATGATGGCCCGGTCTCGCCGATTTGACACCGACGACAACAAATCCGACTAGCCAGATGCCCGTCGGTACTAGATCCAGCGACACGAGTGCCCGTTGTCAGTACTCCATCATCTTCTCGGCCAGTCTTAGTTTCTAGTGTAGCCTCAGAGGGCTCCGTCTACAAGTAGGAAATGTGTCGGCTTGGTCGAGACGTCACCCACATGACTGTGCAGCACCGTTGCGAACCAGTTAACACCACGGGTCCACGGCGAACTGCGAGATGGAACGAACTAGCCATCAACTAACCATTCATGTGTATATGCCGTATATGGAGCATGCAGTTTGGAAGCAAGCAACAGCCAGTGCACATGCTGACAAGAAACAGCAACACGCATGCTACTTGTTCAAAAAAAAAACACGCATGCTGCCTAGTGGCTATGTACATCTGATAGAAAAGAGAGAGGCATGGACCTAGGAGGCTAGGACACACACGCTAGCAAGTCAAACAGCTGTAGCAAAAGGGCAGCGTGCGGTGTGTGATCCACTTGCGTGCGAAAATGTGAGGAGAGAGACAGGTGGGGGCCCATGACGGTGACGTGTGCGCGATACCACGCGAACTGTGCGAGCGAGTCGGAGGGACCTAGCGAAGGGCGCGATAGGCCGCCCTAAAACAAGCGCCTTCCCTTCCTCAACCTCGCATCGGCGCTCCCCCACCTTTCCTCGCTCGGAGGCGGCTCAACCGTGGCCATCAAGGATATAGGATCCGGCCGAAGCATCAGATCGTTGGCTGCTTCGCGTGTCGCCCGACCTCCTCTTTGTTCACCTCGTCGCTGCGCAAATCGGGCGAATAGCTCCTATGCGACGTTTTTGTACGCAATTAGACAGAGAGCGACATCGTTGGCTGAAATGGCTCTCGGGCGACGCGTCTCGTGGTTTGAATAGCTCATATGCGACACTGGGGCTTAACCGCAAGGGACAGGTTAGAGATTGGAATTATGTGTGCCTGGTGGGACCCCCAACTTATCCACATCAGCAGAGGACCCACATGAGTACCTCTGAGCACGGGACCCACCTCACCAGCTGATAGAAAACAGAGATGCGTCCCGACCGGTGCATCCTCTCATCCCCCCTTCTTCTCCGGCGACAGCGCAGCAACGCCAGCGGTGGAGCTCGCATCGGTGAGCAGGAATCAGCCGAGCGGGAGACGGGGTTGGAGGCGGCCACACGCAGAGGTGGACGGCGACCCCTGTTGGTAGTAAGGTGCCGGGCGCGGGCAACCGAGAGGACGGCGTCGTTGGGGAGCGCCGCCGACGGTCGCAATATTTCTGTGCAGGACGCAGCCGTGTGCTACAGATATAGGGGCCGTGCGCGGAGGCTTTGAGATCCCTTTCTGCTCCGGGCGGTCGTTAATCGAGCTCCATGTCGCCTTCTAGCTCCCGCGCCACCTCGCGGATCGAGATTCCGGTGATGCCGATCTCGATCTACCTCTGTCTCTCTTTTTTTTTAGAAAAATAAAAGGTTTCGCTGTGGGCCATCTCAGTTCCGAGAGCCCAGTGTCCGTTAGACGAATGGGCCAACTCCATCTAATTAGGCCCAGTAAGTGTAGGAGCCATTTCAGCCACTTTTGCGTTTTAGGGTTTAAGAACGCATGTTTGTACTCCATTTTTGGGCACGATTTAGATAAATAATTAGATGCAAACAAGTGCCACCATTACATAGATAATTACAGGGACACGACACGACACGACAAAAAAAAACTGAAAACAAAATAAACACGATAAGTCTCGTGCCACCATTACATAAATAATTCTGGGGCCAACTCCATCTTCAAGTATCCCACCTCCGTGCAATCTCGTAGCCGAGGCGAGCGTCCAGAGCGGCATACAGAATTTGATCGAAGCTCAATGGAACGTTGCCCCATCCGCGAAACCGGAGGTCTTCTTCTTCATCCTCGTCATCCTTGCCCTTCTCCTTCTTCTTCTTCTTCTTGTCCTTCTTCTTCTCGAGTTTTGTCCCAACGATCGCATTGGAGAGGGCATACAGACTAGGAGTAGGATTGCCGGTTGGGTTCCGGCGATCCATTTGGAGGTCGACCGCGGACGGAATAATAATTCCGTAGGGGCGCATCATCCGCAAGTCATTGTGGATAGCCACGCCGTAGAACTTGATTGTCTCGTCGGCTAAGAAATCCAGAAGGAGCTGCAGCACCCTATCAGCTTGGCAGATTTGGAATACAAGGGTCTCGGACGCCACCGATAGTTGAAGGACGGCGGCGCGCTACCTTTTCTCGGGTGGAAGATCCCTCTCTCCACCCGGGACAGAGTCGGTGAACTCGCAATCGAGTCCAACGACCTTGATCGGTGCGGCGTCGAAGAAGAACTTCTTCACATCGCGGATCTACCTCTCCACGCGAAATGCACGGAGGGTGACCCACACTTTGAAGTTCATGCCTTCTTTGGTGTAGTAGTAGAGCCAAGGCCGAGGTACGGGCGCTACTGTCTCCATTGGAATAGAAGATAGAAGAGAGGGGGAGAGAGAGAGAGAGATGTGTGCTTAAGGCATGGATTACTGTAGCTTTTATACAGGGCGGAGAGGGAGGCCGGCAACACGCCAGCTTCACCCGCGATCAATAACAGACAAGCCGCCACTCTTGTAACCTCATAATCTCCCGCGATCAATAACAGACAAGCAGGAAGTAGGGTCTTTACCTCCACCCGAGGGGCCTGAACCTGGGTAAATCTTTGCCTCTGCTTGTCAGCCGACGAAACTACCAGTACTACCACGTTCTCTCCCCATAATCTCAACCCTAGGTCCTTAACCATGGGATTTGATGAGTGTACCCCTCGTCAATTGGCGCCGTCTGTGGGAAAGAATAGTGCTGGACTCACGGTTTCTTCGGTTCCATCGGAAAACGGCGACTCGCCGATCGGATCTACAAACGGCAACTCGCCGGCTGCATCGACAAACCAGAACTCGCCGACTCAGGCGGCACACGGCAACTCGCCGGCTCACTCGACAAACGGCAACACGCCAGCTTCACCCGCAAAAAGCGCATCGGATCCTCTGATGGATTTCGAGCCACACTCGCCAGGATTCCAGGAGGCCTTCTCCGATCTCGAGTCAGGTTTGGGTTTAACCGTTGGTTCGTTCAATTTTTTCGTCAACAAGCTTGGTGTGCAGGACTTGACGGATCCACGCCAACTCGCGACTTCCGCACCCGAGGCTCCATCGGTTGCGGTTCCTTCGACTGCGGATCCCTCAACTGCGTCCATACCATCGTCGATCCTCCAAGCTTGCTGCTGCAACAACCATGTCCACACGAGAGATGCACGAGCTCATTGAAGAACTTCAGGGCGAGGAGGCCGAATCAGCATACCGCACAAACGATCCCGAGCTCGATCTCTCACTCGAGGATAGTTTCGACTGCGGGATCTCCTTCAGCGACTTCGACGAACTCGAAACTCATATCGACAACCACGTCGACTCCGAGATCTGCACCAACAACAACAACCTCGACTTGAGATTCATAACAACTTCGTCGACGCCGAGATGAGCATAGGCGATGAAGGCATCAACAGCGAGATCCGTCCAGACGGACCACTCGACGGGCATATCGACTCCGACATGAGCCTTGATGACGATGTCGAGTCCATGACGGGTCGAAGACACACATACATACCCTCGGGTGATACCCCAGCAGGTCTACGTCGCCATCGCCGCAGAATCATCAGATGCTGCGGCCAGCCGCAGGCCTACAGAATTCCCGTGCACAGTTACTATGCCGGACGGAGTCACAACTCTCACAATCACTGCTGAGATGGCAGCAAAAGCAGATAAAGTCATCAAGGAGTGCACAATGATGCCAGCAGACGCAACACAAGAGGAGATGTTGACCTTCCAGTACTTCAACTGGCAGGAATCACTTCGACTGCGGCAGGTCAGAGCAACACTCGAAGAACGCAAAAAGCAAGCTAGCTTGTCGAGTGCGCGAAGAAGACAGCTCTCCCTGAGCTCCACCGGGCGAGCAGACACAAGACCCAGATCAAGGTTGTCACACCTCTCGCCAGACGAAAGGGCGGCACTCACCCGCAACTTAGGCAACTCTTTCATGACATACGACGAAGAGGGAGTGCCAGTACCCAAAACAGCTGCGGGTGCCCTCTTCACCGCTGCAGCATACCTAGAGGCAATCAAGCCTCCAGCTGATGACCCCAATGCAAAACTGCATCGCCAGCAGATCAAATCACTCGCCTTAGCGGCGAAGGCCATACGCCAAACTCCAAGAACTCCAGGTGGGAGTCGAGACCGTGCCCTAGTCGACGCACGTCGGGAAGAGCATAATCACAGTGGTCACCGCCACCACTCGAAGGAAAGAAGCGGCTCGCGCAGGCGCAGGTCCAGGAGCAGATCACGCAGATCTTACAGTAGCGACTCATACTCTGATCGAGAGCCTGAGCCACATGGAGCTCTGTGCTTCACTCGACGCGTCCGCGAGACACGGATGCCCAAAGGGTTCAAACTCACATCTGAACAGCCCAAGTACACGGGTCGACAGGAACCTTCTGGGTGGCTGGAAGACTACAGGCTGGCTGTCGCGTGCCAGCGAGGTACAAACACCACGGCCATGCAATACATACGACTCATGCTCGAAGGCACAGCCCGCGACTGGCTCAAGGCCCTACCTCCATCAAAGTACGACTCGTGGGATCACTTCCGCGATGACTTCATCAAAAACTTCGAGCCTCTATGTGAGCGCCCAAAAACGTTCGAGGAACTGCGGCCTGCGTGCAACGTTCAGACGAAACGTTGAGGTCATACATCAGACGATGGACTGAGATACGCAACTCAGTCGGAGTAATTTCAGAAGATATGGCCATGGATGCTTTCATAATGGGACTCGCCAGGCGGGACCTCAAAGAAGCACTCGGTCGCAAAAAGCCAACCTCTGTGGCTAACCTCTTGATGACCGCGACTGAGTGGGCAGACGGAGAAGACATGGCGCGCACCACACGCGGGTCCTCACCCCGTGACAATCATGAAAGCGGCAGTCGAAGCCGCAGAGACTCGTACAGAGAACCGAAGGCGCAAACGTTCAAAACGTCACTACGACGATGACAGACCCGAATTCATGGCGGCTGGGTTCTCCACACCCCGCAATGACCAGGACAGAAGCGACCGACGGTCAGAAGATCGGCGGACAGTCGAGATGATCGACGGGACAGTCGAGATGATCGTCGGGACAGTCGAGACCGCGGCCAACGCAGTGATAGCTACAAGAGGAAGGACTGGCGCAAGTCACGGGCACAATCTGAGCGATCATTCGAAGAAAAGATGGATGCTGATTGCAGATTCCACCTGTACAAGGGGGACGACGGAAAACTGCGCTCCAATCACTCGATGAGAAACTGCAGGGAGTTCGACCAAATGGCGACTGATTACGTAAATCTCAGAAAGGCAGCAGCCACACAAGCACCTGCACCTGCCTCAGCAATGTGCCTGTTCTGATGGCACCACCCCCCACCACAGCCTGCTGCAGGCGGAAATCTCGCGGGTGCCATACAGCACATACCTCGGGTGGACGAGCCACAGTACCCTCCGCCCCAAGGGCAGATGTACATGATACAGAAAGGTCGACCTTCCAACAGGGAGCAAAAACTTCGCACTCGACAAGTAAACATGGCGGTCATGTCACCTCCCGCTGTAACTGAATTCTTGAAGGGTTCTGAAACCACAATAAGCTTCAGCAGAGAGGACCACCCTCCATCGGTTGTTCGTCCAGGGCACTCTGCTCTGGTACTCGACGCGCAAATTGGAGGCTACGCCATGTCCAAGGTATTCATGGATGGTGGCAGCGGCATAAACATCATCTTCGCAGATACGCTCCGCAAAATGAACAGGTCAGTCGAAAACCTGCCAAGGTCTTCAAATACCTTTCACGGTATCGTCCCAGGCAAAGCAATAAGCCCAGAAGGCACCATACAACTCGACGTAACGTTCGGGGACAAGAACCACTTCAGGACAGAATCGATTGAGTTCGAAGTTGTCGACTGGAAGTCACAATACCATGCTATACTTGGACGCCCGACGTTCGCTCGATTCATGGCGGTGCCACACTACGCATACCTCCAGCTGAAATGCCTGGACCAAAAGGAGTAATCACAGTCAAGGGAACTTCCAAAAGTCTGACTCTTGTGACCGAGAATTCAGCAAAATCTCTGAGATGTTTGGCATGGAAGCAACACTCGCTGATCTAGCGGTCTCCAACGATCGAACACTTATGCCAGAACACAAAAAGGTGGCAGTCGACAGAGCATTCAATGCCACCAATGACACAAGATCGCATCAGGTGCACCCGACTGACCCGACCAAGACAGTCAATGTCTCGTCGAGTCTGCCTATCGCATAGGAAAGCGCGCTCGTCGAATTCCTCCGTGAGAACTGGGATATATTTGCATGGTGTCCAGCCGACATGCCAGGTATTCCCAGGGAATTCGCCGAGCACTCTCTCCAGTTATTTCCAGATGCTAAACCAGTCAAGCAAACAATGCGCCGCATATCCGGCCCAAAAAGAACTGCAGTCGAAGCCGAAGTCGACAGGCTACTCGCAGCAGGATTCATCAGAGAGATCAAGAAATCACAATGGGTGGCCAACCCCGTACTCGTAGAGAAGAAGCACACAGATATCCTTCGGATGTGCGTAGATTTTACAGCACTCAATAAATGTGTCCAAAGGATCACTTTCCACTACCTCGAATCGACCAGATCGTCGACTCCACCGCCGGGTGCGCTCGCTTGTCCTTCCTGGATGCTTACTCGGGTTACCACCAGATAAGGATGAAGGAAGAGGATGAAGAGAAAACGGCGTTCATAACCCCACTCGGGGTCTACTGCTACACCACAATGCCTTTCGGGCTCAAGAACGCAGGCGCAACCTACCAGCGCATGATGCAAGATTGCCTCAAGAAGCAAATTGGGCGAAACGTCCAGGTCTATGTAGATGACATCGTCATCACCACAAGAGAGGAAAACACACTACTCGATGACTTGCGAGAGACATTCGCAAACCTCAAACGCTTCCACATCAAGCTCAACCCGAAGAAGTGCACGTTCGGCGTGCCAGCCGGGCAACTCCTCGGGTATCTAGTCTCAGCTCGAGGAATCGAGGCAGACCCGGAGAAAATACAGGCCATCTTGACGATGCAAAGGCCTTCAAAGCTCCATGACGTGCAAAAGTTAGCGGGTCGAGTGCAGCGCTCAGTCGATTCATCAGCAAGCTAGGCGAAAAAGCACTCCCGTTCTATCGACTGATGAAGAAAGCAGATAAATTCGAGTGGACGCCAGAAGCCGAAGCAGCCTTTACGGATCTCAAGCGAGTCCTCACAAGCCCTCCAATCCTCGTCGCACCAAGGGAACGCGAGCCATTGTACCTATATGTCTCTGCAACTAACAGGGTGGTAAGCACCGTACTGGTAGTCGAACGAAGGGAGGAGGGACACGCCCAAAGCATACAACGTCCAGTCTATTACTTGAGTGAAGTGCTCTCCACATCAAAGCAGCGGTACCCGCACTATCAGAAGCTGGCCTACGCCGTGTTCATGTCCTCAAGGAAGCTGACGCATTACTTCTCCGAGCACCCGATCACTGTAATCAGCACCTCAGGGATCGGGGACATCCTCACAAACCCCAACGCAACTGGGCGAGTAGCAAAATGGCTCATCGAGCTAGCACCAAGAGACATCAAGTATGATTACCCGAAGGCCATCAAAGCACAAGTTTTACCTGACTTCCACACCGAGTGGATCGAAGCTCAGCTCCCAGGAGCACCAGATGTGTCCAACTCATGGACTATGTACTTCGACGGCTCAAAGAAAAACGAAGGCGCAGGCGCAGGTGTTATCCTCATATCACCAAAAGGCGACAAGCTCCGCTACATCCTACAAATGGGGTTCGAGTTCCCGTCCAATAACGAAGCAGAATATGAGGCTCTGATCCATGGCATGAGGATGGCCAAAGCCCTCGGGTGCACTCGACTGATGATCTACGGTGACTCGAATCTTGTGGTACAGCAAACAATGAAGGCCTGCGATGCAATCGCAGATAACATGATCGCCTACCGTGACCTGTACAACATCATGGAGGGCAGCTTCGAAGGCTGCGAGTTGCGGCACATAGGGCGTGAGAGCAATGAAGAAGCAGATAAGTTAGCCAACATTGGTGCGACCAAAGCACCAGTGCCACCTGGTGTCTTCTTCGAGCGCATCGAGCACAGATCCATCAAAAAGAAGCGAGCACTCCTACATCAGCCGCACCAGCCAAGAGCAAAGCACCTAGCACAGAGGACCCACCAGTCGAGGTACTCCTCATCGAGCCAACTTGGACTCAACCTTTCCTCGCATACATACTCCGCGGCGAGGTACCCGAAGACATAACAGAGTCAAGACGCGTCACTCGACGATCTAAAGCATACACTGTCATCAACGGTGAACTTTACAAACGCAGCATATCAGGTATGTTCCAACGTTGCATAGCATTTGAAGATGGCCAAGCCATCCTTCGTGATATTCATGCAGGTACCTGCGGGCATCACGCCAGCAGTCGATCACTCGTAGCCAAAGCCTTTCGCGCAGGCTTCTACTGGCCCACAGCACTCAAAGACGCGGAGGACATAGTCAAAAGGTGCATCGGCTGTCAAAAATTCGCCACAAAGCCGCACGCACCCGCATCGGCGTTGAAGACAATACCATTGGCCTGGCCCTTCGCCCAGTGGGGGCTCGATATGGTTGGGCCACTCAAAAAATCCTCCCATGGAGGGCATACTCACCTTCTGGTGGCGGTCGACAAGTTCACCAAGTGGATTGAAGCAGTACCTATCACAAGTTCGACTGCCACTACAGCAGTCAATTTCATAAAATCCATCATATACCGCTTTGGTGTGCCAAGTAGCATCATCACTGACAACGGTACAAACTTCACGGCTGAGGAATTCAATCCTTCTGCAAAGAGCAAGATATCACGCTCAATTATGCATCTGTGGCACACCCGCAATCTAATGGCCAAGTCGAAAAGGCCAATGGACTTGTGACAAGCGGAATCAAGAAACGCCTCCTGGTGCCACTCAAAAGGGCCGCGGGTGCTTGGGTAGAAGAGCTCCCGTCTGTGCTATGGAGCCTACGCACAACACCCAACGCCTCAACGCAATTCACTCCATTCTTCATGGTCTACGGCGCAGAGGCAATCCTGCCATCAGACGTAAGGTTCAACGCACCAAGGGTCGAAGCATACAATGAAGACGATGCAGATGAAGCACTCGAAGATGCAGTCGACTTGCTCGAAGAAGCACGCAACACGGCGCTAGCACGCACAGCTGTCTACCAGCAAGATCTACGCAACTATCACAGCCGTCGACTGCGTACCAGGTCCTTCGAGGTTGGCGACTTGGTACTTCGACTGAAGCAAAAGAAGGTGCATAAACTTGCTTCTCCATGGGAAGGACCCTTCATCATCACCGAGGTCATTGGTGGTGGAGCATACAGACTGAAGCACGCGAAGACGGCGAACTCTCCACAATCCTTGGAACGTTGCGCAGCTGCGCCGTTTCTATGCTTAGATTGCTCAGTCGCATAATGTAATAGGCACATATGTCGGATGGCTGCAGGTTTCAGACGCGCTCTTTTCCTTACCAGGGTACCTAAGGGGACTGGAAGGTTTTTAATGAGGCGGCCTGCAGCTAACATTCAAAATGGAATATAGTCAATGATTCCTCATATTTCTCCCTGTTTACTACTCGCACAAACTACTCGCGCAACCTTAGCCTCACCCGAGCACTCGGGGGCTGCGCTACTTCAAAACGTGAGCTATCGCTCCTTCAAACATAATACCCTAGCCGCACTCGAATACTCGGGGGCTGGGTCGTAAAAATCATACGTAAAGCAAAAATTGCTCAATAACATGAGTTGAAGCTTCAAACATCGCAAAAATTCACAGCCTCACTCGAGCACTCGGGGGCTGTATAATTCATGATCTATGTAAAGTGTTTTTCATAAACCCCACTCGATACACTCGGGGGCTGCATACATACAAGTGAACAAATATGTACCAAGTACAAGTGGCAAAATTTACACTCGGGGGCTGTTCCCTATACATAAATACCCTAATCTTCTGGTTCGTCCTTGACTGGGAGAACGGGGCCCATAAGTTGAGCGTTATAACACTCAACCAACACCCTCGCATGTTCGACTGTATCGTCCAGATGCGATTGGGACAAGGACGATCCAGGCACGGGTGTACGTAGCTGCAAATTCGGGCGCTGACTTCGGATGTATGCCATCGTTGCGTTGGCCCCATCCACAAGCTTCTGGGCGATAAAATCTCGAATGGGACCTGCACTCCGGAAAAGCCCGAGCAAAGCGTGGATTCCTTGAGGTTGCGGCCCAGTCGGGAAAAGCGTCTGGTTGATTCGACTGAAGGCCGACCTGCATAACTCAAGCAGCATAGTGCTCCGCCACACCCGATCCTGCAGAGTCGCGAGTATGCGTGCTCGGTGCTTATCCAAGCGAAAGTGCTGACGGCCAGTCGTGGGTTCGTCAGTCGCATGGTTCAACTGCTCCTCTACACGAGCCTGCTCCGCCTGGAAATCTGGAACAAAACCTGCAACAACACACGTTGGATCAACAAAAAGGACAGACTATGAACTCTCCAAAAAATCAAGGCAGTCATGCTTACACTCGAGCTGTCTGTTCACGATCTCCATTTCGCCAAGCACATACTCCTCCCGTTGAGTGGGTAGGGCAGGCCTCGCCCTCATCCTATCCAGCTCACTTCGGGCACTCCCCAGCTCTTGCTCCAGTTTCGCGAGTCGGGCCTTCATATAACGTATTACTGCGGCATCGTTTGCCACCTGAGCTCGAGATCGAGTAGGGGCACGATGCCGCGACGAGCTGGATACAGTGGCGGCTGGCTGTTTCTGTTCCAAACATCATAAAAGTTTCATGAGAAACTCATCACAAAGCTTAGGCGAGTAACAACACACAGCCTTACAAGCAGATCATAACGAGGAAAATAAATTCATACAAAGGTAGCAAAAGCACATGCATACTCGCATGGTCATAAGTTTAATTACAAGGCATAAAAAGGCGCGGCTGCCCTACTTCTCAGACATCGACTCCGACCTAGCCCTACTCGCACGGGCGGCGACCTCTGCTGCCCGGCGCTCCATGGTAGCCATAAATATTTCAGCCAACTTCGCGGCTGGCTCGTTCACATGCTTTAGGGACACCAGCTTCCCGCCCGGCTTGCGAGGGAAGTCAGACAGAGCGGCTTCGAAGTCACCCTCTATCCCATGACCTAAAAGGAGTTTGAGGGTGGTCTCTGAGCCGCGTACCGTCAAAGTGCGAGCAAAGTTCGTCATAGTCGAAGTTCCCGGGCCCAGGACGTCGGCGAAGCCATCCACAGTCGAAGGAGGTTGGCTAGACGGGAACACGTCCTTGTACACGGCGCCGAGCGTGCTCGTAGACTTGGCGAGTGCATCCTTGGCTTGGGTGGAGACGACATCCAGGTCGCCGATCGCGCGGTCAAGGGACAAATCGCCACTCGACTGGTCTACAGGTGCCGGTGCGCCAACAGCTCCTTCAAAAAAGCAGAAAGAACAGAAAATTTTACACAACATTCAGTGGCAAAAAGAAGTAGACAAAAAGTGAAAATTCAACTCACCGCCTACGTCTCGGGTGAGGCTCGCCAAGCGCTCAGCATAATTTTTCTCGCGCAAGGCAGCGGAGTTCTTGGCATCATCCAAGGCCTTCTTCGACTCAGCGCGCTGTTTGGCGAGTGCGTCTTCTAGCTCTTTAACCCGGGACTCAGCAGTTGCCTTGTCACCTGAGATAGATGGACAGATGTCATTCACAATCGACAAAGCAAAGACATACAGAAGTCAAACACACTTACGGCTGAGTTGCTCCATGATAGCGCGCAGATTGTCCCTCTCCTGTTCAACCTGGACAAACGCCTTGCCTGATTCCACCAGGTTGAGGTAGAAGGGCTGCATGCACATGGAACCAGCATAAGCTATACACAAATAGTCCCAGAATGAGGACTCGACAAACGACACTTACGTGTTCAACCCAAGGCGCAGGCTTGGCAGCAGAAGTCCCAATTTGCGGAGTCGACGCACTCGCGATCTTGGCGGCCTCAAGGGTAGTAGCCGTGGCTACTGTTCTCACAACCTCAGCCGCAACAGGGGAAGCTTCTGGCTGATCTGGAGTCGAAGCTCTCTCGGTTGGAGGAGTTGGAGGTCGCACAGTCTCAGCACTGCGAGCGACAGAGGAAATACAGCATAAGCAAGACTATCAACAAGCAGAAATTTAAGTACAAAACGTTCAGACGCAAACCTGTGCTCTTCTTCCTCCTCGCTGTCGAGGTCGTCAAACATTGGGCCTCCAAACTGCAGCTCCTCACCCGACTTGGGAGGAGGAGCTGAGCACAATGGACTCACATCCAGAGGAGCGGCCTTGGCAGAATGTGAGGAGGTCGAATCTTCATCATCCCTCAGCTCATCCTCTTTTGCGGGTGAGCTCATAGAGGAAGACACAACTTGTGCCGCCCGACGGCGCTTGCGAGTAGGGACCTCGCTCACATCATCAGTCGTCACAAGCTCCTTGTCCTGTGCCTCTTCAACCCCTTCCTCTTCAACCTCTTCTGTGGGAGAAGTAGTAGCCGAAGGAAGAGGCGATTCATCTCCTCCCTTCGCTTCTACCGTCACCTCTGTTTCATGAGTTGGGCCATCTTCGGGAAGAGGAGGAAGGGTTGAGGCGGTCGAGTGGCCCTGCATACAAAATACAGCAGTCGAAGTCACAAAGATGCATAGCAGAATAACAAAAACAGGAGATCATAAACTTGATAGATTCACTAACCTCTGGCAAAGGCTTTTCAGCCGTATAAGGAGCGACGGGGCAGTCGACGTTGCAGGGCTCGCTGGATTTTGTGCTGGTGATGGACCGCACATGTGCCACCAGCTCGCTCCTAGACAGCTCCTCCTTGTTCATCCGAGTGGAGTCGAGAGGGCCTTCATACTGCCACATAGGGTGAGCTCGCGCGCGGAGCGGCCACACCCGCATCTTCACAAAGGTGGCAATTAGATGCACACCAGTGACGCTGTTAAGCAGTCCTCCAATCGTCTCCAGCAGAGGCGCCGCTTCCGCCACTTCTTCAGTCGAAAGCTCATGGTCCCAGGCCTTCGTCCTAGCGGCTATACCAGCAGTCGAAAATGCTGGGGCCCCTTCCTGGTCGACTAGCACATAGAACCACCTTTTCCTCCACCCTTGCGCCGAGTCGACTGGCTTCAGGGCAAAGTATCGGGTGTCGCTGCGTACTTGGATCTGAAGGCCTCCAACTGGGTAGGTTCGGCCGCCTCGGTTGTTGGGCCTGACCATGAAGATGGATTTCCAAAGAGCCCAGCTGGGAGCAACTCCCAGGAAACACTCGCACAATACCATGAAGCAGGCAATGTGCATAATGCCGTTCGGGGTGAGATCATGGATCTGCACCCCATAGGCGTACAACAAACCACGAACGAAATCGTGGAGGGGAAAAGATAGACCCCTAGGCAAGAACTCCGCAAAACATACGCGCTCGTTTGCGCGAGGTTCGGGGAGTACCTCTTTTGATGGCGCGCGGACGGTAAGCTGGTCCGCCGGCGGCAGCAATCCGTCCTCGCGGAACTTCTCGAGATGGGCTGCCTTGATTGTGGACTTCATCCAGTCACCGTCGCTCTTCTTGAGGTCGACGGCGGCCGCAGATGCGCCAGCCGCAGCTTTCTTCCCCTTCAGAGCGGCCGCGTCAGTCGCGGGCGCGTCGGTGGCAGAGGCTTTCCTCTTTGGCGCCATGGCGGTGGTGGCTAGGGAGAGCAGCAAGAGCTTGGGCGCAAGAAACAATGGAGCAGGAGCGCGAGGAAGAAGATGGAACAGGGGCGGCGCGCAGAGCAAATGGCTAGTAAAAAACAATGCCAGCGCCGTTTCCCCTATTTACCTCAAATCAAAGGCAATCACAGCCATTCAGATCCTAACCGTGCGCTACGCACGCAATCTCACCGTACACGTGGCAAACGCGGAGGGCAACCGTCGCCGGCCACTCCGCCCACTACGCACGCAAAAAGAGGAGCCATAATCACCTCTCCGGAAAAAGTGGGCCCGAGTGGTCAAATCAAGTCCAAACTGCACCGTTGTTCGGTCAGCTCTGCACAAAAGGGCCCACCTATGTGTCACGTCCCATCCATCGCAGCATAACGCACGCCACGCGTGTCAGGCAGCGCAGTCGCCAAAAAACGCCATCCATGACGTCGTCACATGCGCTTTGATCAGAAATATATTCGAGTCCGCTCAATACAAATTGGTCACTCGACCGTTCCTTCGACTGATTCATATTACTCCCATCGGGAGCATATTAAAAAATTCTTCGACTGAAGATGCTCAAGACAATGATTGAGATTATCCTCCATTTACAAGTAATACAACATAATCTCGGGGGCTACTCCCATCGGGAGCACTGTCGTGCACCCGATAGAATTACGGCACAAATTTATTCGATTAACATATGCAGAGTAAGGGGATTTTGAGATTATCCTCCATTGCAAGCAATAAAGCACAATCTCGGGGGCTACTCCCATCGGGAGCGCTGTCGCTCACCCGATAGAATAACGTCAAAAGGTCAGTCGACAAAAGAATCGACTTAATTCATATACAAAATCATACTCGAAACATTCCTGAGTTGCGTCCATCGCAAATACCTCGGATGCTGCACGCATAGTGCAAAGGTAAGACCCGCCGAACTTTCGAGCTGGGCTAAGGACCGTTCCAGCAACGTTAATCCTTATGCTTTCCGTGTCAGCAGACATGATAAAAATCCCGACGGACGCGTTGGGTAAAATTCAGAGTTATACTGCAGATCGACTCTGTAAGACCTCAGCGGCCTAGTCGAATCTGACCAGTTTGTTCCAGATTCGAGTCCGGAGACTCGAGTTTGATTGAAAGCTAGTAAGGTTTTACCCGAATGTGTAGTTAACCAGTCCCGATCCGTCGAGTGTACTGGGCCTGCTAAGCTATTATCTCTTGATCATCATAAGCAAAAACTACAGTCGATGAAATACTCGACATAGCCAACATGTGCTATTCATATAGGAATTCCAATTATAATACAAAGCATATGACGTGCACTTACGAACGAGTCCATGCCCGATTCTTCGAGTCAGACAAGTACTCGGGAGCTACTGACAAGGGTATACATCTCGGGTATCCTACCGTGAGGGTACCTGGTGCACGTGACGACTAAAGGCCCAATAGCGAAGAGACAACTCGAAGCCCAAGACAGGAGGCCCAACAAGATGGAGTACCCTCCAAGTTTAGACATAGACATAGTCGGTTTGTACTTTCCTTATGTGTAAACTAGGCCGGTTACAAACTCCCGGGACACAGCCTATTTAAGGGCTGGGAGGGGTGCCGATCTAGGATCAAGCCATACTCAAACCACCAAATCTCTAGCGAGATCGTCATCTCGCCGGAGCCACCTTGTAACCTCATAATCTCCCGCGATTAATAACAGACAAGCAGGAAGTAGGGTCTTTACCTCCACCCGAGGGGCCTGAACCTGGGTAAATCTTTGCCTCTGCTTGTCAGCCGACGAAACTACCAGTACTACCACGTTCTCTCCTCATAATCTCAACCCTAGGTTCTTAACCATGTGATTTGATGAGTGTACCCCTCGTCAGTGCTGTGATTGGCTAGTATGTTTTTTTTCCTGCAGTTTTAGTTATTTCCGGTGGGCTGTATCTCACTACACGGCCCAACTAATGCTGGCGTGTTTTTTTTGGCTGCAGTGTTTAGTTATTTACCGGTGGGCCTTATCTCATGCAACGGCCCAACTCGCGCTCCATTTCGCCACGGCCCACGGCCCGCCGCTCACCGGACACGTTGCCTCGTTCCCCTTCTTATCCACTCAAATGCGTCGCATCCTAGCCCCACTATTCTAGATCTCGCCCACTCGCCGCCGGCGGCGCAAACCAGCCCAGCCACGTACAAATCCAGCACCGCCGGCCGACGATGATGAAGCGTGGGGGTTCGAGCTCACGCGGTGGCCATTCCGGCGGTAGAAACCGCTCCAACGAGGAGCGGAACGGCCGGAAGCGGCGCCCGGCTGACCCCGCTCGGGCGCGCTGCGCAGCTTCCGACGCCGGTCGGAAACGCGGCGCGCGCAGGTGCACCAACTACGGCGTCTCGGCGCCGCCTGCGTTCGCCCGCCGCGAGGTGGTCGAGTATGACCGCCGTATGGAGTTTGCGGTCGCCTTCGGCCGCAGCCGCTACGAGCACGGAAGCTCCTCCGGCGCGGAGAGCTCCTCCATGGTGGCACAGCTGCCGCCGCCGAAGAGGGAGGAGGAGGAGCAGCAGGACCGTGCACCGCGCCGCGGCCTCCTCCCTGGGGACTTCGCCGACGAGCAAGATCTGCCCTGGATCACGGAGGAGGTGATCCAGCGTAGCTTGGAGGAGGAGCGGCAGGTCGGCGCGCGCCGTGTCATGGAGGAGGAGCTCAATGAACTCCGCCTCCAGTACGCTATCGCGGCGTCCCGCAACGACGGCGCGGACTCCGACTCCTCCTTTGACTACGGCTTCTCCGACTCCGACTGAGTGGCGCCGCCGCCTAGTCGCCGCCGCCGCACCCTTGGGGCTCCGGTGGGAGCCCAATTTTGGGTCCTAGGTTAGGGTTAGAGCGGCGACGGAAGCCCCCCCCCCTTTAGCTATGTAATTAGGTTTATTCAGCCTGCGGCCGCCTGCGTGTGGCTTTTGATCAGATGATCGCCATGATGTGTATGCCCGCCATGGAATTGGCTATGTAATCAACGGTAATCAACTCATGTTTTAGTTAAATTTTAGTTAAAATTTAGTTCGTTGTATGTCCGCTTCAGTTGAGTTCAATTGGGGTCAGATTCAGTTGAGAAAAGCTCGCCGGCGTTGCCGCGCCGCGTCGCCGGAAAAGAAGAAGAAGAAGAAGCAGAGGATGCGCGCGCAGGGGAAGAGGAGCTAACGGTCGTCGCTGCTGACGTGGATAGTTGTGGGTCCCACCCTGCTCCCCTTAACCCTAACAGATTGCGATTAAGAGCCATGTCGCAGTAGAGCAATTTGTGCTCGCCACGTTGTCGCACCAGAGCTATTCAAGCCAACGATGTCGCCGTCCGTCGATTAGCTAGAAAAGATGTCTTATAGGAGCTATTCGCCCGCGCAAATCGGCCGCGTGGTCGGCTCTCTGGATCGCAGGTAGCTCGTCTCCATCGTCGTGCCGCACGACCTCACCCGTCTTGGTCGCCTCCCCGCTGCGCAAATCGGCCGCCTTGTCAGATCGCTTGATCATCCCCATGCCACCACCAATACCTGCTGGCTCCTAGCTGCGTCGCCAACCGTGCCTGTGAGCATCCATGCATATGCCTCGTTTGTCTCTGGCCATATCATGCTAGCTCGGGATTGCAGGTTCGACCTCTGGCATATGCTTCTACTCTATAGAATTTTTGCACCCTACAAAGTGGACCATTATTCTTTGTTTCTCACATATGTTTCTACAGCATAAGTTTTGCTTCATACTATGACCTTGATTCTTTGTTTCTCACATATGTTTGGACTGACAATGCGCATGGTGAAAGCATGGCAAGAGAAACCGGATCCAAAAACCATACAACACGCGGTTAATTAAGGAAAACCGGTGAAAACCACAAAGAATCACGAAGTTGCCCATGACAAGGAGAAGGAGCTAGACCGATACAATAAGCCGGAGACATGCATGGTGTAGCCTTTTGCCGGTTCAGGGCGTCGGTGATCAAACTGCATCGAGCTTGGGTGTCGCTGCTTGGTTGTTTGACTGGCATGAAGACGACACCAGGGTTCTATGTCAATTTAGCAATTGTAATTTTTAATCCGGGCGTGGCTAGGGAAGTAGGGATCAGTCGACTGAGAATTACTTAATTCTCAGTCGATGTACAACGACCATCGTATGTTCCTCGTTTTCTCGTTCCTCCCCTGCAATCTACGCTTGTATGTTTGTTTTGGGCCGGCCCAAGTTTGTTGGTGTGTCTTGACCGTGTACTTTTTTTTTTTTTGCTCGGTTTTGCTGGGATAGGTTTGGGCTGTGTGTTTGGATCTGCCTTGTAATTTTTCTAGTGATTAACTCACAGGATTGGCTTGACTTAATTTTTTTAACTGCCTTCTTTTGTGTGTCTGTGCGTGGATCCAAGCCAACAGGTTTAATGACTGACACGCCATCAAATTGGAGCTAGGAAAAAATTCATAGGCAATTTGCCTATTACGCAAGATCAAGAAGAGATCTCTTGCTGCACCTTCATTGCCTAACAGAGAAAATCAAAACATTTCGGCAGAACAAGCTGTTCATTAATACTAAGTGTTATTTAGATCTTGTGGACACCATAAGGCATCATCACTCTGAAGATGAGAGCAACCAAAACGCAAAGATCAACCAGAAAAATAAATTGCAAACAGGGGACACAACCTAGCATGAAAGGAAAAATTATCGGACATTTGAAAACAATTTAGAGAGCCGTAGAGATAAAAAAATTGCAACTATGTTCTAGATAACATTAAAAACTAAAAAGAAACAAAAAAAATTGCAGCCTAGGTGTGGAAAAAGAAATGTGCGTTAGGACAGGTACAACGCCGGGCGCTTAGCTCGGACATTAGGAATTAAATACCGAGTGCTATGTGTACTTCTTGATCTTTTTATCGGTATCGACGAATAATTAGGCATCCGCCGCTCAAATAATTCACTTAAACTACGGACTTTAGATGGTGGAAGCTTGATGTATGGGGCTGGGTACCAACTAAATTAAGCACCCTAGTAAGAGGCTAGCATTGTGCATGGCCTTAGGGTCAACCAATTTGCAACTCACATTTAGCACGAATCATAACACAAAGATAAACATTTTTCTCAGATGTAACTTACTTGCAACTGAAAAACTTAGGTGCAACCAAAAAAAATACTCAGTTAAAAGCCACTTGCAACTGAAAATACCCAGTTGCAACCTGCTTGCAACTCAGAACCAACACACATCACAAGTTCACAATACAAAAGACAGACATTGTCTATGTTTGCAACCCACTTGTAACTAAAAGAAAACCAAGTTGCAAACTTAGTTCTTCCATTTTATTTTTTTGAACTTGTTCTTCCATTTCTTACGTCTTATATTTTCTCTTCTTTCGTTCTTTGACTTGTTTTTTTGTTGTTTCGTTCTTTGACGTGTTGACCATGTTGAATATATAAGCAATTTTGCAGTAGATTTAATCCACGAAATTGATAAATAGTTTATGAGTAGAATAAACAGAATTAAACTAATCATGCAATCTACTAAAATAGTAGATAAATAAAGCGAATCTTTAGCAACTACTACAAGCATAAACTCTAGCAGCATATTGATACGTCTCAAACGTATCTATAATTTTTGATGTTCCATGCTTGTTTTATACCAATTGCTACATGTTTTGCATCTACTTTATATCACTTTTATACATTTTTTGGGACTAACCTATTAACAAGATGCCGAAGTGCCAGTTCCTGTTTTCTGCTGTTTTTGTATTCCAGAAAAGCTAGTCTGGAAATATTCTCGGAATTGGACGAAACTTCACGGGGATCCCTATTTTACCAGAACACACCTGAAGGACCAAAGGAGCAACAGAGGACAGCCAGGAGGGCCCCACACGCCACTAGGGCGCGGGTCCCCCCTGGTCCGCCCTAGGGTGGTGTGGGCCCCTTGGGGGTCGTCAGACGCCGCTCTATCGCCTACTTATTCCCCCCGACGCGAAAATCCTAAGTGCCTGAGCCAATATCCACGAAAAGTTTCAGAGACGTCGCCGCCGTCAACCCTAGCTCGGGAGGGTCCAGAACCTCTTCCCGGCACCCTGCCAGAGAGGGGAATCGTCACCGGAGGCTTCTACATCGCCATGCCTGCCTCCGGAGTGATGCGTGAGTAGTTCATCCTTGGACTACGGGTCCATAGCAGTAGCTAGATGGTTGTCTCTCCAATTTGTGCCATCATGTTTAGATCTTGTGAGCTGCCCTACATGATCAAGATCATATTATTGTAATGCTACATGTTGTGTTTGCTGGGATCCGATGAATATTGAATACTATGTCAAGTTGATTATCAATCTATGCCCTATGTTATTTAAGATCTTGCATGCTTTCCGTTACTCCTAGATGCTTTGGCCAAGTAGATGCTTGTAACTCCAAGAGAGAGTATTTATGCTAGATAGTGGGTTCATGCCTCCGGTAATCTGGGAGAGTGACAGCAACTTCTAAGGTTGCGGATGTGCTGTTGCCACTAGGGATAACCTAACAATGCTATGTCCACGGTCATATGTATTTGTTTACATTGCGCACTTTACTTAATGGAATTATCCGTTGCTTGCAACTTAATACCAACGGGGGACACGGATGACAACCCGGCGGTGGATTATTAGTCATAGACGCTGTTGGATGACGGTCTATGTATTATGTCGTAATGCCCAATTAAATATCATAGTAATCATCATGTCATATATATGCATTGTCATGCGCTCACTATTTGTCAATTGCCCAGCTGTAATTTGTTCACCCAACATGTTAGTTATCTTTTATGGAGAGACACCACTAGTGAACTGTGGACCCCGGTCCATTCTTTTACACTGATTAAACCACCACAAACTGCAAACTGTTCCTTTTTCATTCTCTGCAATTTAATACTCATTTTCCACACCATACGTTTAATCCTTTGTTTTCAGCAAGCCGGTGAGATTGACAACCTCACTGTTTCGTTGGGGCAAAGTAGTTTGATTGTGTTGTGTGCAGATTCCACGTTGGTGATCGTGTTGCGCCGTGCGAGCCACCAACAACCTTCTGAAGAGTTGCTGCTCCTACTGGTTCGATAACCTTGGTTTCTTTCTGAGGGAACGCTTGCTGCTGAACTGCATCATACCTTCCTCTTGGGGTCTCCCAACGAACGTGTGATTCACGCCATCACATATCAAACAGAGAGACCACGAAGACATACGATGCGGCGGCAGCAGCAGGGGAACCGGCGTCGCCCATGTCGTTGATGAAGTGGTTGGCGATGTCGGGGAAGAAGTCGTCGTTGGGGAAGAACTCGAAGCCAGTAGTCGCGTGAGTGCGCTCCCCAAAAACCTGATCGCCCCTCTCCCATACAGGATCACAAGAGACGGAGTTTCGGAGACCTACTGTCCCTTCAACCGGTGCATGCCGGAAGAAGGGATGGAGAAGACTTGGAATACGGCGGCGCAATGTTCTGGAACTAGGGCGGTGAGCGACCATGTGTTGCGTGTGTGGCGGCTAGGGTTTTCCTGAGCATATATAGAGCGGTCGGGTAGGACGTGGGCTGCAGCCCACGATCGAGTCGGTAACGTCTCCACCAAACGGAAACGGCAAAACAATTAACGCGTCCGTTAATTATTAATCAATGACTCAATAAATTTCCCGGACTGCAAAAATATAAGCTCGGCTCGGCGAGATTCCCGCGGCGCGTCGTGACGTGACGAGACAGACGGACGGTGGCGGAGGAGGAGGAGGAGTGCGCACGAGAGATCCTTCCTGTTCTCACATGCTTACCAAGTGCTAGCACAGCTCACTATATAAAGTGGTGCAGCACTCTCCCAACTAGCAGTATGGGACTAAACTTTAGTCCCCAAACCAGCCAAATAAATGGGCCATGAGATTTTCAGAATTTAATTGAGCCATGGGCAAAAGCTGGACTAAAGCCCATAAATTCCAACAATCCCACACAAAGTCTCATTGGCACATCATGCCACATTTGTTCCAAAACATTGTTTATATACCGGTGCTTAGTGGAGACTGTTAAGTTGAACTTCCACTTATAAACTTATGCTACACTAGGTCACAACTTGGATAGTGGGCTATGCCTTGAACTACAAGTTTGCTGCGAACTAGTTTCACACAAGCCCTTGACCGATACTGGGTTGTCGCAAGGCTTCCCCGCGGGTGGAGCTTATTCGTCATACTCCAAGACCTTTCATGAGTTTATTAAAGAGCATCCAACTCTCACGGAGTACGATGTTTAATAGTCAGACTCATATAGGTGTATTCGTCAAGAGATGCTCTGCAGGATAACATCTCCGCTTATAAAAGTAAGCCGCTTGGAACATATTAAGATAAATATCAACCTGCCATGCAGATCAGGAGAGTATTGCATCTTCACGGAGTGGATAGTAAAATGTAAGGATACTCTCCTCTCAGCTGTCCAACAGCTTGTCTCCCACTTCTAATTCACGGGATCTCCGATCACATAGAGTGGTTTACCACTGTGGACAACTCATACCGTGGGTCTCAAACCCATCTCACTCGATGCACTATCTATCACATTACGTGAAAACCCTTTGTGAAGGGATCTGCCAAATTCTTAGATGTTTGGATATAATCCAACGCAAAACTCCAGTTTCTCAATTTTCTAACAGATTTCAATCTCCTCTTCACATGCCTTGATGACTTTAAATTATCCTTAGAACTTTTGACCTTGATAATCACAGTTTGATTATCACAGTTCATAAGGATAGCAGGTATTGGTTTTTCAACCACAGGTAAGTCCATCAAGAGCTCACGAAGCCACTCTGCTTCAACAGTGGCTGTGTCTAATGCTGTGAGTTCTGCTTCCATAGTTGACCTCGTTAAGATGGTCTGCTTGCAAGACTTTCAGGAAACAGCTCCACCACCGAGTGTAAACACATAACCACTCGTGGCCTTAATCTCATCAGCATCAGATATCCAATTTGAATCACTATAACCCTCCAGTACCCTCGGATACCCGGAGTAGTGAATTCCATAGCTCGCAGTGCCTTTCAAATAGTGCATAACTCTCTCAAGCGCATGCCAATGATCATCTCCCGGATTTGAAACAAACCGGCTCAACTTGCTTACAGCAAAAGAGATGTCAGGCCTCGTGGCACAAGCCAAATACATAAGCGAGCCAATAATCTGAGAATATCTCAGCTGATCTCTAGCGCTCTGTTGATTCTTTCGAAGCAACACACTAGGATCATATGGTGTCGGAGAAGGTTTACAGTCGTCATACCCGAAGCGACTTAGCACCTTTTCCACATAGTGAGACTGAAGCAGTGTAATCCCACTATTACCATCTCTCAGCAGCTTGATGTTTAAAATAACATCAGCCACTCCTAGATCCTTCATCTCAAAACAACGAGATAAGAAATCCTTTACCTTGTTAATCAACTCGAGGTTGGTTCCAAAGATCAGTATGTCATCGACATACAAACAGAGAATAACTCCCTCGCCTCCACCATGGCGATAGTATACACACTTGTCAGATTCGTTAACAACGAAACCCTCAGCAGTTAAAGTTCTTTCAAACTTTTTGTGCCACTGCTTAGGAGCTTGCTTCAGGCCATATAAAGACTTCAACAACTTGCACACCTTCGCTTCCTGACCAGGTACTACAAAACCATCGGGCTGATCCATGTAAATTTCCTCGTCTAACTCTCCATTTAGGAAAGCCGTCTTAATGTCCATTTGATGAACGAGAAGACGATGCGAGGCAGCCAACGAAAGTGGCACTCGAATCGTGGTCAGTCTAGCCACAGGTGAGTAAGTATCAAAGAAGTCTTCACCTTCTTTCTAGGTATAACCCTTGGCCACAAGCCGCGCCTTGTACTTCTCAATAGTACCATCAGGCCTAAGCTTTTTCTTGAACACCCACTTACATCCTACAGGTTTACACCCATAAGGACGATCAGTGATTTCCTAGGTTCCGTTAGCCAAGATGGAATCCATCTCGCTACGGACAGCTTCCTTCCAGTAGTCAGCATCAAGAGACGCATAGGCTTCTGAAATGGTACTGGGTGTGTCATCCACAAGGTACACAATGCAATCATCACCAATGGACTTTGCAGTCCTCTGTCTCTTGCTCCTAACAGGAACTTCATTGTCATCCTCCATAGGATTATCAGTGTTTTCTGTCGAAATGGCAGGTTCAGGAATATCAACCAATTCCTGACTAGATGTATTAGGTATCTCCTGATTTGATGAGCTAGGCATATCCTTCATCGGAAAGATTTCCTCAAAGAAAGTCGCATCCGTCGACTCCATAATCGTACCAACGTTAACGTCAGATACATCAGATTTTACCACCAAAAATCTATAGCCAACGCTATGAAAAGCATAGCCCAGAAGAACACAATCCACGATTTTTGGTCCAAGCTTACGCTTCTTGGAAATTGGTATGTTGACTTTCGCCAAACAACCCCAAGTACGGAAGTAAAGAGTCTCGTATTTTTCCTTTCCCATTCCTCAAATGGAGAAACAGTTTTCGTCTTAATGGAAACTCGGTTTAGGACATGACAAGCTGTCAATATAGAGCCTCCCCCCACCATGCCTTGGAGAGACCCGAAGTATCTAACATGGCGTTAACCAAATCAGTTAGAGTTCGGTTCTTTCTCTCAGCCACTCCATTTGACTGAGGCGAGTAGGGAGGCGTCCTCTCATGGATTATACCATGTTCCGCACAAAACGAATCAAACTCATTGGAAATATACTCTCCATCGTGGTCGGACCTCAATCGTTTAATTTTCCGATCAAGTTGGTTCTCTGCTTCAGCTTTATAGATTTTAAAGTAGTTTAAAGCCTCATCTTTTGATTTCAGAAGATACACATAACAATATCTAGTGGAGTCATCAATAAGCGTCATGAAATATTTCTTTCCGCCTTTTATCAACACACCATTCATCTCACAGAGATCCGAATGTATAAGTTCCAGCGGTGCCAAGTCTCTTGCCTCAGCAGCCGTATGAGACTTGCGAGGTTGCTTAGCTTGCACACATACTTGACACTTGGAACCTTTAACAGTAGTAAATTTCGGAATTAAATCCAAACTAGCTAGCCGCGTCATGCAACCAAAGTTAATATGACAAAGTCGTGAATGCCAGACATTATACTCAATTTCATGGCAAATATGATTAATAACTTTAGTGCAAAAGTCTGACATAGATAGGCGGAACAAGCCTCCGCACTCATAGCCTTTTCCAACAAATTGTCCATACCTAGATATTACAACTTTATTGGACTCGAAAACCAACTTATAACCATCTCGACATAGTAGCGATCCGCTGACGAGATTTTTATTAATGGAGGGCACATGATGCACGTTCTTCAGCCGCACGATGTTTCCCGAAGTAAACTTCAGATCGATCGTGCCAACACCACGAACAAAAGCATGTGACCCGTTCCCCATCAGCACGGGGAAAGTCCCTGTGACCTGGTAAGAAGAAAACATCGAGGCATCAACACATACATGTACATTAGCACCAGTGTCAATCAATCATTCAGGAGAATGGCAAACTGAAAGGATGGTTGGAAATATACCGTACCCAGAATCCTTCATCACAGTGTCGCTAATGACAACATTGGCAGTCTTGCCGCTGTTCTCAGATGTGCGCAGCTCATGGCGATTGGGACAGCGAGGTGCCCAATGACCCGGATCACCATAGACATGGCATGATCCCTTACTCGGTTTATTGTTGTTCTTGAAGTTGGTAGGCTGTGACGGCTTGAACCGTCCATCAGACTTGGCTTTACCCCCAGAGTTGCTCTTGTTAAACTTGGGTTTGTGGGGCTGCTGGAAATTTTTCTTCTGTACCATATTGACACTAGAACCAGCCTCGGCAACTCGAGCACGTGTATCCTTCGCTCTCGCCTTCTCTTCCACATCAAGCGACCCAATGAGATCCAAAATGGAAAACTCTTGTCTCTTGTGTTTCAGAGAAGTAGCAAAGTTGCTCCACGAAGGTATAAGCTTGGCGATAATGCCACCGGCAACGAACTTGTCCGGTATGTTACTGTCGAGGTGTGCCCTCGGCAAATCCCATGGTTGCTATACCTAGGGTTGATTGTGTGGTAGAGAACGCGTAGTATCGGTGGAATCGACGGCTGACAAGCTGGATTTACCCAGGTTCAGGGCCCTCGCGTGAGGTAAAACCCCTACTTCCTGCTTGTCTGTATTTATGGTATGAATATGAGGGTTACAAGGGTTCGACGAGCTGCTGATCTCGCCGAGGTTTTGGTGGCTATGGATTGCTTCCCCCTCATCGATCACCCTCCCAGCCTTTATATAGGAGGCTGGGTCTCGGGAAACATGACCGACCAAGGTTACATGTATGGAAAGTCTTAACCGACTATCTCTTGATCTAACTTGGAAAGCACTCTTCGTCTTGGGCCTTCCTTCGTGGGCTTCGATTAAACCTTGGGCTTCTTTGATCATCACGTGCACCAGGTACCCTTACGATGGGGTACCCGCAGAGTATAACCTCGTCATTAGCCCCCGAGTACTTGCTTGACTCGAAGAATCGAGCATGTGCTCCCTTCATCGTGCACGTCATAGTCTTCTGAACTTGTTCTTCTGACCCGATGTAGTTCTTCAAACTCTAATTTGTTTCGATTGTATGTGTATGCTAACCGAGGGATATTGACATAGTAGGCCTGATTCACTCGAATATCGAGCTCAGTTAACTGCTTATTTGAGCAAAACCTTACTAGTGTTCAGTCAGACTCGAGTCCCCGGACTCGAGCCTGGAACGCAGTCGAAAGATTTTGCCAAGGGATATTGACATAGTAGGCCTGATTCACTCGAACATCGAGCTCAGTTAACTGCTTATTTGAGCAAAACCTTACTAGTCTTCAGTCAGACTCGAGTCCCCGGACTCGAGCCTGGAACGCAGTCGAAAGATTTTGCCTGGGGATATTGACATAGTAGGCCTGATTCACTCGAAAATCGAGCTCAGTTAACCGCACATTTGGGCGAAACCATACTAGCCTTCAATCAGGTTCGAGTCCCCGGACTCGAAGCTGGAACACTTTTGAAACTTTTGCCTAGGGATATTGACATAGTAGGCCTGATTCACTCGAAAATCGAGATCAGTTAACCGCACACTTGGGCGAAACCATACTAGCCTTCAATCAGGTTCGAGTCCCCGGACTCGAAGCTGGAACATACTAGATAGACTCGACTCAGGCCGTTGTAGGTCTTACTGATTCGTTCTGCAGTTTAACTTTTGATACCCAACGCGTCCGTCAGGATTTTCATCATGTCTGTTGACACGGAAAAATTCAAGGGAAAACACTGTTGGAGCGTCCCTCGGCCCAGCTCGATTGCTCAGCGGGTCTTACCTTTGCATTTGCGTATGCAGCATCCGAAACATCCGCGATTGGCGTAGTCCGGGAATTTATGAAGTATGATTCTAAGATTTCGAAGCACTTTAATGCATTTAATCGAGTCTGTAGTCGAGTGAGTTTCTTACCTTCTTTTGAGAATCTATGGGAGCGCGACAGCGCTCCCATGGGAGTAGCCCACGAGATTATGCTTTATTTCGTTTGAAGTAGAGGATAATCTCAATAATTTTGCTCCTTCCTGACTAATCACAAGAATTTTTTTGATGTGCTCCCATGGGAGTACTTTTGCCAGTCGAATCATTTTTATTGACTGTAATCTTGAATTATGTGCCTACTGTAGTCTTGAATCATTACTCGAACGTGGGTGCTGTCTTCTCATCTGACGTCATTCTTGACATCGCAGGAGTGCGTTTGCTGTTTTGACTAGACCTTCCTATGTGAGCCCAATGCTTCAGAGTTTTGATAGTAGAGGACACCGTTTTTTATTTTGAACCCGACTTATCGTGGTATAATCGGGCAGTCCTCGGGTAACACATCTGTGTTTTTGATTTGTGCCAGGTCCCGAGTTTATCGAGTGGGTTTGTGTTTCCTGTTTGACCCAGCCCCCGAGTATGTCGAGTGGGGTTTGGGTTTTTCTGCTTGACCCAGCCCCCGAGTATATCGAGTGGGGTTTGGGTTTTATGCTCGAGCCCCCGAGTGTTTGAGTGGGGTAAACAATAAAAGGCATATATGAGAAATATGGAGGAACATGTATCTTTTTCGAAATATGTGTTCGACCAGCAGCCGCCTCATTAAAAACCTTCCAGTCCCCTTAGGTACCCTGGTAAGGGAAAAGAGTGCGTCTGAAACCTGCTGGTTCTTCCGACATTATGCGCTATTACATATGAGGTTAAGAGATCTATGCATAGAACCGACGCAGGTGCGCCACGTTCCATGGGTTTGATGCTACTTCGCCCGTCTTTGCGTTCTTCAATCGATAGGCTCCTCCTTCGATGACTTCTGTGACGATGTAAGGTCCTTCCCATGGTGATGCAAGTTTATGGACTTTCTTCTGTTTCTCCCGCAGCACCAAGTCTCCCACCATGAAGGACCGTGTGCGTAATCGACGACTATGGTAGTTGCGGAGGTCTTGTTGATAAACGGTGTTCGTGCCAAAGCCGTATTGCGTGCTTCTTCCAGCAAATCGGCTGCGTCTTCGAGTGCCTTGTTCGCGTCGTTTTCTTCATATGCTTCCACCCGTGGTGCATTAAACTTGACGTCGGATGGTAACACTGCTTCCGCACCATAGACCATGAAGAACGGTGTGTACTGTGTGGAGGCGTTTGGGGTGGTCCTTAAGCTCCATAGTACTGATGGAGTTCATCTACCCATGCACCCGCGGCCCTTTTGAGTGGTACTAAGAGTCTCTTTTTGATGCCACTGCATACGAGTCCATTGGCCTTTTCGACCTGCCATTGGATTGTGGATGTGCCACAGAGGCGTAGTTTAGTTTGATGTTTTGTTCCTTGCAAAAGGATTTGAACTCTTCCGCCGTGAAGTTTGTACCATTATCAGTTATGATGCTATCCATTACTCCAAATCGATACATGATCGATTGTATGAAACGAACTGCCGTAGAAGCTGTTGAGCTTGTGATGGGGATAGCTTCGATCCATTTGGTGAACTTGTCGACTGCCACTAGTAAGTGAGTATGACCTCCTTTTGATGATTTTTCAGTGGTCCCACCATGTCAAGTCCCCATTGGGCAAAAGGCCATGCTAATGGTATGGTTTTTAGCGCCGATGCGGGTGCATGTGGCTTGGAAGCGAACTTCTGGCAACCAATACATCTTTTGACTATGTCCTCTGCGTCCCTTAGCGCTGTAGGCCAGTAAAACCCTGCTCGGAAGGCTTTGGCTACGAGTGATCGACTGCCCGCGTGGTGCCCGCAGTACCGGCATGAATGTCCCGAAGGAGATCCTTGCCATCTTCGAGTGCAATGCATCTTTGGAACATACCTGAGGTGCTGCGTTTGTACAACTCACCGTTTATGATGGTGTATGCTTTTGCTCGTCGAGTGACGCGTCTGGCCTCGTTTGTATCTTCTGGTAGTTCATTGCGAAGTATGTATGCGAGAAAAGGTTGAGTCCATATTGGCTCAATGAGAAGTACCTCAATCGGAGGATCCTCTGTGCTTGGCGCTTTGCTCTTGTCTGTAGCTGCTGTCGTGGTCGATGGCGTTTGTCGATTGACCTACGCTCTATTCGTTCAAAGAAAACACCCGGCGGGACTGGTGCTTTTGTGGAAGCAATGTTGGCTAATTTGTCAGCCTCTTCATTGCTTTCTCTCCCTACGTGTCGTAGTTCGCAGCCATCGAAGCTGCCCTCCATTATGTTGTACAAATCCCGATAAGCGATCATGTTGTCTGCGATTGCATCACAGGCCTTCATTGTTTGCTGCACAACTAAGTTAGAGTCGCCATAAATCATTAGTCGAGTGCATCCCATGGCTTTTGCCATGCGCATGCCATGGATTAGACCTTCGTATTCGGCCTCGTTATTTGATGGGAACTCGAAACCCATTTGCAAGATATAGCGCAGTTTGTCGCCTTTTGGTGATATGAGTATGACGCCCGCTCCTGCTCCTTCATTCTTTTTGGATCCATCGAAATACATGGTCCAGGAATTTGATACGTCAGGTACCCCTGGCAATTGAGCTTCTACCCACTCGGTGTGAAAATCGGGTAGGACTTGTGATTTGATGGCTTTCGGGTGTTCGTACTTGATTCCTAGTGGTCCCAGCTCGATGAGCCATTTTGCTACTCGCCCCGTTGCGTTGGGGTTTGTGAGGACGTCTCCAATCGCTGATTTATTGACCACCGTTATCGGGTGTTCTGTGAAGTAGTGCGCCAGCTTTCTTGATGTCATAAATACGGCGTACGCCAATTTCTGATATTGCGGGTACCGCTGTTTGGACGGGGAAAGAACTTCACTTACGTAATATACTGGCCTCTGTATGCTTTGACTATGTCCTTCTTCCATGCGGTCAACCACCAGCACGGTGCTGACCACTCGATTGGTGGCTGAGATGTATAGGTAGAGTGGCTCATTTTCCTTAGGTGCTACGAGGATTGGCGGACTTGTGAGCATCTTTTTGAGTTCGAGGAAAGCTGCTTCAGCTTCATCCGTCCACTCGAACTTGTCTGCTTTCTTCATCAATTTGTAAAATGGAAGTGCTTTTTCGCCTAGTTTGCTGATGAATCGACTGAGTGCTGCTACTCGACCAGCTAGCTGCTGTACCTCATGGAGTTTGGTAGGTCTCTTCATTGTGAGTATAGCTTGTATCTTTTCTGGGTCTGCTTCGATTCCACGTGCAGATATCAAATAACCCAAGAGTTGTCCAGCTGGGACACCGAAGGTGCATTTCTTTGGGTTAAGCTTGATGTTGTATCTATTGAGATTCTTGAATGTCTCCGTAGATCACTGATTAATGTGTCCTCCTTTTCAGTCTTGATGACGATGTCGTCGACGTAGACCTGAACATTGCGTCCTATCTGTTCTTGTAGACAGTTTTGCATCATGCGCTGGTAGGTTGCACCTGCGTTTTTGAGCCCGAAAGGCATGGTTGTGTAGCAGTAGACCCCGAGTGGGGTTATGAATGCCGTTTTGTCTTCGTCTTCTTCTTCATCCGAATTTGATGGTATCCTGAATATGCATCCAAAAATGATAACCGAGCGCATCCTGCTGTTGAGTCGATGATCTGATCGATTCGTGGTAGTGGAAAGTGATCTTTTGGACAGCATTTGTTTAGGGCAGTAAAATCTACACACATCCGCAGGGTGTCCGAGTGCTTCTTTTCGACCAGTACAGGGTTAGCAACCCAGTCTGCCTTTTTGATTTCTCGAATGAACTTTGCAGCAAGTAACCTGTCAACTTCTGCCTCGATTGCACCTCTTTTGGGATCGGAGACACGGCGCATAGTTTGCTTGACTGGTCTAGATCCTGGCTTGAGTTGTAGAGAATGCTCGGCGAACTCTCTGGGGACACCTGGCATATCAGCTGGGCACCATGCGAATATTTCCCAGTTTTCGGAGAAATTCAACGAGCGCATTTTCCTGTTCGCTGGTAAGACTCGATGATATGTTGACCGTTTTTGAGGGATCAGTCGGGTGCACTTGATGCTTTCTTGTGTCGTTGGTTGCATTGAATTTCTGTCGGATGCTAACCTCTTGTGTTCCGGCAGAAGTGTGCGGTCGTTAGAAACCTCGAGTTTGGCGAATGATTGCTCCATCCCATACATCTCGAGATTTTGTTGAAGTCACGGTCACATGAATCTGACCTTGAAAGTTCCCGTTGATGTGATGACTCCTTTTGGCCCTGGCATTTTGAGCTGAGGTAGGCGTAGTGTGGGACGGCCATGAATCGAGCGAAAGTGGGGCGCCCAAGTATTGCATGGTATTGTGACTTCCAATCGACCACTTCGAACTCAATCGACTCGGTTCTGAAGTGAGTAGGATCTCCAAACGTAACATCGAGTTGTATTGCCTTGGAGCACTGCTTTGCCTGGGACGATACCGTGGAAGGTACTTGTGGATTTTGGCAGATTTTCGACTGATTTGTTCATTCTGCGTAGCGTATCTGCAAAGATTATGTTGAGGCCGCTACCTCCGTCCATGAAGACCTTGGTCATGGCGTAGCCTCCGATTTGGGCGTCGAGTACCAAGGCTGCGTGCCCTGGTCGATATACTGCGGGTGGATGGTCCTCTCGATTGAAGACAATCGGAGTTTCTGATCCTTTCAAAAAATCTGTGATAGCTGGGGGTGCCATGACCGCCATATTGACGTGTCGAGTGTGTAACTTTTGCTCTCTATTGGAGGGACGTCCTCGCTGGATCATGTTCATCTGCCCGCGAGTTACGGGATATTTTTGTTCATCTCCTTGCTGCATCTGGTGCACGGCTGCTGCCATTTGTGTTCCCGTAACGGGTTGTGCTGGCACCATGTACACTGGCGTCGGTTGCGCTGGTGTTGGTGCAGGATACACCTGAGTAGGCTGTGTTTGCGGTGGTATGGAATATACCTGTGCTTGTTGTACTTGTTGCGGCGCTGGATATGCCTGAACAGGCTGTGCTTGTGATGCAGTCGACGGAGTCTGCACTAGTTGAGGAGGTGCACGTCCATCTTTTGCAGTCGCAGTATATGTTCAATCGCAAGTTGATCGAATTCCCTGCAATTTCTCAGCGAGTGGTTAGAGCGAAGCTTACCATCATCCCCTTTATAAAGATGGAATCTGCAATAATCATCCATCCTTTCTTCGATTGAGCGCTCAGGATCTTTGTCTGCTCGCCTGCGCCACTCTGGCCTTCTGTAGCTATCGCGGTCGTCGCGTCTGTGGTCTCGACTGTCACGTCGATCGTCTGTGCGATGGTCTCGATTACCTCGGCGGTCGTCCGTACGATGATCTCGATTATCACGATGATCGTCGGGTCGTCTGTCAGTTTGGTCGCGGCTGTCCCTTGGCTGGACAAAGCCTGCTGCGATGAAGTTTGGATGGTCATCGTCGTGATAACGATGCTTGCGTTTGCGCCTTCGATCATCTCTGTAGCTATCTCTGCGGTCTCGACTGCCACCCTCGTGATTTTCATGTGAGGGTACGGGTCGAGTGCCTCGTACGGAGTCTTCTCCATCTGCCCACTTTGTTGCGAGTACCATGAGTGCCGCCATTGTCTTTGGATCTTCTCGACCAAGTGTTTCTTTGAAGTCTTCTCTCCAGAGTCCGTTTTTGAAGGCGTCGATTGCCCTATCTTCTGATACGTTGCCTACTGAGTTACGGATGGTGGTCCACCGCCGTATGTACGATCTCAGAGATTCATCTGACTTTTGCTTGCAGGTCCGGAGCTCCTCGAAAGTTTTGGGGCGCTCACATAGAGGCTCGAAGTATTTGATGAAATCACCTTTGAAGTGCTCCCACGAATCGTAGTATGATTCGGGTAGCGATTTGAGCCAATCGCGAGCTGTTCCTTCCATCATGAGTTGTATGTATTGCATAGCTGTGGTTGTGGTACCGCGCTGACATCCAACAGCCAGCCTGTAATCTTCTAACCAGCCTGATGGCTCCTGTTTGCAGTTGAACTTTGGCGTGGTAGCTAGCGAAAACTTCTTGGGCATACGAGCCTCCCGGATCCGTCGAGTGAAGCATAGCGCTCCACATGGCCCGATTTCTGCTTCCGAGTCTGAGCTGCTGCTGTATGACCTCCTCGAGTGGCTCCTGCTGGATCGATGATGGCGTGAGCTTTTTCGACTGCTCCTTCCCCGAGGACTTCGACTGCGACGGTCCCGATCTGTATCTCTCCTTGGAGTTGCTTGTGGATGCTGTATGGCTTTGCTGCTATTGCCAGTTGTTTGTACAGTTGGAGGTGCTGATCCCTCTTTGGGTCTCCTGCAGGAGGTTCGATTGTTCTGAGATAGGTGCCTAGCGTCATCAGCGCCCCGGCTGGCTCAGTAGGTATGGGGACTCCTTCCGCGTCGACTGCCATAAAGGCTGGGTTTAGGTTTCGAGTGACCGCTGCACGATCTGCGTCTCCGAGGTTTATGAATCGTGACCTATTCGCGGGGTCGTTTCTGCCTGTTGAACGTAGACAATGCTCTTCGCCGAGCACTCGATATGCTGGCTTGCTTTTTGCGTTCTTCGAGTACTGCTCGGTAGTTCTTCAACCGTATCGATTCTTGCCACTGGAAGTATTGTAAGGTCAATACCTCTTCCGGAGTTGCGTTTGCTGGTAGCATTGTGCAGCTTTCGATTACTTTGCTCACTTTTTCCGCCATCTCTGCGGTGATGGTCAGCGTGGTTGTTCCGTCAGGCATGGTGACTGTGCAAGGGTATCTGTAGGTCGACGGCATGTTGCAGCTGCTGACGTTTCTGCTGTACTCGCGGTGTATACCTGATACGGTACCACCCGATCTTCTACCCATGTGTTGCTAATGCGCATTATGGATTCGGCGTCGTCATCCAGGCTCATGTTGGAGTTGCTTTGCTTGCTGGGGTTTCTGTCGCAATCGAGTAGATCTTCGAGTGCTTTGTCCAGGCTATCTGCGTCGCAGGTGAATATCTCGTGGCTGGCACGGATTTCTGGGCCGTTGAGATCGGCGAGGTATATGTTGTCATCTATGTTCTCTTCGTTCCCCGCGACGTCGTTGCAGTCGACGACGTTGTCGAGTGACTCGATTGAGTTGTTTGGGCGGTACGCAGATTCGATCTCGCTTCTTCCAAATCTTTTTGCCACCTCGTCACGGAACTCTTGCGAGTTCATGGATGTTGCAGAGTCACTTGGCGATTGGATCGGGACGATCTGTGACGATGTCCGCCAAGATGGATGGTGTTGCAGTCGAAGCGTTGTCGATTGTCCCGTGTCGAGTGTCTCCATGTCGAGTGGATCTAACAGGTCCTGCACACCATCTTTATCGACAAAGAAGTTAAATTCTCCAACTGTAATATCCAAACCTGATTCGAGTCCGGCAAAGGCTTGTTGAGCTTCCATCGAGTGCGGCGTGAGCCTCCTTGGAGATTTTGGCGAGTGATCGCTTTTTGAATTGATGCTGGTCGATCTTGCGGCGAGTTGCCGTTTGCGCGGTGGTCGGTGATTTGCTTTTTGATGATGTAGTAGGCGAGTTACCTTGTGCAGATGCGATCGGCGGGTGGCCGCTTGATGATGAAACCGGCGAAACCGTGAGCCCAATACTACCTTTTCCCACAGACGGCGCCAATTGTCGAGGTGTGCCCTCGGCAAATCCCATGGTTGCTATACCTAGGGTTGATTGTGTGGTAGAGAACGCGTAGTATCGGTGGAATCGACGGCTGACAAGCTGGATTTACCCAGGTTCAGGGCCCTCGAGTGAGGTAAAACCCCTACTTCCTGCTTGTCTGTATTTATGGTATGAATATGAGGGTTACAAGGGTTCGACGAGCTGCTGATCTCGTCGAGGTTTTGGTGGCTATGGATTGCTTCCCCATCGATCACCCTCCCAGCCTTTATATAGGAGGCTGGGTCTCGGGAAACATAACCGACCAAGGTTACATGTATGGAAAGTCTTAACCGACTATCTTGATCTAACTTGGAAAGCACTCTTCGTCTTGGGCCTTCCTTCGTGGGCTTCGATTAATCCTTGGTCTTCTTTGATCATCACGTGCACCAGGTACCCTTACGCTGGGGTACCCGCAGAGTATAACCTCGTCAGTTACACTTGAAGTGCTCAAGTTCTTTAGCGAGCGACTGTATCTCATGAGTCTGTTGTATAACAGAACGTTCATCAGTCATCTTGTAGTCATATAATTGCTCCATGACGTACAACTCGCTGCCAGCGTCCGAGGCACCAAAGTTGGCCTCGAGCGCATCCCACATGTCCTTGCCAGTGTCAAAAGACATATACGAATCCACAATGGAATCGTCAAGAATACTCAGAAGGGCACTCTTAAACAGAGTATCAAGCTTCTCAAAAGCTTCCTGTTGTTCAGGATTAAGCTCGCCCTCAGGTTTACCTTTGGTGACAACATAGCAGTTACTGTTCTGAAACCAGTAAACTGCTCTCATGCGCCATCGTTTGTACATGACACCTTTGAAGGGAAATGGCTTCGTTGACGTGAGAAAGCCAGGCGATACAAATTGCCTATAATCAGGTTTTTGGATTGTTGAATATATAAGCAATTTTGCAGTAGATTTAATCCACGAAATTGATAAACAGTTTATGACTAGAATAAACAGAATTAAACTAATCATGCGATTTACTAAAACAGTAGATAAATAGAGCGAATCTTGAGCAACTACTACAAGCAGAAACTCTAGCAGCATATCAAACAGAGAGATCACGAAGACATACGATGCGGCAGCAGCAGCAGCGGAACCGGCGTCGCCCATGTCGTTGATGAAGAGGTTGGCGATGTCGGGGAAGAAGTCGTCGTTGGGGAAAAACTCAAAGCCAGTAGTCGCGCGAGTGCGTTCCCCAAAAATCTGATCGTCCCTCTCCCGTACAGGATCACAAGAGGCGGAGTTTCGGAGGCCTACTGTCCCTTCAACCGGTGCACACCGGAAGACGAGATGGAGAAGACTTGGAATACGGCGGCGCAATGTTCTGGAACTAGGGCGGCGAGCGACCATGTGTTGCGTGTGTGGCGGCTAGGGTTTTCCTGAGCATATATAGAGCGGTCGGGTAGGACGTGGGCTGCAGCCCACGATCGAGTCGGTAACGTCTCCACCAAACGGAAACAGCAAAATAATTAACGCGTCCGTTAATTATTAATCAATGACTCGATAAATTTCCCGGACTGTAAAAATATAAGCTCAGCTCGGCGAGATTCCCGCGGCGCGTCGTGACGTGATGAGACGGACGGACGGCGGCGGAGGAGGAGGAGTGCGCACGAGAGAGCCTTCCTGTTCTCACATGCTTACCAAGTGCTAGCACAACTCACTATATAAAGTGGTGCAACACTCTCCCAACTAGCAGTATGTGACTAAACTTTAGTCCCCAAACCAACCAAATAAATGGGCTATGAGATTTTCGAAATTTAATTGGGCCATGGGAAAAAGCTGGAGTAAAGCCCATAAATTCCAACAGACCATGCCTCATGTCTAGACTTTAGTTAGACACGAAGTGGGGGCAAAATTACGCGGTGCAGTTCCTCGATATTGGCCGACAATAATCGACCAAAAATATACGAACTACATGTGTTTGGCGGTTCTTAGAAAATTCGATCGTAGCAGATGGATATTAGTAATGAATCGATAAAATTAACGAAAAATTAAAACAATCAAACATATCTATACTACTATTAAAAGAGCAAACTTGTGTTGAGCTGTGTCTTTAAATCTGGACCGTTTAATATCCGATCAAACGGCTCAGATCGTCCCAATGTTTGACAACTCAACATTGTCCGTTTTGGACCGTTTTGCCCTCCCACCAATCACATAATACAACCAAATTGACACCGCCTTTTCATTTTGAGGTTAATTACAAAGGATTGCCACCGCTAAAAAGAATAGAAGAGTGTGCGCACTCCCAGACCTGACGATCTGGACGGGGACGACGCTGGTGAAGCCACCAGTGTAGCCGATGCGGAGCTCGCGGGGGATTTCACGTGGCTGCTCGAGCTCAAAGACGGCGCGGACCGTGGCGAGGTCGGGCGCGGCGAAGCAGGCCGGGTCGACCTCGCGCAGGAACCCGAAGCGGCGGCAGATGTCCTCGATGTCCTCGGCCGGGCGGCGCAGCTCGATGGGGTAGTCGTGCAGGGCGACGTGGACCATGCGGTCCGGCGGGGCGACGGGGTCGTTGGGGACGATCTCGTCATCCCGCAGCAGCTTCACCGTGACGCCGTCCAGCTCGAAGGGCTGCCTGCGCATGGCCGCCTCGCGTTCCGCGGGCGTGCGGAAGCGCACCGCGGCGTCGCCGTAGCCGCCGGTGTTGGCGAAGACCTCAAACGTCTGCGGCAGGTCGAGGGCCAGAGTGCGGAAGACGCGGCGGACGAAGGGGCACGGGTCCGCGCGGGGCGGGGTGATGTACGCGTACGTAAAGCGCTTCGCGTAGAGCGACTGCTCCGCGCTCAAGCGTATCGTCACGTACTCGCACTTTGGGCGTTCCCTGCGCCTCTCCGACGGCGGGACGGCCAGGCGTACGGCGGCGGCCGGACGGACCCCGAAGCCGGCGAAGGTGTCGACGAAGGCCGGGCGGTCGGTGGGGATCTCCAGCGCCGTCGCGCCCTCCGGCAGCAAAGCGCTGGTGGCGCGGGCGGGAAGCATCTTGCTTGACGCTGGACGAGGTGGTGGAGTAGGTAGTGGTGTGAGCAAAGCTGGGGAGCCGCAGTGGTTTTAAGGACATGGATCACTCGAAGGAAACGAGCAGGTTGGTGGTGCGCCATGAATGGCAAGGTAAACCAGAGAGTTAATGGTGGCGTACGTTGCTGGTCACTGGTCAGGTTTAAAGCAAACGCAGGCTGCGTTGATGTGATACGACATGCCCCATGTTGGCATGCACCACACTACTGGACACGCCGCGCTGACCGGACTGCAGATGTCTTGACACAGCTAGCAGCACCAAATCGAATCCTTGGGCAGGAATCTTTAGGCTCCTTTTATTGTTTGATTTCTAAAGGATTTGTGTAGGATTCAAATTCTATTGGAATTTTTTCCTTCGGATGCCGTTTCTTGATTTTGTTCCAAGAAATGACTTTTATGTACTGTACAATATTGGTAAAACTTTTTAATGGATGGTTATAATCAGCACAATTATTATCTATGTTTGAGTAATGAATAATCTGGAGATCTGCATCACATTAGATTTTCCTTGCCAGCCAATACTTTGACGATTGAACAAGACTTTTTGTTAGTGATGTTCCATATATTTTGTCAAATTTATCTTATTAGTGAAACTAGAAGTAAGCAAAAGAACTGAAAGCAACGATCTCCCGTTGTTTGAAAATTGAGGTAAGTGAATTATATTAGAACCATTGTTTGCTTCCATGCAATATCCAATAAACATAACTTATATTTTTTGAATATCTGACGCATGTTATTTATATTTTTGAGACGTGCGTTGCACGTGCAAAGCAACTAGTATATAATAAATAAATAAAGCTAATTATCTAATTATCTACTCCAACAAGTTTACATGAGATTTACCCTGCTTCTGTTTGCACGCGCAACTGGTTGCCAAAATTGACCCAGCGGGATCTTGCCATCTTCGTAGGTGCTTGAACTCCGATAGGAGCTACTCCCCATCCATCTCCAGCTTGGAGCAGCCCTGACCCGCCGCCGGCGCATCTACGAGCCCGCCCGCCGGCTGATACGGCGGCGGCAATGGGTCTGTGGGCGTCCATCCTGCGCCGCGGCGGCCGGCGCTTCCTCAAGCGCAAGGGCAGCGACGCCGGCGAGGCTGGTCAGTGCGCCGCCCCCCCTCTTCCCCGCACTCTTCTTCTCCCCGTTGCCGCGCGCCTCTCTCTCTGGGGAGCAGCAGCAATGTGCTGCTTTCATGCTTCACCTCGCGCCACTCCGCCGCTCTTTTCTTGTAGTCATAAAGATTTGAGATTTGAGTTGTTTAAAGTTTAATCTTCGGTACAAATGGCTTGAAAGATGCATCTTTTATCTTGGTGAGTGAATCCTGCAATCATAATTAGGAAACTGTGCAATTAGTTACTGTATTTTTTTGGCATCTAGGCAAGCAGCAGAGTGACCTTCTCCGGTTATCCTACAAACAATTTATGTACCGAATGGTGCTTCGGTCTTGTGGCAGTGTAGATTCCACAGTGTTGTTTAACTCCCCTTTCTGTTGTTGTGATCGCTGGTTATTTGCAATGCACATGGTACATCAGTTAGTTCAGCTCTTCATTGGCCACCTGAAGAGAAAGTTGAGTTCTTTACTGACATGAAGACTCAAGAGTGCTGAACCAGAAAACCAATTTCAGTTCTTTGCCATTATCTACTGAAAGAAGCTACTCTTCCTGGAGGAAAATAGTATTCGCCATGGTTAATATTTAGTGTTTTCCCCTATTACCCTAGATGTCGCAATTCTGTTTCGAGTGGAAATAAATTACATTCTAGTTATGCTTTTAGTGCCACCAAAATGGTAATCTGCACCAATTTATGATTGATTAAAACTGAGCTTCTCACTCCCGGTTGCTCCTTGATGGCCTTCCAGGTCGGGCATTGGAGGAGCTGAGGAGTTCCCTCTACAACGAGTTTCATACTTCGGAAGGGGCCAAGCGCCAGCAGCAGAGGTTCTGTGGCCCAGGTGTCGCGCTAACATTCAACTTCGTGGTTTCCGTTGGGATCATCATGGCAAATAAAATGGTGAGTGTGTTGTCTTTCGGTTTTCTTACAGTTCATGTTGTACCTATTTGTCATTTATTTTTACATGCCATCTTTTAAATTTCAGGTCATGGGTAGTGTTGGATTTAACTTCCCAGTTGCGCTGTCGCTAATCCATTACGTAGCTGCCTGGGTCCTCATGGCTATCCTCAGGGCATTGTACCTGATGCCCATCGCTCCTCCTTCCAAATCCACTCCTTTCTCCTCTTTATTCGCTTTGGGTGCTGTGATGTCTTTTTCGACTGGACTTGCTAATATCAGCTTAAAGCATAATAGGTGAGATCAATAGCCATGTCTCTCTGTTTAACATTCTACCGTAATGTTTTGACCAACCCGTTTTCTCAATGTGTGCTCACTGTTCTTTATCTTCAGTGTAGGGTTTTATCAAATGGCTAAGATAGCAGTAACTCCAACCATCGTTGCAGCAGAATTTGTTCTTTTCCAGAAAAGTGTTTCCCTTCGAAAGGTACCTTTTTTTTAATAAAATTTAAGTTTTGCATCCTTTTCAGTTCATTAGTTTATTTAATCAGTAGTGGTACTAGTGCTTTTTAAGTCAAGTTCTGGTCCCATATAACTCAAGAAGTTTTTCTTATTACAGGTTATCACGCTAGTTATAGTGTCATTTGGTGTGGCTGTAGCAACTGTTACTGATTTGGAGTTCAACTTTTTTGGTGCCTGTGTAGCAGTAGCTTGGATCATTCCTAGTGCTGTAAACAAGATCCTCTGGTCAAACTTACAACAGAGTGGAAACTGGACTGCTCTTGCGTAAGTTGTTATCTATGCCGCTTCTGAGATAGCTCATAGTCCATATGTTCTGTCCTAACATTCAGCTTATTGATCAGGTTGATGTGGAAGACAACCCCAATTACAATATTTTTCTTTCTTGTTCTGATGCCTTGGATGGATCCTCCGGGATTGTTGTCCTTCAACTGGAATTTGAAGAACAGCAGTGCGATTATGATATCTGCTTTGCTTGGTTTTCTTCTTCAGTGGTCCGGTGCTTTGGCACTTGGGTGAGGCATACTATTTCTAGTTTTCTCGTACATGATTGTCCTTCCATTCTACTAAGGCACATGTTTTCCAGAAGCATGCAAAGTCATGTATTTATATGTCCAACTTTATTACTCGATTATGTTTTTATTGATAGGGATGAAAATATGAAATTTTCCGAAGGGAAAATAGCTTTCTATCCGTGCATTGTTTCCTGCTTTGTCATTATCTCACTTTATGGAACCTATGAAAGTCAACTGATCTTTGCTCTGGCTTTTGCATGATGCAGTGCAACCTCGGCTCTATCTCATGTCGTGCTAGGCCAGTTCAAGACCATTGTCATAATGCTCTCCGGGTTTTTGGTGTTTAACTCTGATCCTGGAGTCACCAGCCTTTACGGTGCTGTCACTGCACTAGGAGGCATGTCAGTCTACACTTACCTAGGGCTAAGAGAGTCGACCGTTGGTGGTAGGAGAATCCCTTCAACGTCTAGGCAAAGTCCCCAGACATTGAAGTCCAAGGTTATTGTAGATGGAGAAAAGCCGGAGACGAGACCTATGGATTCTGTCTAAGTTGAAGAATTGCAGCTTGGACTACATTTTTTGAGTTTCATGCACCAACAACTTCATCCGAGCTTAACCTTTTTGAGGAAAGACAACCAGCTATATGCGAGTAGCATTCTTAAGAGCTTGCTGTTTTTTACCTCGTGTTCTTCCTAGAATGTTGTACTGCTTTTCTAGGACAACTTAGTCAACTGTTCTTCTCCGTTGACCTTAACTATTAACATAGAAATAGCTGTGATTCTCCAATGTTACAATTTTGGTCAATAGGCGTACCTTTTTGGTTGTGCCACTTGCCTTCTGGATTTTTTCGATTTCAGTAAATGGATGATATGCTGCTGACAGTAGGATCTTGTTGAATTTTATGCAAGTTTTATACTGTGATCGCTGTCTGTACATATATACCAGCTGCTGTTGTGACGTAGTAAACTGTTAGTGTTCACAGAATCACAGTATTGCTCTCCAGTGAAATCTAACGTTTGTATTCAGTCATTCACAGCATTATTCTCGAAGCAAAATATTGGAGTGCTCGCTAGGAGTCGGAAAACATGTATACAAAAATATATAAAAAAGGTACATGCATGATATGTTTTTTACTTTGACTTGGCAATGTGATGCACTCCGTCTTGCTGAGGAGCATGATATGTTGACGAAGCAATAGAATTGCAGGCCATGAATGCGTTGAAGCGGTGGTCTCGAAGCGCTGGCGATAAGTGACGCCATGAATGCCCTTGTGCTGCAGTAGAAGACCACCTTGTACCGCCTGACGTAGCCTACGTTGCAGGACAATGCTGTGGTATTCAGAGGCTCATGGCCGTTGGTGCGAGGCTGCAGTTCACATGTTACATGGCCATGAGCTCATAGAACAAAAACAGAGAATTAACCGAGGCATAGCCTGGATGGCTAGGAGGTGTTGATACCCCCCTGCCCATGAGGTCTCGAGTTCGAGTGTCAGCGCCCGCTCCCTCGTGCGTACTCACCGGAATTTCTTCTATAGAAGTTGCTTGGAGGGCTGTCTAACCCCTCAAGCCGCATTTTTTTAATAGAACAAAAGCAGATCTTGGCTATTTTTTTGATAAAGGACAATTATTACTCAAAGCATCCTGAGAATACATAAGCATTACACCCGGCCTCTGCTGCACACAGCCAACGTAGTCCAACCAAAAAAAATAAAAAGTGGCCAAGGCGAACTACAAGGATCATTAGATAGTCCGTAAAACACCAATAAAGTAGATTGAGGTCCGATTTGAAAATTATGCCGCCATACGAGAAGGGGGGGGGGGGGGGGGGGGGGGGGGTACTATCTCATGCTCGCGTGGATGCATGGTGGATTTATGGAAGTGATGCCCATATAAATGTTTATAGTCGTCAATCGTAATGTTACATGTACGAATTTATCAGATTCTCATTTTTTTAGAAAAGGGGGTCCCAGCCTCTGCATCGAAAAGATGCATACGGCTTCTTTATTATTTTATTCAACAAAGGTCTGACAAAGAAACATACATCAAAAAACCCGAAGCCACCACGCAACACCTACGAACTCGACAATGAGTGAAATCATGTAAACAGGGCCTTGTGCCATGAAAACACGAACTCCACCCACCAACTAGGAACCGGGAACAGGTCGCATACCCCGAGACGCCCTCTAGGCGAAACGAGAGCGTTCATCCGGTCTAGCAGACTCCTGACAAGAAGCCGTCACCACCATCGAGCCACCGCCATCGGACTCTTCAGGGTTAAGATCCGCATGATACTCGACAGGCCTGCCGTCGATGCCACCATGGCACCAGACTGCGCCTCCTCCTGCGCGCGTCCATCATCATGCTCCCGCCGCCGAGACCCCGCTGCTCCATGCCGCCGCGGCTTGCCGTGTGCCTTGCGGTAGATGGAACACCACTCCTCCTCTTGCCCGTCCCAACCAGCACCTGCTCCAAAACGATGCCCTCAGGAGGGAGAACGATCCTGAAAGAGCCGTCATCGTCCGATCCGGGAGACCCAGATCTAGGGTTTCCCCCGGAGCAGTCCGAGATAGGTGACACGGACTGCAATGATGATGCCTCGATAAGGAAACGACGTCGGAGACGCCGCCATCGTCCGCCATAGCCGAAGCCGGCGCGATATTCACCGGCAGCCGCACCACCCGACCCCGCCGCTGGCCGGATCGCGCTAGGCCCAACATGGAGCCCAAGCGCCGACAGCGGAGCGCCGCCGCCCCTCGCTGCCCCCTTCTCGCATCTTTCGAAGATGGATCTCGATGGGGCTGAGATCCGCAGCCGTCGGCATCATCCATCACCGTCGCCGGCCATGGAGGCTGCCGCCGCCGCCGCACATCCAGGGACACCGCCCTGGAACGCCGCCCGGGATTCCACTGAAGATGCCGCCCCAGCCGCCACCTCGTGTCGCCGCTGCATCCACCCCCCGAGCCCCCTTGACGCCGGGGCCCGTCGCCACTGTGGCCGGCGCTGACGGCAGCGGCGGAGAGGAGATCGCCGGCCTTTTCCTCTGGCGGCGCTAGGGTTCGGTCGCCCTGGGGAGCGACGCGAAGGGGTACGGGAGCGTGATCAGATTCTCATACATGTGCTTATTATTTTATACCACTATCTTTCCGAGAGATGAGCAAGCGAAGCTGTAAAATCTGGTCCAATTTTCTTCGTAAGAAACACCGTTTAATTTAATCTAACATTAATTTTATTTCTCGTTATTATTTTGTCCTAACATACACAAATATCGTATTATTTATCTAGTTATCTAATATTGCCTCTATAAATGTTGATATAGTTTGTTCAATAAGCGACTTTTAGTTTTATTTACATTTTATTAGACGGAGTAGAGATTCAATACCTTCCTGCCGTGTTCGATATTAAACACCGAATTACCACTTGACAGAAAAAGCTAGCACTACTTAATCACTCGAGGTTGGAAGTCCGGACTAGTAACATTGTTATAGTTTTGCATAGTTGTTCTATAATCAATTGGGCAACGCTTATGAGAGCAAGCCGAGTTAGCAACCAAGAGCTGCCTCCGTGGCGACTGCCTCCGTGGCGACTGGCGAAATGCCGTAACTCACCTTCTTTCTTCCCAATCTTTTCCCAATTTCTTGATCTCTCCTCCAATCTTCCTCCCGCTAATTCATCTTTCTTGTTTGCCTCGGTTGATTCTATTCCTTCCTTAATTCATCACTCAAAATCTCCTGAGAAGAGGAAAAGTCAGCTACGCAACCTGTTGATCCTCCACCGCTTTTACTCACCACCAGCAATCTCCACCTACTGTAGCTGGATCTCTTCCTCATTCCTCCCTCTTCTCAATCCTCTCTACCTCTCTAAAGGAGTAGCGCACCAATCCAATCACCACGGGACCCTCGATCTGCCTCTGTTCAGGGATTTATCGGTCTGGTTGAGAAGAAGCAGAGTACGAGACCCTCGATCTGCCTCTGTTCAGGAATTTATCGGTCCAATCGAGAAGAAGCAGAGTATCTGTTGCAGAGCGGCGGCCACCAGCACCATTTCAAGTTCAAAACCATCGCAGCCATGAAAGCGCTCGGATGGAACTGTCAAGGCATGGGGAAAAGTCTAAGCAATGAGAAGATGTGCTACCTTGCCAGGATAATTAATTCAATAAAAGCACAGGTGATCTTTATCTCTGAAATTAAATCTTCCAAGGTGAAAGCTTCTGATCTTGTTACTAGGTTTAATATGTTTGATAGTATTGTTTTTCCTTCTCGAAGAAGATCGGGTGGACTCTGGTTGTTGTGGACTGATGAAATACAAGTGCGTATTCATACTGCTAGCTTTCATGTTATATTAGCTACCTGTGGAGATAAAGCTAGTAATCTACAGTTTGGACTTGTATGTTTATATGGAGATCCGTATCATCGCGAGACTAATCAGATTTGGGATCTTGTGACCGCTTTTGTGTATGATAACTCTAATATGCCTATGCTTTGTATAGGGGATATGAATGAACTGTTGTATGACATGGATAAAAGCTCCCCAAATGTTAATCGCTCTCGTATGAATGCTTTTCGGCATTTAGTTAAAAATTGTGGTCTGTTTGATTTGGGATTTAGCGGTCCTGCTTACACTTGGACCAACAAGCGTTTCTCCTCAAAACCGATCTATGAAAGGCTTGATCGTTGTCTTGTTAATGCAGAGTGGTGTGATGCTTATCCTGTTTCTAACGTGTATAACATGCCTCTCATTCATACTCTTAGTGATCATGCTCCTTTTTTACTATCTACTGATGGGCCTGTTCGTAGAATCAAGCGTCCCTTCAAATTTGAGAATTGGTGGCTCAAAGAGCAAGATTTCCAAGCTCATGCCAACTCCGTTTGGGCTAAATACATTAATAAACCTTTCTCGGTCAGAACTAATCGCCTTGCAGGAGCTCTGAGAATTTGGTGCAGGAAAAAGAAGCCTCTACAAAAGAACTCAATGCTCTAGAAGAACAAATTAAAAAAGTGCAATCACAGCCAATACAAAATCAGGATCATGCTCTTGAAGCCTCATTGGTGAACAGGTTTGAACAAAATATGACAAAGCTAACAGATTACTATGCGCAGCGAGCGAAAAAACATTGGATCAAGGACGGAGACAGAAACACATCCTATTTCCACAAGGCGATTGTCAAGCGCAGAAGAATATCTGTCAAGGACGAAAATAATATCCTTCAGTTCATGCCTGATCAGATTAGCAATACTTTTGTGAACTACTTTAGACATATCTTTGCCTCTACAAACACTAACCATGGCAGGCCATATTTGGGGACTCAACTCCCCCAAGACACACAAGATTTCACATACAGTGTTCCTGATAAGCAAGAGCTATGGGAAACCCTCAAGGAAATGAAAAGGAATGCCTCTCCGGGACCGGATGGTTTTAATGTGGAATTTTATATAGCCACTTGGAGTTGGATTGGAGATGATGTCTACATGCTGGTAAAATCTTTCTTTGAATCTGGAATCCTTCCTGCACATATAAATGACACTCATATCGTTTTAATCCCAAAAAAGCTTGTGCCTCTTGTCCCGGCTGACTATAGACCAATTAGCCTATGCAATGTTATTTACAAGCTTATTGCCAAGTCCTTAGCCAATAGGCTGAAACCTCATTTGCCGGATTATATTCACCCTTCTCAACAAGCTTTCATCCAAGGCAGGCGTATTAGCAATAACATCATTCTCGCTCAAGAGATCACTCACTCCTTTGCTCTTAGCTCTTGGAAGGACCAGGCCTTTATGCTTAAAATTGATCTTGCTAAGGCTTTCGATCGTTTAGAATGGAATTTTATTGTTGGTGCGCTATCACGTAAAGGGCTGCATAGTCATTTCATTAATTTGATCCATGCCTGTATTTCCTCACCAACATTTTCTGTCGTTATTAATGGCCAACCATTTGCAAAGTTTTGCAGTGACAGAGGAATCAGACAAGGATGTCCCCTCTCTCCTTACCTTTTTGTCCTCGCAATCAACGAGCTTTCCATAGCCCTGCAAGAGGCCATGTCCAGCAATTCTCTCGAAGGTATCATTCTTGGTCCTAATTGCCCTCCTGTCCACTCCCTTTTGTTTGCAGACGACTTACTAATCTGTGGGCGGGCAAATATGCAAGAAGCGTCTGCTATGAGTACTATTCTTCATTCCTTTTGCACCCTGTCAGGTCAAACTCCGAATTGGTCCAAATCTGGTATTATTTTCAGTAAACATGTTCAGCCTAACACAGCTGCAGCCATCAAGAGTATTTTCCCGGTACCGGATATTAATGCTTCTTTTGTCCACCTTGGGCATCCCCTAATTCTTCCGGCCAAGGATAGAAACTCTGCCTACAACTTTGTGCTCGATAAATTCAAATCTAAACTAAGCACGTACAAGGCAAACAAGCTCTCTCATGCGGCTAGACTTGAGCTCATTCAATCTGTTTTTGCTTCCATTCCCGTCTACTACATGTCAAACATCATTTTTTCTAAAAAATTCATATCAAAGCTCACGGCTATCATTCGAAACTTCTGGTGGACCGGAGTTAGAGAGGAAAACACGAGCAAGGCTCTATGTTTGAAAGCTTGGAAAGACATTTGCACTCCTAAAAAGGATGGTGGTCTTGGCATCCGAAACTTTCAGGCGATCAACCAAAGCCTTATTCTTATGCAAGCATGGCGAATAGCGGAAAACCCAGATGACTTCCTTTCGAGAGTCCTTAAGGCCAAATATTTTTATGATAGCTCAATTTGGCGCCCAAAACCAAATGTTGCAAAATCGGCTTTCTGGACCTCTATTCTAAAAGTTCTTCCCCTTCTCAAGGCCCATTCCTTCTATCAGATCACACAAGGAAACATCTCTCTGTGGAGTACTCCATGGTTCCATTCTTGGGAAAATATCTACAATGATCTAATTATTCAGCAGCCGAACTATATTTATCCGTCGCTTGTCAAAGATCTTTGGATCCCAAATCAACAAGCTTGGAATGACCAGCTCATCGATTCTCTATTCCAGCAGCCTACTGCTCAAATTATCAAACAAACTCCGATTATTATCTCTCAGGATCAAGATATTCTATGCTGGGAGCTAACCCCAAATGGCAAATGCAATTCAAAAAGTGCTTATTATGTTTGCTTGCAGAAACTACAGGAACTAGGTGAACCCTTACCGAGGCAGGTCTCTTCTGCGACCACTCAACTTCTAAAACAGGTTTGGAAGAACAAAGCAATCATACCTAGGATTAAAGCCTTTGCCTGGCGTTTTCTTCGAAGGGCTATTCCCACAGGTGCTAGAGCTAGTAAGTACTCAAAACACATTGATAAGTACTGCTGCAGGTGTGGTTTGGAAGAGGACGATGTTCATCTTTTTTTCACCTGTCATTTTGCTAGGGCAGCATGGTTTAGTTATCCTTGGTTTATCCGAACTGATCAAATTACTCAAAACAGCAGCTCCTTAACCCAGATTTTAACCAATTTGTTGAATATGAATCATCCTTATGTTTCCATTCAAAATATACTCACTTTCATGTGGTGTCTTTGGAAGTCAAGAAATGATAATCGTTTTGCGAGGAAACAGGGCGCTCCATACCAAATTAATATGGCCGCGCAGGCTATTATGTCTAACCTAGAAATGTATGATTATTGTGATAAGACCATACAGGTGCATAATCAAGGTCCGGCGAACAAAGCTGACAATCTCACGATGCAAGGTGGTACAATCAAAACAGATATCACAATTGCAGGTCCTAAGGTGTTTTCAGACGCGGCATGGAAAACAAATAAACCTCCAGAAGCAACAGGAGAAACTACAGGCATTGGTGTCTACTGTCAGTTTCAGCAGGAACATCATTTTTTTTTTTTTTTTTTGAACAAGGGGAGGGATCCCGAAGGATCCCGAGTGCTTTATTCGGTGGGCATAAGTTTTACAACAAGGACCTCAGTAAAAACGAAAATTACAATCAAGCCCTTGGCAATTACAAAAAGGACCTTAGCTAGACAAGTAGAATCACAATCGGGTCCTTCTCCACCGAGCAAATGAAGCAACTCAACACGGGAGCCATCATCGCCGACGCCGGGGACGCAACCACTTGGGTACAGCGAGATGTCGAACGCCACCATGGAATTGCGAAGGGGCCTCCACAGCGGCACACTGGCCTGGAGGTTGAAGACGCCGTGGCACATACCGTACCATAGCAAAGAGTAGCCCCTTTGGCTAGAGATAACGACGGCGTCGATTCGCCGCCATTGATGAACTCTGTAAATATCAGCACAAAATCCCCAGGAAGCCACCGAATCAAAGCTTCTGCCTTCTTCTCCGCAACCTCCGCGCCATAGAAGAGCATCAACTTCTGATCGAGAAGCTCCCACAAGCCTAGTTTCCGGCCGCCAATCAGGATGCACCAATTCGCCAACAATCTCTAGATTCTTGCCACAATCCAGAGGAGGCAAATCGAAGAAAGGGCAGCAAAAAACCAGGGATTCGACCTTATGAAAGCTGGAAATCCTTCCCTTCACCACGCACTCCAACCTCAGGAGCAGCGCATCCAGAAAAAGAAGAAGATCCCGAGCCCAGAGCTGGCCGGAAAGCTCCAGATCGATACTTCCTTTGCGTACCTTATTCGGAGAGATGCGAGGCTTCTTCGACTTTGCATACGGCGTCGCCTGCCACCAGCACACAGCAGCTAAGAAGAAGAAGACCAGGGCGCGGCGGATCTGGCCGCCGAGATCCGCCGTCCTACTCTCAGACGCCATATAGGCAAAAGCAGCAAAGCAGCTACATCTAATCCTAAGACTAATATGTACAGGCCAGGCGACGCGTCCAGGCCCACGCCGAGCAGCATCGCTGCCGGAGAGAAGCAAGGAGCGCGCCGGCGAGGCGGCGGCGGAGAAGTCGGAAACGACTCTCAAGGGCACTGTTTGGGAGCTCTGTGAGGATAGAGCAGGAACATCATAACACGCATGTATTTATCCAGGCTTCACTGCAGAGAGTTCCATCTCCTTTGCAAGCAGAGGCATATGCTCTTGTTTTGGCGGCAAGAGTGGCAAATCTTCTTAAACTCCACCAGTTGACTTTCTTCACGGATAATCTGTCCCTTGCTAAATCAGCGGCTGCTAGCGCCACTTCAAATCCACAGGTACTTTGGGAGATCAGACAACAGGTTGCTCAATTTAAACAGGATACAAATCATCTGTCACCCAAGGTGTATCATATAGGTAGGGACCTAAATGATGTGGCCCATAATTGTGCACAACAGGCTGTTAGACAAAATATGTCTCAGCCTATCTTTAGCTGTAGCAATTCAGCTCATGTAAACAGGCTGTGCCCGACTGCTTTATGCCTAAAAGACTCAGACTTACAGGGCATTGTACTCCATGTTGTAATTTGTCAGTGAGCTGAATAAAAGTTGGCGCCTTTGGCGCCTCTCCTTGTTCAAAAAAAAAAAAATCAATTGGGCTGCAAGATTTTCCGCCTTGTTTTTTCTTGTAAATCGGACTATGCATGCTATTATTAATGAATTATGCGAGCAACTAAAAAAAGGATTTCTCGGTTGATTATATGATTTTCGTAATACTACTTAATGCCTTTCCACACTAAGGGCTGTTGAACCCTAGTTGATTTTTGTAATGTCTATTTTCAAAAGACACTCTTTTTAATTCGTTAGTTTCAAAATCCATTAATGGATCACGACTTCACACTTGACATATCGAGTTGAAATTATGCAATGGCTTGGTGGCCCCAATATGCTCTGTCGTCGCCATGTGCAATCTCGTCAAGTGCAAAGCGGGCCCTTTATCTGATAAATACGGCCGTCGCAGAAGTCGGGGTTTATTACACGGTATAGCTCTAGAATTACTAATGTTACCCTAGTAGCACATTCCATCAAACAAATTATAACTGATTTAATGAGCCATTTGCAGTTTCACAGTTTAAATTGGTTCATACTTGCACATCCTTGAGTTAATCTTTGAGACAAGCATATGATGATGCCGAAAAATACAGCCATGTTATTCGCTTCATGATTAGGTGTTTGTTGATATGTGACTACATTTGTTTTCATGTTTCTCTGTTGTTAAAAGGGGGAGATTTTTTGTTGTTGACATGTGTAGTTACTGCAGCGTAAAAGGGGAAATTTTACTGCCAAACATATCTCACAATTCGTCCAGCTATGGGGTCTCATGCAGGACGTCCACCTCAACCTAGCGATCAATGATTCTATTACATGGACACCTACTGCAGGCAACTACTCGTCAGCCTCGGCCTGCAAAGCGCAATTGATCGGTTCAATCGGATGTTCTTTCGAAAAGCTAGTGTGGAAGGTTTGGGCTTTGCCAAAATGCCTTTTTTTTTGCATGGTTAGCTGTTCAAAACCGCCTATGGACATCTGACCAGCTAGCAATCCGTGGATGGCCCCATCAGCCTGTCAGTCAGCTCTACAAATGCATGCACAAAACTGCCCGACATGTCATATTAGAATGTCGGTACTCCAAACACATCTGGACGACGTCAGCTGCTTGGCTCTCATTCCCTTCTCTGATTCTAGATATGGGCTCTCGTCGTGACACTACCTTGCAACACTGGAAGGCCATCAGCAAATCCCCGACCACACACCCTAAGGGCCTTTGCTCGTCCATCACCCTTATTGCGTGGAACATCTGGAAGGAGCGAAATGCAAGAGTGTTCAACAACAACTCATCCATGGCATCAACACTGCTGTAGCGGATCAAGCACGAAGGAAAAGAGTGGATCCTGGCAGGTGCCAGGCATCTTGTCAAAATAACATCTTAGATCATCTCCAACCGGTCCCCACAAAGCCTCCCTATCTGTCCGGCAGCACAATCCGGACGTGTCCGGCAGAAGAGAGAGTGAAAAAAACATCACCCAGCCGGTCCCCTCAAACTCTTCCTAAACGTTCGGGCTGTCTGGCTCTACCCAAAGTTAACCCATATGTATGGTGGGCTTGGGGGCGCCCAGACATGGCCGGACAGGCTGCCACATAGGACACTGACCACATTGGACCACTTTATCTATTTATTTTCTCCTTTGTCTCTCCATCCTCATTAATCACATGCAAATGACCGGACAATTTGATAGGATTTTGGGGTATATGGTTGGAGACACGTACTTTTGTTGGTTCAAAGCTGACATGTCCGGACACAATTCGGACATGTCCGGACATGTTTTAGGGACCAAATTTGACCATCATGATTGGAGATGCTCTTAGATAGTCAAACAAGAAGGGAAGGAAATGGAACCATAAAATAGGAGCACTTGTATTGTAGCGACGTCTATTGTGGTGAAGTGTCGATCTATAGACTATGCCGCTATTTATGTAAAATATCACTCTTCACCAACTCCAATCGTGTAATCAGGTTGTGATTTCCCGGGCGTTGAAGCTAAGAGATGGCCACAAAAGAATAGTACTGTACACTAGAATACTTTTTTTTTTTTTTTTTTTGAGATTTTCACATACGATTAACTTAACCACCGGACAGGTCCCAGTTTAACAAGTTCACGATACATCCCGGTGGGGAACCAAGCCAAACATTACACAACTTATTGTCACAGCCTTCTTTAGCTAAAGCATGAGCAACGCCGTTAGCCGAACGTCGCACCGCGCGCACCAGGACATCGTCAAAGCCACCGATGAGTTGTTTGATCTCTTCAACCAGCATACTCTGTGTTGATCGATCCCGTTCCTCCTTGGTAATCTTCGCCACAGTCCCGGAGCTGTCCGTCTCCAGTACCACCTTGTCGCAGTTCAAGACCTTGGCCACTTCAAGTGCTCGCCGGCAAGCAAGGAGCTCCGCATGATCAGCATCCATAACGTGGGGAAAAAAATGACAAGCAGCAGCAATGCACCTGCCATGGTGGTCGCGAGCAACCACACCAACTCCACCGTTACCTTCTACTGATCGAAAAGCCCCATCAGCATTGAACTTCCACCAAGACTGTTCCGGAGGAAGCCAATTCTCAGCCGGAGGAGCAGCCAGCTTAGGGGGGCGTTGATGAATTTCCAGCCACTCCTGAGCTTCTGCAATTGAGCGACGGGGGACAGACAGCGGATCAGCAATCACTCTAGTCTCCCTCGCATCATTCCTCACCTGCCATAAGTAATACAACATGAATAGCATCAGAGTCACTTGATCGTCTGCACTTTTCCCGATCCAGTCGAGTAACCACCCCTTGAGTTCAGAATGATGTCTCAATCTCTTCGGTGGTGATTCGAACACTACACCCATCTCCTCTCTTAGGTGGTTCCATGCTGCAGCTGAATGTGAACATGACCAGAAGCGATGGACTAAGGATTCCTCTTTGCCGCACACAAGACAGAATACTCCATCTTTAATTTTTCTGTACTTAAGTTCATAGCCCACCGCTAATCCATTCTCAATCAGCCTCCAAGCATGTACCTTCATCTTTCCCGGAACTTGAGCGTCCCACAACGCATTCCATCCCTTGTGAGTGTCACATGTCGAGAGGCCCCGACGTTGCCGGTCCTCTCCCTTTTCTGCTGCATCGCCAAGTGGTAGGCAGACTTCACGGTGAAAACGCCATCCTTCGTAAAGTTCCACGCCAGCAGATCCTCCGATCCCACACGACCCACAGTCGTACGCAGAATGTCTGTGATATCCGGTTCAAAGAAAACCGCTCTCACCTTCTGCTCATCCCACGCCCCACCTTCATCCATAATCAGTTCATCAACGGTTCGTGGACGTTGCTCAGTTTGACATCCCAGTGGATGTTGAGCTCCCACTCTTGGTAGCCAATTGTGCTTCCAAATATCGATTTTGTGGCCGTTGCCGATTCTCCAAACTAGCCCTTTCCTCAGCAGCTCCCTGCCGTGAATGATGCTCCGCCACGTGAAGGAAGCCCTGGACGGGCAGCTCGCATTAAGGAAGTCTCCCTCTTTGTAGTACCGGGCTCGAAGAACCCTAGCACATAGGGATTCAGGGTGCGTCAGCAAGCGCCACCCTTGCTTGGCCAGCAGCGCTTGGTTGAAACAGATATTATCTCTGAAGCCAAGGCCTCCTTGTTGCTTACTTTTACACATCCTATCCCAGCCGATCCAGTGTACCTTCTTCTCACCATTTTTGTCTCCCCACCAGAACCGGGCCGAGATAGAGTTCAGCTGCCTGCATAACTTTGCTGTGAACTTGAAGCAACTCATATTATACACCGGAACAGCCTGTAGGACTGATGAAACCAGTACCCCTTTCCCTTTCTTTGACAGCCCATGTCCCTTAAATCCACAAACTTTCCCCAAGCTCGCTCTCGAATATGTTTGAAACAGCCATCTCTAGATTTTCCGACAACCGTGGGCAGTCCCAGGTATCGTTCCGTTAGTGCTTCACATGAAATGCCAATCATCTCCTTCAGCTCAGTTTTTCTCTCATTCGAGCAACCATCCCCAAAAAACACCGAGGACTTCTGAAGGTTTACCTTCTGACCGGAGCTGATTTCATAATCATGCAATATTGTTTTCAGAGTGTGCATGCTCTCCGGAGTAGCCTCAAGGAAGACCACACTGTCGTCAGCGAAGAGGAGGTGAGTAATATGAGGTCCACCCGCTCCAAACCGAACCCCATTCAAAGATTCTCCCGCTGTGCTTGCTTTAGCAGAATTGAGAAACCCTCAACACAAAACAGGAACAAATATGGGGATAAAGGGTCCCCCTGCCTAAGCCCTCTCGAAGGATTAAAACTTTCGGAGAGGTCACCATTAAGCTTGACTGAGAATCTTACCGAAGAAATGCATCGCATCACCATCTCCACCCACACAGGCGAGAAACCCATCTTCAGCAGCATTTTTTCCAGGAAAATCCACTCTACCCTGTCATACGCCTTCACCATATCGAGTTTTACAGCACATAGCGGATTCTTTCGTTTCCTGGTTCTAATGGCATGAGTGCACTCATAGGCAATAAAAACGTTATCCGTTATCAATCGGCCCGGTATGAAAGCACTCTGCTCCTCAGAGATGAGCACAGGGAGGATTTTCTTCAACCTATTTGCAATTACCTTAGAAGCGAGCTTGTATAGAACATTACACAAACTTATTGGTCGAAATTGAGCAAGGGTCTCCGGGGCATCCACCTTCGGAATCAGAACCAAAACTGTGTCATTGAAATCCGGAGGAGCTTCCTTCCCTGCCAGAAAATCCTTCACTGCTTTACAAACATCATTCTTAATCAAGGCCCAGTGGCGTTGATAGAATAGTGCCGGGAGTCCATCTGGGCCAGGTGATTTCGTTGGGCCCATTTGAAATAGAGCAGTCTCTATTTCTTTGTCTGAAATTGCTGCAGTCAGCTTTGAGTTCATATCCTGTGACACAAACACTTCAACACGATCAAGGATGCGGTTCATCTGGCTTGAGCCCTCCGATGAATAGAGATTGCTGTAAAAGGTATGTGCCATAGCCCGCATGCCTTCATCGGTATCACACCGACTGCCATCAACCCGGTTAAGAAAGCGGACTGTATTTTTGCGCCGCCGGTGGGAAGCTCTGTTCTGAAAAAACTTGGTGTTCCGATCTCCCGCCTTAAGCCATTCCTGCCTCGACCGTTGTTTGTACATGATTTCTTCACGTTCATACAGCAGGTGCAGCGGCGTTCGATTTCACGGACCTCCAGAGAGGAACCCGTGACAAGAAATCTTGTCTTTGCGTCCTCCAGAGCTGCGCGCAATTTTTTTAACTCAGCTCTAACTGAACCAAAGACCTCGAAACTCCACTTCTTCATGCTCGACGAAACATCCCGTAGCCTGGACCAAAGCCCCTTTATATCACAAGTGTAGCCGCTACTTGCTTCCCACGCTTCCGAGACCATCTCTTCATACTCATCATGTTTTCCCCACATTTCTTCATACATAAACCCTCGCGGCCGGGTGCCCCGCCGCACCACATTCTCCGGTAGAACTCTGATAAGCAGCGCAAGATGGTCCGACTCCTCTGTGGCAATGTGCTCCACACGGGTAGCTCTGAACAGGTCAAGAAACGAACTAGTGCAAGTAGCTCGGTCTAACCTGACTTGGACATTAGCAGCACCTTCTCGGCGATTGTCCCAAGTGAAGGGATACCCCACATACCCAAGATCACACAGATTGCAATCTAACAAGCAGTCTCGAAAGTTTGCCATCTGTGTTTCGTTACGATTATGCCTCCCTCTCTGCTCCTCTTGCCTCAAAATTTCATTAAAATCTCCCGCACATAGCCATGGCAGGTCATCTTGGGCACGGAGATACCTCAGCACCTCCCATGTCTTCCCCCTCAGCTCCGTTCTTGCTTCACCGTAGATTCCAGTGAATCTCCAGGTAACATTATTGCAAGTGATCTTCGCATCGATATAGTATTGGCACCAGGGTCGGACAGAAACCTCGATACCGTCACGCCACCATAACACCATTCCTCCTCCCTTGCCCTTGCTTTCCACGCATACTCCATGCCTGAACCCCAAACTCCATTGGAGCCTCTCCATAGCTCGTTTCTTCTGCTTTGTTTCACTAAGAAAAACCACCGCTGGGTTGTAAGACCGTATCAGGTCACGGATTTCGCTTACAGCCGGGTCCAACCCCAAACCACGGCTGTTTAAGGCCAACACATTCATTGGTCTCGGCGGCCCTGCCCTGCAGGGACCGCCGTTGGCTCTTCAAACTGACTTTTCCGGCCGGATCAGAATACCACAATGTGTACCTTGCAGATAGAGCTTGCTCGTTGATGGACTAGGTCGTCTTTTGCTGTGGCAGTCAGGGCAACACCCACCAGAACCTGGGATGAGCTTACACAGGGATTTGAGATGCCAGCTAGAGAGAGAACGTAGTGAGGTGCAAGAGATGGGGAATGGGGGTGACGAGCCGGCAACGAAGATCACCGGCGGCAGGAGGATGATACTGATCCGAAAATTTGGGGATTGTGGCTAACTGATTTGGGGATTTTTGGACTTGGCTTGGAAGGGGAAAAGGATTATTTAACGGGGGAACAGACTGAGGAGGGATTGAGGACAAAGGAAGGTTAGGAATCAACCGGAGGTTCAGATCAGAGGAAGAAATCGAAGGGGAGATTAGAAAAGAATCGGCATATCGCCAGATCACGGCAAGTCGCCAAACGCCATACGGCACTCCCAGTCCCAAACTATACTAGATGCCCCAATAAATGACGACCCGTAAAACCAGACGAAATCTTACCACTAAACACATATACACGTGCTAATTAACTGAACGCCCCCAGCCGTGGCAATCGCACGGACAATTACCTACCTTGTAACAACCCAGAATTTTGCTAAACATAAAACGTTTTTCCAAATTGATTTTTTTTCCCTCTCCATGCCATGTCTCTCCTGCAGCCCACTTCTCTCTTGGCCCTTTTTCCTTTGCCTCACTCTCGTGTACAGTGCCCATCAGCCTAGTAAGGAAGTCAACCAATCTTTTCCCCATCGACATATCTCAGCTGCCATAAACCAGTGCTCCGCCGCCGTCGCTGCACTCCTCGGACGCCTCGCCGCCGACCTGAGAAAGAGAGCCAGATAGCCACGCGTCGCTGTATCCTTTGCGCCGCCCTGCACACTCGCGCGAACCGCCTCACTTCTCTCTCAGCGCCGCACTGCACAAGCACGTGCAGGCACGTGCGCTTGGTCGCCGAGACGCCCGACGCCGCCACGACGATGCCGCGCTGCAAGAGATGCATCAGGACGCTCATCCGCCGTCTGCTGGAACTGCCTCAGTCATCCGCCGTCCGCTGGAACCGCCTCATTCAACCGCCGTCCGTCGGAACCGACCTCCAGCTGAACCGACTTCACCACCCTATAAATTCATGGGTCAGTGCATTTCTTGCTCATTTCTGTCAAGCTCAGTCCTCTCTAGTGTTTCCAGATTTCCTTATGGTCGTTGTGATGCAGCCTATTGATCAGTAGCAGGTAGCACTCAGGCCAGACCAATGTCTCTGCCATGGCCGACCTTGTCACCTGTACCATATGCTGCTTTTCTTTGCAAAAATGGAATCCCCATGCTTCCCTGATCGCATCCATGCTCTCAGTTGCAGCTGGCAAGTCTTGCCGGCGACACAATCATCCGTTTCGTAGCAGCCAGACTTCTGTTTCTGCTGAAGCTGAACTGAACGTTCATTACGTTCTGAACCTGAACGACACCACCATGTTTAGTTAATCTAGCTAGCACCTTCCTTTCTCCCTGAGCCCAATCCAATAAGACACCAACACCATTTGACAATGAAAGTCTAGCCCAACTAATCTGAACCTTCTGCTAATTCTAGCCCAACACCATGAAACCATATTTCCACATCTTGTGTACCAAAACCTGAAATCTATTTCCTGTTTTAGTAGTACTAATTTCAGAATTACTTGCATTCTGTTCCAAGCTTACATTTGATGAGCTGGAACTTATTTGTGTTTGAATTTGCTTGCAATAGGACACGCTAACGACGAGTATATATACGAGGAGGGAGTGCAAGGTGAAGACGACTCTCAACTAGAAGACCAAAACGAGTGCAGCATAGGAGGCAAGTCACTGTTATTGATCATTTTCAACCCACATGCCACATATGATAAATAGTACTTGCTAGTTATTTATTTTCCTGCATGATATTTAATTACCAACTTATTTTGGAATGACATGCAATTTAGTTAATTCCCATCAATAAGCCTGATTGCTTCCATTGGCTATGTTGCCTTGAAACCTAGGAATAATATTATTTGCGACTGGTTTTTAGTAATACTATAAGTAGTGTTGCTAGACTAAATCCTGGAGCATGAAGTTTTATGAAAAAGATAATTGCCAACGGTTGGGGACAGAGATTATGGAGCCTTTCATGTATTGATCGTGTCTCCATACCCCAAACCGTAGAGTAAGGGTAATGTGCTGGATTGCCTTACTCGTGGCAGCATAGGGCCAAGAACCTCATGCCAAGTGAGAAACATAGAATTCGCTCAACCACTTGTTTGCCTTGTCAGACCTGGCCTAGTAGTCTGCTCTATCCGATGGACAACTACAGAATGGCTTGCCTTTCCTTTTCTCTGGGAGGCCCGCAGAAGCACTTAAGTGAAAGGCCTCATTTTGAGGAGTCACAACGGAAATACACTCAAGCCCCGGATCGCGAAGTTGACACTTGGCCAGTCGGCTCCCGGGAGGCGAGTGATCTCGAGTTTCTGGGTAGAAACTTCAAAAGGTAGAGCAGATAAAAAGCCTTGTTATCCCACCTTTGTCGGCACACCGATGGGCGTGTGTTATACTGCAGTGACAAGAGGGGTGTGGGTATCTTGTGGGTAAAGCTGAGCAACTCTGCAGAGTCAAAACAAATGGTATTCGAATACGCCGTGCTTCCGGTTAATGAAGCTGTGTTTTAAGGGTGATTCCTAATGCAAGGCATGAGTAGAATTTTGGTAAAGCTAGTTGAAATTGTGGCGATAACCTGAAAAGGTTATTAATATAACTCTTTTACTGGAGGAAATGTTTGAACAAAGGTTTTACCTAAAAGATGGAGATTAGGGCTTGCATCCACCATATACTTAAAACCATATGACCCTCCTTTGTATCCAAGCATGTAGCTAAGTAGGTTCCTCCCTTTGTGACTTGCTGAGTACTCTCTGTACTCATGGCTGCACCAACTAATTCTCAGATTTACCGGAAGGAGAAGGTCAAGTTTATGAAGGGGAGTATCCCGATGGAGATGATTTTGAGTTCTAGGTCCCATCCGCGCTCAAGGATGCCTGTGGCGTGTAGTTTCTTTTGGTTTGATGTAAATTTTGGGCTTAGATGCCTTACTGCTGTAAAACTTATTTCATGTTCTGTAATAAAGTTGCAGATTGTACGCTGCGTTGGCACTGTATTCACTTTGTGTTCGCAATTGAGATACTCCTGGGAATTGCGAGCATTTTATCACAGCTCCGGAAAATTCGGGGCGTGACATACCTAGTTGATAGTTAACATTTGGTTGATCAAAACTTGAGAGCTCTTGACAACAACAAAACCTGAAGAATTGGCTAGGGAACGGCCCACTTCACAGATGGAACGACCCTTATTTCTGAACTTGCAAGTGTTCAAGTGAAAATAGCGACGGTCGAGATATAGGTTATACGCCATATGATATGAGTTGTAGAAAATCCATTTTCTAGAGTTTAGGCTAACAATGTCGTCCCTCCAGTAGCTCCTCTTGCTTCCATCAGATCATGGACGAGGCGGTGCAGATCACGGTCTGAGGATCCTCCTTCCGCCATGGCGGCACGAACCTTCGCAGCGAGGGCCATCACCTGCTCCTCGCGGCGTCCCCCGGCCCTCCATCCTCCATGAATGTCGTCAAAGCCCTAGCTACTGCATCGGCGGGGATCATCTCGGTTTCTTCGTACCTCGTGCTCCTTACGCCCGGCCACAACCGCTCACCGATCCTGAGGACCTCCGTGAGCAGCCTTTCGGTGATGAACTGCTCGAACAAGATCGGCCACGTGAGCACCGGCACCCCTGCCGCTACGGTTTCTAGGACCGAGTTCCATCCGCAGTGCATCAAGAAAGCCCCCACCGCCGGGTGCCCGAGTATCGCCGTCTGCGGAGCCCAGGCTGTGACGAGCAACCCGGTTTCTCGGACGCGCTCCTCCCACCCCTCCGGCGGGGTCCAGTTCTCGGACCTCACCACCCAGAGGAACGTCTTCCCAGAGCCCTCCAAACCGAGAGCAAGCTGGTGCAGCTGAGCGTCCGAGATGTGGGATAGGCTGCCGAAGCACACGTACACCACGGACCGGCTAGGCTTCGAGTCGAGCCAGTCCATGATGTAGCGTGCGCCGCCGGTCACGGCACGGGTCGACGGCGGCGATGACCGGAGCGACAGTGGACCTATCATGTAGGCGCGCTTCGCGTAGCCGTTGCGCACGTACATGCCGCAGTACGGCTCCTCCAGATCCAGCGACGTGTTGACGGCCAGCCCGAAGCACTCGCCTTGCACCGCGAAGAGACGGCTACGGCTAGAGGTGGCGTAGTCGACCTCCTGTTGGCTCCTCAGGTACTCCGGCAGCTCGGCCCTGGGTATCCGTATCTGGGGGCCTGGGAACCGAGGGATGGCGGTGACCGCCTCAGCGCGGTCGCCGTCCGCCGCGAGGTGCCGCATGGCGATCGTCGAGAAGGCGCCGATGACGTTGAAGGTGACGCAGGGCACGCCGAGGTCGTCGGCGATGCCGGCGTTCCACATGAAGTGCACGTCCGTGACGAGCGCGTCGGGAGACTGCGCCCTGATTAGCGCCTCCTGCGCGGGGCGCATCAGCGTCTCGCTGACGGCCGCGACGTCGATGTGCCACGCGTCCGCCTGCGCGGCCTTGCCCAGGTTCTCCACGCCTTCCGGGAGGCCGTCGATGGCCGGGAACGGGTACGTTGCCACCTTGACCGGTGCGCCGAGCTCGTCCTCGCGCTGCCCCTGGAGCAGCGACTGGACGATGGAGACGTTGGCCGGCGTGACCGCGATGGTGGCTTCGACGGCCTGTGGGTTAGCTGCCGCGAGGCTGATGGCCAGGTCGGTGAAGGGCCCGATGTGGCTGGACGCGAAGAACGGGATTAGCAGGACACGCAGCTTCTTCTCAGCGGCCATTATTACTAGCGGGAGGCTTGATCGTGCGTATGTGGTGATTCTATAAGTTGGAGAAGATGTTGGTTCTGCACTATATTGGAGGATGCAAGTGGGATGGGATGGGAGCTTATCTACTGCGATTACAGACCTATAAACTAGTACTAGTCGGTGAACCGATCGACGGATTACAAGTTGTTAATTCAGCTGCACCTGCAGCAATCGGAAATGGCCGTCACACATCCTGGAGCATCTCCAGTCAGGAATCACCTCTTTTTGTTTGGACTTGGGAGCTGGGAGTCACCTCGTTTCTTCCTTCAACAACGTCTGTTAAATAATTAATCTCGATAATTTACATCTAATAACTCTCGATAATTTACATCTAATAACGTATTGGATAATTAATGAAGATGGGGCTCGAATCTCCTGCCAAGCACAAGGTAACATCTAGTACAACCTTTTTCGCGTCGGCTTCGGTATGCCAGTACCGGCAAGGATAAGAGCATCCACAGTGTTGCCAAAAGCCAAATATGCCACGTAATGAATTATGGCATCGGTGTCAGATTTCTAAGTTTCTCACAACGTATAGCCAAATGCCAAAACGCAAATATTCTGATCAAGAGCCCACACCAAGTTAAATATTCAGTTTCTATCTCTCCTCAACTGCCTCCAACATTCTCTCTCTCCTCATATTCTATTGATCATCGAGGAAATGGAGCTGCTTTTCTACTTGCTCCTACGCCAAATAAATTTGGCTATGGCGTTGCTCCACAACGTAGGAAACCAGAGCCAAAAGCCAAATAGTGCATTTGGCAACGATATATGGCACACACTGTGGGTGCCCTAATTAACTGGGGCATGCTGCAACTGGGACCTACAGAAATATTTGATTGGTGGCTTGAGAGATAAAATATTCACTGGCAAATATTGAGATCATATCTTCTGAACACAATGGGGAAAATATCATGTGATGTGATGGGATGAGAGAATATTAGAAACTGGTACTACTCATTGCATAAAATATGATACTCACCTCCCTGCACCGCCGTAAAGTAGAGATGAGTAAACTACTCTTGCACCTATAATCAATGTTCCACTAAGATTGGATTGCATTCAACAATGTTTATTGCTTGCGGACTACAGCAAGATTACAGCAAACCGTCTGAATTTTGAACTTTGAGTCAGCCTCATCGGAGCAGGCAGGTATGATACATTTGTACTTTATCTTTTCCCGTTGACCGTTGTGCTCCTACGGACCTAAAGTACTAGCCATGCTACTATCTTCCTCTAGACAAGCATCATCAATAGAAAAGTTTGACAGAAACCTTAGTTATTGTTATTTCATTACACACCTAATTTGATAGGGATCATAGAACTAAAGACAAATATACTCAACATGCCAACACATGTCACATCAGTATAAAAAATAATAGCTATTAAACGATGTATGGAGCAAGTGCTAGCTCTACTGTTTAGATTGGAATAAAAACAAATAAATATAACTTGATGAATCTGTCGCACCTCGAAGGTTGCCATCACTACACGACATGCGTCATTAGAGTGGTTACAGTAGCCTATCATCCAATAGTGTTACAAAAACAACCTCTCATGCCTTGGTAAAGGAATGTTCAAAAGATTAGTACTAACTGGCCTAAAGTGAGCATCATTGCCCGGTAAATGAATGTTCTCCGTTGGTAATGTGATCTTCATTGTTACTAATATGAAGTAGGTGGACATAATATAACGCCCCTGTACTAGTTTGAGTTCATCAAACAAATCTAAAATGGTACAACTCTGCATGTATACTTATATTCTCAGAGGTAAATTATCATTTCATTGCAAAGTACGCCAACTATCTATGCATGACAAAAGTAGCCAAGATTTTTTTGTTACTTATGTGACAATAGCTATGGAACTCAGTATGTGCAGGAAACTATACACATAAGATATAGCAGGTTTACCTGAAACATATTGTGAGGAGCACCAACAAACCTACCACGCAATCCGGTTCACAATAGGATCAGTTCCCGAATACCAAGAGAGCGGCACCAAGCAATAGAGGCACGCACGAAAGTTGAGTGGTCTTCTTCCGGAGAATCCATTGTACCGTGGTTCTACTGTGTGGCAATGCCGTGTGGCGAAGATATTTAATATAGCTCGTTTATACAGTCGAGGAATTTGCCTCGTCACCAACGTTTGGCACGCGGTAGGATTGCGAGCATTATCTACACACATCGAACGGAATCAAATGAGGCAAATTTCGACCGCACACAATTTATAGAGTCCACACCATGTGTGGTCTTTCTATATAATCCACCCAATTGCATATTCCATATCGTTTGCGAAATTGGGCACATGTTAATTTCACATAGAAAAACATGTGTGACATTTTGGCCTCCGAACGAGGGTTGAACCCTTAAACTTGGCTCTAAATTTGAACGATAGTCGATAGGGGACAACACTAATGGAACACTCCATCTCTCTGCGGTGCGGGGAGAGTTGGCCTAAAATGCTGATTTGTAATAGTGAGGCAATTAGGTCGCACACCACTCTAAATATACTTATGAATGAAAATGAATTTTATGCTAGGATGGTGATAGATCATATTTTATTCTCTCATTCGTAATGAATGATGTAACTCTGCTGGCCGCTAAATAATATTTACGTAAACCCTTTCACCTAAAAAAACAACACGTGCCCAACCGTCCATTGTTGGTAACTTGCACCACAACTATAACACTAGACGATCAGACTCACGAGAGTGCAACTGTAGACTATTATACTTAACCCGCCAGTAAACATAAAATGTGGTTATACATTGATCAAGATAAAAAAGAATAGTTTGTAATTTATAAAAATTCAATGACAAACGCTTGAGTAAAGTGCCAAATTTGTCTAAGAAGACGCAACAATAACTCAGTGGGATTTTTTCTTTCACCTTGCAGAAGGCATGCCCATTTCCGACATCCCACCAGTATGACCAGACAGGAAGGAGCTCCCCTCGGTGCTTGCTCCAGAAATTGTCAACTCGTACTCCTTTTGAATTTCACTATCCATGGAGTTGTTATATTTTGTGGCTCCATTAATAGACCGTTTTTTCTGTTGAAACCACTGGCAACCACACTTTGAGCCTTGAAACCACGTCGGTCATTGTCGGCCTATCGGTGGATGCATTTTCGACACATTCCATGGCAAGCTCTATCACACTCGGCAGGGAACTGATGTTGTACTGATCCGACAACCTCTTGTCTACAACATCATGAATACTGCCTTTGGCTATCTTCTGGCGAACCCAATTCGGTAGGTGAATGGGCTGAGGGCTCATGATTACTGGGGGTTGGCCAGTGATGATCTCGAGCAACACAATGCCAAAGCTGTAAACGTCTGTCTTCACGGTGAGTTGGAAAGTTGCATGGTACTCAGGGTCGAGATACCCAAGAGTACCAGCAGCAACAGTAGATATGTGTGTGTGAGCATCGTTAAATGCCCGGGAAAGCCCAAAATCAGATATTATCCCGACTAGATTCTTGTCTAGTAGGATGTTGGGGGTCTTCACATCTCTATGCACTATTGACGGGTGCATAACTCATGTAGATACTCTAGTCCTGAAATTTATAAAAATGCGTACTTTGTCATCAAACAAATACATACAAGACCAAAAAATCCAAACGCACAACTAAATGCGAACCTTGGGCAGAATCAAATGCAATATGAATTCGTTGATCCCAGTTAAGACAAAAGTCATCTCCTGGATAAATACATACAAAATAAATGTAAGTGCTATTTTTATACGTGATGGTAAAATAACTTATTGTTTTGTAATTTGTGCAGATATTTAATCTTCCAAATTAGGGTTTTACACACGAAAATATTAAGCAATTGGTGTACTGAATCTGAGACATACACGTACTATAATCTTTGAGATATCATTATTTTTCCTTCTATTTACCTGAGCATTCTTTGTATACAAATCTAACTAACAAGCAAACAAAGCTTCCGAAGTATTCTTTAAGTAAATACCTTGTAACGTTGTATTTCTTTCTTTCTTTTGACTATCTACTGTAGGTCAAAAGTGCCACAGCCCTCCTTTATTATCAAAACATCACAAAGCTATTTACAAAGAACTTACAAAAAGAAACAGAAGGAAAAGAAACCAAACCTATACAATTCAACTAGGTAAGAAATCCAAAGCAGCAACTTATATTTATGCTTTATCTTCATTCTATGAGCATGAAGCTGAAGGTAATAAATACAATTGCTACGCCATGCAGAAAACTTGGGCTTAACCTTATTAAAAATTCAATCATTCCAATGTTCCAGTTGTATTTGTTTCTTGCTAGCTTGATAGATGTGCATCATTTAAAATCTTTTGACTATCATGACATGGCTATTACTTACGAATTCAAGAATGTAACCCCCGGTGGCACTATTTGTTATCATAATATTTATTACAATGTCATGTTAGGAAATTTATAATAGATAACTCTAAGAATGCAGCTATGGTAGCCTCAACTTTAAGTCCAACAACTACATAGAGTAAACTATGTCTAACTCAAATATCATTACTATTAGCACTACAAATGGGCCCAATCAACTACACAGATTACAAGGAAATTCGGTTTAGCACCATTATCCTGATTTCACTACAGTGATAGAGGTAGAGATGTTTTGTTTATTGTTTTAATTTGTGTACTTATGAAGCATTCTAAATTTAAATGTATGCTGCCAAGCACAATATATCTGAAAAATTTAGAAGATATGTGATTACCACGTATTCAGTTAAAGCTGTTGGCATCTAGGTGTCTAGGGGCCTTTTCTAAAGAAGTAGAATCCTTAATTGCTCAATCTTTTTGTTAAGATTTCCCATAATTTAGGTTTAAATTGAGTCAATCTATTTTATTACGTTGATATCCAAACTATCTTAATACCATTTTAATACAATTCAGTGATAATAACTAAATGTAGGATAGATTTGTTGTACCTAAGTCGGATATAATTAATAGGAACATTAAAAAAGGTTAAGAGACAAACCTCCTCTTAAATTTTGTTGAAGATTTCCCTTGGGCATGAAGTCATAAACAAGTGCTAAGCACTTATTGTTTTGGCAATACCCTTGCAAAGTCACGAGATTCTTGTGATGAACTTTGGACAAGGTTTGCACCTGCGAGAACACATATAGCTCAAATACTTCGTGGAGGTTAAGGCATATACATTATTTAGTTAACTAGCATGGAAACCTTTGCAAATGCAAGAATCATCGTACTGTGTTAAATATGTTTTTCGAATGAAGATAATAATATGTCTATAGAAGGAATAAACGCCATGTTAAATATACCATCGTGGATGGAAAACATTTTATTTTATGGATTAACGATTAGGAAGTTGCATTTTACTTCACGACGCTTAATGCAATTTGGAAATCGAATTGTTTACCAAAATTGCATGTTTTTTTTGCATGGATACTTCAGATGGACCGTTTGAGTACGAAAGATCTAATGGTACGCAAACAGTGGAGATCGGATGATGGGACATCATGTGTTCTCTGCCCCCATGATACTCTAGACTCGAGATCATATCTTTTCTTGTGCTCCTTCGATGTTGCTTGCTAGGATTTCATCTCCATTTCTTGGGATTGCTCTCTATCCATTTCCCGGCATTTTGCCTTGGCTAAAAGGAATTTTGTGGGGCCTTGCATTATGGAGATTGCCGTATGTGCTTTATGGAACATTTGGAAGTGCTGGAATGACTTCATTTTAAGGGGCATCTGCCCTCCCTTCCTCGCTGGAAAGTAGCCTTTCAGAGTGACCTTCTTCTTCATCAACACCGTGTGCCTAGTGCCCTCGTGCAACCCCTTCTCTCTTGGGTTTTAGCTGTGTTTACTTAAACCATGTTAAGTTTGTACTCCACTTTCCACCCCCCTTAGCTCTCTCACTCTGTTTGCTTTGTAAGGAAACTGATGCCCCCTTCATCCATTAATATAAAATCCTTACCCCCCAGGGCTTTTGCCCTATGGTCCATCGTTCAAAAAATATATAGCCTCTCTTTTCTTCTCCTTATCTAGTGTTTTAGCTAGTATATAAAATGTGGACTATGTTTGTCTTGTAAAATTAACTTTGTCTTGAAGAAAATACTAATGTGACCTAGTTGGTTTCGTAGTGTACCTCAGGTAGGAAGTCTGTTGATTCGTCTATTGATGTCTCCATAAGTACTTTAACCGCAACTTCATCTCCATTCTCTAGTATGCCATGATAAACAATACCGAAACCTCCTTTTCCAATGACTGACTTAAAGTTTTTTGTTATGATATTTAGCTCTGCGTACGTGAACCGTCTGATGTTAATATGTAGGGGACTTTCCTCTTCAAATATATTATAATCCTGTTTCCATCCTGAGTTCCCTACAAAGTTCAAAGGGTTAGTTTCACATGGAATTTAGGTCTAGAACTATTATCTAATGTCTATAACCTTTAGATAAATAAAATTAATTTAAAGCCTATACTTTTGTTTTACCTTTTAAGTAGAACTTTCGGAGTATGCACATCCCTACGAGGAGAAATATCAGCACCACTGGAACTATAACTGCGATGAGGATGATCGGTGTGGATTTCCTCTTCTTATCTAAACAATGCATAGAGTTGGCTTTTTAGCCTAGAACATTGCCTTTTAATTGACACGATTAAAATATAGTATAAAATTAACTCCAAATATCTCTCATTTGCACTACAAAGTTGTTATTATAACATGCCTGTTTTTTTAACACGACAAACCTACTAATATATGTTTTACAGAGTTGCACCTTTTAAATAAACAAACTACATTGTTTTTAAATCACAAACTATTAGTAGTAAGTTCTTACGATCCTCCCATTTCAAGTGATTTTTTTGTTCGTCTCCTTAGTTCCTTAGCCCTACTTAGTTGTCCCAACAATATTTCACATTCCTCACTTTTCCCCTCCTCTTCGTGAACCCGCGAGAAACCAACCGGATTATGTTAGTCCACGTACTTTGACTATTCATGGACTATGATAGTCACATTGGTGGCACTCTCTTGAAATTTAATCTACTGGGAAATTGAGATCCTGGCAGGGTGGGACAGAGTTTCAGCTGACAAGTGAGAGCTTATATAGTGGGACTGCATGAACTTCATAAGAGGAACCCTGTGTGAATGTTTAACAAGAAAAAATGGGTGTGAAATAGGGATGCGACTTAAGATGGTAGATTGTAATTGGAACTGTCTGCCCCTTAATGTAAATTAGAATGTCCCCAAATGGTTGCATCCGTAGAAAGGAAAGCACTAGTCTGTTGCTGCAAAGAAGCCTTAACCAAAATCATAATACTTAAAGATGCAAGCGTGTCATTATGAAAGTACCCTCCCAATTACTTAAAGATGCAAGTGTGTCATTATGAAAGATGCAAGGGAGTAGTTCTTAAGACCCGGGTGCTGTGACTTCAAATTTTTAGTTCATGTGGTTGAACTAGTTAGGACGGAGGGAGGATACCCTAATAATTAATGACGCACTTGAATCAGTTTACTTGACACCTAATCAAAGAGTTGGTAGTGAACTGACCTCCGGGTGCGGCATCCTTGGTCGGGAGAAGGACCATCGCATCGCCATTGTAGAACTTCTGTCCCATGAAGGACCTCAAAGAGCACCGGGATCCATCGACCCTTGCGCCAGTCACGTTCAGCGGCATTGCCCAGCGACGCGGGGTCCACCACTGGCTCAAGAGGTCTTGTAGGCAACTCCGGCACAGCGCCGGCGACAGGTCCCCCGCGCACTGCGCCGTGGAGTAAATTTTTGGGAACCCCGGGTCGGACCCTACCCATTCCCCCGTGGCGAACCGCACCGTCGAGCTGTCGGCCGCGTAGTGCAGCGTGGCGTTGAGGAGGCCGGTGACGGCTCGATCGTAGCCCGCGACGTCGCTGCTGTTGATCCCGCCACCCTTGATGAGAGGTATCTCGCCGGAGTTGTCGGTGGACGCGAGGAAGTCCCTGTTCGACAGGCGGACGTAGCACTCGTCGTAGCAGAGTGCCACGTCCTTGATGCGGCCGCCGCTGCAGGCCGTGCTCACACTCCCCCAGGCGGAGTAGCCGCAGTCGGAGCAAGCCGAGCTACTGATGTCACCGCGGCAGAGCAGCAGGCGATAGACGGTGTCTGAGGAATCGCCGAGCGTGCCGGAGGCGAAGCGGGACGCCGAGGTGGAGGCCTTCTCGCGGAGGTTGAGGACGAGGTTTAGGGTGTTGTTTTCGTACATGCTGCCCGGCGAGTAGATGCCACTGCTGCTGTCGCAACGCGGCCACAGCAATGCTGCGTCGAGTGGGAGAACGGCGACCGCGAGGAGAAGGAGAGCGTGGGTCCATGAGCAGACGGGCATGGCGGCCGGGGCGTGAGCACAGGTGTTGCAAGAAACTGAGAGAAGGTTGATGGAACTAGTATGCTGCAGAGGGGGAGTCTTAAGGAGTTGCTGTGCACGCAAGTGACGGTATTAGTTAATTCAGACCCGTCAATGTCAGTAATGAATATTGACCAAGATGCAGCGTATTCACATGCATCTTAGACTAGTCACAATGGGGGTATCATAAGTGGTATCATGCATGCCATGTTGGCAAAAAGCTGACGTGGCAGTGCAATTAATAAAGAGAGAGGTGATAGTGGTATCATAGGTATATACCGTAACATAACGGATTCCAATGCAAGATGAGTCTACAAAATAATAAATGTAGTACTATATGATACCACACATATGTTACTACCCATTGTGGAAGTAGTAACATACACTAGTATCATAGGCATGATACTACTATATGATACACCCCATTGTGACTAGTCTTATTTGCTGCTTCCTTGCAATCATTGTGTTTGATTTCTTGCCTTTCTTCTAGTATAAGTTTTACATTTATATATATTCTGTACTATTTTCGTTCCCGAAAGTAAGGACTACAACTATTTTTTCGAAAGTCTAATAATGTTAAGTTTGACTGAATTTTTCGAATGAGTCAATAACTATAATACTATATGAATATCCTACTAATATATATTTTATAATGTATCCAAATGTACAGATTGGATATTGTAGATGTTAATGGTTTTTCTGAATTTGGTCAAATTTAACATAGTTTAACTTTTGAAACTTTCTTTTAGGAACAGAGTGAGGAAGCTTCTTTAATTACACCTTCTGTTTTTTCTTCAATACTGAAGCAACCCCTCTTGTTGACGAGGTTCGATATCTTGACTATTCTTGAAGGTATGAATACAGTCGTCGACAAAGGCTACCAAGGCCATTAGACAACATCTCGACCATCACCTAGTGGCCAGCGAGGCCAGCTTCAGACCGTACCCTTGTGACCTTTTTATATCATGTGACAAGACAATCATGCTTTGTCTAGTCTATTTTCGATACAAGTGGTTCGTCAAACCAAACATATCGTTGTGGACGAGTCTGTGTTGATGACAACATCACACTTAATTTCCGTGCTAATGTACAATTTAGAAAGCTTGGTCCAGTTACCTAAGATCCACTTGATGACAATCATGCATAGTTCTTTTAAGAATATCATGTAATATTATCGTTATTTTGGCTGCACATAACCAACATGTCTACTTGGGCACATGCCATGCATACACCTACACACTCCCTTACATTGAGAAAAGTAATCCAAACGGAATCATATTATTAGGCGTGTATAATAAGTATGTATAGAAACAACAGTTCACTAGTACCTCGACACTAGTAATCCAAAAGGAATTGTACAAATCACCACCTATTGGTGTTTATTTTGCCTAAAATACATGAGCCCAAAACACCATATGTTAGTGTTATCAGTTGCAGCTAGGTTTAATCTACCTGTTGTGTGTGTTGCTATGATTTCTGACAATTGGGTGACGCTTTTAAGTGCACATGGCGCAAGGAAAGCTAGCCGCATCAGTTGCCCAACTAAAACTATCATTATTTGAAACTTCTAGTCCAAATGTATTTAGTGTTTGGTACATTTCTGGATTACTAACATTTTCTTATATTTTTTGTGTTGAACTTTGAGCTAAATTTGAATGCAACAACAAAAACGTGTGGTATCTACCAAACCATTGGTCCAAATGAGCTGCATTTTTCCATAGTTGTACAAGATACATGTGAGATTTACTTGATATCAAATTTTCTACCTCCTTAAATCTGTTTTTTTGTTTATTTACCTTACATATAATTTAATTTATCCAATATATTACAACAAAAAATATTAACTGATAACTTTGTCCTCGCTTTTAAGCAATTTGATAGATAAACTTTCCAGGAGTCTTGATTTGGACTTGGTGAAATTCATAACAGATATGTCGTTCAATTTACCAAAGTTACTTTGATGAGAACATCTTATATTAATATGACTACTTGGTTTCGATTCATTTTTTGATAAAGGAAATATTAATATCACAAAGATATAAATTGCACACAATCTTTGCTGCAACATAATATCAATAACTAGTCATAACATTGAGAATGCACACACCAAAAAAGATAAAACAAGAATGAGAAAGAAAAAAGACCTTACCGCTATAATCAATCTCTCGGAATAGCTGAACCCAAACCGCCATCAAATATAGCACCCGGACTATAAAACAGTGTAGGGTTACGTGCAGTAATTTAAAATTTCCCGTCTTACGCAACGACCAAGATCTATCCAGAAAGATGTAATCCACACAAAGGGGTTAGACCAACAGAAGTTGACGTTTGTCGATGACATTGTCGGTGAAGCCTGATGAATATTCTCACGATCAAGCCTGGCGGTGAGAATGTCGCCGACTCCCTCCCTCAAGATCAAACGTATGATCTCTCTTCTAGTATCCACACGTCCAGTGCACTCACTAGTACAGAACGACACATCGGAAACAGGCCAAAATCCCCATCGAAAACGGAGAAACGGTCCATGTTCCCACCCCCGTGGCTAATGTGAAGGCTCTCATCGGGAACGGAGGCAATAAACCGTCACCGATGAGGCCTATTTTGGCGATGGTTGTGCGCGTACCTCCGTTTCGTCAGTGTCAAGCTCATCAGTAACAGTCTTTGATTTTACCCGTTTGCATTGAGGTTTCTTCAGAAACCCATTATGGCACGTATACAGATGCCACTGGACATTTAATCTCACAACACAAACACAAAAGTGATAGCAAATTCATTCATAAGGTATACCAAATGCCACCGTTACATTGCATCATAAGATGACCAATTACACTTATCTTCATTGTAATGCCTCGCTAAATCTATCCTTGTCATTCCTAAGCTAACTAATATTCATTTATATTCATGACTTGTTGTTACATTTGTCTCCACAGCCGTGGCAAATCCATTAATTCGATCTTGTTCTTGGACGGTGTCGTCGAAATATAATAACGTCACCGCTGTGACATTTCGGCCACACTGTTCAAGACACTCTTAATTAAAAAAGTGTTTTGTACAGTGCAGCAAAACGTTACAACAACGACGGTTCACGGATATGATCCCTATATGTAGCACATTTAAAGCTTGTTTGAATCAGCATGGCGTTTCTGCATAAAAAATACATGGATGGATGGTTAGAAGAGAGCCAAATATGATGCTACATCACATAAATACATTTTAAGACGAAAACTGTTTACACCTTGAGCGCTTATATCCGTGTGCTTGCAGTCCGATCTAAATGATTTGGAGGCAGAAACTGAAGGTCATGATTACTTCAACAGCCTCACCATTTTTATGCATTGTCACCGGAACATACTATTACTTCATACACTTGCAAGTTAGCTACACAAAACCATAACGAGGATTAACACATTGACAAAAAGTTGTGTAAAATCTAGTTGTGAGGGATGTATTCAAATAATAGACGAGTTTTATATGCTACTTTAAATAAAGTGTAAGATCTAGTATTGAGGGCTCTCATCATCCGCAGTACTACAAACAGACACAACCTAGTATTGAGGGCTCTCATCATCCGCAATACTACAACCATAATGAGGATTAGCACATTGACAAAAAATTGTGTAAGATCTAGTTGTGGGGATGTATTCAAATGATAGACAAGTTTTCTATGCTATTTTAAATGAAGTCTAAGATCTAGTATTGAGAGCTCTCATCATCCGCAGTATTACAAACAGACACAACAGAATACTAGACTTCAAATACTAGACAAGTTTTTAATGCTACTTTAAATACAGTGTAAGATCTAGTAGTGAGGGACGGACATACTCCGGCAATAGACCAGCAGATCCACGTCGGCGATGCGCGTCGGCAATATACTCGGGGAAGATGCGCGGCGGCTCGCCGACACGCCGCTAAGGGAAGATGCGTGGCGGCGATGTCGGCCCGACGCGCCGCTCAGATCTGCAAGATAAGGGTTAGATCTGGCGCTGCTTGGAGCCGCCGCCACACTGTGACTGTGAGTGAGAGCGAGAGCGAGAGCATTAGGGTTGTCGGAATAGTGTATTTGTAGCAAAGTATAACATCGGAAACAGAGGCGATAAAAAACCGTTTCCTTTAACTTGTTCACTGACACACTGGACCTACTTACGAAGAATCGATGTAGAACAATTTTTTTTAGAGTAGAACATAACTAACTATCTACTCTACTTGTTCTTCTTCTGCCCTGCCTCCACGCCATTGTTGTCCACGGCACGTGCACCCGCCCCGCCCCAACCAGCTCCCCATCCGCGCGCCGCCACCCAGGCCGGCCGTGCGAGCGGGACCGGCGACCCTCCCCTACCTAGGTCCTCTGCCCCGAATGCCTGCCTGGCGCCGCCGGTGGGTTCGAGGACGCCCAGGCCACGGAGAATGCCAGCTGGCGCCGGGCGCGTGCGGCGATTCATCATACACGGCGGCAGCGGAGTCGAGGGATTCCGCGAGGGAGCAGGGCGGCGCCGCGCTAGGATGGAGATGAGGGCATTTTTGTCCGCCGGATTTTTCTTTAACGGAACAACATAACGGAGGTAACGGTGGTATCACGAAAGGAAAGAAAATTTAAGGAGAGGTCATCTAGGGAAGAAAATTTTTACCAGTGTCAAATAAGAAACATGATTTTAAGAGAGTGTCATATAAGGAATTTTCTCTTCCTTTTACCCCCAATATTTCTCTCTCGACCAACCCCGTCGAACTCATATGAGCAGGCAGCTCAAATCTTAAAAAGAAAAGCAAATAGCTCAATTAGTACAAGCTAGCACGCACAACCGTTCAATTAGTAAGTACAGTAGCAAGCTAGAGCATGGCACAGCAGCATGAACCCAGGCCCGGCCTTGAGCAGGTGCGGGCTGTGCGGCCGCACAGGGCCCCCAGTCGTTAGGGGCCCCCACTCAGGTACGTAACAAGAAGGCCCGACGAAGATAAGGGCCAGGCCACGACCAAAGGATCCGAGTAACGAGCCTATATCTCTTGCGCTAAAAAAAATCGAGTCATAGACATAAACTTCCATCGACGGACCGACTGCAGTCGCCTCGTTCCCCAATCAAGCCGATGATGGGGCGGCCTCTTCCCTTGCGATTTTTAGTCGTTTGGATGGAATTAATGGCGGCGAAAATCTCGACTTGATGTTTTCCAACAATTCCATCGTCAATATCCAATCTTTAGTAGAGTCCCCATCGATTCGGTCCTCTCTACAGTGAGGCTTGAGAGAGAAAACAGGTGGAAGGAGAATATGGGAAGGGGATTGGCCGCTACGGGGGAATGTGATTCCGGTTGTGGCGGCCGGCCGCTGGCAAGGGGATTGTACGTGGATCCCTGATTTTTAGATCCTGTGGCAAGCAGCAGGAAGCAATCAGTCAAAGCTTCAAGCATTCAATCATCTAGATACAGGTACGTTTTTGCCAACTTCCAACCTCATGTCATAATTTGTGTATTGTTGTGTTTGTGTATCTGTTCCGAGATGTAATCTAGCAAGTGGAAGTCGGGTTATGAAAATAGACAAAAGAGAAAGCGAGACAATGAGATCAGTTTATGTTGTTACCAACAAGATCATATTGTTATGCAATGTTATGGAGAATTTTGTTCAATTTAAGCTTCTATTAAAAAAAATGTTGTATATGGGGCCCATTTTTTTCTTCTTGCATCGGGCCCCTGATATGTCAGGGCCAGCCCTGCATGAACCAAACCAATTCCAGTGAGGCTGCCATGTTCGATGTTCCGCATCCTCTGTTTTAACTGAAGCAAAGATTTCAGAGCGGAGAACTCGAATTCGAGGTACAGCCGGGCGAGCTGGGCGCGGCCATGGCAGGGAAAGATGGCAGGCTTGGATTCGTCTGGAGGGGACGCGGTCAAGCTCGGCGGCCGGCATGGTAGAGCCTGCCAAGGGGAAGGAACTGCGGGCAGCAGCGTAGCGGCACGCGAAGGCGGCGGCGGGCGCGCCCCACGGCGACCCACCCTTCCTCACCCTCCCGTACAGCCTGCTACAGTGCTACTGCTACGGTGAATCTGAGAAACGTGGGAAGAAGATGATGATTATGACATGTGGGCCTTACTCGTCAGTGAGGGTATCAGATAAACCCGGCCAGGATTGTATAATTCCCAGTGAGCCAAACAGGTTCAGGTCTGAATTAGACCGGGATTGACAAATTTAGAGTGTCAATTTCAGGGATTAAGAGTTTGGGGTTTGATGATTTATCTTCCGTCTATAAGTGTAGGGTTCGTTTTGGATTTTTTTTTCTTTCCATAGTGTCCCAAATGTGATTTTTGTAATTTACTCAGCTCGCCCTAGACGAATTTATAACAGTGTAAAACGGGATGGCCTACTAGAACCAGTCTAACTGGGCCTCCTCCTCCAAAGTCCAAACCCTAACCCTAGGAAGAAAGAAAAATAATCTCCGACCCCGCCGCGCGCCGCGATGGGGAGGCGGAAGGAGCGCCGCCTGGCGGCCAAGGTGGCCTCGGGCCGCAGGGTCAAGCTCGACCTCTTCCGAGATCCTCCCCCCGCCGGTGAGTGAGCCCCACGCTCGGATTTGGTTCCAGCATCTCGCGTTGATTGCGTAGCCTGCAGCCGGAATAGGAACCCGAGTAGTAGTCTCTACTAGAAGATTGTTGTGATTTTAGCTACATAAATATGGCTAGCGATTCTTTTGCTGCCAACCGACTGTCGTGAACGGCACACAGCTTGGAAAAATTCTCCAGCTCAACCTGAATATCTTCAAGGTTTAGTCTAGCGCACCAGTAGAATCTGTATGCAGTAGTAGCTCCTAATACACCACAAGTGACAATTGAATCGATGGCCCAAAACGGAAGGTGAGCAAGTGGCTGAGGCCGACCAAGAACCCTTCCGCAGCGCCACTTCCAGCTCGCATTATTATATTTCACAGTGCGTCGAATCAGTTACTAGTTCAGGAATAGAGAGCCCAGACTGTTGTAGGCTAACATATGGTGGTCGCCGTACCAAATGCCGACCACGATCTCCACCGCCCAGGGAGAAATATGTACACTGCAGTTCCTGTAATAAACCGTAATCCAGTTTGTTTCCACTCTAGGAAGAGTTGTGGTCATGAGAATAGTAGCAGATTAGTGGGGTGAGACTCACGAGAGCAGAACTGGAGTCCACCAAAACCTAGCTAGTAGTAAAGACCCACGTGCATTTTTTACTGGAGTTCAAAGCTAAACAGTTTTATTTTACCTTGCATGCAAAAATAACTTTGAAGTAGCAAACAATTTCCATTTCAGTTACCACAGATAAGAAGGTAAAATGTAACATGAGGAAGCAAATTAAAGATGATATGGGGCTAGCTCAAAAATTTCTTCGGAATCCGCTCCTTATATCTATATAGATTTAACGCTATGGGTATTTCCTGCACTTTTGAATGCCCAAGAGCATGGCTAGCAACATACTATCGTAACAGTATAATTCCCAGGCATAAAAGGTGGTTCCAAATATCCAGTAGACAGTGATAAATCGCTATGGATGAGCTGACTGTGGATACTTTAACTTGACAGGGGAGGCATCCGTGAAAGAGGGAGAAGGAGAGGAAAACCGTGGGCAGCAAACTGGTGTTCCCACCTCACCATCTTCCTCAGGTTGGTTCAATCAACTTCCTTCCAAGGGATATGTAAAGAAGGCATGCCTATGGAACGAAAATTTGGTGGAAAAAAATGAAACTTTTGTTCAAGCATGTGTATGCTCCACATATCTGGTTTTGAGGCACATGTAGGGCTTCCCGGCCTGCAAGGAACATTGAGTAAATTCTTCACATCAGGCTGCCACAGTCGAATTCCTACTACTGGTAACTTCTCTTTTGGCAGCATCTAAGCGTGGGGATTTCAGGATGTGGTTGTTGCCTCCTCGGTTCGTATGTCTCTTTCTTTATATATGTAGCTCCTAACCCGGTCTTTTATGAATGCTCGGCTGCAAAGTGCATGTTAAAAAGTTAATGAATTTCCAAAACCTGTTTTACTTTTATACCCGTGTCGATTTCATCACATATACTTCAGAAAATAGTGCAATGTATATTGTCACATGCAAGCTTTCACATTTTTAATGATGAATTTGTTTTTTGCAGATAAGAAGGAAAATCCTCTAGCATTGCTTGGGCAATATAGTGATGATGAAGAGGATGAGGGAGCAGTGGATCAACCCAATGGGAAGCCAAGGGGAGTCCAACAGATGCAAGTGCTGAGGTGATTCAAGACCTCACTCTTTTTCTCTTCGACCTTTTATTCTTTAGGCTTGTCTTATGGGCTTCATGCAGCTTGAGATATAAGCAGGTCAAACCTTTTGGTGCTTATACTATATATATTGAAGATTCTTGTATTGCAAGCCCCATATAAGCCTAAGCCAGTGAGATATTAGCTGAATCTCCAATTAGTTCGTGATTCATATTCTTTAGATCACAAGTATTAAGCACCCATATGATGATTTACTGCTCTTCAGATTATTGGTTTACTATATCTCTTTCCTCATGGAGAAGATTGTTAAGCTTACGAAGTTTGAGCTCAGTTGGTCTTACGATGTAATTTCTTCACTTTTTTCAGGTTATTCACGATCAGGACGCAAGTGGCGATAAAGGCAATGCGGATAGTGAACTGCCTGCTTCTGTTGTGTTCAGCAAGAGGTATCTCAGGCTGATGATGTCAAGAATGTTGCTGAGGAAATAACTGTTGCCCCTGAGCCAACTCCGGAAAATGTGTGCGTGACAGCAATGGAAGCTATCCCAGATTCATCTGGCATGCAAATTGTTGGTGACATTGGTGGGAATTGGAAGGCCATAATGCATGAACAGAGTAATCAGTATTACTACTGGAACACAGTTACTGGAGAAACCTCGTGGGAAATCCCTAATGGATTAGCTTCCGGGGTTGCAGTCACTTCTGCATCTATGCCTACTCATATGGAGTACTCTGTAGGGGCTCAAGCACACGTCCTTCCCCACAGCAATGTGGAAGCATATCCAAGTGATTTGTCTGTTGGAAATGGCACAGCAACTTATTCTGCTATGGGAATGGTATGTGGAAGTGGGGAGCTTACTCACAATGCTTATGCTTATACTGGAGCTGTCGCTGGTCATGAGTCTGTGGATATCGATCCCTTGCAGCTTGCAAAATATGGTGAGGATCTGTTGCAAAGATTGAAGCTGCTGGAAAGGTGCTTTTATTATCATTTTCTCATTTCTTTATTTTTTTCAATCATTTATCTACCTAGATATGTGTAACTAATTTTTACAGCGTTATCATGTAGGCCACATGTTGCCATTGACAGTATTGAATTGATAAAAAGAGAAATTGAAGTGCGAATATCAGACTGCAATGCGCTCTCCTCATATGGATCTTCTTTGCTTCCGTTGTGGTTGCATGCTGAGGTGCATCTTAAGCACCTAGAACTTTCAGTTTCCAAGTTTGAGGCCAGCTACGCTACCAAGCCTGGACATGTGGAGACAGCAGATGCAGAATACAAAGCACCCAATGAAGCTGAAGTTATGGCGCCTTCCAATGGCGAGCATTTGAAGTTTGATGTTAGCACTGTTGGTACTGTCGATGAAAATGTCAAGGTTGAGGAGCCATGTTCAACATCATCTGTGCAGAACCCACAAGAAGGTGCCACAGCAGTTATTTCAAGAGTTGAGTCAGAGAGCGATGAAGATATGGATGTGGAAATGGAGGTCGATGAAGAAGGTGTTGAAGAGCAGAAAGGTTCCACTTCTATGCTAAACGGGAACATCCTTCATCAGAGCAAGTACGATCACCTACTTTGCCAACATTGGATGATTCTGCTCCTCCCCCACAGGACAATGACATTCCTCCACCACCGCCACCACCAGAAGAGGAATGGATTCCACCTCCACCACCTGAGAATGAACCAGCTCCACCACCTCCTCCTGAGCCTGAAGAGCCTGTTGTGTCATATGCTCAGTCTGATACACTTCCTCAGCCATACGTAGATCAAGCAAGCTTGGGTTATGTGCTTCCAGGAGTGGAGTACTATCCTGCTGCTGGTACAGATGGCACAAATGCCAACTACTACATGCAAGTGAGCGAGCCTCACATTCTTCAGTCGCAGCAGCATTCGTACTATGCACCAGCGTCTGCAAGTGGCATATCTGTTCCTGTTGATGCCACATCTGTTCCACCAGTACCAGGTTCTTACTATAGCTATCCTTCAGTCCCTATAGCTGGCACTGATGTAGCAGCTGAATCTTCTGCATACTATGCTTCATCGACCTCGGCCATTTCTAGTGGTGCATTAGATGACAAAACAAGCTCACCCTCCGTTGTTGATACAAATAGTAATGTGAATCCTATGGAGTCTGATAAAGTGATATCCAAGGAGCCCACAGTCGGCCCTTTGAGCCAACCAGCAGGAGCAGCATCAGCTTCAGGAGCAACAGTATATGGAAATTCTACTCAAGCTTCTGCTAGTAACACTAATCAGACTAAAGGTAATTTTATTACCCTTTGCAAGGACACTTCATCTTGCTAGCTTAGTTATTTTCCACAGTTCTGACAATTTTTTCACCATTCTGCAGTTCCTCGTACTAAGAAGCGACCTGTGGCTGTTGCATCATCACTGAGGTCTAACAAGAAGGTCTCGAGTCTGGTGGATAAGGTATCTCTCTCGCACTAACTCCAAAGGTTGCTGTCAAAGTAGTGACCCATTCACACTGTCTCCAAACGCGATCCTTGACATCAACTAGCAAAATCAGCATGATGTCATTTACATGCTTTGCATGTATAATTTGCTAATTGTATATACTTAGTAGACAGAGACAGGATCTCGGTTGTTTTGCTAACAGGAAACCACACCGTGCTCGGCAGTTTATTTCGTTGTGCACAATATAGGTCATGCAGAAAAATACAATCCATGAAATTTGGATTGTAACAGTGTTTCCTGACTACTTTGTCTCATGTTTATCATTTCTTATTCTAAAGGCAGAGCAATCTGTTTACATGGTAATTGGTAAGGCTTAAAACCAGGTGAGTGTTGATGCATAATAATTGTGACCTTATCGTCTACCTTAGCTAAAGCAACCATTTTTTTAATATAATTTACAGTGGAAAGCTGCAAAAGAGGAGCTTCGCGATGAAGAGGATGATGAACCTGAAGATGCTTTGGAGGCTCTAGAAAGGAAACGCCGGAAGGAAATAGATGTAACACTTTCTATTTCGTCTCTCTCGAGAACATATAAACACTGAAAAATGCACCTGAAGTCTCCGAATTAATCACATTTCATTAATTCCAGGGGTGGCGGAAGCAACAAATAGCCAGTGGAGAAGCCAAGGAAAATGCAAACTTTGTTCCCCTTGGGGCGACTGGTATTGCTCCTTCGCCATATGATGCTTGACTTGTATAACTTGATACAAGTAGCCTATGCCATTTTCTCTTTCTCAACTTTACCCTTTCTGATGTCTTGGATCTTTTTACCAAAATCCTTTTCGAGTCTTAGTTGAAAATAAACTGGCTTGATAAGTGATAACTTATTTATACATATTGCATATACACATGTTTCTCTTTCCATGGTGTTCTTACCTGGGGTTTCAAACCATGGCATTGCAAGGATTGCAAATATTGCATGTACACATTATTCCTTTCGTTAGATTTACTGTTGGTAGTTCTTGTTCTTATTTACCATAGCGCAAGCGCTCAACTTACTTCATTATCTCTTGTAGGCGTGATCGTGTGAAACGCAAAAGGAAAGAAGCAAAGAAGGAATCAAAGACCGAATCTGTTAATGTGGCTGCGGAACAGCACAAGGGGCAGCCTGATCTCACAGAGCTTTCAAAGGGTCTTCCTTCTGGGTGGCAGGCTAGTATTTTACCTCGTTCCATATGCTCGATACACATTTTCTGCTCGAGTGTAGTGTGCTGACCTTGTTATTTCTTCCCTTGCAGGCATACATAGACGAGTCCACGAAGCAAGTGTACTATGGGAACAGCGTCACTTCCGAGACGAGTTGGGATCGGCCTGGGAAATAAAGATTGTTGGATCGCTTGAAGACGGCCAAGTTTTGTTTTGTAGATATCCCCTGACCTAATTACTCGTAGCTCGATACAATGCTGATCTTACAACTGAATGAAAGTGCCTGTCATGTTCTGAGAAGCATTCAATCTCCTATGCTATATGAGGATGTGTTGCTTCTTTTGTTTTTCCTGGGAAATCGTAGCAGGGCGAATAGATCCCTTTGGTTGTGCTAGTTTTAGCCTTTGAAATCTGATGAATATAGAAGGATCCCCTGTAAGAGTGACGACCGGAAAGATCAAGTTATTGAAGCAATATCTAAAAATTAATAGCTGACTTCGCAACTGATTTTAGAAAACCTTTTCTGATAATGATACCGTGTGCTTTCTCAAAAGATGCCAGATGTAAAGAAATAAGGTGTCAAATTTTTGGATTTTATCTTATTAAACAAGGAAATTTCTCCGGTTTTCAATCATTGAGAAAAAAGATCCATTTTTGAAAGTTGAAACCAACATATATGTTGTTCTATACAAAATAGCAAAGGCATCTGATGTAATAGGGTTCCATTTGAAACTGAAGCCTGAAGAACTGAGTATAGTGGATGTTGATTGAGTAACAGTATTATCCAATTAGAAACGAAAGCACAACAGAGGTAGTGTTAAAAGAGCTCCAGCAATTTTATTCAGATACTTGATGCAATGTACATGGAACTTTACTAACTGACCAAAGGAAATGTTGAAACATGATGCTTCCAACTGGCGATGAAGAAATCAAATTAACCTAAGCCGCCTCTACGCATCACGCTTTCGGCGCTTTACAAGTTTTCACGGCCAGGTTTATAAGTGGGCACTGTGACATGCTTGCTGTCTAGGTTAAGAATTGCAATATGTTTTTCTTGATCATAGCAGAGCAAAATACATCTCCTGGTCTGGTCAGCACAATTGAGCAAAGGAAAGCATGGTTTTCGCCTCAAGATGCACCACAACACCTGCAGATTTCAGGCAGCAGAAAGTGAGTGTCATCACAACATAAGAGAAACATAACATCATACAGTATTGCGGCATGAATACGAATCTGCACACGAAATTGGAAGGCATGCTGAATTTACGAAGAGGAGAAATAATGGTCTGTTGTTCGGTTGGCTAACAGCCTACCACAGGTGGCAATACCTATGTCTATGTGGGGGACGTACGCCAAGCCTAAGTGGAATAAATTGGTTGCCACACATTAGGCAAGCTGTAAAACAGTAAAAGCATAGGTGTGACATGTGAATTATGGAAGGAACCAAACATCTACCACAAAAAACCACAGTATTTCAAAAACGAAGTATTTGAGTGCCAAGCGGATGAATACTTTAGTTTCTTGGTTTAGGAAAAAAGAGGCCAGGACCAAAGTTTCCAATACGACAAAAAATGCAGTTTCGGAGTAATACTTCAGTTTTGAAACTACATTATACATTGCATCCAAACACCTCGAAATATTTAATACTTCAATCTTTATAGAAACCACAGTATTCTCTGAATACTTAAAAAAATACTTTGATGCCAAACGGGCCCTAAGAAATAACTTGTCCTAAATCTGTGCATATTGAAAAAATCTATGTCCCCTTTTGCTAAGATACTAGTAAACTAGTAACCGTGGGCTCACTGACTTTCTACCACAAAAAGATGTTAATGCACAATATAATTTGCAGCAGTCTATTCAAATGTGAACACCAATAACAACAGAACATTTGAGCAGTATCAGGCACGGAAGAATCAAACCTTTTATATCGTTTCTTAGAACCACATGGGCAGAGTGCATTCCTACTTATGTTACCATCCTTTGCCAGATTTGATCTCCCAATGTCCAATGGTGTATTACCCATTAGATTTTGCACCTACAAAGGCAACACGATTCAGATGATTCAGCATGACCACAAGAACCTCCACTGGTGGCATATTTGTCTGATTACCTCATGCAACGAAATTGCAATGTTTTTTACTTTTTGCAGAAGCTTAAGTTCAGCGTTTATATAAGAAACAAGCATCCTATAACAAATAAAATCTAAGGTTGGCTCACATTATGACGTTTATTGAATGATGAGAAAGTTCCGACGAAGAAACCACGGGGTCTTTAAATAAAAGAAAACAGAAATCAAACAACAGCACACAATTGTTTCTTAAAAAATGAGACCAAAATTGTATCATGCACAACCGAGTTTATATTTTGGGACATTCAGACACTAGTCACATAAGATGTTTAGTAATGAATCATTTCACATCAAGATGGCAAAGTTAAGCTACAACTTATCTTTATCATCAGCAGATACTCTTGTTGAAAGGCTAGTGAAACAAAATTAGCACCCTGCCTACCCTCAGGCAGTTTTATAAATTACCTCGCTGAATGTCTTTGGCACCGGCTTCCCTTCCTCCTTGAGCTTCTCAATCTTCTTCTGCGCGTCCTTGGCCCACGTGTACTTGGCCAGTATGTGCTCCACGTCCGCGATGGTGCAGTTGCAGTGCTTGGTGGCGCTGATCTTGTCGCTGTTCTTCAGTTTCTGCGCGACAAATTAAAGAGCAGCATACAAGATCAATCGAGCACCTTGCTGCATCTACCATCAATGGATGGTGGTGTATGTATGTACCTCGCCGGTGGGGTCGATGGTGGAGAGGTAGCGGAGCACTGCGGAGTGCTTCTGGAAGGCGGCGGCGACGGTGGCCTCGCCGGAGCGCCCGGACACGAAGTTCTTGAAGGTGCCGACTTTCCTGGCCATGTCCATCGAATCGGCGAACTCTGCGGAGACTACCGGATCAGACCACAAACCCTACCGGGAGAGAGGGAGCCGGGATGCTTACTGAGGAGGGTGAAGGAGTCGGAGGGCGGGAAGGCCGCGTCGTCGTCGGGCTTCTTGCCGGTGAAGGTGGTCTTGATCTTGTCGAACCAGCCGAGGGAGGCGAGATGCGGGGTCGAGGAGATGCCCCGGGAAGAAGAGGTCAGGAGGTGGAGGCCGCGGCGGGACAGCGCCATGGTGGGGGCGGCGGGCTACGGTGAGGCGCCGGCGGCGAGGTCAGGTGGGTGGTTTCTTGGCGAGGACTACGGCGAGGGTGGAAAATGGACCAGATGGGCTACAAAGGGCCTTAGGTGGACTGTTAAGCAGCCCATGAGATTTTAGGGCCTCCTCTTTGGAATCGAAATATGAAAAACAACATTTAGGATTGTAAAACACCGGAAATCTGTAGAAATTGTCATTTGGATAAAACGCAGGCAGGAAAAATGTCTCAATCGTACGCACTTGAGTCTAAACAGATTGGAGTGGATGTTCAAATTTCTATGTATTAGGAAAACCCCATAGACATTCTTCTCCACATATGTAATCCCCTCTCCCCGCACGCAAAAGGTCATCCCTTGATGACCCTGAGCATTGAGCACAACAACAAAGAACAACTAAAACTCAGAATCGAAGAAACACGTCGCCGATGCCCTGCCCCACTCGAAACCCTAGGAAAATGTTTAGGAGCTCTCTCCTTGAAGGATCTATTCAAACGGAAATTATAATTGCCAAACTGAAACAAATTAATTAAGGAATCAAAATACTAAAAAAGAAATTAAAATAAATAAATGTATATATGCATGAATACTAGTTATCTTCAGATCCCATTACGTTCAATTCGAAGCCCAAACGTAAGGATCGCCGTGAAATCGTGTTCAATCCATGTGTGTACAATACTACATACATATATAACGGTCTGCTTCTTTGTTCATCCCACAGCGACAAACAACACATGCACTGGACATATATATATATATATTCACATCTATACATAGTACAAAGTGGGAGCATAATAGGAAAGCGTCACAGAGCGTACGAGAATAAGCACAGAAGAGGAAGTGACGCCGGCGACGGCGCTCGGTCAGTACTCTGTCTACGCCCTTGGGAGCGCGGCCCTCTGCCTGGCGTCGACGATGGCCTCCTCAAGCTCGCCCAGGACAGCCTCGAGCCGCTCCTTCTCCTTCTTGGCGTCCCCGCCAGGGCCCTCAGCCGCTTCCGCACGGCGCCCGCCGCGCCCTTCCGCGTGTACGCGTCTCCTCCTTCCGCCGCCCTCCGGCCGCGCCGCCTTCCGCGGGACGCCGTGGCGATCTCTCCCTGGATCCTGCCGCCCTTCGCGTCGATGAGCGCCAGCGTGGCGCGCACGTCGTCGCGGAGGTGCTCCATGTCATCCAGCGGCAGGAGCGCGGCGCCGACGACCCGGAGGCCGGCATCGCCGCTTTCTTCGTCATGCCGCGCGGCGCGACCACCGTACGTGTCGTGGTGGTGGGATATGGTCTAGTAGCGAACACGGCCGGGCAGTGGATACTAGATAGAGGCCAAGGGGCCGGCGAACCGTCGTGCAAACTGCAAAGAGCCAAGGGGCGGGAATGGCCTAGCAGTTTGCGTACTTGGCATGCGAAGTAGCAGGGAGTGGGAGGGACCGTTCGTTCGTTCGTTCGTCGACGCGCACGTACGGGAGAGACACGTCGCGTCGCAAACTTTTGAATCGGGGCACCGGGCCACTTTGTGAATACAAACTTCTCCTTTAATTTAACTTGTGTGTGTCTCCCGTCAAAAAAAAATTGTGTGTGTCTTTGCATACTTCTGCCACTCCATCGAAAATGTCCTGGGTTTTAAAGGGGAATTAACTCGACATTGTTGAAGATATAAGCAATTTATCAATTGATTTAATCCACGAAAATAAGAAATAATTCATGACTAGAATAACAAGTATTAAACTAGTCATGCGATCTAGTAAAACAATAGACAAACAGATCAAATGTAGAGCAGATACTACAAGCATGAATTGTAGCAGTATCCCAAATTAATAGGAAAAGCATGAAAACTTACGGTGCGGCCGGAGCAGAACCGTTGGTGTTCTGGTTGTCGCCCATGTCGTCGATGAAGAGGTTGCTGATGTCGGGGAAGAAGTCGTCGTTGGAGAAGTAGTCGCTGCCAGTAGTCGTGCAAGTGCCCTCACTAAAAATCTAATCGCCCCTCTCCCGTACAGGATTAGAAGAGGCGGGGTTGCGGAGACCTACTGTCTTTTCAACCGGTGCACGCCGGAAGATGGGATGGAAAAGACTTGGAAGACGACGGCGCAATGTTCTGGAACCGGAACGACGAGAGACCATGTGTTGCGTAGGCGGCTAGGCTTCACCCAGCATGTATATATACTGCGAGTCGAGTAAGACATGGGCACAACCCCATGTTCGAGTCAGTAATAGCCCCACGATTCAAAGAAATCATAAACGGCTGAGTAATTAACGCATTTGTTCATATAGACATCTGTTTGGCTCATTCCCGAAACCCGACGTAGCGAGTCATGACGAGACGTGGTGTGGCCTAGTGAGGCGAGGCGAGCGGCGGAGGAGGAGCGCGCGGGAGGAAGACGTGTTGGTTGAAGCTCCTGACACCCCTAGTGCTTAAATTATCAGCGTGTTCGACAAGTGCAGTGGACATGGTGATAAAGTTAATAGTTCCTGCAAAATAAGTTATGCAAATATAAATGTCATAGCTTTCTTTTGTATCCCCAACATCATATGATGCCATGATTTTTCTATGATGTCTGAATCCTGACTCCGCCCATAAGGCTATGTGCACATAATGTATTCTTAAAAAAAAAAGACTGTACATATATAGCAATTGCTTTTTGCATTGCACGTGAGGGAAGACGTGGGCGATCTTTTTTTTTTTTGCAGCAAAGAAAGAATGCCGCCCTGTTTCCCGGACCCAGGTTGGCCACCGTCAGCTATCGCTATTCATTTCTCACCGTACGGACTGAATGTTCTTGCCGGTGGCCGTCTGCTATCGCCATTCATTTCTCCAGACTGTATACGTTTCATACAGTAGTATTACTAGAGCAGTGTTTGGGCGTTTGGAAAAGAAGCTAGAGCAAAGATGGGCAGCTCCGACGCTCTCCTCTTCCGGCCGCTGGCCGTCGTCGGCGCCGTCTACGTCGCCACCCTCGCCTTCCGCCTCCTCGCCCATCTCGCTCTCCTGCTGCGCCGCCCCACCGACCTGCGCCGCCGCTACGGCGCCTGGGCCGTCGTCACCGGCCCGACGTCCGGCATCGGCCGCTCCATGGCCCTCGAGCTCGCGCGTCTCGGCCTCAACATCGTCCTCGTCGGCCGTGACCCCGACAAGCTCGACAAGATCACCGAGACTATCTCCGCCACCCACGACGTGCAGACTAAGACGGTCGTGCTCGACCTCGCGCTCGTGGCCACCCCCAAGGGCGACGACGGCATGCGGCTGCTGAAGGAGGCGGTGGACGGGCTGGACGTGGGCGTGCTGGTGAACAACGCCGGCGTGGCCACGCCACACGCCGTGTACCTGCACGAGGCCGACGTGGAGGCGTGGGTGCGGATGGTGCGGGTGAACCTGTGGGCGCTGACGGAGGTGACGGCGGCGGTGCATCGGCTCCGGCACCGGCTGCATTGAGGCCCTCCCGTCGTTCCCACTCTACGCCGTCTACACTGTTTTCCGACCACAAATGACATTAAGAATACTACTCCAGTAGAAGTTGCATACATATATTACTACTCCAGTAGAAGTTGCATACATATATAGCTTAACAGAAACCACTGCACTATAAAATAGTCGAGTTGGACCGTCTTCCTCTCCCCACCTACAGTATCGAGAGGGCGACTTTTTCGGCGAACCCAGGCGCATCGGCTCTCCACCGCGAATCGACGGATTCCTCGCCCTCCGGCGGCCGCTCCGGCGGCGGGAGGGCGGGGGATCCCCGGATCCAGGTACGGATGTAGATTAGGTGTGCGTGGGTGTGTGCTTGCTGGCGCCGGCGTGGTGGAAGCGGTGGTGCTGGAGAAGCTTTTGCTGGCGCGTTCTTCCCCTCCGTTGGTGTGGCTCTGAGGAGCTTCGCCGCGGATCCGTCGTCGCGCCCTGGATCGCGGCTCTGCGGAGTGCTCGTCAGGGTTTCCCCTTCGCCGGAGGCCGCGAGGTGGCGGATCCGGCGTTTGACGACTTGGAGATTGCAGTTGCTGTTGGCCAAGATGGCGTCGTCGCTCGTTGCGCATGGTGGAGGTGCTTGCACCGAGGAGCGTCGACTTCTTCTCCGCGAGGGGGAGCCTCCAGTCCAAGCCATCGGAGGTCGAGCGGTGAGTTTCGCCGGCGCAGCGTTGTGCTCGACGAAGACGAAGCCAGAGTTCAGAAGGACCTTGTTGTAAATTTCTCGTTTTCTGGACTTTTCTGTAAGTTTCTTGGCTGGATGTAACTGTAATGTTCCCTCGCAAAAAAAAAAGAAACCACTGCACTATACTGCGTAATGTGCAGGCCCCTATGTTCGTGGAGACGAAGATGACGTCAGACATATATAACGGCCCGTCGAAGCCTCCTGTCGCGATCGATGGTGTGGCCTCGCTAGTGTTGGTTACCACTAGACCAGTTTTACCGACTGTACACAACCTAGCACCCAGGATTTTTGATATAGTAGAAACCCACCCGCGTGAGAATTCCCGAAAACTGCCCCCGATGGGGATTGAACTCGGGTCTCTGGTTTGCCACCGGACCATTGGGCCACTGCCCGTCCTCCTACCAGAGTAATGATCAACTGGAATATTAATGGAGTCGATCAACCGATGCAGATACACTCCTACATGCAGAGACCAGCCATGCATGATGCATCAACAGAAATATTGCGGTTGAGTGGTAGTACAGATTATGTACTTATCATAAACACCTCGAGGTACAAGACACCAACAAACCATGCCGCACCAGCGTACGCATCCGACGTTGGCACAAGCAGCCGCGATAGGAGATAGGAGGCCTCGCTGCTTGCCAGATCTGGCCATGCTCGACGTCATCTTCGTTTGCTCGAAAAGAGGGGCCTGCACCACACACACAGTCACAGATGGTGTACTGTTTAGTGGTTTCTGTTAAGCTTGGATTATATGCAACTATGTGTTGAGTATATAGGCAATTGTTCGATTAAATTAATCCAAGAATAAATCATGAACATGACGTGAACAGTGCTAATGACATACTGAAACTTGATGATAAAACCATGTACTAGACAGATAGTAGAAACATCTACGCATATGACTAGTACTACATACATGGAAATAATCAGAAGAGGGATAAACATGTTATACCCTCCAGTAGGCCAGTTGGCCGCAGCAGCAGCAGATGCGGTGGCTTCGTCGGCGATCCTCTTGTCAGCAGCAGCCTTCTCCTTGTCGGCGTCGGTGGCCACGGTGATGAAGAAGACGACGCGGACGTAGTTGATGCAGATGAAGCAGACGAATGGGAGCGAGCAGTCGCGTAGGAGACGCTCCCCAAAAACCTAATCGCCCCTCTCCCGTACAGAATCTAGAGAGGCGGAGTTTCGGAGGCCTGCTCTCCCGTCAGCCGTGTACGCGGTGGACGGGATGGGATCAGCGATAACAGCAACAGTATGTGGAACTATGGTGGCGGCGCAAGCAGATGCTATCTTTCTGGTGTATTTGCTGGAGAGGAGCGACCTCTCTTATATAGGCACACACGCAGGCGGAAGGCCAACGGAGACACACGCAATTAAGGGGAGAATTAAGGGACTGGTAACGGCCGTACTTAATAGCACTTAAGACAAAACGTTTCAGCTCAAATTCAGTCTCCATTAAGCGCAATGAATTCTGAAAGCTCCCGTACTTAAGAGCACTTAAGACGGACATTTCAGCTTGCAATGAATTCTGAAAACTGCCGTACTTAAGAACACTTAAGACAAACATTTCAGTACATATTCATTTTCCATTAAGACAAACGTTTCAGTTGACCGTTCATCTGCTTCAACTCGCAGCGCGCGAGATTCTCGCAACCCGCGGCACGCGAGCGCGTCGTGACGAGGCGAGGCGTGACAACATGAGCCTTTAGGTATTTATCTGGAAATGTTAGATGCTAATATTTCAACAATATTTCAGCAATCCCCCACCAGATCCCAAAGACCCATGATGTTGTTCTCTGTTCCAAACACTGTTTTGATATACCAGTATTTTCAGTGGAGACCTGTTAAGGTTGAGCTCCACCTAGAACAAATAGCTACACTCCTTCACAATTAACAATGGACTATGCCTTGAATTGTCAATTTGGCGTAAAGTAGTTTCACCAAACGTCTTGCCAGTACTAGGTTGCCGAAGGCTGACCCCTCGGGTGGAGCATATTAGTCAAACTCCTGACCTATTCATGAACTTACTAGAGATCAACCCAATCTCATAGACTGTGACCAGCAGTCAGCTCATATAGGTGTGTTCCTCAAAAGATCGCTCTGTAGGATAGCATCTTGCTTATGCAAAGCCTTGGAACACATTAAGACAAATGTCAACCTGCCATATAGTTACCGAGAGTATTGCATCTCCAACGGAGTGGGTTAGTAAAAGTACTCTTCTCAGTTAGCCACTAGCTTGTTTTCCCAGGTCCTACTTCACGGGATTTCCGATCGCATAGGTTGGGTTACTATCATGGAAACTTATGTGGGTTTCATCCCTATCTCACTCGATGCATTTTCTATCACAACACGTGATAGCCCTTTAGTAAAGGGATCTGCCAGATTCTTTGCCGACTGGATATAATCCAGCGCTATCACTCCGGAGTTTCTCAAATATCTGACAGCTTTTAATCTCATTCTTATATGTTTGTTGGACTGCATGTTGTCCTTTGAACTTTTACCTTTGTAATCACTGTCTGATTGTCACAGTTCATAAGGATAGCCGGTACTGCCTTTTCAACCACAGGCAAGTCCATTAACAGATCGCGAAGCCATCCTGCTTCAACACCAGATATGTCCAATGCTGTTAATTCTGCTTCCATTGTCGATCTCGTCAGGATCGTTTGCTTGCAAGACTTCCAGGAAACATCACCACCTCCAAGGGTAAACACATAACCCGTTGTGGCTTTCATCTCATCAGCATCAGAGATCTAATTCGCATTACAATAACCTTCAAGCACTGATGGGCTTCCGGTATAGTGAAGTCCATAGTTCTCTGTACCTTTCAGATAGCGCATAATTCTTTCAACAACACGCCAATGTACATCACCGGATTGGGAACAAACCGGCTCAGTTTGCACACAGCAAACATGATGTCAGGCCTTGTAGCGCTCGCTAGGTACATGAATGAACCAATTACTTGAGAGTATCTCAGTTGATCCTTAGCTGTGCCTGTGAACTTTTGAATCTGCACACTAGGATCATATGGTGTTGGAGAAATTTTGCTGTCTGAATATCCAAAGCGACTCAAAATCTTCTCAACATAGTGGGATTGCAACAGTGTAATCCCACCTTCATTATCTCTCAGTAGCTTGATATTCAAAATACCATCAGCCACACCAAGGTCTTTCATCTCAAAGTTCTGAGATAAAAATGACTTAAACTCCTCAATCACTTTGAGGTTGGTCCCAAATATCAGCATGTCATCAATATACAAGCACAGTATAACTCCTTCGCCCCCACCATGGCGATAGTATCCGCATTTGTCAGCTTCATTAACAACAAAACCAGCAGAGGTTAAAATTGTATTGAACTTCTCATGCCATTGTTGTTTTCTGTGGCGCATCTGGGTGCACCCCAGATGCGCCACAGAAAACAACAATTCTGTGGCTGTGGCGCACCCCTACCCCGGTGCGCCATAGAATTTTTTTTAAATTTAAAACAAAGGCGGCCAGATCTATATCTGGGATTTTCAAAAAAAATAAAAAAAAATCCAAAAAATAGGAAAATTCAGAAAATGAAATAATTTGGAAAATCCTAAATATTTGAATTTTTTGAATATTTTAACACTCCAAGCATATCTCAAATGATGAGATCCCAGCAGGTCACCCATCCTCAGATTGCTCCAACCCAAGCACGCTTAACTTCTAAGTTCTATTCAATTCAACTACCCTCATGCTATTCAAGTTCTTATTAATAATAGTATCATATCAACACTCTTAACCCTTGTGTATGTGTATATATGTGTGTGTAGTTTATGTGTGGTATGTGTATATATGTGTTTTAAAATTCTAAAAAAAATCAAAAACTTCTGAAGGAAATTCAAAAAATCCAAAAAATAATCAAAAAATTAAAAAATTCAGAAAACTTCAAAAAATCCAAAAATTCAACAAATCCAAACAATTTGAATTTTTTTTATTTTGTAGAAAAAAATCTTCTTTTTAAAATAACTTTTTTCCTTTTGGAATTTGAAGGATCTGAGAAAAGTTCACCGGGTAAACCGGGTGAAATCGAGCTCCAATTTTTCTCTAATTTTTTTTGATATATTAAACGCATTTTTTCGACATCGTATGCAAAAGTTATGGCCGTTCAAACTTTTTTTTTCTGTTTTTTGAAAAAAAGTTAAAATTCATATTTCAAAATTTCTATACCTACTAGACACTAAAACCTAACTATATCTCAAAGGATTTTATTTTTTGAAGGTTTTATCATTTTCTTTTCTTGTTTGCAAAACTGAAAAGGCGATCCATGGGGGGGGGGGGGGGGGGCGCATGGGGCATGGTGCGCCACAAAAGTTCCGATTTCTGTGCGCATGGCCTCATGCGTCACAGAAGTTGCCTTTCTGTGGCCCATCCCAATCCATGCGCCACAGAAATGTCAAATTCTGTGGCGCATGGGCCAGATGCGCCACAGAATTTGACTTTTTTGTGACGCATCTGGCCCGTGCGCCACAAAATTTGACCTTTCTGTGGCGCATGGGACCTCCATGCGCCACAGAATGTGAAACTTTCTGTGGCGCACCAGCTTAGGTGCGCCACATAATCTTTTTTTGTGGCGCACGGCTCAATGGTGCGTCACAAAATGTGGATCCATAGAAAGCCAGTTTTCTACTAGTGAATATTTCAGTAACTTACACACTTTTCCTTCCTGACCATCTAATATAAAGCCATCTGGCTGTTGCATGTAGATTTCCTCGTCTAGCTCTCCGTTCAGGAAAGCCGTCTTAACATCCATTTGGTGGACGAGAAGACCATGCGAGGTCGCCAAAGAGAGTAATACTCATATGGTGGTCAGTCTGGCTACAGGTGAATAAGTATCGAAGAAATCTTCCTCTTATTTCTGGGAATAACCCTTGGCCACAAGTCTAGCCTTGTACTTGTCAATTGTACCATCGGGCCTAAGCTTCTTCTTGAACACCCACTTACATCCCAACGGTTTACAACCATAGGGACGTTCAGTAATTTCCCATGTTCCGTTAGCCATGATGGAGTCCATCTCGCTACAGACGGCTTCTTTCCAGTAATCAGCATCCGGAGACGCATAAGCCTCTGAAATAGAAGTGGGAGTATCATCCACAAGGTACACAAGGAAATCATCACCAAAGGACTTTGCAGTCCTCTGTCTCTTGCCCCTACCAAGGGTTTCCTCGTCATCCTTCTCAGGATTTTCGTGATGTGTTTGTTCATAATATTCCATAGGAATGACAGGTTCAGGAGTCTCATCAGATTCCTGTCTAGAAGTGCTTGGCATATCTCTCATAGGAAAAATATTCTCAAAGAATGTAGCATCTTTAGACTCCATAATTGTACCGACCTTCACGTCAGGTATCTCAGATTTCACTACTAGAAATCTATAGCCGACGCTATTCTTAGCGTAGCCCAAATTAACACAATCCACGGTCTTTGGTCCAAGCTTACGCTTTTTGGGGATCGGCACATTGACTTTCGCCAAACAGCCCCAAGTAAGTATGAAAGTGTCGTCCTTATCTTCTCCCATTGCTCATAGGAGTAATCTCATTGTCTTTGTCGGAACTTTATTCAGGACATGACATGATGTCAATATAGACTCCCCACCATGCCTTGGATAAACCCGATGTATCTAACATGGCGTTAACCAAATCAGTTAGAGTACGGTTTTTCCGTTTGACAACCCCATTTGACTGGGGCGAATAGGGAGGCGTCCTCTCATGAATAATACCATGTTCCGCACATAAAGAATCAAACTCATTAGAGAAGTACTCTCCACCACGATCTGACCGGATTCGCTTAATTTTCTTTTCAAGTTGATTCTCAACTTCTGCCTTATAGATTTTAAAGTAGTGTAGAGCCTCATCTTTGGTGCTTGACAAATATACATAGCAATATCTGTGGAATCATCAATCAGAGTCATGAAGTATCTCTTTCCACCTTTAGTCAACACACCATTCATCTCACATAGATCAGAATGTATAAGTTCTAACGGTGCCGAGTGTCTCTTGATGGCATGAATCACACGCTCGTTGGAAGACCCCAAGAGGAAGGTATGATGCAGTTCAGCAGCAAGTTTTCTCTCAGAAAGAAACCAAGGTTATCGAACCAGTAGGAGCAGCAACTCTTCAGAAGGTTGTTGGTGGCCGCACGGCGCAACACGATCACCAACGTGGAACCTGCACACAACACAATCAAAGTACTTTGCCCCAATGAAACAGTGAGGTTGTCAATCTCACCGGCTTGCTGAAAACAAAGGATTAAACGTCTCGTGTGAAAAATGAGTATTAAATTGCAGCGAATGAAAAAGGAACAGTTTGCAGTTTGTGGTTGTTTAATCAGTGTAAAAGAATGGACCGGGTCCACAGTTCACTAGTGGTGTCTCTCCATAAAAGATAACTAACATGTTGGGTGAACAAATTACAGCTGGGCAATTGACAAATAGTGAGCGCATGACAATGCATATATGACATGTTGACTACTATGATATTTAATTGGGCATTACGACAAGATACATAGACCGTTATCCAACAGCATCTATGACTAATAATCCACCGCCGGGTTGTCATCCGAGTCCCCCGTTGGTATTAAGTTGCAAGCAACGGATAATTGCATTAAGTAAAGCGCGTAATGTAAACAAACACATATGCCCGTGGACATAGCATCGTTAGGTTATCCCTAGTGGCAACAGCACATCCACAACCTTAGAACTTTCTGTCACTATCCCAGGTTAAACGGAGGCATGAATCCACTATCTAGCATAAATACTCCCTCTTGGAGTTAGAAGCATCTACTTGGCCAAATCATCTACGAGTAACGGAAAGCATGCAAGATCTTAAATAACATATAAGATAAATTGATAATCAACTTGACATAGTATTCAATATTCATCGGATCCCAGCAAACACAACATGTAGCATTACAATAATATGATCTTGATCATGTAGGGCAGCTCACAAGATCTAAACATGATGGCACAAAGTGGAGAGACAACCATCTAGCTACTGCTATGGACCCGTAGTCTAAGGATGAACTACTCACGCATCACTCCGGAGGCAGGCATGGCGATGTAGAAGCCTCCGGTGACGATTCCCCTCTCCGGCAGGGTGCCGGGAAGAGGTTCTGAACCCTCCCGAGCTAGGGTTGACGGCGGCGGCGTCTCTGGAACTTTTCGTGGATAATTGCTCAGGTACTTAGGGTTTTCGTGTCGGGGAATAAGTAGGCGAAAGGGCGGCGACTGCGGACCCCCGAGGGCCCACACCACCCTAGGGCGCGACAGAGGGGGGCCCGCGCCCTAGGTGCGTGTGGCCTCCTGGTGGCCCTCCTCTGCTGCTCCTTCGCTCCGTCAGGCGTGTTCTGGAAAAATAGGGACCCCGTGTAGTTTCGTCCAATTCCGAGAATATTTCCAGACTAGCTTTTCTGGAATACAAAAAACAGCAGAAAACAGGAACTGGCACTTCGGCATCTTGTTAATAGGTTAGTCCCAAAAATGTAAAAAGTGATATAAAGTAGATGCAAAACATGTAGCAATTGGTATAAAACAAGCATGGAACATCAAAAATTATAGATACGTTTGAGACGTATCATCTCTCCTCCGCAGCCTTGTGGGGCTTGCGAGGTTGCTTTGCTTGTACACACGAATGGCATTTAGAACCTTTGGCTAAAGTGAAACTTGGGATTAAATTTGATTTTACTAGCCGCGTCATACAACCGAAACTAATGTGACAAAGACGTGAATGCCAAACTTCTGCTTCATTAACATTCGAATGAATATTGTTCACGACTTTATTACAAAAATCAGCGAGGGAAAAGCGGAACAAGCCTCTGCATTCATAGCCTTTTCCAACAAACTGTCCATATTTCGTAACAACTACTTTATTAGACTCAAATACCAACTTAAAACCTTCTCTACATAGAAGGGAGCCACTAACGAGATTCATCAAGGACATGCTCCACGTTCTTGAGCTGCACGATCCTTCCCGAAGTAAACTTCAGATCGACCGTGCCAACACCAAGAACGGAAGCACTTGCGCCATTCCCCATCAATACGGATCCGTTCCCTGTGACCTGATAAGAAGAAAACAATGAGATGTCAGAACATACATGAATATTTGCACCTGTGTCAATCCACCAATCATTAGACTGACAAACAGAAAATACAGTAAAAAAATTACCGTACCCAGATGCACCATTCTCATTGTTGCTCACAATCATGTTGACAGACTTGGAGTCCTGTCCTGGTTTCTTGAACTTCTTTGGGCACTTGGGAGCCCAATGTTCCTCTGAACCACATGTAAAGCAAGCTCCTTTCTTCTTATCCTTGTTGAAGGGCTTCTTGCACTTCTTCTTGAAGTCGGTATTCCGTTGGACTCCATGTTTCCCCTTGGGCTTGTGGAAGTTGGAATTCTTCTGTACAAAATTGGCGACAGAAGTTCCCTCGGTCCCTTTTCCGTGCGAATCCTTTGCTCTCGAGTTCTGCTCGATCCTCAGATGGCCGATGACATCCTCAACTGAGAATTCACGCCTATGTGTTTCAGAGTAGTAGCGAAGTTCCTCCAGGAATTAGGCAGCTTAGCGATTATGCATCCCGCGACAAATTTGCCCGGTAGCACACACTTGAGAAGCTCAAGCTCCTTAGCGATGCACTGTATCTCATGAGCTTGTTCCAATACAGAACGGTTTTCAACCATCTTGTAATCGTGGAACTGCTCTATAGTGTACATCTTGCTTCCAGCATCGGTTGCACCGAATTTAGATTCGAGCGCCTCCCACAGGTCCTTGGCAACCCGCATATGTAAATATGCATCAACCAACTTATCTCCGATCACGCTCAGAACGGCTCCAACAAAGACGACGGTGGCTTCCCTGAACGCCTTCTCCTGTTCAGGAGCAATCGTTCCAGTGGGAGTAACACCGGCGACCCAGAACACGTTCATCGCAGTGAGCCATAAGGTGGTTTTGGTTTGCCAACGCTTAAAATATGTCCCCGTAAACGGGGCTGGTTTCAGTGCAGCAGCAAAACCTTGGATCGAAAATTGCCTACACCGATTAGGTTTTTGGATTGTTGAGTATATAGGCAATTGTTCGATTAAATTAATCCAAGAATAAATCATGAACATGACGTGAACAGTGCTAATGACATACTGAAACTTGATGATAAAACCATGTACTAGACAGATAGTAGAAACATCTACGCATATGACTAGTACTACATACATGGAAATAATCAGAAGAGGGATAAACATGTTATACCCTCCAGTAGGCCAGTTGGCCGCAGCAGAGGCGGTGGCTTCGTCGGCGATCCTCTTGTCAGCAGCAGCCTTCTCCTTGTCGGCGTCGGTGGCCATGGTGATGAAGAAGACGACGCGGACGTAGTTGATGCAGATGAAGCAGACGAATGGGAGCGAGCAGTCGCGTAGGAGACGCTCCCCAAAAACCTAATCGCCCCTCTCCCGTACAGGATCTAGAGAGGCGCAGTTTCGGAGGCCTGCTCTCCTGTCAGCCGTGTACGCGGTGGACGGGATGTGATCAGCGATAACAGCAATAGTAGGTGGAACTATGGTGGCGGCGCAAGCAGATGCTATCTTTCTGGTATATTTGCTGGAGAGGAGCGACCTCTCTTATATAGGCACACACGCAGGCGGAAGGCCAATGGAGACGCACGCAATTAAGGGGAGAATTAAGAGATTGGTAACGGTCGTACTTAATAGCACTTAAGACAAAACGTTTCAACTCAAATTCATTCTCCATTAAGCGCAATGAATTCTGAAAACTCCCGTACTTAAGAGCACTTAAGACGGACGTTTCAGCTTGCAATGAATTCTGAAAACTGCCGTACTTAAGAACACTTAAGACAAACATTTCAGTACATATTCATTTTCCATTAAGACACACGTTTCAGTTCACCGTTCATCTGCTTCAACTCGCAGCGCGCGAGATTCCCGCAACCCGCGGCACGCGAGCGCGTCGTGACGAGGCGAGGCGTGACAACATGGGCCTTTAGAGATTTATTTGGAAATGTTAGATGCTAATATTTCAACACTATTTCAGCACTATGTACTACTGTTCTTAAAGTCATAGAAGAACTCTCCATTTTTAAATTTGAAAGAATTCATCTTACAAACCTTAAACATGATTGACATTTGGTTTAGTCTTCAGATGAGCTACGATCTAATGTTGGCATGTTTCAACCATTTTTTATCGGTAATTTCCACACTTATTTGCCTGATTATATAATCCTTTGTTATCTGATTATAATATACTCCCTCCGTTTTTTAATATAGGATGTTTTAGGTGGTACACTTGGTGTCTATATGCACACTAAAATGATTGAATATGCACACAAAAATGTGTCAATATAGGTTCCTGGACAATTGTACATAATATTAAAATAATAAAAAATGTGCATGATAGTAGTTTTGTGTCATGCTACCATCTCTTAGTTGTTGGAAACACTTGAATACCCACTCCCGAATTCCGCATAACATTGCAATGCCCGAAAACATGTACCAAATTATCCGGTAACTCTGCATTATTATCATTATATTTGTTCGCTATTAATATGGCAGCCATTATATGTTGTTCGCTTTTAATAGTTTAGGAGATAAATAATTTTAAATTCTCGGCTATGGTGTGGGAGATTACTGCGTGCGGACGGTCTCTCTCTAAATGCGGAATAGGGCACAGTATGGAAAGACTAATTTGCTTACGTGTCTTAATTATTTTTTCTCTTCATATGTTCAAGATATGAAAATAACGAATCCATACAATATGAAAAAATCCGTGCTGGTTGTAATGTAATCATTTCATATTGTAAATTTGATACTTTTGCTATATATTTGATCAAAGTTTACAAAGTATGACTTTGTCCAAAAGTTTATTTATCATGATTTTGCGAGAGCGCGTCGCCGTCTAAAATGTCATAATATTAGGAGTGGTTTCTCGTTGTGATACTCTGTTTAGTAACACTTGGCACACCACTGGCCATGATGTGCAGTAATGTTGGGGTCAGTGTGCAGTTGCGCGTCGTACGATGTACGATGACATACCTTTTGTTTCTACCTGTGCCCGGGGAACAGGGCGGCATGCTTGCGGAACACAAAGATCACCGCATACTGCTTTTTTACTTTGTCTCCCCTATAGAACAAGAACAGAAAGGTCCGTGACATGCAATGCCCAATGTACCTATTTTTTGGGGAAGTGCACATACATAGCGTACGGAAGAAGAAGGGAAAAAAAATCCATTATGAACTTTGAAGCTAAATCGAAACCCGAACTCTGAATCCCGTCTGTCGACACACTAAACTATTGCATCCCGGTCTAAATCGAACCCTAGACCTATTTGGAGAAAAGAATAATCCCAGCCTAGAATACTCAGTCTCACTACCTAGACGGGCCCACACATCTCGTATCCCTAATCCATCTCTCTCACAATCAAGTACTCCTTCAGGAGAGAAGCTGGCGAGGCTCATCGTTCTGTGAGCAGCCCCTCCTCTTTAATGGCCGTCTCCTTCATCATGTGGGTGCGTTGTGCTTACGTCGATCATGTGTCGATGACATGTTGGTCCCACCTGTGGGACCCTACGTGGCGAGCATACCCGACACCCCGTGCCAACCCCGAAAACTAGAAGCCGAAAAGGGGATGTCTGGCACATTTTTAGGCCGTCCAGACCAACGGGGGCGCCACTAAAAGCTGTTTTTGTGTCCGGCCTCACATTAGACCAATCACCAATGGGAGACCTATAGAGTGCCGGCCGAGGTGCTCTAGAGCCAAATAAGATCACATATAAAGTACAGGATGATTACACCCACGGGCCACGGCATGCACCATTGCTAATACCTAACTACTCCCTCCGTTCCAAATTAATTGATTTCCATTTGTCCACATGTTGATATATCTAGACATACTTATTAGTAGTAGTCCCATAATACTGAACAAAGGTTGGCTGCCGATCTGTGGCGTCACCACCTTACTCTGTAATCCATAACACTTCAAGCTTTGAGATAATACTCTCTACTCTCCGCCTGATCCCTCCACAGATTGTAAGGTCCACGCGGCCTCCCACCTTAAGGGCTTGTTCCGTTTATCCATTGCCCCAGTGGACTGGGGTGAATTGGAGGGGATTTTGACTTGTTAGGGATTTAAACCATCTCAATCCATGTCAATCCCCTCCAAACCTCACGTAACTGAACAAGGCCTAAATGGGCATTGTGGACGGTAATTTTTAACTGCGCCACGGCAAAAGCCCACTGCTCACCATCCTCTTTGCCGAGGACTCACCGTCTAGGGCCAAATGGTTCCCGATTGAGCACGATCAAACATAGAACAAGATGTGCATTTTTTGTATCTCTATTACAGGGGAACATGTGCATACAATGGAACTTCAGAAATAGTGGCTCAACAACAAACTCATCTTCACTTCAGAAATACTGCAGCGAGCAATGGAGGGGGATCAACAACATCCGGTAGATCCAATAGCTCTATATATAGCGGGCTAGATCAGCAACCAAGTACAAAATCATTTAAGGAATTACAAGGGTACACTAGTATGATATCACATACATGTCTGTACTTTACTTGGGTTACCGGCCAAAAATACTCGATACTGGAGACAGGAGACTTGACGAGAGGAATTTTAATCCGCTCGAGCCGCCAGGGAAGTATGATATCGTGTAGTAAGCAAGAGCCAGAACCTGTAACACGAGGGAGAGGAGTGTCGTCGCACTTGTTAAGCAGCAAGTTCAAATGAGTCTGAAAAGAACTGTGGGGCGAGAAACTATAGATGCTAGCTGCAGCCTAAGAGCTGGCCAACCACATGGAGTGAACACGGAGTTGTTGCTCAGAGTTGGGAAAGCATGTCTGCCTTTGCACATGAACAAGATCATACTATAATAATGCTCACTCTTTTTAGAAGCTTGTCCTATATGTGGAGAAAAGGAAAAAAAAAGGGGGGGCCCTGGTCATAAACCACCACCCTAGTATCCACCAGATTCCAGAAAACAAGGAAGTAAACTACCAAAGGAAGCACGTACCTGAAGGATCGAGAATATCACCGACAGAAAATAGCTGTGAAGCACCATAGAGGCATAAATCGTGCCAACCATGCATCCAGTGAAACCAAGTGTAAACGGTAGCCTCTGAAAGAGAAGGATACGAGTTTCTCTTATCAGAAATCCCATGCATCTGAAAGATTATGTGAACATGAAGACATTGCACTTGATCTTAATTAACAAAAACTGAGCAACTACCGGTGCCATTCACTCTTAGTATCACCAACTTTTGCAGCATACACTAGTACTATCACGGAGTTTTGCACCAAACAGATGTGCCTAAATGGGCACTTAGATTTTCCAACTAGCAGAAGTGTTGTAATTTTTACGTTACTCATAATCCACTAAATCCCATATCGAAACCTTTTTGCTGGAATTGAGAAATAACAATCGGAAATGTCCATGCATCTACACAACACATCTGACTCAAAAAAAGAGCTATACCCATCAAATCAGACCAGCAACTGCACTTAAGTCAAACCATACTCTCCCAAGTGTATCCCGATGACTTCCGCAACACAGAAAGAAAAGGTTATGTCGATTCAGAATTGTGATAATACAATTGACCATAGCGTCAGACTAACTATGCATGCATCTGCCTGGAAGCGTGTTATTATAAATAAGAATTACTTCAAATATCCAATAAGTAGAAACTTTCTTTGTTTTGTTGTGGATTGTCAGGTTAAGCTGGTGTCCCTGCCTTGCCTTGTTCTATACTTCTCCTACCTTACTAATAAAGATGGGCACTAATCCAAGAATAACGAGTCAAGTACAAATCATTTAGACAGAAGACATTGAGACCAGCATTACTGCACAAAATCTAGAATGTCACAAATCTCTCTAGATTGAGTTCAGATATTCTCTCAGATTGAGTCAGTTACTTTGTTCGTTGATAGGTCGGAGAAAAAAGGCCAATATAAATTCTTATGTTGCACCTGGTGTTAGGAGTGGTATGGCTAAATTAAAGAAGTCAGACAACATCAATTCTTTTTTTTATAGAAACAAGGCACAAGGCCCAACCTTAAATTAATAAGGCCAAGGGTCACATACGAACACGATTACAGGCTGAGCCAAACTGCTTAGCCAACACACGCCAAACTACTCCTGACAGAGAACGACAGACCAAAGACAACACCAGCAAAGTCTTACGCAGCACACCACAAAACACAAGAAAAGCCTACGGCTGAGACAGTCCTGAAGCTTGCACCAACGGCGCCATGGACTGGACATCAATTCTTAGAGGTTGGTGAGCTTGAGTGTTGGTAAGCTTGATCAAAATCGATCGACTAGGCCATAACTAAATTCTAAACTTCCACTAATCTCACTTATTTTGGTCTGTTCAGGTTCATAGCCAACTTCATGCACACAAAAAACAGGGTACTTCGTACAAAGACTTCATTATGCTACATGTTCTCTTAAGAGTCTCATGCATGCTACATGCAATTTTGCGTTTCTGAATTGGGGGTAGGTCAGTTGCTGTGTAATCCAGGTTTCAATAAGTCAACTCGACAAGGTTATATGGAGTACCATCAAGTCAAGAGGATTAGTGGAAAAATATCATGACTAGCCTTGTCCATTTTCCCAGTTAATCCAAGTATTTTGGCTTGCCTCCCATTTTTATCTTGTCACAGTCTAAAGCACTAACCAACCAATAGCTAGCCCTCACCAACAGTTACGGTCATCAAGCATCAGACATGCTACAACTGATGCAGCTGCAGCGGTATCCACTTAGACAGTAGGAACTAGCAAATGAAGGCAATGTGCAGCAAATAGAGCTAGGAGTACCTCTTTGGATGTCATGTGCGCGAGCTGGTTGGCGGGTCCCTTGAGCGCGAAGAGGGATGCGATGATGAGCGCGCATCCCAGCGTGAAGCAGATGGCGAACTTCTGCGGCACGAGCACCATGACGGGAGGAAGAGCGTGAAGGCGATGAAGACGAAGAAGACGCCGGCGGCGAGGAAGAGGCCGAAGTACATGAGCGCCTTGCCCGACGGGAAGCCGCCCGTCGCGTCCTGGAAGCTCCCGGAAACGCCCTTGCTCATCCTGCAATGGATTGCACGCCGCGGGTCAGATCTCTCGGGGCGGGGTGGTGAGAGGGGATCGGATCTGGGGTGGGGAGAAGAGAGCTTACACGCTGAAGGTGCCGGAGACGGTGTCGTTGGCGGAGCGGACGGCGGCCTCGATGTCGAAGGGGAGCGGCGAGGAGGAGGAGGCGTCGGAGCGGGCGGCCGCGTAGGAGTTCCAGTCGGCGAGGAGCGACGGCTGCGAATCGGACGCGGCGGCGGGGCCGGGCGACCTGCCGGTGAACCAGGACTGGGCCGTCTTCTGCATCGCGCGCGGGGGAGGTGAGATCGCCGGCGGCGAGGCGAGATCGAGTTCGGCGCGGAGAGCTGGAGTAGCCGAGCGGATGGAGTCGTGAGACCGAGGCTCCTACTTACTTGCTGTTTTTTTTTTTTTTTGCTTCGTGCTGAAGGCTTTCGACTCTTTTTTTTTTTTGCCCTTTCCAACTCGTCATATTTGAATTTCATTGAGAAAACGTACTCCATTTTTAGATTCATTTCAATTCACAGCACGAAAAATGGTCCATGCCCATGTCGAAATTGTTGTGGTTGCAGCATGCAACTGTGCACATGTAGAACACGGCGACTAGGACGTGGCGAAGATGTCTACTATATGGATTTGAGCGATGTTTCAGAAAAGGCTCCAAGTTACTACTCCATGGATTCATAACTTGCAATTTATTTGCACACGCACTGCTCATATGTACATACTAGTTTTTGTATGTGCATTTGTGAACCGCCTCCATGGATTCATCTCGTTTAAATATGAAGTGTAATATGTATTTTGGGAAGGGACATTAATAAGTTTATTATCGTCCTTAGATGCGGCGCCAACAACCAGAAGAAAATTGATTATGAGGGTGCGACCCTCATCATTGTAGTATCTTCGAGATACGTACGTTTCATATGTAGACAACGATAAGATGGAGTATCTACGACACTCACTACTAGTAACACAGGTATAGATTCTCAATAAAAGAGCATACCTATAACTTTCTAAGCATCCAATCCACTGTCGTTTTATTTGACACATGTATCTACTATGTGTCACAACTTCAGAAAGATATGTATTCACGTAGTTGTAAATAATCTCCAACAATCATATGAGATTGGTCTACTAATGTTTCGTTTGTTAAGATCAGAATATGTCAAACACAAGGTATACTCAAAACTTGATAGTATGATAAGATGAAACATAGACATAGTAGACATGTGCACATACATAAAGGTTCCCCCTGAGTTTTTCTTAGTGAGGCTCAAAAAAATTGTCAATATAGAACGACACTTTGTTACCCACTTACCCTGCAGGAGAGATACTCAAATGAAAGAGCATGCCTATAGCTTGCTAAGAATTCACCCCTCCATCGGTTTAGTTTACATTGGTAGCTACTAGGTGTCGTAGATTAAGGACGATATGTATTCACTAATAGACTAATAAGTTGTAATTTATTAGATAGGATGCCCATACACAAAGGACACCTCCATGTTTTTTTCTCAGAGAAGAGACACAACAATCATATCCTTACAATGAAAAAAGATTATTATGGCAAGAAACTTGTTCCCGACATTTATAAGATGGAAGATAATCCATTACTCACTAGTGTTGCAAAAAAGAGGCGATGTTTGAACTCCGAGAAGCAATAAGGAGTTCGAGTCGGTAGGAGGGGGCATTGGATTGACGTCTTCGGTGGCTATGCTAGGGGAAGTGGTCCCGCTAGTGAACCTATACGAGGTCGTCTTATGCATTAGAGTAGAGTAGTGGTACGTCTTTGGAGTCCATGTGGGCCAGCTAGTTGGTGGGTACCTTAAGTGCAAAAAGGGAAGCGACAATGAACGCGCAACTGAGCGTGAAGCGGGTGGAGAACTTCCGTGGCCCGAGCACCGTGACAGATGTGGGGCTTACAGGCCGAAGGTGTCGGAGATGGTGTCATTGACAGAGCAGATGGCAGCCTCGATGTCAAAGGGAAGCAGTGGGGAGGAGGAGAAGGCATCAGAGCGTGTGGCGACATAGGAGTTTCCATCTGAAGGTCTTCGAGTCTTTTTTTCTCCTCCTACTGCCATGAACTCAAATGTGTTCTTTTAGCTTCGTGATGAAGGCTATTGAGTCTTTCTTTTTTTCAAGCATCATTGAGAAAATGTACAGTACCAAATTGTATTTCAACTTTCATTTAGGCTCGTTGTAATTACAATAAAACAAGAAGGGATTCATGGCCATGTGGACATTGTCGTTAAGCAATGTCATGCAGGTATATATAATACGTCGTGCACGGGAGAAGAGCCGGTGCTTGTGACGGTAACCGACACGAAGAACAGATTCGTGCCACCTTGGTTTCCGATACTTCCTAATCCAAAGAAGTCTACATATGTGAACTTGAGCAACATTATTACTTAAAAGACTCCAAATTACCACATAACTTGCATTTTTACCCATGCACCACCCACATAGACATACTAGTTTTTATTTGTATATTTGTGAACCCGCCTCCATGACTTCATCTCCTTTAAATAGGAAGAGCAAGACAGTAATGTATTGTCCTTAGATGCAACGCCAACAACCAGGAGAAAATCGCTTTGATGTCGAACATGACTAACTGTGTAAGAGAAATAGGGCGCGCATATGTCTCAACATTGTGGTATCTTCGAGGCAGGGTTCGTTGGTTTTGCATCACCATCACAAGGATAAGCTTGAGGCTTTTTTGTAGTCTCACATTAGTGACTACAGTAGCACATGTACTATTGATTCTAAATGACATAGCATACCTATAACTTTATAAGCATTCGGTCCTCCCTTGTTTTATTTGACACATGCATGTACCTACTTACTAGGTAAATAAACCGAAACTTCACCTCGATGATCTCCTCTTATATGAATGATCTCCTCTTATATGAATGTAATTATTGGTGCAAATGATGCACGATTAGGTGGATTAAGGGTGAAGACAACACGAAATTCTTTCATGCAATGGCTTCGGAGAGATACAGAAAGAACTTCATCACAATGCTGCGAGATGAGAATGGAGGGAAGTCTCGCATTTGCTGCGCTGGGCTGAGAAGTGTGAGCCATGTTCTACTCGGCTCAGTCGCTGTCTTCTGGGCCTATCCTTGGACTGGTCCACGTTTCAGTCGTTGTAGCTTGCTCAAGATACGGTACAGGCGTTTGTGTAGCACGGCGATAATATCTCTTTGTAGCCGTTTGATTGAGTTAATGGCACCCGCGGTCACACAACTCGACGCCAATGTGCACTTAAGTCACACTCTCCAGAACGTGATTATTTGGTCACACAACTCGACAAGTGCGTGCACGCAGGTCACTGACCCCACTTGTCAGTCCGTTTTGGACGGTAAATTTTCAGAAAACCCTCTGGAGTAATATTAATTTTACAAAATGGTTCCCCTGGAGGACCATTTTGTAAAATTAGAAGGACCATTTTGTAAAATTAGGAGGACCATTTTGTAAAATTAGAAGGCCCATTTTGTAAAATTAGGAGGACCATTTTGTAAAATTAATATTACTCCAGGGGTTTTCTGAAAATTTACCGTCCAAAACGGACTGACAAGTGGGGTCAGTGACCTGCGTGCACGCACTTGTCGAGTTGTGTGACCAAATAATCACGTTCTGGAGATGTGTGACTTACGTGCACATCGACAACGAGTTGTGTGACCGCTGGTGCCATTAACTCCGTTTGATTAGCATATGCACCTACTTACTAGGTGTCACAAACTCATGAAGATATGTATTCACGTAGTTGCCAATATTTTCAGTGGTTATACGAGATTGGTCGACTAATGTTGGTTTGCTAAGATTAGAAACATGTCTTAACAAGGTGCTCAAAACTTGGTATTGCCGGTTATAAGCTTTTTATTTAGGTGCACCAAGATTGAACATAGTAGACAGGTGGAGATGTTATTTTGTAGTTTTTTGCATGAATCTCCAGGAAACGTCTTTTATAGTGTCGGAATCCCAACATAGAGGGGACACACAATTCGTCGTGAGCCATACCATGTCATTCCACCTTGCGAGGCACCAGGCGTGCGCGAAGCGGGCATTCCATGATTGTGACGAAGAAGCCGTGGAACTCGGTCAGGTCAACCGCATTCTCGTCGCCGTCGGCCTCCCACCACTCGAACTCCTTTACCAGGTTGGCCACGAAGTACTCTAGGTGCAGCATCGCCGGCACGATTGCCGGGCACGCGCGCCTACCGGCTCCGAATGGCATCATTTTGAGCTCCCTCGTGCAAGTGAGGTCGGCGTCCCCGCCGGACATGAACCTCTCTGGCTTGAACTCTGTCGGATCCGACCACACCGCCACGTCGCGGCCGATCTTCCCCACGAGGAAATTCACGGTGGCACCACGGTCCGGCACGCTGGACAAGCCAAGCACCTTGGAGGCCACGTCGCGCCCCATATGGCGCAGCACGAACGGAAGCGGCGGGTGGCGCCGCAGGCTCTCGAGCACGGTGGCCTTGAGGTAGGGCATGCGTGACAGCTCGGCCTCCTCGATGATGCGCTTGTTGCCGGCAACGGCGTCGAGCTCTACGTGGAGCTTCTGCTGCAGGTCGGGGCGTTTAGTGAGGTTGGCCATCGTCCATTGTAGCGTGCTCGCAGTGGTCTCAGTGCCGGCGCCGAGGAACTCGGAGATGAGGCTGACGAGCTCGCCATCGGTGAGGGCCCTACTACTGCCACCATCTTCTCCATGGATTCGTAGGTCCAGGAGGGAGTCCACGTAAGTGATGAAGCCCTTGCGGTCATTCTTCTTCGTCTTCTTCATCTGGGCGATGAGCGGCAGGAACGACTCGTCTCGCTGGCGCCGGAGCGCCAAAACGTGCGCCACCGTGAAGGGAAAAGGAGCTTGCCCATCCTGGGGTACGTGACCAACACCCCAAAGGAAGATAGCCCGGAGAGCATGTGACGTTGTAACTTGTGCATGGCACGGAGGCGTTCCTCCCCTAGGTCAGACACGACGTCCTCGCCAAAGCACATCTCGGCGAGGAGAGAGTAGACGGAGAAATAGAGGGTCTCGGCCGCCGGGGCGCCGGACCTGAGGTCGCGCAGCAGGCGAGAGAGCACGCGGGCGCGCGTGTCGGCGAGTAGGCCGAGGCTGGTGGGGTGGAGGACGCCGGCGACCATGTTGCGGCGGACGGCGCGCCAGTACGGGCCGTAAGGCGCGGACATGATGCTGCAGTGGCGGTCACCCGTGACGATGCTGCTAGGAGTGACGCCGACGGGGCGGTTGAGGAAGGCGGCGCTGTGCCCCACCAGGGCGCGGTGCGCCACCGCAGGGTCTGTGACTTGGATGGACATACCGCGCCGGGTGCCTTTCCCTCCCTGCAGAAGCACACGGCCGATTCTACGGGCCAGGAAGAAGCAGGTGGTGGCTACGAGGAGAACGCACACGGTAGCTAAGTCGGGACCCATTGTGATTGGAGGACAAACCTTAGCTACCTAAGCATATGCATGGAGATGGGCGCTGTACTAGTACGTGCTTCAAGCTCCTTTAAATGGATCGATCAGTGCCGTGGGGTTCTTCATTTAATTATGGACGCCGGGATGACGACGGGCAAGCTAGCTCCTTTACAATTAATGTTTTTTTTTAGGCATTAACGAATTGTTATTGTTAGAGATACGATCTGATTTTCCTCAAAAAAGAGATACGATCTGATCGGTTAGTGTATTGTATAGGGATTTGTTATCCTGTATTTTAGGAAAGGATCGATCGGTTGTGATCTCTTGTTGCTTCTCTTGTCCAGCTCGTACATCACCATGCATTTAGGATTTAGGAGCAGGGTTTATTCCAGGTGAGCCTCCCCATCTTCCTTATTCGTAAGCCTCCCATTATTGCCATTAAAGTTAAACTCTCCTGCGGGCCCTTGCATTGAGCGATCAGATCATCGAGTCTGTTACTTGGGCATGACGATATGCAAGCTCATGTTCCATGTGTTGGTTGTATGCCAGCCATTACACCTTGTCTCATCTCACGTTCGCATTCGGCAATGATATAGGAAAGGTCGGGCTTTTCTCTGCCCATGTCCATGGCTTTTATATATGGACATATGTGGATAGAATTATCGCTTCTGCTGTCCAGAGCGCACAGCAATGATACAGGAGCACGTTAGTTCCAGCTCAACCTCATTATCCCCTCCACCGACGACGTTTTGTTAATTTCTATGTGATCGAGTCTCTCTTCTCCCCCGGCCTTGCTCCTTCCTAAGCCATCTCCCCTCCCATTGGTGCCATATATTCTTCTGCCTGCCTGCCTGGTTGTTTTGAGGTTGGCACTGAGCTATCAGATCATCATCGAGTCTGTTACTCAGGCAAAAGCAGCAGATTTTCATCGGCCAGTACCCGTTGGTTCAAGCCGTTTGGATCTGGTGACCTTGTAGGCTCGAAGTTGACATGGCATTCACCAAGGAGACGGTAGCAACTGGAGAAGAGGAATTCCACCCTGTTGTGATCGTCGGCGGCGGGATCTGCGGCCTTGCAACTGCCCTTGCTCTTCACATGTATGTACCATATCCACCCTTTCTATGCAAAAATTCAATGCGTTTAGCTAGGATCTCGGCCCAAAAAGTAAAGTCATCAACCTATGCAGAAAAGGTATAGACAGCCTTGTTCTTGAGAAGGGTGAGAGCTTGAGGGCGACAGGGGCAGGGATCAGCTTGAAGGCCAATGGGTGGCGTGCGCTCGAGCAACTCAAGGTTAGCGACGAGCTGCGGAAGCTGGCCGTGCCTCTTACTGGGTATGCTTTTGCTTCTTACTCATGGACCGTTTGTATATATATACTTTGACGACCGTCACAGTGTTAGTTATCTTGCTTCTTTTACTCTCTTGTAATGCTCATAATACGGTTTTTACTGCATGCATGCAGAATGGATATGAAGAGCATTTATCATGATAAGGTGATCAAGGTACCATTCAGGTGAGTACACTAGAGACTAGAGGGATTCCAATACTATTTTTATTGGCCATCAGCCCTCACATGCATGCATGTGCTCATAGAATCACGTTGAATTTGAACCGGACCGTAAACCTAATAATATGTTAATATGGTTGAACACATCATCATATCACTCATTCATCATCCACCACCATAGGCGAGATTGATTTTTACATCGAGATCGCTTGAGCACAGATAGATAATCCAAATTGCTACAAAAAGAAAATAGGGCTATTAGACGTTGTTTGCCGAGCCTCTGGATCTAAATCTTTGTCTCCTGTGTGCTACCATCCCGATCTCTGAGTATGACCTTATCATTCTCCGTAGATGCTCGATAAAGATTTTGCTTTGTTAGCCTCACGGAGTCGTACATCTCGATGTTGATGTTCAGCTTAGTGTAGTTTGGTTCGATGGAGTGTAGATCACTCAGTGTAGAAGGCGTACTACACGTGTAAGAGATCGTCATATCGCCCTACCTGGTCGATGTCGTGATACAGGACTCTCGTGTCATAAGTCGGGTGCTACTAGGGAGAAAATGGGACTACGCCAGAATGGAAATGCATGTATCCCTATAGGTGACGGACCAGTCCATCATATACTTAGTTGATGATGAATGAGCGGAGAATACGATGGATGCACAAGATTTCAAATCCAATCGCAATCATCTGCTTCACTACTACTATGATTGAGGTGGAATGTTAAAATATGTATACGACGAGATATGATTCTAGAGATAACATCTTGTATTTCGAGGCATTGGGCTTCTTGCCCTCCCGGTATTAGTGGATTCTCATGAAGACCGAAAAACAAAAGGAAGAACAGCTCTCATATGCATTTCTCTTTATTTGTCCAACAAAAGGAAAACAACTTTTTCTTGTTAGTGGATTCTCATGAATATCTAGCTGCAGATTAGTTTAATAAAATTTGGATTGTTTCTAACACCTTTAAATCCAATGACGTAAGCAAACACTAATGTTGAAAATGTTCGAGTCTCTCAATGAATTTTCGCTTCAAGTGTAGAGGAGAGTGTCGGTGCGTGAAAAGAAGTGACCTTGTCCAAACGCTGGCCAAATATTTACCAGCGGGATCTATCCGGTTCGAAAGCCAGGTTGAAGCAATTTCTCTTGACCCTGTCACATGCTATCCAATCGTCTCAACTAGCAATGGCTCTACCATCAAGGCAAAGGTACGCCCTCTCAGTGCAAACAACTCAACTCCCCTCCCTTCAAAACCAAACAAACAAACAAGTACATTGTGGGTTGGATGATTTTGCATTTCTAATATCAACAGGTCTTAATTGGTTGCGATGGATCAAACTCAGTGGTGGCAAAATACTTGGGCCTGAAGCCGGTTAGATTCTTGCCTCTATGGGCAGCACGAGGCTTGACTACCATTCCAGAAGGCCACAACTTCAGAAACCGCTTTCTCAACTTAGTGGGAGAGGGTATAACCTTTCGGATTGTACCCATAGATGATAAAACTATATACTTCTCTGCAATACAGTCTCGACTTCCCAAAGGTAATTTCATTCATTCTTTCTCTTCATCGGATATGAATAATAAATCAATAATACAAAAAGGTTACTCTTTCTGCATCAGAGTGCACCACCAAACATAGAAGGGACCCAACATTGATTCGGCAGGTCGCCCTACAGGCAATGCAGGGGTACCCCGAGGATATTCTCGACGTGGTGCAAAGCTGCGAGGTAGAATCAATGAGCTTGACGCAGCTCTGCTACCGGGCACCGTGGAACATGGTCCTCCAGCCATTCCAAAAGGGCATGGTGACCGTCGCAGGCGACGCCATGCACACCATGGGGCCGTTCATTGGGCAAGGTGGCTCTGCCAGCTTGGAGGATGCGGTTGTTATTGCCCGGTGCTTGGCCGAAACGGGGATCGATACACCAACTAGCAGCATCCAAGAAGTACTAAGGTCATACGTGAACCAGAGGAAGGGGAGGATCCTCAAGTTGTCCTTGCAGGCTTTCCTCAATGGACAAATCATCATTGCGTCTTCAGAACTCAAGAAAGTGTTTCTCAGAGTGGTCCGGAATTTGCTCTTCGGAGGGAACACAGACGGTCACACTAATTACGACTTTGGTTCCTTGTAGCACGAGCATTTGATCATTGACACAAATTAACTCATTTGTATGTTACTTTGTTTGGTGATCCATTTGAAGAAAAACAATATCTTCGCTACTCGCTGAATTATTGTGAAGACATCTATCTATATGTTACTTTAGTATATACTATGCTGTTCCTAGACACGGACAGCCTAGTAGTTGTGATTTTGTTTCCAGCATTTTTTTAAGAAGGGGAAAAGTTTGGGTCTCAAAGATAGTACAACTTAAGAGTCACATAAGGTCGATACATGTATCGTGTAGATTGGATTATGATGTAACTATTTGGGAAAATGTACATGCCAAATATGAACTTTCTTCTGGAATTTTGTTTGCTTGTATAAATATTTACTTGTTCCGTGATTTTTATGTAGAGATTATATAAGAAATATTTGGAAATCCAAGGTAGAATTTCAACTCTAGACTTTGAACTCTTCACTACAACCGTAAAACGAAACTTTTCGAAGCTGGTACGTATGTATATAGGACAATGTTAAACATATTAGCCCATCCGGTGATTAGATTAACCGACAATGATACAATACAGAAGAAGGGAAACTAATCCTATAGATCGGACAAATAAAGTCCGCAATCTGTTCATGATCAATCAATTTAAGAAGTTACACGATGAGAACCTGAAGACGAATCCATATTGGGTGGAACTACTGACCTTCAGGACAGAGAACTGTAAGTTCCTGATACTTCCCGGTCCTAATGTGTCTATGCGAGTTTGGATGATATAATAGAACATAAAAGACTCCCCAAAACTTGTGTAGTTACATGGGGCTTTATATGCTGGTGAACCATTACCCTCTTTACACTTGCTTGTATAGAGAGTTGGTTAGCTCAGTTTGTGAACCTTCTCTATATCTTCTACTTGCTCTTTTTTTTAAGCTTCTTCTCCTTGTTTAAATAGGAAGAGTAGTTTCATTTGATATCTTCTCCTTGCTTAAATAGGAAGAGTACTATTTCATTTTATATGGTTCAACCCAACCATATGAGAGCTACTTTAGTGTTCTTCGGTGTACTTACGGAGCACATGTGCATCACTTATTGTACAAGAGATTCGAGGAGCACATGTGCATCACTTATTGTACAAGAGATTCGAGGTGCGGATCGCTCGTCATTGAAGTACCTTCAAGGTAAGAGCTTTCAATAAAGGGCCGTTCAATACATATTTCATTGGTTTCCGCATCTCAACCAACAGATCACGTTCACAATGAGGGTTCTTTTCAGTGTCAACAATCTGTATATATCAGACACTAGAACCATCTAAGATACTAAAACAACTACTGTGAATCCCAAGCTTAAAAAACCAATAGTAAATCTTAGCAGAGTGAAGACTGAAAATAATAGTCTGCGGAGCACACATCAGACTATGTCAATGCTCCCAGATGTACCGTTAGATGGACCACTTGCTTCTGCCACATCTCTGTGCTGAAGTTTCTCGTTGGCGATATCAGCCTTGACTCTGCGCTCTATCTTCCGCGACCCGTCGATTGTGCTCGCGTCGATCGCCTCCAAGTACAGCGCCCTGGCCAGGTTCAGGAACCGCCTCCTGAAGCCTGGTATCCGGGACATGTTGGCGACAATCCCTTGCAGCCTGTTTGTGTATGATCCGAGTTTATTACTGGTACTGTTTCATATAGGGGCTTAATTCAAGTCTACAGTTGGGAAGAATGTGTAGATAACAAATACCTTCTGATGATCGCTTGCAGCTGAGCTCTCTTCACGCCGTCGCTCGAAGGGAAACCGCAGTCGTCCCAGTCTGATGGTTTTTCGTTTGCGTTCGTCATGATGAGCTTCCGCAAGCACATTTCCTCGTCTTCGGTGAGATCAAGTTTCTTCATCTGCTCCTTTAAGACCAGCAGCGGGCCAAGCATCCAGTCGAACATTCTGTCTTTCGGCCAATTGAAGTTGGTCACCTCGACATCATCAGCTGTGGAAATGAATGGTTTTACATGAACAACGATTAGATTATACTTAAAAGGTTGTAACTATTATGTTACTCTCTGCCAGGTAGGGAGGCTTACATATGAGCAGACCGTGTGAGTCGTGTTTTGCAGAGCGTATCAAACAGTGAAGGACACACCAGGCCGGCAATTTTATGCTCAACTTCTTTCCCTTTCCCTTGGTTATAAATTCCTCTATATCTTCAGAACTTATCAGTCCCTCGCTTAGTAATATTCTTCCGTTCATCTCGCAAGATCGGAAGAGCCAATCCCATATCTGTACAAGCATATTCGGTGGGAAATATGATTAATCTTAGCCGGTAAAAACAGAGATCTCGATCATCCAAGAAGAGGAAGAGATATTCATATACTTGGATGGGTCTTAACCGTTGGAAAGTTTCCATGAATGTCTTCGACCGCTGCAGAACCCTCCTAGGTCTATGACGTCCATGATGTTGATGCTTCTCTGCAGATTCCGCCACAAGATTATTCTCATCCTTGTCGCGGCTCGCCTCATAGTTTGGAGAACCCGCCTTCCGGTACTTCGGCCTGTCTGTCAAAGTAGTTTACTCAACAGGTAGAATGAATTGATGATATGCATGGAAAAATCAGGCCATGTAAATAACTAACATTTTTAAGATGTTACGTCCTAATCATAGTGGAAATAAAATAACCACCAAATCCCACCTTGGCAAACAAGAACCTTCACGTAAGTAAAGAAGATCGTTTGTGTATTCATCATACAATGCTACCGCGGCGATCATGTATGATAATCCCATTTCAAACGAATTCTCCTGCGGGTGATAACAAAAATATATATGTGGTTGTTCAAGTCACTCGTAAGATTATATAAATACTTGGAATTCACTATTGTTTTTACGAGCAGAAACAATAAAAATGACCTGATAAGCAATCAACCCAGCATGGAGACCAAGAAAGAAGCTGCTAAGGAACGATGCGATCACTCCCGCAATGACGGCAAGTGGCCACAATACAATGGCCAAACCGGCGAAAGGAACACAGACTGTCTCTAGAAAAGGCCCTTCCCTTCCGACTAGGTCCTCACAGAGTCTCTGCCATCCTTTCAACAGCATGCAGGGGCTTTTCCACAATGCCACCCCAGTAACCATCAAGACATCTAGAGGAACAGCGACCAGCGCGACAAGAAAGCTCCGTGGTAGATAAGACAACCTTCCAATCGTAGAAGACAAACAAAAATGTATTAGTACTAAAGTTTATCCCATTCTATATTTTACAGACAACATTCCAAAAGTTTGTGGCGAAACCGACGGGGTGATTAGCGTGGCTGATTACACATACTTGATGTCAAAAGGTGTTTCATCACCCCCATGTTCTCCGAAAGCTCATCCATGAACGAGAAGTAGGAGTGGAAGCAGAAATCAGTGACGTCGCGCACCACCATACAAGCCCCTCTTATTGTGCTGGCAGTACCATCCTGACATTGCATCATTCTGTTATATATACTGCCAGACCAAATCTGCATCTGCATTTCAGGTTCCAGCAGCCTGTGCTACGACGTACCAGGAAGCAGTGGGAGAGCTTGTCGTCCACGCCCTCGCCGACCGCCTCGAAAGTGGCCATGAGGGGAGCAAAAACTCCATAACCGATACCGACCAGAAGGCTCCCGAGAATACCGAGGCCCGGCAATACGAGCAGGGCAGCAGCAGGAACACCGCGGCAAGAATCTTGAGAACCAGCCCGATTCGTTTTGTCCTGCGATCAAGATCGAGTTGGAGGGATAATGTAATTTTGACCAATAAAAAAATTAAGTCAAATTTTGACCTTGAGCCATTCTCATCTTAGGAGTGCAGCCATCGAAATGAAAAACAAATACACATATAAATACAACATTATGAAAGCAAGTAAGCAAGTAGTAGAGGTGGCAAAAGTGTGGGTGGGGGGAAGTTGTGATGCATACTTGAGGACGCAGCAGTATGTCCAGATGAAATGCGCGGGCCAGAGGCCAAGAATGACGGCCGAATCTCCCAAGAACACAATGGCTAGCACGACCGGGCCGATCAGGATAGCTGCAAGTACAAGGGAAACAACAATCCTTCTCACGATCTACATAATGTGGACTGCATAAATTTGTGAAGCTACCCACTCACCTATCAATCTATCATCGATTATCATGAACACCAAGTATTTCCGAGGGCGAGGATAGAGTACACGGATACGGGCGAAAACTCCAAGAAAATAGTAGCAGCAGGCCAGCAGCAGCACTTGGTATCTAGCTAGATCCTAGATGAACATCCTAGAAAATGGGGAGAGAAAGGGTGCCATACCTTTGGCGCAGCCGAGGAGGAGGAGAAGCAGGAAGAATGGGAGGAAGGAGACGAGGTTCCAGAGCTTGGCCAGGAATCCCACAGGGACCTGCATCGGTTCCTATGGCTTCTTCTTCTTGCCCTGAAGAAACAGAGAGAGCTTCCAAGCTAGTTGGAAGGGGAAAACGAAGACGAAGCTGGTCCTCGGCTCAGCTCAGCTGAGGGAGGGATTCCCAAGGCGGTGTGCTGTGCTGTGTGTGGAGCTACCGGGGTGTGACACCTGCTCTGCATGCAACGCCAACGCCCCGAAATCCTCCATTTTTCTATAGCGGAAACCGAGCTGAGACGGTCGAAAGGCCACGGCCAGCACACCTGTCCCCCTCCCCCCCTCTCTCTCTGCACCAAAGGGCATGTTAGCACAAAATATCGCATAAACTCCGTCTAAAATCTTCAGCTGATTTCTTTTTGGAGTAACTATACTTATGATAGGGTTTAGGTGAACAAAAAGGTTAATAAGTTTCTCTAATCTCGTAGAGATTGGCGTATGTTTTGATTAACCAATGGAAATGTACAAAGATATACGGTAACTCTCTTTTAAGAAATTTTTTCTGCTGCCTAAAGATTGACTTATGATGTGATTATCATGTTAAGATGTACAAGGAAATATGAAAATCCATTCATGACCCATCAGGTGGGGATTTGTCCCTCCGGTGAAAACTCAAAAGAAATAAAATCATGACCCTTACTTATGCCCAGAGCCCGAATTACAAATTATGTGCTCCAAACTCATAACGTTAAAATCATCAGAAAACCATCCAACCCCTCAATGCTCGGAGTGGCCACCATAAAAAAGAAGGAAAAATCTATGTGAAACAGTTGGTCCGTAAAATTAGGTCAAAGACAAAACACTGCCTCCTGGGTCTCACATAACTCCGGAGGCGCCGCCGCCACCCACCAAAAACTTCTCCATGTCGTCCATCCCCTCACCACTGCTGGATGAGGCTGCCTAGCGGCGGACAGTGATGGCGGGATGCCCTTTTCCTCTTTAGATGTGTAGCCGAGACTAGTACATGTATATGTTGTATTAGTCTGAAAACGTAAAACGGAGCCCGGTCAACATGGTATCCGTTTACAAAAAAATCGAAATCCACATTTTTGAGTTTCTAAAAATCAAAACAAAAATCCCAGATATATATATTGACGAGATTTACAATTGTGCAAATTTTGACTCCAAATTCGTTGTATTTTGGGCTGCACAAAAAAGACAAATTGGTTGGTCTGGGTGGTGAATAATACACAGTTTTAAAATTTTGAAAATTCCGCGATTTGTATTTTTTTGTAGCTCAAAATATAATGAATTTAGAGTTAAAATTTTGCACTCTTACACTATTTACATATGGGATTTTTTTCGTGATTTTTTGAAACTCAAAAGTATCGATTTCAAATTTTTCCAAAAACACGGGCACCATGTAGCCCGGGCTCTATTTGTCGCTCTCGTATTAGTCTCAACTAGTAACTCAATTTTTGGCATAGAATATTTAATTCATTCCAATTTGAATCGTTATTAGTACAATACAACCTGGATTTGGAAAATACTCCATCCATTCCTAGTGACGTTTATTTTACATGTTTAAATTTTGACCACCAATTTCAATAGAAAAATATGTGATTATGCCATAAAATACATTTTTCAAATTGGAATTTGATGGCATATTTTTTTTGTAAAAAATAACACATGTTTTGGTACCGAAACGGATGGTCAAATTTGGTGCACATAAAACTAACTAAGACGCCATCTAACTAAGGACGGAGCGAGTATAAGAACTTCCTTAAAAAATAATTGTGTTTAATAAACACATAAAATAAAATCAGAGTAATGACACGATATAGTTATTATACGTGTTGGGCCTAACAAATTGATCTGTACTCCCTCCCTGCAATATTGTAGGGCGCCCTATGGTTTTTTAGGTAGGAGATTCCTATTAATTAGAGAGTTATGGACATGGTAAATCTGCTGATTTTCTGTCCCCTACCTAAAAAAAATCTGCTGATTTTCTCTCCCCATAATTACGCTTGAACATGTCGTTTCTATAAGCACGCGGTGGAAATTGGACGTGGGTCTCGTCCCCTCCCCTTTGCATGCGCTAATTAATAGCTGAAATCTCCTAGTAATTCGGTAGACCTGCGCCTACGGAGGGAATTTGGGAGGAGGTTGGAGAACGGCGCCGCCCGAGGCAGGAAAAGGCACCTGCTCCGCCTACCAGGAAAGGGACCGGTCTCTCCCCTGCCTTCAAGCGCAGGACCTTCGGCCTGTGTTTCCGGTGCTTGTCGCCGGAACACTTCGTCACTGACTGCCATGGTCCTGTCCGGTGTCTGGGATGCCGCCACTCTGGCCATCGCGAGAGGGACTGCCCGACGCGCTCTTCAGCTAGTCAGGCGCCGGACCACCGCTCCCGCTCGCCTCCTGCACCTCCGTGCCGCTCCAGGGACAAGCCTGATGGCCTCGCACCTTGCTCTGGCAGCCGCTCGCCCACGGGCCCTCTTCGTCAACCTCAGCGCTCGTGGGCGACGGTTGTCGCTCCGGATGTGCCCAACCTGGTGGCTGGGCCGGGGGATGCTGCGCCTGTGGCTAGTCCGGTGGCAGTTTTGGGGCCTCTCCTTGCAGCTCAAGCGGAGGCACTCAGCACTGAGCTTCAGGCCATGTTCGCAGCTCGATTGGAGGAGGTGTTCCTGCCCCTTCGTGAGTTGGTCGCCGCTGTGCAGGGTTGGTCTGAGCAAGTCTCGGGCCTTTGGGAGCTAATGGAAGCCATCGGTGGAAGGCTTGCTTTCATCGATTCCTCGGACAAGGTTGTTGAATCGGAGCCGCTCGACGTGTCTGATGGTGCGGCCGTTGGGGTGTCTGATGGTGTGATGGCGCAGTCTGTGGATGACTCTCCTGATTTGGACTTTGTCCTACCGGAGATGGTGCTTCAAGGCGTGGAGGAGCATAGCAAGGTTGATGAAGTTGTGGCTTCTTGCAAGAGCCTGGAGCTGGCTGAGGTGGATTTGCTTTCTAGCTCAGTTGGTGAGGTACCCGTAGAGCTGGCTGGCTGTGGGGTTGAGCGATTTGGGTCCTACTCTCCCAGGGGTGTGAGCCTTCCCGCCTCGGCTCTTGCCCTAGATTCCACCTTCACGCCTATTGTTGCTTCGGAGCACGTATCCCCGGTGATGCAGGGGCCCCCGATGAAGGATCTTGGAGTGCAGATGAGTTTGGCATTGGAGGAGTTGGAGGATTCTGATACCCCTAGCCTGGAGGAGAAGATCGCAAAGGTGATGGCTCAGTATGACGCGACTGAGCCACAGGAGAAGACCTTGCCTTCTTTGATGATGGAGCTCTGCCATGAGATTGTTGACATGCCCCAGGACAAGCAGCTTCGGATGGATGTTCCCTCTTTGGCAGAGCGAAGAAGCATCCGGTTGGACAAGAAGAACAAACAGTGTGTCATTCCAGTAGTCAAGCGCGCCGAGTTCAGATTGGCAGAGTCTTTTGGAGAACATCCAAAGGGACATGCTTTGAAGAGAGGCTCCGAGGAAGATGTGCAAGACAAGATGAAGCCTTATCTTCGATTGTGCAAGCAACCATCTTCGTCGACGGCGCTCCAGGCAATTCGTGAGATGGTACAAGTTAATGGTTAGTGGTTGCATTCATATGGCTAGGCGCAAGCTCTCCCTTTGTCGGGTGAGTGATCTCCGGGTGGTGTTGCTTGGTGTTGCCGAGTACAAGGTGTCTCCGATGGACTTGGTCCTAGGGAGTCTTGTTTCCGGCTCCGATGATGTGCCTTAATTCCTTTTATAGGTTTTGAGTGGTTTTCGCCGGTTCCCGTAATTAACCGTGCATTGTATGGGTTTGGGTCCGGTTTCCCCTTCTAAACTGGATCAATTGTTTCTTCTAATAATGCAATGGCAGAGCTCCTGCCGGTTACAGTAAAAAATTCGGTAGACCAGGTCGTGCTGGGCCAAAGGCTAGGTCTCGCACGATCATATATACTGCCCAGCCGCACAACGCTCCCATGTCCTGTGATTGAGCATCACCGCCGCCGCCAGTACTCATTTCCGAAGCTGCGACAATTGCATCTCTGTCAACTGTCAATCGTTCTGCAGATCCGCCTCGCCGTTGACCATGGCGTCGCCGTCGGGGAACAACGTTCCTGTCTCGCCGGAGTTGAAGTCAATGGCAGTTGATGCTCCTCCTCTGCGAGTAAGTGGCTTTAATTCCTACATATATATACACACTTATTACTTTGATGAACTACTTAGAGATGCTAGCACAGATCGATCGATGGTTCCATTCACCGCCAAATAATGATGATGATATGTCTTTCTTCCCATAGCAGATCAAGAGCGGGCGCCGCGATAAACCGCGAGCCTTCAAAAGCACCAAACCCCCCAAAGTAAGATACACTACCTAGTACCTCATCTTACATTGTTTTTGTTTGTTTGTAACAAACATGTTTCATCGGGCAGAACTACCATAGCTTTCGGATTCAGTTGCTCGGATCCATCATTTGCTATCTTCAGCTACCTATATATGAACATCTATTATTGCATTGCTTGCTTGCTTTGGATCATCTGAGTGAGTATTGGCTGTATTGTAGAGGAATATATGCTGGGCGACAGCAGCAGCATCCGAGAAAACAAAGGTTCGTTTTAACTTTTAAACCTAGTGTCCACTACTCAATAAGATACAGTCCCTATTTACCATCTTTATGTATGCATATACAAATCGGAAATATTCAGCCACATCTGACTGGTTGGTTTACAGAGAAAGAGAAGGGGGGCGGCAGCAAGTGCCAAGTCTGCAGGGAGTGACAAGGATGGAAATCTTGTGCCAGCGGTAAGGTCCTACACGAAATGATGAAAGTTGGAAAAAATACATGTCCCTATATCACGCTCATTTCCTTTTGTTTCTTAAAATGGAAAATATGAAGCCATAATTGAGTGTAAGCAGATCAATATGCATGGAAATAGACAAACAATGAACAAGTTGTTCTGCTTTGATTACTGTGGCAAAAGACTACAACACGTTGTGACTCGACTGCTTTGAAATGAGCTATAGAGGTATAGAAGAAATTTCTTGGAGAATATCCAAGCATCAGAAAGCTTATGTTGCAATCCCAGGCCCGTAAGACTTTTTGGCTGGTATAGGTCTCCTTTTATTAGATACATTTAAACTTATGCATTTCACATGAGAAACTGCGTATTACTTCATTTTTCTCTGTTAGACGATTAAATTACGAGGTAATTGATTTCCTCAGAAAACGAAACTACAAAACTTAGAGCACGTTTCAATATGTGAATTTCCATCAACTGTCATCTTCTGTTTCCGCTGCATTTAACTATTCTTTTTCAGGTGTCTACAATAAGAGGGGATGGGACAACAACCAATGATGATACCAAGTCTAAGGAGGGTCCAGAGGTGACAAGAGCCTGTGATGAAACAGCAGGCGATGACATGCGACCTCCAGATGATCTAGACACTGGTCTCGATGGCATCATGAGTTTCAGCGACTTCAACGTCTTCATAGATGGTTTGGTTGCCGACGACCATGAACTATTCCCTGACCGCCTGCGAAAGGCGTACTTCGAACTCTGCTGCGAAAGGAATACACTTCTCCATAGCAATCTGCTAAGGAAGATAAGCCCTGCGCTGGTTGTGGGAGTTATCGTGCAGACTATCATTATCTCAGAGGGCGTCAAGGTGTTCTCGTTTGCTTCTCCTACTTCTCGTGAGGACTTCGTAGCATGGAGTAAGACCATAGAGTTCCTTGAGCTGATGGGTATGGACCTCGCTTTCCTTCGCCAAAGCGTTGAAGATTTTCTTAGCATCCTCTCTGCTCAGTCCCATCGGTGCACCGCGAGAGGTACGCAGAGGCCAAAAGCGCGAAGGGCCGCGCAAAGGTGAAATTGGAGCTAAACGTAGTGTCTCTGAAGAATACTCTGAAACCCATGGAGATCTTGGTGATAATATCACGGGCAACATTCTGTGTCAGTTATGTTTTTTTTAATAAATATATGTGGCAACTTCAGTAACATATCAGAGTGTTTTTTAGTGCATATATATATCAAATTGTGCACAGCAAGCAATGCTGCAAAATGGAAGTAATGAATGTAGCGTGGTTAAGGTCTTGTTAGCATTACATTTTACAACAATTCAGTAGGTTTTACCGCTGCTGCATTAGGGGAACTAGGTAAATGTAGCGTCTATTTTACAGACCATTTGGTTTCCAGCTCTTAATCTTTATCATGTAGAACAGGCTTCCATTCCGAATTGTAAGATGCTCTAGCTTTTTTTTGAATGGCACGTATAAAGACGTGTTTCAGTGTGTTTATTCACTGATTTCAGTCTCTATATAGTTCACCCAAATATCCAAAACATTTTATAATTGGGAACGAATGAGTAGATAATAGCTGATTAGGAAGAAACATACACACACTCAATTCTGAGCACTTAACAACGATAAGGCGACGGCCTCCGCATCATGAAAATTATATTATTTTGTCTGCTCCAAGCAAACGTCGATAAATTATATAACGGAAAAAAACACAATATCCATATCCATACAAACCTAGACTATGCAGAGAGCAGAGTACACGTTGAAGCGCCTTGGCGGTAAAACTTGGTAGGGGATAAAACTCGGCGAAATGACACCCATCAATTATTTCACCCCCAAAAGATAGGAGACATAACATCATGTCACGCAAATGCTGACATACATTTTTAATCTAACGGCGCTAGCTAAAACAAAGGAACAACAAAGACATGTCAGGAGTTATCTCTCTCGAGAAAAGTACGCAGGCATTCTTTTCGTGGCGATTATATGGGTCAAGCAGCACGATGCCGATGATACATTGCTTGATGTCTAGGTAGCCCTGTCTTTGCCGGAGAAGATCACAGGCTATCTTATGTGGATGATCATCTTGTCGACGAGCGCCTTTTGCTCCGGGAAATAATCTAGCAACTCGTCTTTGGTCACCCATACGTGGTCCTCGCACTTCCCGATGTCCAACTTGGTGGTGCCAATCACTTGCGATTTGAAGAAGAAACGCTGCCAGAGGCATTTACATGATTATAAAGATATCGCATGACATCAAACCAAATAAATCAAGTTTGCCTTACAAATAATTACAAACAAACTAAATATAGTACTGAACCTATTATTTATTATTTTCATACGGTGAGACAGGAAGTACCTTGAATGATGCAACACTCGTATCTCCCGTTTGTTCAGCCACCATATGGGCCATTGGAGCATTGCCGATGAAATATGTGTTGTCCAGTCCGACAAGAACAGACTTTAATGCCGACTCAGCACACTGAAATCAAATACCCTGTAAGCAAACACATGATAGATGGAGCATGATATAGTAGTCTAAGACAACAATGCTAAAACTGTTTGGATGAACAGAAGGGTCTAAAACAGTATTGAAAAAGTAATCTGGAACTGAACAACAGCATGGATCGTATATATGGAAAAATTTCATAGGTAATCTTTTTCAAGTGCATACCAAACGCAAAGTGTCTTCATTTTCATACAATTTTTCTGGAAAATGCCAAACAGGCTTTCCATCAGGAGCCCCAAAGGTCTTGCCATACAGGAGAAGATAGAGTTTATTGTCTAGAGCTCGTTGTAGCGACCTACAGGAAACAATGGATTAGCATAATCCAGATAAGGTGCTACGCTCATAGAGCAACATTGTCACGACAGTTAATTCACAAGATAAATTTGAGTTTCAGCACATGCATGCGAGCGGTGGAGACAATATCACTGACGAAAAGATTGTGCAGTAACATGATATCATAGTTTCAGCTTTTAGAACAAATAGGCCATTACATTTAAGGCGAGGAACAATGGAAATAAGCAGAGCGCCTGGCAAGGGTATACAAGGTACAGAGTGAGAAACTGAAGCAGTTCACTACAACCTAAAAATTGTGCAACCAAACAAGGCGGTGGAAGTTGAAAACTAACTTGCGGTCATTTGCTTTGTCAGCTTCTGTGATCCTCGGAGCAGGCACATAGTCTATCTGATAATCACCCTTGCCCCTACACACAAAAAGCAAGCAAGTCGCAATGTAATGTGACACCAAGTATATACAGCGACAAGAAAAAGAACCGAATCAAAGCCCGCCCAGAAATATTCCATTACTACATTCAAGTCATCGTATGTATATAATGTCATGCATGATCTATCCTTTAGTTGCAATTTCTGGTAACGGGGATTCTGCCAAAATCATGGTTCATTGGCGTGGAATGGACCACATCCTTTACTGGTGTTCCTCGTAAGCACCATTACATAGTATCGCTCTGGACAAGCAGAGCATTCAACCGGTGTGCAGGTTCCATTTTGTGGATATCACTATGCAGTGGGTATCGATTGCAGACCTTCAGGTCACTATTCGACTCAAGGCATACAATCCCACGTTGGCACAACACACAACTAGCGAGTGGACTATTTTTCTCGCTGTTATATTTTCGCCATTGTTTGGGCCATGTGCTACTCATAAGAATCACAACTACGGGCCATACATTTCACACGATGCGTTTTAACCCGCCATACATTTCATTTTTGCCTTGGGTGATATCTACAAGCCAGAAATGGCCGACGGGGGGAAGAGGGAGCCTCACCTGGCCTCCGCCTTGCCGAGGACGTCGTCGGGTACTTGCGCCTGTACTGCTGCCGCCACCGGAACCTAGCGAGCAGGAGACGACGGGATCAGCCAAACGAACGCCGGAAACTGGACGACGGGGTATGAGGCTTACGAGAACTCGTGGAAGGCGTAGACCACGGGGTCAGGGTGGATCTTGGGGATGACGACCGGGAGGCGCTCGAAGACCACCGTGTTAGCGACCCTTTCCTATACAGTGACATGGGCTTGGGCTTGGCTGGCACTAGGGCAGTCTTCATGGGCTGGGCCCTCATATCAGCAACTGATGACAAGGACTACAAGTATCGGATGCAGGGCAGCGAGGCAACTATCCAAGTTGGATCATGAACCCGAACCCGGCGGCGGCGGCACTACCTTACCTACCTACCAAATCCTTGTACCTCGAACCCTATTTCATCGATTCAGCACGCTGTGCTTGTAACCTGAACCTATATTGTACTCTGAATCCAGTATTCCGGAGTGATAATCGGTATCGGAGAGTAAGTAGTTAACATCTGGTATCAGAGCCAGCCCATCACCCTTCCTGAAATTTTCCCCAATTTTTCTCACCAATTTTTCCCCATCCACACCTTCGATCCACCATGGAATCCGCCACGAAGGCCGATCTCAAGGATCTACTCGACGAGTTTCGCAGTGAGTTCAAGCAATCGATCAGGCAGTCGATCGCCGAGGCTTTCGGTACCTAGAAGCCGGTGGTCGAAGCACAGGCCTCGGGTGTGCAAGATGCGGGGACTTGCTCTAGCAGCATGTCTACCGCGACAAGGGAGACGGCGCGGAGGAGGCGTCCACGGCGGATCCACTCGATCCGTCGGTGTTGAAGGACTGCTCGATGGAAGTCCTGGTTCATGACACCACCGATTCGAGGTCAGCAATCGCCTCAACGATGGTGCCTATGGTGCACAAGGCCACCGGAGACATCGACACGGTGCTTGCTGCATCTGCCGCAAGTGACGGGACCTTCGACGGCCAAGCCATCAATGGCGTTGTATCGTCGCCCGCCACATGTTTGATGGTTTGCCCACCCCGACATCCAGTGGCCACTCCTGTACTGTTTGGGTCCTCGCCACCGATTCCGAACAAGTACGCCCTCGACCCCATCCGCATCTGTGTTGCAGCAGTGCCCATGGCCCTGACGGGCGAGTTCAGGCCAATTTCTAGTCAGCCCATTGCAATCAAGGTCCATGTACATCGACCTATTCCCTGGCCCTCCTTCCTGGATGTTCATCCCAATGGAGATGAGACACGGCCCCTGCCATGGCCGTCCTTCAGGTTAATGTACATCTGTGGGTCTCCAAATGTTGTCGTTATAAGTCTATCTTGGCAGTGCAGTTCTCATAGTTCTCCTACAACACTTTGTGATGTTCCGAAGTTCTCGGTCACAGCATTTTATGGTAATATCTCCACCTCGACTGATTGCATCGGTTCAGGGTTAATTGCTGGTTGTTCGATTATTGTATGCTAGAAATATTCAGTACAATCTTCAACTGATTACGTGATTGCAAGTGACTGTGTTTCTTGGCTACTTATTACTATGAACTGTTCTGGCCTGAAGGAACTAGTGGTTCTGATTTCAGTGGATTGGCTAATTAGCTCATATGATCAATTCTCATGTGCAAATCAGGATACTTCATGTTTTCCTGGATATTTTGTCACCAGCAGTCAGATGGATTTTGTTGCATGTTCAGTTCTGCACAAGTTTCTGAGTGGCCTTTTGCCCAGTTGTCGTCCAGCGGTAATGCTTGAACTGCAGCTTACCAAAAGTGGCAGTCATTGTGTGCATTTACAAGACCTACAGTTGGATAGAAGTGGAATAGGAGGTACTCTCTATAGCATAAGAACCAAGGTGAATCGTTGCCGGCTAAAGTGGTCCGAGTCAAGTCTTGCTTATTCTGTTGATATGGTTGTGTATTGTTCAAGTTTATCTTGTACATGCGAAGGTACTATTCCCAGCTGTGATAAACTGCAGAAACCATATGGGGACTTGTCAGCGGGAGCTCTGATGATGATGGTGTGTCTCTATGCTGAGTGCAAGAATTTGTCGGAACGATTGTGGAGTCCAGCCAATGCTGGGAAACAGTGGCATTTTCAGCATGCTAATCTTGATTTTGAGAAGAGCCGATTCCATTTATCTTGGTTCACTTTTCACACGCTTGGTTCTTTGGAGACCTTACTTGGTTTAGTTGGTATAGGTTCTTATCAATTGGGTTATATGATGTTAGCTCTAGGTATAGGTTCTTATCAAGCTGTTTTATTTCATTTGATCACTCACGCTTATTCAAAAGCTTTATTGTTCTTGGGATCCGGATCCGTTATTCATTCAATGGAACCTCATGTTGGATATTCACCAGATAAAAGTCAGAATATGGTTCTTATGGGCGGTTTAAGAAAATACATTCCAATTACAAGAACTACTTTTTTTTATGGGGTACACTTTCTCTTTGTGGTATTCCCCCTCTTGCTTGCTTTTGGTCCAAAGATGAGATTCTTAGTAATAGTTGGTTGTATTCGCCCTTTTTTGGAATAATAGCCTCCTTTACTGCAGGATTAACTGCCTTTTATATGTTTCGAATATATTTACTTACATTTGATGGGTATTTGCATGTTCATTTTCAAAATTACAGTACCACTAAAGAGGGTTCCTTGTATTCAATATCCTTATGGGGAAAAAAGATATCCAAAGGAGTTAATAGGGATTTTGTTTTATCAAGAACAAAGAGCAGGAACATCTATTTATATGCGTGTTAGCATCAACAGCATCTTTTTTAAAGTAAATGAAATTACATCGATCCTCGGTGCTAGGTACTCAGGTAAGTCAATCGTTAGGATAGAACTAGAGCAAGTAAGCTCATCGCACTATCAAGTCAGTCAGGAACTAGTCTGCCAAGCTTAAGAAGAAGTGAAAAGTAAGCAAGTTGTCATCTAGTGAGGGCTAAAAGACACGGAGAACATCCCCCTCTATTGGCGTCCACTCAAATTTAGCCCAACACTCGGCCTAGTTTCAGACGTTTATGCGCACACAGCCCAACTACAAGAGTAGAGCCCATTCCATCCCAAAAGCCCGGACTGAAAGGAGGAGGAATCTCTCCCTTATAAGCTGGGTGTGGCCTCCTCCCCTAAGCGAGGTGGGACTAAACTGAGCAGCCTTCACCGGTCAACAGAGGTGTCCTCACATCCCATCCCCCTAGGAAGCCCCCCAGGCGGGCATGGCAATGCTGGCTCTGATACCAAATGTTAGCGTCCACTCAAATTTAGCCCAGCACTCGGCCTAGTTTCAGACGTTTATGCGCACACAACCCAACTACAAGAGTAGAGCCCATTCCATCCCAAAAGCCCGGACTGAAAGGAGGAGGAATCTCTCCCTTATAAGCTGGGTGTGGCCTCCTCCCCTAAGCGAGGTGGGACTAAACTGAGCAGCCTTCACCGGTCAACAGAGGTGTCCTCACACACCGACGCCACGATCTTCCCGGAAGCAGAGGGCGAGGGGGTGGGGGAGGAGCTGAACCCGCGCGCCCACCGGAGCGACCGGAGGTGGAGGCGTAGGCTCGCCGGCGGTCGCGGCAGCATGGTGGCGCCGCGAGAGAGGAGAGGGTGGACGGAGGCAGTGAGGAGGAGGAACCCTGCTTAAACCCGGCTCGTGGGCCCTATTCACGGCCCGGCCCGCACCATCCATTTCCTCTTCTTATTTCTTTCTTTCAAGTGATGATTACGTTCATATATTAGAATTTGGAGAGAGAAATAGAATTGGAGTCTTCTATAGTTCCTCGCTAACAACTTGGAGACAAGACTTTTCCTTTTTGTGTCAATGGCTTTGGAGAAAAGTCGAGCCGTAAGTTTTGGTTGATCTCGAAATCTCGGTGTTCCTCTGTTTAGATCATTTTCTAAAAAAATTGTATTCATGTGTTTTAGTTCCCTTTGATAAAAAAGATCTACTAATTTCCCGTTTCCTTATAAATCTATACTACTATTAAAAGAGCAAACTTGTGTTGATACATTAAATCTGAGCCCTTCAATATTTGGTCAATGGTCCATATTGTTCCAATGTTTGACAACTCAACGTACCTTTTCGTTTTCGTGGTAATTACATGGATTGCCACCGGAAAATTAAACCGGTTTCATCTTCTCATAAAGAAAACCCCCATCGTACCCATCTCCGCTTTGCGCCGGCGCTGCCCTTCCTGTCTCGGACTCCTCCGCCGCCTCTACCTGCGGCTGTCTCCAGCCCATGAAGACCTTAGTGCAGCAAGAAGGTCGGAGCCGTTCTGGCGACAGCCGCTCGCTCGCGCAAGCAGGTCACAGATGGCCCGATACAACAGCTGCTCCCCGTTGGGCCTCCTCGCATCCTGCCCTCGTGCCGGCGCAGAAGACCATGAAGGCATCAAGCTCATTCAACTCGACTCGCTCGAGGCATACGCGCGCCCACCATCCATGCCGCCTCCGCCCCTCCCTCTCTAGCGCGCCCGGTGCCGGTCAGAATTTTTTTTGGCTTCTCCTCACCACGCTCCCTGTTCGGCAGGTGAAATCCACGGTGCGGACGCACGCCTCCATGGCCGCCCGGCTCCTCCGGGAGATGTCGGTGCGATTTGCTTCTAATTTTTCCGGCGGAGTCGCTTGTTCAAGGTTCTTCTGTCTCCCCGTCGCCTGGGTTACGCACTACCGCGGCCATCTACTTCACTCTGGCTATATAGAGAGAAAGAAGAATCAAGATGAGTTTGGGTGAGAGAGAGATGTGCCAGAGAGGGGATGAATCGGTGGAGAAGAAACACGAGTGAATCAGGAGGAGGGGATTTGGGCTGCTGCCGCTGTGTTTCCAGAAACGGAGAAAGAAACATGCGGAGAGTTGAGGGGATTGGGAAAGATGGTGTGCCGAGGAGTACCTGTGCGATGCGGTTTGATGGGCTGCAGCCTGCAGCTGTCGTACAAGACCGGTGACACGCCACGGCGAGCAGCGCACATCCGATGAGCCAAGCATGCCAGGCTGCCCCATGCGCTGCGCATCTGCCTTGAATATCAGCTTTATCATCTGGGTTACCTCCCGCTTCAAAACTATTCCTGAAGTTTTCTTATAAGAAAATCAAAGTAAGAGAGCTGCCCCTAGCGTTGTGTATTTTGATCAGAGTTTCAATTTTCGCCCTAATAATTCCTGAAGGTTATATTACTTATGTTCCAATAAAATTATTATGTACCCTATTTAAATCTGTTCGACATCTGATATATTATGAAGAAAAGCCATGACATATGATTCATGCCTTCATGGATTATTCAGGTCGCGAGATTCGAAAAAAATAGTTTCCATAGGATCTTCAAAACGGAGGGAGCTGTTTAGGATATCCGTAGGACATGCCTGATGTACTTATAGTAGATCTCTGTTGTGTTCAAATTGTTGTTTTTATTTGCATTACCAAAAATCTTATGTGTACCGTCTGGTTTCAATTAAAATTCATTTTTTTCGCAAGTTTCGGTGCTCCTGGTGTTTAGCTTGATGAGATTAGTTCTTTTAAATTTTATAGACATCGCTTCACTTGTGCGGTTCAGTGAAAGGTACCATCACAACATCTGGTCTAACGTATGTATTTCTTGTAGTTGATTGGAGTGCAAATATGGTTTATTCCACTATTGGTATTAGTGAAGAACTTTCAACGTGACAAATAATGTTGTAGTTTATTGTGAAAACGAATATTCAATATATGTATTTAAATTTAATTCATGTCAATTTTGAAATCATATGTCCATGAGAATCATCTCATTTTAAAGTTCCAGTTTGCATATTCAAAGGTATGCATATTCTCATATTAACTGAACATGATAATATATGAAGCCTAGCATTTTTTTTCATATTATGTTTTTCTATATGGATCTTGATCTGTTGACCCGTTGTTCACACTCTTTTGTCTTTTATTTGTATATGGAGTGTGATTCAGTCCCAACAACCAGACATTAGCTTCGTGCACACTTGATGTATACTGCCACGACTTTCCTGCATATGATGAGTTATGGTACCACATTGATAGGTATCTGTGTTAATATTGACTTCATCGAAAAAACTAATCTAGCTAGGTAGGGCTTTTCCTACTTGTAAATTGTCCCTTTTTCAGACTAAATTGTCTCATTTCATTATAAAGACGTCCTACTTGTAAATTATCCCATTTGACTATGAAGACGTGCGTTGCACGTACATGCCAGTTAGTGTATTAAATGTCCATGAGATCGGCACCATGGCCCTATGAAGGTTGGTTTAACAAGGAGTCGTCCACAAGCCATACTAGGCTCGCTAGAGACCGAGAAGAAAGGTGACACACCGACATTCGTGTGAGCAGAGGACACGTGTGCCATAAAAAAAATGCAACTCTCGATCCCGAAGATCTTTCTCGACCGACCTATGTGTTCTCTCCCATGTGAGAGAAGAAACAGATCCTTTCGAGACGATGAAAGTGAAGTGGAAGTTGTGTGCTCGCCTCAAACCGCGAGTACATGGAATTGTGTTGAGAAATTTGCTTATATACCACTAACGAACGCGGCAATGGCTCATTTTCCATCCAACAAAGGACGAGTGCTTATATACCAAACACAACCAAATTTCTAGTACTTATATGCCATCGCCGTTAGTTCGTCGCGATGTCTCCATTTTCCTGTCACTTTTCAAAATTTAATTCTTACCGTCAGTTTCGAATAGAAAAGAAAAAACAAAATAAACTCACCTACAGGACCCTCCAGTCCAATTGACCAAACGCACTTGACTGAACGCACGCACGCGACAGCAGATCGAGCGAGCCATGGCAGAACCGCAGCCGGCGCTCCCCCAGCGCCTGCCGCCGCTCCCCCAGCCCCCGTCGCCGCAGGTTCCCTCCGTCGTGCCTCTAGACCTCTCCTCCACTGCTTCTTTGACACCCTCCACGCGACATCTAATGGCGGAACCGCCGCCGGTGTTTCCCCAACCTCCGACACTACCAGATGTTCCCGTCGCTGCCGTGCCACTTGCCCTCTTGTCCATGACATCTTCAATGGTTGGAGCACAGCTAACGGCACCGACCTCTCCCTTGACCATGTCGCCCAGAACCGTAGGATTGGGATTCTGGCGAGGCCCTCTCCGAGATCACCACTTCTGCGAGCACACTCGAAGCAACTCGTCTGCCCCAGGTTTCCAAGCCCCACGAGGAGGATGGCGTGGCTAAGGACGACTCGACTTCTCTCTCTGCAATTTGCGCAAGGTAAATTCTTGCATTCTCTCACGTTTTGCTGCTACTTTCGATAGTAGAATGCACATTGACATGGTTGCATCATCTACAGGATGATACAAATCTTACACTTACACAGTATATGTGAAGATTTGTAGCAGTGAACTGAAATCAATGGAGATGCAAATTTCAGTTGGCAGATTATTGAGGGTACTGGCTCAAACATGAAGGATTTGCTAGCCTATATTGCTGGCACTTTCTCTTTTCCTCTATGTTCAGAGAAGAATATATCTCTTGAGTATGTTGATTCAATTAGTGGCAAAAACATCTCTGTGTCAAATGATGAAGAATGCATAAAAATGTATGATTGTTTTCATCAGAATAGAAGTGGCAATTTAATCATCAACATGTTGACAAAATTGATAAGCTTGATGTTCCATGTACTGCTTCACATCAAACACCATCTGTAGCACTGCCTAGTCAAGCAAGTAATATCAATGGTGAAGCTAGTGTATGCCTAACCGACAAATATCTTGCCAATCCACATGAAGAATATGAACATGTTGGTGTAGATGAGGAGGATCAATACTCAATTGGCAGTGCTGGTTCAGATAGTGATGATGAGGTCGGACAAAAAGTATACCAAATAATGAGTATCTATTTGAGGATAGCAGCGATGATGAGGAGTGGGTTGCGGAAGATGCTAGACCGGATGCTATTCAAGAAATAGCTTAGGACACAGAAAACCCACCAATGCGTGTTGGCGCAAAGTACCCCAATATTGAAGAGTTTAGGCTGGCAATTGATACATACGCCGTAAAGAAAGAATTTGAATTCAGGGTTGAAAAAAGTGAACCTGCTCGATTTAGGGCTTATTGTCGTCGGGCTAAAAAGACAGGCTGCACATGGAGGATTCATGGTTGGAGATTGGATGATCATATGTTAGTAGGGGCTGGACATTGAATATGAGAGAATTGATGACATGATTGCAGAGGTGAGTGAGAGTGTTGCCCTAGGTGGCAAGCGCCACATCACCAACCTAGCAAATAGGACATGCACATGATGTGCATTTAAAATCTCCGGAAGCCTTGCAAGCATGCAATTAGCTTTATCACTGGAATTAGAGGGGTCACAATAGAAGACTTTGTTGATGACTACTACAACGTTACCAAGTCCACTGCATCCTATGCTCCTATTCTTCCTGGCCTCACCGACATGTCTCAGTGGCCAAGTGTTCACAAATAATTCTTTTTGAACCCCCAATCCTTAGGAGATCCCCTGGGAGGCCAAAGATATAGAGGCACAAAAGTGGTGCTGAGAATAGCAAGGGCAAAGGAAAGAAAGGCCAGCAGCAATGTCCAATTTGCAAAGAATATGGACATAGATGGCAAAGCTGCAAAAATGCTGCACCTGAAGCATTAGAAGCCTATAGTGAAGTAGCAAAGGAAAAAGGGTACTTTTGTTTCAATATTTTTGTCCCACCTTACTCTTTCTTGTCTTAATGAACTAATATGAGAAACTCATGCAGAGACAAAATAAAAAACCCATTACCAAAGCTATTTCCATGTACAAGTGAAACTGAAACTGCACTAGCTCTACTTCCATGTTCAAATGATGCAATTGAAGACAATGTTGCCAAGGCAACATCTCGAAGATTATCTCTAAATCTAAAAGGTACGAAAATTGCACTAACTCTACTTATGTTATGTGAGTGTATCATAGTATGTAATCTAAATATTTGATGTAGATCAAATATCATATTTGTTGCGCCTGACAGCCCTGCAATGAGCACTTGAAGCAAGAAGAGAGCTGCGCCTAAGCCATGCAATGCCCACTCGAAGCAAAAGAAGTTGAAAATGTGAAATTCTTTGAAATCTCGCGTAGTATTTATGTATCGCACCTCTACATGTGTATTATAGTTTATTTAGACACTTGCTTGTGTGAACAACCAAATTCTGGTTGTGGTCTTTTGGTTCTGGATGTTGTGAACTTGCTACTTATTGTGTAGCATTGAAAATGGTGTTCGCTTCATGGTTCTAGATTATGTGAACTTAGTACTATTTGTGTTAGTCTATTGCTGGAACTATACATATGGTTGAATTGTTATATATGCCACTTGTTTTGCAGAACTGCTGAAAAACAGAGGCGGAATGTTGTCAATTTTTATGTGTACATGTTTTACAATTGTTGCTTATGTGCCACTGAGGGCAAGACGGTCATTTTGGCCTCTTACCGGAATGAGGTAACGCTAGAATAACAACCAGCGACAAATAAGCAATAGAATTCGTTTGTGTTTGGTATATGAGAACTGGAGCTTTGTTGGATGACAAATGAGCCATGGCTGAGTTTGTCAATGGCATAGAAGCCATTATCTCAATTGTGTTGCCATGGGATCAACCTAGAGGCAGCATGGAAGTATAGGGGCGTGTTTGGTTTCATGTAGCAGATTTGGGCATCTTGCATCCTTGGCTCCCCAGGGCCTGGCCTAGGAAAAACGAGGTCGGAGCCACGTTGTGCATCCCATTTGGTTGCCCACAAAGAGGCAGCCAGTCCCATTTTCTTGGGACCATTTTTCTGTCCCAGCTATTTGGTTGCTAAAGTTGTCGTTTTAGGCTTAAACCCCAGCGTTTGGTTGCACGTTTTTGAGTAGTTCTGGTCACCTTGCGTCCCCTAATGGTGAGCTTACCAGTTCAAGGTTCACATAGGATCATACATGCATTAGGCGAAGAACAAATAGGCAATGACAACGGACTGCACGATGATGATGAAGTCTTTGAGGCGGTTAGACTCGATTTGTGCTTGAGCTTCGGTCACTTCAACAGTGGTCACTGCTGCTTTGTGTTCTTCAGTACTCGTGATCGTAGGAACGATCTCTGGGACGATGTTCATGGAGTAAGCCTGCTCTGCCTGCTCTCGAGTTGCAAACCTTTTGCAGCCGTTGGGGAAACCATCAACTTGAGCCTTGGTAGTGTCCCTATCGAAGACTCCAGTCTTCCTGCCTGTAAAAACCACATACCACTACAGAAGTGAAGAACAAGTTAAGAACGTGGCAAGATGAAATGAAAGTAAGCAAAGCATGCATTGATCATCATATGCCCTACACACTAAACCAACACTGCTGTTGTGCTGCATCCTATGGTATCAACCTACCACCACATCAAAATAGGGTGTAGTACTACCACCGCAAGTTCATCTACTGAGGGGTTAGCATATGTACCACCTCAAGTACCCAAAATATACAGGCCATAAGAAGTTTTGTTGTCCTAGCTACCCAAAATATACATCATCATCTAGCATGCTCTCACCACCGCCACCTCCTACTACCTGGACAAGCACTACTACCAGTAGTTCTGGAGCCAAAGGATACGGTGGTCCTCGGCCATCAGAACGAAGCCAAAGCCTTGCGCCTTGTTGTCTACGAGGTGGCCAAGAGCAGCAATCTTGGCGGTCTCACTGAATGTTCCCTTGGCGCTCATCACAGCCTCGTAGAGGGCGGGGTGCACGTTGACATGCACGCTCTCCTTGATGGCGTCTGCCACCTCCCTCATGGCCTCGGTCATGCAGGTGAAGACGACAACCTCTTTGTCCATCAGTGTGCCTCTCTTCCTCTTCCTCTCTTCCTCCCTCTCAGGTTGTTTGCCAGCAGTCTCTTCGACCTTGTCTCCACCATCACCGTTGCTGGTGTCCGACTCCTGGCTGCCAATGTCGATATAGTCAGGAACAGGTGTGCCAAGAGGCTCACTTGATCCCATGGCGAATTTGCCAGTCACCAGGCTCACTGCATCTGGCTGTAGTTGAGGATGGGCTTGTTGAGGTACTCTGCGTCTTTAGGATGGTCCTACATACAAGATAAAACCATGTTAGTCAGATACACTAAGACGAAGGGATGAATGTGTTAGACAGTTAGAAAGGTGATCAATCTTGATATGGCCCCTGAGGTGTTCGGCCTCCAAGATGATGCTCTTCGTGTCCTCATCCCACTGTGCGCTGCTAAGGTCTTTCACCTTGCTGATCAAGATCCACCCGACCCTCCACTTCCTCCGATGGTTGTACACCTACGTGGAGGTCACCTCCTGACCACATAACTGGAAAATCAGCTTGGCAGCAATCCTCAAGTGCACATCCTTAAACCCTTTGTCGGTCCGCACGCCAGTCTTGATGATTTCGACCATCTTGTTCATCAGGAAGGTGGACAAGAAGGGAGCCCACTTCATGGTCGTCCCCGTCTTGTTCTTCTTGCTCATGTCCTGGCCGCAGTCCAGATCGAGCTGACCTCCTGGCAGATCGACCATCTGGGAACCCAGTCGAGTGCCATGGAAGTCCTCCTCTTGGGTGACTGGCACCTCGAACATCTGAGACTGAGAGTCAGGGACCAAGGACAGGGCAAGCTCGTTCTGGCTATCAACCAGGGACTGAGTGAACTCGTCGGTGGTCAAATCCTACAAGGGTTACGACGAAGAGAAGACCATGAAGATGTACCACATCATCTACCACAACATAAGAATATACTCAAATCTAGCATGCTAAGTACTCGAACCTGCTCGTTTCTACTTCAAAGCAAGCTAGATATACTCTAATCTGCTAGCTAACAGTGCATCATGCACATCAAGACATGGTTACATACCTAGTGCTCACAGATCTAAGCTAGATCACCTAGGGTTCAATGAAACTTACCAGCATGGTTGCGGCCGATGCAGATCCTAGCAGCTCGTGGAAGAAGAGGAAGCCGACACACGCCTTGTCGCCACCGCCGGCCGGAGTTGTAGCTGCCGCCGCTTACCTGCTCGTGCAGATCTTGGTACACGGCCGGATGAGAGAGCTCGAAGGTGGGGGGAGGGGGGGGGGGGGGAATGGTGGCGTGAAACCAGACGGTGAGCGAAGGGGATGATATAGACGGCGAAAATCGTGGACGGTGAGACAAAAAATCTCCCGCCGCATTTTCGCTTGGGCGTGCGGACGAGCTGGGGCGAAACCCTCGCACGAGCTCGCACGAGGAGGGCGACGACGTTCCCCATTTTGCACTGCGGGAGGGTGGCTCTGGAAAAACGGCCGAATCGCCCGTTCCTCCAGGGCCTGGCTGAGCGGTGCTTTGAGGTTCGTGCGAGCCAACAACGCGGCCTTGGCCCAGCTCACCAAACCGCCGTTTTTACACCCAGCGGGCCTGACCGAGGTCCACGCAGGAAACCAAACACGGCCTAGGAGAACTTCGGTTTTCCAGACAGCACATTCAAATAGTGTTCAAAAAAAGACAGCACATTCAAATTATCGCGAGAATAAAAAAATTATCGGGAGAATAATATGTAATTATTAATTGTTCAAAAAAAATGCCGTTGTTTCTTTTACCCTGCATCAGGGACAGGGAGGGAGGAATGGACGATTATACCCCTCATTGCCCCAAACCAGACCCACTCGCCTCCCAGGCCCTCCGCCGCAGGGGCCTCGTCGCCGTTCCGCCGCGCCGCCCCGCCGCAGGAAATCGCCCCCCACCCCCTTCCCTAGGTGAGCGCCCCCTCTCCGTCCCCGCGCTCTCGCTCTCCTCTCTGCCTCCGGGCCTCGCTTCTCCCTCGCCGCCGGTTCGGATCAGGCATCGCGCGCGCGGGCTTGCCGGCTGGGCGTCCGTGTGTGGAGCCCTCGCGTCCCGGCAATTGATGGTTCGACGCCGCCGTAGCCATCGCGTTGCCTTGATGTGCGGCCTGGTAGTCCGGTCCCGTGGATTTGGGCGCGATGGGTGGGTGAGTGAGCGAGTGAGTGAGCGGTAGATGCTGTTCGGACGCTAGGGTTCCACGGGACGGATCGTGGTTTCGAAATGGGGGAAGGGGCCGCGCCTCCATCGTCGGGATGGAGCGGCTAGGTTTAGCTATCACGATGTGGCTGTATTTTCGAGCGACGAACTTGGGCGATGGCCGGCAATTAATTATACTCCCTGATGTCGTCGTGTGTAATTGTTTGTTCTTGTCTTGCAGTTGCTCCGAGAGCTGGGAATGGAGGAGGGTGCGGCGACGGTGGTGCCGGAGGCGTCTGTCAAAGGGGACCAGCGTGCTGTGGGCTCGACCGCGCCTACGGTGGTGCCAGAGGAGGCTGTTGGTGCGGAGCAGCGTGCCGGGGGCGTGCCGGTGCCTATGGTGGTGCCAGAGGAGGCTGTTGGCGTGGAGCAGCGTGCTGAGGGCGTGACGGTGCCTATGGTGGCGCCAGAGGAGGCTGTTGATGGGGACCAGCGTGCCGAGGGCTCGACGGTGCCAATAGTGGCGCCAGAGGAGGTTGTTGGTGTGGACCAGCGTACGGAGGGCTCAACGGTGCCAATGGTAGCGCCACAGGAGGCTGTTGGTGTGGACCAGCGTGCGGAGGGCTCGATAGTGCCTATGGTGGTGACAGAGGAGGCTGTTGACGCTGGGCAGCATGCTGAGGGCTCGACGGTGCCTATGGTGGTGACAGAGGAGGCTGTTGATGCGGACCAGCATGCTGAGGGCTCGACGGTGCCTAGGGTTGTGCCAGACGAGGCTGTCGACATGGAGCAGCATGTCGATGCCTTGGCGCCAGCTCCTGTGGTGAATCCTGAGGTAGCTGCTGACGGAGATCATCATATTGAGGACGCGACCAGCCAGGGCAAACACGGGTAAGCGGTTCAAATTTATTTGGCTGCAGCCGGCCTGCATATCTAGCTTTTTTTAGTGTATTCGTCCTTCTTGCCGTAGGATTTCACTAATTGTTGGGTAGTGGAACTTATAAGCCTGTGGGTACATTATGGAGCATAAATTCTGTTATGGACAAATAATTGGATATCATTAATGGATGTGTGTCGTGTACACATTGGTGGCGCGCTTGTTTGTCTGAATCTTGAAGCGAAACCATGTAGACGTATGTGCATACCAGCAACTCTGAATGCTACTTAAGTTAGAAGGGTGGCTGAAGAAGCCAACCACCACTGCGGTGACACACAAACATCCTTCCAGTTGTTTTCACAGTCGTTCCTTAACGAATCTGAATTACATTTTTCTGAATGAACAGATGTCTAAAATATTATTAGTTTTTCACCAAACTTAGACCTACATTTAATCCTATGAGAGTGGATTTCGTACTTTGTCTGAGTTAGTCCTGCTATCTCACACATACATATATGCTACAAACCACCGATACGGCAAAGTCTGGCGTTTCCGCGTACAAAACGTGTCCGATTGTCCGATACATGATATATGCCTCATCTCATGGGTCAAAAAGTATGAGCGCTCACCCATACAAGTGCAGATTGTTTGTGTAATGCATATTTGGTGCATTTCAAATATAGAAATGTAAATCTGCATGACGTATTTCAAGTATAGAGCATAAAGATTCTGATTTATCGACAATAATTGGGTATCATTAATGGGTAGGTCGTGTGTGACCATGGTTTTTGAGTCGCCGAGTCGAGTCGAGTCGCCGAGGCTGAGACTCGTGACTTACTGACTTGACTCGGTGACTTGCCCTGATTAGTCGCTCCGAGTCGCCAGGTGAACAGTAGCCTTTTTAGTGCCTGTAGGGGAGGAGCGGCAGCTGCCATTGCGTGCAATTCTGCCTGGCTAGGGATTTTTGGGCCGAAGCCCACCAAACTGGCCCATCAGAGTCTGTACAGATTAGGGTTACAACTTACAAACTCCTCTCCCTCTCCCAGCCGCCACCACTCAACTCTTTCTCTCCCCGGACCTCTCTCCCTCCTCCAGCGCCGCCGCTCCTCTCTCCCTCTCCCAGCACCGCAGCTGCCGCTCCTCCCCTCCCGGCGTCACCTCCAGTGCTGCCTCGTCCCCACGCGCCACAGCTCCTCCCTTCCCTGGCCCAGCAACCACTCCCAGCCTTCGCGAGGAGCGGCGGCGGCTCGGGCCTCTCCTCTGAGCTCTGCCCTTTCTCTCCCTTTCATCAAGTCGCTGTAATCCTGAGGCATCAAGTCGCTGTATAGTCGCAGGAAATCGCCGTCGAGCCAGTGACGTGGCGCGACTTGCTCCGTGAGTCAAGTCGCTAGTGCGACTCATCCACGCCAGAACGACTCGCTGTATAGTCGGCGACTATACAGCGACTATACAGCGACTCAAAAACCATGTGTGTGACATGCTCATATTGGCGCGCCACGTGTTCGTCTGAGTCTTGAAGCGAAACCAGGTACACACATGTGCATACCAGCAAATCTGAGTGCTACTAATGTTAAAGGGTGTCTCAAGAAGAAGCCATCCAGCACTGCGCTGACACACAAACATTTTTCTAGTTGTTTTCACTTCATTTTGTTAACAAATCTGTTACTTTTTATCTGAATAAAGAGATGTATACAATTCGTTAGGTTTTTCAACAAACTTAGAGCTTCGTTTAATGCTTATGACAGTGGATTTTATGCTCTTTCTAGGTAGCTATCTCATGCTTCAGAGAATGGGCACATATATCTCGACACATTGCATGTGTGAGAAAGTATGAGCGCTCACCCATACAAGTACAGATAGTTCACGCTAATGCATATTTGGTGCATTTCAAATATATAAATGAAAATCTGTGCAGACACAAACTAACTGAACAAGCAAAGAGCACAACCTCCCCTTTCCATGTCCTGATACTCCATCTGTATCTGGTTAAGTTTGTTAAACTATCCATTGGTTTCTTTTTTTATATTGCCCCTTTAACTTTATTGCTATTACTGTAAGTTGGAACATACTTCTTGCAATGCTTGCATATACTCTTAAACATGGTGATTTGAAATTTGCAGCAACATAGCTAAATATTTTATATGTCAACTGGCTAATAGTAAACTAGGCAATATATCTTAGACCTACAAAACCTAGAAATGTATTTTATTGGTGTTAGTTTGTTGAATCCATGTTCTGTTTTTTTATTGTCTAAACATTTGTAAATGTATTTCATTCTAGGGATATTGATGGAATTATCAATGTTACTCCTGAGGAAATGAGAGGCATCATCCAAGTTATAGCTGATACGGGGAAGTTCTGGTATTATTCTTGACCTGGATGAATTTACATACTATTAATGTTATTTAGAGGTTCTTTTAATGTTGTATGCAGCTTCATGCTTCATATTTCTGTTCAGATCCGCAACTTATAATTCAGTTTTCTTCCTCATAAGAAATAGGCAATGTCATGTCTTTTCTTGTTAGCTTAGCATTTGAAAACAAGTAATAATCTCAGTTGTTAGTTCCAGTAGCGCTAGTGTTCTGGTGAACCAATCATAGGTTGATTTAATTTTCCACTTTTAGCTTTCAAGAGATAGCTTCTGGTCAGGGGCATTGGGACAAAATTTAGTGTAGTGAGTTTTACTTGGCCTTGGGATTAACTTCCGCTTTACAGGCACGAATGGAGTTATCTGAAGAGATTGTTGTCCCTCCAATTGATGCAGGTATGTGGAGGTATGCCATGAAAAAAGTTTCACGTTGTCTGTAGATTGTTGTGTTGGCTATGCTTTGTCCCAATATAGTAGCTGCACTTACCTTCTAAACTGATTTTCATCATTTCACATATCAAGGTCTTGGGTGAATACTCTGAAGCTCAAATGGTGATCCGAGCAGATGGGCAGCAACAGAATTCTTCGCCAGCAGAGACAAACACAGAACTGTTTAACCAGCTCAATGATGGTACTGTTATAATTCTTCAATTTGTCTCAAGTCTTCACATTTTGCTGTTGCGATATTAATGTTGTAACAATATTCACATCATTGTAGGGAATATATGTTTTTTTCAGCCCTTTATAGTAGGATAAGTCGTAGACTCCCTAGTATCTTCTCAGTAATTGCAGATTTATTGACTTCAGTATTGTTAGCAATTACCCATTGATCCTGGCGTGTAGTTTGTGCATCGTCATAATTCATGTTGGCTGTTAAGAATATGAACTACACGCTTTTATGCAATTGAAGTCGACGCACTAATATGCAGCTGGATATCTACTTTTAAGAACATGAATGAGAGTATGTTTCGGAAAATTTTACTTCTGTTATTGGAATCGTTGGTTTGTTGTTTCACAATTCCCTTGCATGAATATTGAATTGTTTGTTGGTGTTGCACACTTCATAAGAGAGTTGAAATGTATGTTTATTCAACTTGACACTTAGAATCCTTTTTGTGTTACTGTGTTGTTTTTATTTTCAAAGGTGATGTGGAACAAAAGTTGTAATAAAAACTCTTTCACAAATCAGGTTTAGGTTAAGGCAAATTCTGTGATAGTTATTATTCTGACATTTGCTCTGGTTTGTTGTGTTATTTTGAATGGAATAATATCTCCATTCATAACTTGACGTACTTTGTGTGGAGCATGAACAGATCTGTGATAATTTGCTTGCATATTTTTGCAGCCCTCTTGAGGTTTGAAGAAGGTCCTCCATTTACACTGCAAAGACTTTGTGAGGTGATGAACTTTTCCCTTTAGTCCGATTCTAAAATTTCTCTAGTGATCTAATGGTCGGCAACACAGTTACTCATGGAAGGAATGTTATATGAAAGTTTATATGGTTTCATTTCTGTGTCATTATGGTGTTGCTTCAAAAGGAGCCTTATACCAGTTTTCTGTTGACAGATTTTGTTGGATCCAAAAGGAACATATAAGAAATTGTCAAAGCTCGTTTTGGCCTTGGAGAAGGTTTGTTAACCGAACTTCCACCATCATGTAGTTACTGTAGTATCTGGTTATTTGCTATGTTAATCTGGAGCCTCAACTTCTCCACGCATACGACCTGAAATGCTGACTAACAGATAGATAATTACAAGTATTTTTTTTGTAAACTAAAATCTATCTTTGTTACCGATTTCAAGCTCTCTTATTTTGCAGACTCTCCTAGTCACGTCTACCATAACCAAGTGCACCGACCCATACCCGGCCACTGCTCACGGTCCGAGCCCCGAGGAAACAGCGATCGTGGAAAACACGGATCTTGTTGTCGCTCCCGCAGAAGCTGAAAGGCCGCCTGAGCACCATCCAGCGGTGGTGCCCAACGGAACGGAACATGCAGGAGGAGGTGACGGCGACGAGGAGATGGCCGATGCGGAAGCTGAGGCGGCGGTGCCTTCGGGAGGCAGCCACGATGACGTCGAGATGCAGGAGGAGAAGCCTGATCAGATGGCGGATGTCGTCAGCTCCGGTGCCATCTCAGGCAGTGCCGCAGTTGCTGGTGAAACGGCGGTTGGTGCCAGCGGACAGTCCCCGGATCCACAGAGCTGAGTGTGCTCACGACGAAGGCAGTTCTCTTTAGCGATCCGGATATTGGTACGTCTCCCGTGATTAGCTGAGTGTGCTATGTGATTTCCGAGGTGTGTGCCGTGGATGGACGGACGTGGATGTGTTGACCATGAATGGGACGACTGAGATTCTCCGCCGGGAAATGTAGTCAAATTGGTGACGGTTCATTTTCCTGCAAGTATGCGTCACTCTAGCCAAAAGTTGTGATGCTCCCAGGGTTAGGGTATTCCAAAAAAATAAGGCCACCCAAGGCTAGCCCTAGGTAGTATTTCTATAGAAGAAGAAAATTCTTTGTGAGAAATCCAGAAATTCGTCCCCGACGGGGATCGAACTCAGGATGTTGAGTACGCTTAGCCATACTCCAACCACTGGGCCTAGCCATACTCCAACCACTGGGCCTCTGCCCCTTCTCAGGGTTAGGGTATTCCGCTATCTTTTCTTTTGCAACTTGCAATGTAGTTAACCTATGCATCATTGGGAAGTAGTAAACTTTCTTTGGTGCCTTTTTGTGCCACGAAGCAGTTAAGAGCATCTCCAACCACGGGCCCAAACCCTCCCTAAACGTTCGGGCGGACAGCTCGGACGTGGTTTGGGCCGGAAACGGCAACCCAACCGAGGGCCCATAGATTCCACAAACGTCCGGGTGGTCTGGCTCTCTCCAAAGCCAGCCCATATGTGGGAGAGTTTGGGGCGGCCCGGATGCGCCCGGACGCGTCCGCCACGTCGGCTCTGGCATGGCGGCTCCACCAAATTTGGGGACCGGCGACTTTCATTTATCCCCTCCTCCGCCTCCCCTCTCGCCGGTTTAATTTCATTCCTCCCGCCTCGTCCACCTGCAAATCCGGATGGAGACGGAAGGAGCCATGGATTTCGCGGAGAAGGGTGCATCCTCTGAGTCCGTTGAGCAGAGGCCGGACTCGGCGCTGAAGCCGGAGACCGTGGCGCGGAGGACGCGGCGCCGCAAGCAACGCGAGCAAGCGAACAAGGAGAAGAAGGAGAAGGCGGCGGCGGCGGAGGCCGATAGGATTGCAAACGCGGAGACGCAGGAGGAGGAGCCAGTGCCCGTGGGTATGAGCACGCCCGCACCCATGGCGAGGCGCCCTATGCCGACGCCGCCTCCGCCTCCCGGCGTGGCGGCAAGAAGGTCGACGTCCTCGATCACGAACCGGGAGGAGCCGTGCCTCTAAAGGGAATCATAGGCAGAAAACAAAAAAAATTCCTAGCAACGATAACCATAACCTAGCCGAGATCTATTACTATGCAGATATACCGTAACGGAGGGGATCGATATACGTACCCTCGTAGACCCAAAGCGGGATTACGTTTCCGCACAAACATTGTCGATGAAGCTGACGAAGCTGACCTCAAGGTCGTGTAGAGGAAGAAGACAACTTCCAGTGCCACCCGTGTAGCACCTCGTAGTTCCACACACGTACGGTGTAGATGACGACCTCCGGGCTCCAGATCCAGCAGAGCAGCGGAAGCGGAAGATTGGATCTAGTAGCACGGCGGTGTGCGTATAGTGGAGAGACTTCCCTCCTCGTACGCAGCTTCAAAAACGGAACCACGCTCAAGGTTGGAGAGAAGAAGAAAGAAGATGGCATGGATTTCCAAAGGCAAAGGGGGTCCCCTATTTAAAGGAGGAGGAGGGCTGCCCACCCCGCTGGCTAAACCATGTGGGACTATCCCACATGGCTCGGCTAGCCATGGGGGGTGCGCCGGCCCTGGTTGGGCCCCATTCGGCCCAGCCAGGCCGGCTGGCCCTTCCCTCTTTTTTTTCCTTTTTCCCTTTTGGGTTTTTCCCTAATGGGCCTCTAAGGCCCATTTAGGCCTCTAAGGCCCATTTAGGCCCATTTAAGTTTAATGTCTTTAAAAATTCGAAATTAATTAAATAAAAATATATTTAATCATTAATAACACTTATTAATATTAAATACATATTATTTAATTCATTCGAGCTCCGAAATATATTTCGTTGCCTCCGATCAACATCGGACATGTCCCGGAACGCTTCCGGAGTCTCCGGTTTCTTTCTCTCTTATATCCAATCTAATCGTCATCTACCCTTAAGTGTGTTACCCTACGGTTCGGGATCACACAGACATGAACGAGACACGTTCTCCGATCAATGACTAACAGCGAGATCTGGATACCCATAATAGCCCCTGTGTGTCCACGAAAGTCTTTTATCGTTTGAACCTTTAGACGTCCAGCCTCAACCTTTTGCCTGACGATACTTAGATTATCCGAGCATCGTTCTCCGGTATCACGATTATCGAGCATGATCTTGTTATTGACAAATCTACCTTTACTCGTCTGTAATATTACATCTCCGTGACCTAGTGACATGCTTGAAAGCTCATTGATGTAATCTCACCGAGTGGGCTCAGAGTATCTATCCTGCTATGTGGATTGGCAAATCCTGCTCTTGATCACTCGCCTCCACTGCTTTCTTCGGATACCCGAAAGTGTTACCTTTATTGTCACGATATATAAGACATGCTGTTTGATGCGATCAAAGCACCTTCCAGAAGCAGCGATTTGATATGATCTCACAATCGAAGGTATGAGCACTACGTTTCTATATCTTTTGGGTATGTCCAACACGTCATTCACCCAATGACATGACTCCGTTGTCAACTGACGTAATTGTCCAGCATCAGAAGCCTTGATCATCTGTTACCCAACGGACTAGTTAAATAGAGGCTACTAGAGACCTGATTGTTTACATACCACACGTGTATTAATGTTTCCGCTTAATACAGTTATAGCATGGTACAAAAATATATTATGAACAATTGAGATATGGCAAATAAAATCACTTTATTAATTGCCTCTAGGGCATATCTCTTCAGTCTCCCACTTGAACTAGAGTACAATTTAATCTAGTTTACAAGTTGGTAAAAGCTTAACACCTATAGCAGTATGGTGCATGCTTGTCTCGTGGAAGAGGAATTCAGTCAACAAATCTCCCACATTGAGATCTGTATGTGCTTTGCAACACTTCTATGTCACATAGTTTGACATCATCTCGTATCTTATGATAACGGTGAAATATATGTTTATCGATGGAGTGAGACTCGAAACTTTGCGTAGCATGGGTCTTAAAAGTCTAAGAGATCTATTAAGGGAAACCACGCATGCTCGGAAAACCGCTCAGTCCAATCACACTTGCTACTTCTAAAGTAGACATATATTCTTATACCTATGTAGATTATGCGACAGTGCATTCATATGCAACTTCGCAAGCTAACCCTGTCTTTCTTCAAAACAAAGGACTTCTCCTATATGAGATTTCTAATCGTATGGGTCAGTGTCATAACTTTCATCATCGTAACCTTTTACGGCAAGTTGTCTTTTCATTTTCACCCCATACCAGAAAACATATCTTCAGTTCTCTTTAGACACTTAAGGATATACTTAACGTTTGTTGATTGATCCATCCAGGGATCACTGTAGAACCCGTTCTTCAACCAAGAACTTGGGTCACACCAAGTCGAACTTTTAGTATATAGAATCTATGGCTGATGCATAAAGGATGTCGGACATCCGTTTCTCTCAATAACTATCGCTGAAACGCCAAGATAAACTTAATATTTTACCTAGTCATACAAGTAAGAACATTTTCTTCGCTTGTTCTATTCTGAAACATTTCAGAATCTTAACCTAGGAAAATATTCCGACCTAATGTTATTAAGCCCCTTTTGATCTATACAAATTATAAATCTAAAGCCTAATACTTTTAACTTCATTCATAAAAATTTAATCACTTAAATAATCATTTATACTTTACTAGAGGATCTGTATCATTCTTAATATGTCATTACATATAAAATCAGGAATGACACCTAACTCCCACTTAAATATGCCATCCGTATATAAGACCAGGGAATTTCTTTTAGCTCCCACTCAAATATGCCATTCACATATAAGATCAAGAAAAGCTACTTAGCTCCACTCACTTCTTTGTAAATGCAGGTTTCTTCAACTATTTTGGACGACTCCAAAATCCTTTGATCACATTATCAAAGTGAAGATTCCAGCTCCGATATGCTTGCTTCAGCCCATGAATGGAAAGCTGAAGTTTGCATACATGTCTAGCATTTAGGATCAACAAAACCTACTTGTTGTACAATTACACTCTTCCTTAATGTTGCCATTAGGGAACACGGTTTCTTTATCCATCCATCAATTTCTTAATTGAAAATAATTGCTAGAACAATCCTAAACAGACTTAGCATCGCCACTTAAGACAAAATCTCGTTGTGGTCACTTTTGAATTTGTCGAAACTGTTTTACGACAAATCGATCCTTATAGACGGTTGCCTTTCCGTCAGTGTCTATTTTGTCATAAAATTCATTTACTCTCAACGGCCTGGATCCCATCAAGAAGATTTACCCAAGTCTTTACTTGGTAATCGTACATGGATTTTATCTCGGATTATATATGGCTCATAGCCATTTCTCGGACTTAGGTCTACCATCGCTTCTTTGTAGTTCATAGGTTTGTCATGTTCCATTAACATGATGTTCATAACAAGATTGTTCTACCACATAGTGCAGAACACATTCTCGTACGCCTATGATCTTAGTATGAGCTTAGAGCATCATGATCATTATCATCAGCTCCCTCCCAGTTGTGTAGGACGATGCCGGAACCGTTTCCGTTGGCACTCTGATGTCCGGAGAGAAAGTTCATTAACTTCGTCTTGCTCTACTCTCTTTCCCACTTATGCCCTTTTGACAAGAAACTATTTCTTGAGTAAGGTATATTCCAGCAACAATTTTACCTTTATTGTGAGACATGTACCCAACTAATTTTAGGTACACTACAAAGATTTATCCGTTTTAGGTTTGATCATACAAAACACTAAAATACCGAAACGACAATCTAGGCTAAAAGCCATGCCA